>CM061142.1:177806712-178406712 GCA_030789695.1 Scilla litardierei
TTGCCAATTGGTGGCGGAGGCATAGCGAATGCACCTGGGGAAGCTGGGCTTCTGTAAGAGGGTGGATCTCCCCCTTACAGCATATTCATAAACCCCATTCGAGGTGGCGATGGCATCTGCATTGGCATGTGCATAGGAATGTTGAAATTTGGATATTGGGAATATCCCATGCCATGCCCACATGATTGGTACACATGCCCACCTGATTGAAAGCCATGCATGTGATATGGCATCGTTGGCATCCTCATGGGCATTGGTCGGGTGACAATGGGATCAACCCTTCTGTCAGCTTCTAGCCATTGGGACCCATATACATTATCATAGCTGGGGAGCATGGGATCACTCCCGTCGCGGTATGGTTCACCCTTTGACCAGAGTTTGATGATCCTTCCATCCCTACAACATCAATCAAATTAAATTGAAAATGCAACGTTGTGGCTATAAACATCCAACCATCATATATCATGAACCTATACTGCATTAGGGTATAAAATTGCATAAGTGTAAAGCAAATACTGGAAAATCAAAGGCATGAAAAATTTGGCACAAGCAACAAAGCAAAGATAATGCAATATGTAAGATACAAGAATAAAATGTTCAGCCATATTAGGCAATTTATACGCCAACCTCCTCATAGCCCACGCTCTATTGTGTTCCCGTTATTATTTTTGTTACAGAAGTCCACCCACATATCCCAAGCTATCTGCTCCATATGCATTTTCCATTGATCATGTTGTTCGGTTTTTTAATCAAAATTCAATGCCATCAAAAATTCATTCCTTCGTTCCTCCTTTTTTTATCATCATTGGGCTTTTATTAGATTGCGTAATTCTTTACATTCATCATACAAATAAATCATCATACAAAGAATTCATGCAACCAAATACCCCCATTTTCACAATAATATCCGCATATGCCCTAGGGGCCAAATTTGAAACCCTAGCTGCATGCACAACACGACAGCAAGGTAGCAAGGCAATAACACCAAGGCAGCAAAGATCATCGCATATAAGAACACATGGCAGCATCAAATGTCATCAAAAATTAAATTAGGGATGAAGAAAATATACCTCGTTGCTATTATCGCAGAAATAATATGGTAAAGCTCACCGATCCTGTCGATCGCCTCAGATTCCAGTCCCTCGCAGTCAATCGAGGCATACACGAGGTGGCTCCGACTCCAGCAAGAAATTGGGGAACAAATCGGAGTTAGGGTTCTGCTCGTAGCTTTTCCGACACTCAGATCTGACCAAGCTCAGCACACCACCTTCAAATCGGACCAAAAATTTCGATGGAGCAACCGATTCCAACACAAACCCGCAGCCGTAGCAAGGGTTTTTTCCGAACCCAATTGAAACCCGCGGGAAGAAGGAGAGATGAGGGGTGAGCACAGCCGGTGGGGCCCTAAAATCGCGGGGAAAGGGTGAGATCCCCGTGAAATCCGGCGATTTCAGATGGAGCAGCTGGGGTTGCCAGTGGTGGGCTCCGAAAAGGTGCTTCTCTCAAGCGCAAGAGTCCGTACAAGTAGTAAAATCTGGGAGTCCAGATGTCGAATCCATGGGAAGAAATCTGTTGCAACCACAATTCAAATCAAATATAAAGCCTACGGAAAGAAACTAACCACTTCAATAATGATGGCGATGGTGTGAAAGTACGTGATGGTGATGTGCGAACAATGTGAACAAAGAAAAGTCGTATAAGAAAGTATCGACAAAAAGTATGCACATGGTATGGGTTCGTTAGGATCAATGATTCTTATTAATTTGGTTGACAAGTATAACGCAATGAATCCTCATTTTGGGAGCAATTCACCGGAAAATACCCAATATAACTCAATGAATTCTCCTTTTGGGAGCAATTCATCGGAAGATGCCCTTTTGGGGGTTCAAACACAAAATTCAATAAGATCGTCGCTAAAGTTATAATACGATATGAAACTCTATTTTGGAGAGATCAAAACTAAGATATGAAACTCCCTTTTGGGGAGATCAAAACTCACCCTTTTGGGGCGATCATCAACTTAATCACTTCTTTTGGAAGATGAAAAAGTCGATTTACGAACAAAGATTACAATTTTAACGACGTTTAACGATTTAGCACAAGGATATTCAACCAAACTAACACAAATCACATCCCCTAACTACTCCATACCATGTACAAATAAGTTTTAGCTACTCATAATGTAGAAATAAACAAGATTCATAGCAAAATACTTCACGTTCATAGCAAAATACACTAGAAAACACCAAAATACGGGGTTTGAGTTAAAGAAAATATCACCAAATCTCCAAGTTTCGACTTCAAACTCTCTGGAAATAATAAGAATGGCCTCTGGAATTTTACAGAATTTTACAGAGGGGAAATACGGCTCCTAGAGCCTCCAATCCGCTCAAAATACGCCCCAAATCTGCTTGTATACGCCCAAAAACCCTAGGAATACCTTATATAGAGGCATTGCGGGTTATAGGGCCTTATTGGGTTTGAAACCCGCTATTTGCTACCCGCTTCATCTCCTGGCCGTTCGATCGGAGGCGGGATTAAACCAGAGCGTGCCACGTGTCCCACTGAAACGGATCCTCGCCCGCATCGCATTGCATCCGAGCGCAACTCGGATTATTTCGTGGCCGTTGGATTTTAAATCGGACGATGCTGGGATTGCCACGTCGCCCCGTATTAAGATCGCAAGCGGGCATCGTTTCGTCCGTCCGATCGAGCGGCGACTCGTCAGATTCTCGCCACGTGGACGGAAGAGCGCGTGCTTCCGTTGCGTTTTCGTCGCTTTCCTGGCCGTTGGATTTCGATCCAACGGCTGCGAGATGGCCGCGCCGTTCACTAATTTGGATCCGCTTGATTTAAGCGGGAGTTCGTGAGATTCTGCCGCGTGGCTCTCCAAAATTCGCGCTCAGCGAATTCTCTCCGCTCGTCTTGGCCGTTGGATGGAAATCCAACGGCGCTCGGCGAGCCGCGTCCATCTCAACTGGCGGCCATTAGATGCAGAACGAACGGCCAAGATTAATCCACGTTGCACGCCAAAAGTCGTGCGCCGACCGTATATACGTATTTAAACGTATTTTCTTCCGTATTTCTTCAATTAAATAGTATTCTGCATTCAAAAATACACAGTAATTAGCACAGATCTCAGAAAAATACAAATAAATAGTCGTTGGAATCGTGAGATCGAGACCAGGCTAGGAAAAATATAAAGAGTGTAGAAATGCGTCGTTAAATGCTGTTTTGTGCTCAAATAGTGTGTTTTCTCTAATAAATAAATGTGTAGAAAATACGTATGAATTAGAGAACAATGTAGCATCTCATGAGCATAAAATAGGGCTAAATGGGGGGTTAAATATGTAATATTGAACCCGAATCACACCCCCCAACTAGCGATTTGCTAGTCTCTAGCAAAAAGAGCGATTAATACGGATGATCAATAAAACAATAAATTCTATCAATCGTTTATGGCATGGCTCAATAATACGCTTTCCAACATGATCTTGACCATCAATATACACATCCATGAACAAAATCAACCACATGATGTTTTCTCTAATTTAGTATGAATAAATAACATGCAAGCATCGTTTTGCGCGAGCGAAAGTATAACACGTCGTTTTTCTCTAGTTTTCTTGTTTCCAAGGAATTGGCCTATCAAAACAATCATTCAAGCTATGGGTATTGAAGTTGCTTAGTATATTCACCATTTCTTTTCTTTTATTCGTTCTGCATAACGCGCATCAAGCAACATTCGCAGAAAAATGTATAACTTGGATCGCTCCATCAAATGAGTGAGTTTCCTGTCAATGGCTCCCAAATCAGACGATAATAGGGCATTAGGCCAAAAAGGACCCCTCAGACTGTACTACTCGAGCCAACCAAGTTATTTATTAGTGACATACTTATTCATTCATTTTTTCTTCATTCATCATTTTTCATTCTTTTCTTTTCTTTTCTTTCTCTTTTTCTTTTGTAAGCAACTCAACAACCATATTTTCAAACATAAACATCAATAATAAAGGCCAAATTCCTCTTCAACTTGAAGACTTTTCTAATAAATCGTGTATACTTAAGCTTTTTCATCAGTCTAGCCTGCATGAAATAAATTCAAACTATTTCAAGATATTAATCATGGAGATTGAACTTTTCTTGAATAGTATATTGACGGTAATTCCATGAAGGAAAAATAATCAACTCAAGCCATAAAAAATTTTCAGAACTCAATTAATGCGTAATCATCCGTATTTGAGGCATGTGAAGGAGTTTTAAAAAGATGAGATTTGGTGATTTATTCTTCTCAAAAAAAAATCCTAAGGTCTCATACACACCCCCCAACTAAAGATGGACATTGTCCTCAATGTCGAAAGGGGTACGAGTTTATTCACGCAAGCAACCTAGAAAGCATATAAAATCTACACTACTGGAAAGAACACACCGTGATCAAATGGCGGATCCCGAATCTTTAATTGTGGAGGAAGTTGTTCAATTTGCTCCTTGCGCTCCTCGGTGAGTAAATTTCCTCCAATGACTAAACTGGATCCCAGCAACGTAACTCCCAGCATCTCTATAAGATGTCCACCTGTTTCCTGCAAGAGATGAGTTACGTCAATCCATTTCAGTCTAAGATTCTTATTGGTAAAGATATTCCAAATGTAGTCATCAAAATAAGTGAAATGAATTAAAGCCAGTTGACGATTACTCCCTGAAAGATTTGCACTACTCTCTGTACGATGCTCGATCGTTGGGGAGAGGGATAAATGATTTTGGGACAAAACTGGAGGAGGGCATGGTTCTGACTCCATGGCGATAATCTCAAAACCCTTGTCCCTAGCTGTCTCCTCCTCTCGTTCATCCAAAATTGCTAGTTCGTCCTCTCTTTCGCACACACTTTTTGCCATGTATATATTTATATTCATGTCTTCAACATGACATGGCTCGCTCGATATACCTGCAATAGAAGATAAATTTGTATTAGATTCTTGAAGTTGAATTTTAAAATAATTATTTTCTTCTAAGCAAGCGGCAATCAAATTAAGATTTTCAATGGAATTTTGAATCTGCCGACTCCGAGCAAGGAAATTCTCTTGGAATTGAAGGGATGCGACCTCCAGTGTCTGAATAAGCAAGTAAGCTTCCTCCTTCAAGGATTGCAAAGGTACGTCTACGCTTTGCTCCCCTTGATCGATGCATGAAGGCTCCGTTGAATCGCTCTCTGAAGTCTCTTCCATGGTTTCTTCGTTTTCTTGCAGAGACTCCATGTATTGCCACGCCTCTGTCGGCGTCATGCCTCCCAATAATTCCTGCAGCTGTGGTTGTAGTCCATCTAGGAAGGACACCATAAGCTCTTCATTTGTGTACCCATGCTGCGGATAGCTCGATATTAGGTTTGTGAACCTCCTTCAGGCCTGAAAGAAAGTTTCACAGTCAGTTTGATTAAAATTTACAATCTTGAGCTTCTCCATTCTATATTTGTGTGCATTAGCATACCGTGCATCATACAGATTGTTCGTGCAATAGAAATTCATATAATCCATTTTTAAAATTAAAAAAAAAATTATGTACAGTAAAGTGGAAAGATCTCAGCGAAGGTCCTCTAAATGAAATGAACCATAGTCACAAACCATTCCTCCCCGGCAACGGCGCCAAAAACTTGGTGGGCTCCGAAAAGGTGCTTCTCTCAAGCACAAGAGTCCGTACAAGTAGTAAAATCTGGGAGTCCAGATGTCGAATCCACGGGAAGAAATCTGTTGCAACCACAATTCAAATCAAATAGAAAGCCTACTAAAAGAAACTAACCACTTCAATAATGATGGCGATGGTGTGAAAGTACGTGATGGTGATGTGCGAACAATGTGAACAAAGAAAAGTCGTATAAGAAAGTATCGACAAAAAATATGCACATGGTATGAGTTCGTTAGGATCAATGATTCGTATTAATTTGGTTGACAAGTATAACGCAATGAATTCTCCTTTTGGGAGCAATTCACCGGAAAATACCCAATATAACTCAATGAATTCTCCTTTTGGGAGCAATTCATCGGAAGATGCCCTTTTGGGGGTTCAAACACAAAATTCAATAAGATCGTCGCTAAAGTTATAATACGATATGAAACTCTCTTTTGGAGAGATCAAAACTAAGATATGAAACTCCCTTTTGGGGAGATCAAAACTCACCCTTTTGGGGCGATCATCAACTTAATCACTTCTTTTGGAAGATGAAAAAGTCGATTTATGAACAAAGATTACAATTTTAACGACGTTTAACGATTTAGCACAAGGATATTCAACCAAACTAACACAAATCACATCCCCTAACTACTCCATACCATGCACAAATAAGTTTTAGCTACTCATAATGCAGAAATAAACAAGATTCATAGAAAAATACTTCACGTTCATAGCAAAATACACTAGAAAACACCAAAATACGGGGTTTGAGTTAAAGAAAATATCACCAAATCTCCAAGTTTCGACTTCAAACTCTCTGGAAATAATAAGAATGGCCTCTGGAATTTTACAGAATTTTACAGAGGGGAAATACGGCTCCTAGAGCCTCCAATTCGCTCAAAATACGCCCCAAATCTGCTTGTATACGCCCAAAAACCCTAGGAATACCTTATATAGAGGCATTGCGGGTTATAGGGCCTTATTGGGTTTGAAACCCGCTATTCGCTACCCGCTTCATCTCCTGGCCGTTCGATCGGAGGCGGGATTAAACCAGAGCGCGCCACGTGTCCCACTGAAACGGATCCTCGCCCGCATCGCATTGCATCCGAGCGCAGCTCGGATTATTTCGTGGCCGTTGGATTTTAAATCGGACGATGCTGGGATTGCCACGTCGCCCCGTATTAAGATCACAAGCGGGCCTCGTTTCGTCCGTCCGATCGAGCGGCGACTCGTCAGATTCTCGCCACGTGGACGGAAGAGCGCGCGCTTCCGCTGCGTTTTCGTCGCTTTCCTGGCCGTTGGATTTCGATCCAACGGCTGCGAGATGGCCGCGTCGTTCGCTAATTTGGATCCGCTTGATTTAAGCAGGAGTTCGTGAGATTCTGCCGCGTGGCTCTCCAAAATTCGCGATCAGCGAATTCTCTCCGCTCGTCTTGGCCGTTGGATGGAAATCCAACGGCGCTCGGCGAGCCGCGTCCATCTCAACTGGCGGCCATTAGATGCAGAACGAACGGCCAAGATTAATCCACGTGGCGCGCCAAAAATCGTGCGCCGACCGTATATACGTATTTAAACGTATTTTCTTCCGTATTTCTTCAATTAAATAGTATTCTGCATTCAAAAATACACAGTAATTAGCACAGATCTCAGAAAAATACAAATAAATAGTCGTTGGAATCGTGAGATCGAGACCAAGCTAGGAAAAATATAAAGAGTGCAGAAATGCGTCGTTAAATGCTGTTTTATGCTCAAATAGTGTTTTCTCTAATAAATAAATGTGTAGAAAATACGTATGAATTAGAGAACAATGTAGCATCTCATGAGCACAAAATAGGGCTAAATGGGGGGTTAAATATGTAATATTGAACCCGAATCAGCCAGCTAGGAGAGAGGCGTCACTGGAGGGGAGTAAGCAGCAGAGAAGAGAAGCGGAGCAAAGGAACACGCGAGGAGAAAATGAGCGAGGATTCCTCCAAATAGAAGCCGACAAGACAAGCTACAGTGCAAATTTTGCACTTTCTCGTCCCAAAGCAACAAAAGAAACCCCGTTGGAACATGCCCTAAGGAAAGTATAAATTGGGAAAGTTTAGAAGTGTGGAACCTGATGAGAGAGAAACTTGGTGTAGTGTGTTCTTTTGTTGGAAAGTGGGGTTGGATTGTGGAGTTGGAAAGTTGAGGTGGATCCCACTCCGTGTAGTGTGTTTGATTGAAGAAAGTTGGATGAAAAAAGTGACATATGTCCCACTCAAATTTAAATTATTACTTTTTAAACTAAACTAATTAATTAAAACAAAACTAATGAATGATTTCACTACCTCAATCATTTCAATTTTCGGTGGGGCCCACTCTAATCAAAGCCTGCACACCCACGCAAAGCAATGGAGTTCTCATTCCGAAAGAAAAAACTCAAACAAATCGAAAAAAACGCAAAGCAATGGACTTGTCTCTCAGTGGTGGGCCCAGTAAGTTGGAATCCTTGTAATCCGCGTGATTCACGGAGGAACCAAAAAACGCATGGATTCCCATTTTTGCTGCCACGTCAACTTTTATTCCCAGTTTCACAACCATGCAAAAGAACATACCACCAAGAATCTGAGCCCGAAATCTCTTCTATCGTGTATGAATGGTGAAACTTCCCAACTTTCTTGGCTACATTCCAAGAAAAGAACATGCCCGTAAAGAAAGGGTTACCAGTGCTTGTGATTGTAAATTTGACCGACTTCTCAGGGCAATTTTTGAAAAAAAATACGTAATGTCGTGGTGCCCTGCGGAATCCAAAAGGATTCTCCTTCGATATGTTAGTACATAATCACGTGATTTGAGTGTCATAACAATCAAGCGTGTTGTCATGTCGAATCCTAATGTTGGCACTAGCTTCAACCCTTCAGACGTTCAAATGAGAACCGGACAGAGTAGATATAAAATATGTAAAATGAGAGATGAAAATGAAATTGAGCTCACCACCTCCCAACAAGGAATGCTATAAATAAGGTTTTGAGGAGTCGTTTTGGTAATTCAACTTCACTTATGGGCCCTCTATTTTTAGGTTAGCCTTTCTTGGCTTGTCAATTTTTTAGGGACTTTGGGCATTTAATGGTACTAGGCTTGTCATGCTCTCAACTTGCCTACCTTATTAAGGAGCTCTTAAAGTGAACATTCCAGTTTGTTTATATTGAAGTTCAATATGAACTGAGAGAATATGCTAGGACGAGATTGAAAAATTATATCCATACATAATTCAGTGTTCTTAACAAACACATGTTGGCATAAGTTAGCTTGCTAACTAAGGTCAATTTTTGATGATGCCAAACAAATCATATGGCTCTAATAAGTCTATCTACCGAGTTTCGGGTCAAAAGCATGTCAAACGGATCCATAGTGTGCAAACAGGGTTTATCACAGCCGCGTGTATCGGACATGCAAATGCCAAAATGATATGGTTGTGCAGGGGCCAATGCGGCCGTGCAAATGAAACAATAACTTTGAGAATTTCTTGTATGAGCCAACACGGCCGTGCGCCCATCTCTCACGACCGTGCAAACAAATAGAAGATGTAGCTATTTCATGCACAGTGTCACCACAGCTGTGCAGCTTGCCACACGACCGTGCCACAGTATGCGAAAACACTGAACAAGATACTGTTCACTTGACACGGCTGTACAACTTGCAACACGGCCGTGCCATACATGCTGACATCCAGATTGGCCTAGGTTTGACTAGTTTGACCAGTCAAACGCCCAGATTTGACTTCGCTAGGAGTTCCTATTGATGAAGAAGACTAATTTTCTTGGGGTTTCCGATTAAAGGAAGTCATCCAAATCAAAGAGTAATCAAGAGGATTTTAATTGAAGATTTAGAGATTGACTTGATGACTAGGGATTCTAATTGCAGAAGAATAATAATCTTCTATAAAAGCAAAAGACACTTCCCTTGGATAGGAATCTATCTAGCTGAAATATTCAGAGACCAATCATCCTCCTTGCTAGCCGAAAATCCTCCTCCTCCATCCAAGCTTCAAAGAGTTCATCAAGTTAGAGGAAGAAGGAGTTCTACTAATGACTCTAAAAAGTGTATTAAGTTTCTCCATAGAGCTCAGATTGAAGAACCGTTTTCACCGGGACGATCAAAACTTCCCGCTCTATGCTACGGTGATATATTCTAATTTTAATCTTTGTATTAAATCAGTTTTCATTATTTTAAGCGTGAGTTGTATTTTTTGAATATCTTTATCCAGAGGCTATCATTGAGCATATAAATTTTGGTGTTTATACTTGTACGGTTCAATCACCATCAGTAAGTGCGATCAAGTTTTCCTTTTGGTAATAAAAGGGGTAAATCCTCAGGGAGATGTTGGAGCAGAGGCGATGAGCCTAGACGGTGAGCCACTTGCATTATTTCGCTGCGTGCTTAATTTTTTTAACTGTGACATATGCCATGTTCATCCCCCTCTAGGGTGTTTTTCAATTGGTATCGAAGCATGAATTCTTATAGACTCAAGGCCTAGTGGAATTTCAATCCTATGACACAAATACCACACACATATTTGCATGACCTACATAACCAAAAAGAAGGACTATCACATCTTCGCTCACCTTTGTTTGATGGTATGGACTATAATTATTGGAAATAACATATGTCTATACACGTCAAATGCAGTGACATAGCATTATGAAAATAATTAGTGATGGCTTTAACCTAGTTGAAAACCCTACACCTGAGCAACAGAAAGAGAAGGATAGGCTAGAAAATCTTAATGCTAAAGCCATGAACATATTGTGTTGTGGTCTTTGTATGATCCGTGGGATACCTGAATACCATGCACTACTAAACAACACACATTAGAGGGGGGTGAATAGTGTAATGGAAAATAATGTGCTAATTAAAAATACTTGCAAATGCAAAATTATAAAGTACGTTAATTAGCAACATACCACAAGAGAGAATAGCAAACACAAAAACAAAACCGTATCCTGGTTCGGTAAATGCCTACTCCAGTCACACACTCTTTCCAGAGTCTTGTGGATTTCCATTATAAGGCTTGTCCAAGCCAATCCAATACAACTCACATTTTTCCAAGTGCCACTCTATTCCAAGAGCCACCATTTTCCAAAATCATATCTTTTCCAAGATAGCAACACAATATTTTTCAAGATTGTAAACCATATTCCAAGGGTAATCCATATTCCAAGGGAATCACCTCTCTTTCTAGAGTGAACACTTCCACAACCCGGAAGCTAGGTTTCAACAAATGAAATAAAACAAAATACAATCTCATATTGCCTTGATTAAATGTACTTACTAGACATGAAGTGTAGAGGCAATGGAGATTGATGTCCAAGTGCTAGATGTAAGCTTGGTGCAGTAGTGGACTTCCTTAAGAGCTTTGGATATCAATGCAACATGAAAAAACTTTAATGGAAATGAGAGAGAATATGAGAATGAAAACTTTTCTCTTGTGTTTTTGGCTCACGAAATGATCTTCAATTTTGTGTGTATTTGTGCCAAAAACAGCCTCACAAAGGGGTATTAATAAGCTCTCTCTCTCGGACACAAAAACCAAGAAAATGGCCATATGAAAAGGCTGTTAATAGCTATAAACGGCTAGTTTTCTACGTGACGAGGCGCCTGGTGAAGGGTGACAATGTGCCTGGTGAAGGGTGACCAGGCCACTGGTTACCTATTCAGGCGGCAAGACTGCTTAAGACGTCTGACAAAATCTGTCCAGAAAAATACTCGATCACTAAAACAATCATAACTTCCACAATTGGACTCCGATTAAGGTGATTCAAGATGCGTTGGAAAGCTAACAAAATTTTCTATCTGATGGACTTGGAATGGAAAAGAAATTCCAAACACGGAAAAACTAATAGCATTTTGAATACAGACTGGCTGCAGAAAGACAGTTTTCTGAAAACAGAAAGTTTGGAAAACGCAGTCCACATATCAGGCGTCTGGAGTTCATTGACCAGAGCTCTGATGCATTGTTCAGGTACTTGGTCATTAAGCTTTAGAAGGCGGGTCTTCCCAGAATTTTGGCCATCGTATAATTGGATACGCCAGGCATCTAGTGGGTGTATAACAGGCGTCTGATGATAGGCTGAAAGCATATGATAGATTGTTTTGGCCACTCAACCTATTGGGATGGATTCTAGGAAGTTCTTATGGATTAC
Source organism: Scilla litardierei (assembly GCA_030789695.1). Classification (NCBI taxonomy): domain Eukaryota; kingdom Viridiplantae; phylum Streptophyta; class Magnoliopsida; order Asparagales; family Asparagaceae; genus Scilla; species Scilla litardierei. Next base: position 177,818,544 of record CM061142.1, read on the forward strand.
TAAGATGGAAATAGACATGTAAATGTGTGTGTCCATCTAATCAAGGCATACAAGTATTCTACAAAAGAAAGAGCAAAATACATAAAGAATCATAAAAGATATACAAATGATATACATGATTCTTCATGGCTTCATTAATCCAATGCTCTCATGCCTTGAGTCCATCATCCCATCACCACTTGTTTTGTATCCCATTAGATGTAATCATCTATTATACATTTGACATCGATTTTTGAATCCTAGGGCTGACTAGGACAAGCTGACTAGGACAAACGGGTTGATAGAAAGACGGCTAGGATTAAATTTTGGGAAATTAACGGTTAAGATGAGATTCTGTGAAAAAATTTGGAGGGAATTCTGATGATCCACGTCAACTCAATCTGAACCATCCATTTTAAAACCAAAGACTTGATCCTATCGGTCCAAACAAATGCCAGGTTGTCGATCCACGTGATCTTTCACAGTGATCCGCGTCAACCTCTCGACATCCGCGTCAACCCACTAACCCCGCCCGTAACATTTCCCCATGACCTGTGCAACCTCATAAATCTCTTTTCCCGTAATTCGTGCGATCTCATAACTCTCTCTCTCTCTCTCTCTCTCTCTCTCTCTCTCTCTCTCTCTCTCTCTCTCCCCCCCCACAAAGACCAAAAGAATCGAGGTCGTTTTTTTGATCAAGGTTAGTTTTTAAGGTTTTTGATCTTATTTTGATCTTATTTTAACGTTTTTGCTCTTATTTCTGATCCCACAAATCAAGATTAAGTCAGTAAAAAGGTTTTTTGAGGGTTTGATGTTGAGTTCTTTTGATCACATTTGTGTGTCTTTATCTAGGCATTTTATCACATGGATTAAGTCATCTTATCTAGCAAAGATCACATTTTCTATGTCTTTATCTGGCAAAAATTTGAGTTCTTTTGCTAGAAAGATCACATTTTCTGGCAAATCTTTATCTGGCAAAGATCACATTTTTTGGCAAAAGAATGCAAACCAAGATTAAGTCATCTTATCTAGCAAAAAATTAAGACCAAATCCCATTTTCTATGTCTTTATCTGGGCATTTTTGAGGAAAAAATCCACGCTGTCGAACATCTCAACTGAGGGGAAAATAAAAGTCTCAATATGTTTAATGTGAGAACTAAAAGTGAGAACATCTCAATTTAATTTCTCAGCCCAATATCTTACCCCCATCCTGAAAGTGAGAACTAAAAGTCTCAATATGTTTAATGTGAATAATAGGCAATGGTTGATGTTGCAAAGGAAGTAGGTGCAGTTGCAGTTTCACATGGATGCACATGAAAGGGAAATGATCAGGTATATTGTCCTGAAGAAAGTAAGTATATTTAATTATTAATTATGCTTTCTTTTTGTTTTGAGAGCTACTGAGAATTCATTTGATTTCCCCATCCGTTTTGTTGTTTGTTTGAATAGGCTTACACGATGGAGCTTGAGGAGAGCTAATCAATTGAGGGGAAAATAAAAATATGGAGGGAAAGCTCCTTCAAGACATCAGCCATCTCTCTCTACCCTCCCTCAGCCAGCGGCTCAGAAACCAAGTTCATTGTTTCATTTCAGATCATCAAAGCGTGATTTTTTGGCGCCCTCAAATTTTTTGTTATTGCTTCATGATCTTAGAAATCAAATGAGTTTTTAATTTTCCTCCCCTATATTTTTTATATTTCTTCTTTTAAGCATACAGTAGTTAGCAGTTCCTATTTATTGTTCATTAAAAGTTGCAAGTATAAGATTTTATCATACGATTGCAACTTATATTTCTCCAGGTTTTGGGAAAAATAGATTTCCTTGCTATTTATTGTTCATTAGAAATTCGTATAAATGTGTTCCTGTGTGCCATTGTGTATAGAGGTGTTCCTGTATGCATATCCAATGGTTTCGAATAGAGCTTTTACTGTATGCATATCCAATGTGTATAGAGCTTGCCGAATATTCTAGGATTGCATGTAAGCTTGCAGGTTGGAATATAATGCAAGCTTGCTATTCCATACTTCTCTGATATTGCAGATTCGTGTAAGATTGCATGTAAGCTAGCATTATTTTCTCAGCCATACTTATTATCCCAGTATTGCATGTAAGCTTGCAGTATATAAAAATATCAGAAAATTTAGAATTGGAAGCTGTCAGATATCAGAGAAAATAATATCTCTGATATCCTAGGATTGCATGTAAGCTTGCAGTATGTATTTCCATTTTCATACCAAATTTTGCATTTAATTCTAACTCAGCTTGAGAGAGGTCATTGTTCAATAGCACAAAAGAAATGATAGGCCATGAAGTCTGAAACCATTTGCTGCATATATCACCAGTGCAAGCAATTTGCTAGGATTGCATTAGGTTTAGAAAGTTGATTGAAGAATAAGAGAATAGAAAATAAGAGAAAACTATATCACCAGTGCAAGCTATATCACCAGTGCAAGTTCATTGTTTCATTTTAGTATCTTTCATTGTTTAATTTGAACATTGTTGTTTGCCCCATGTATGTACATAGATGGCTACTACACCACAGATCCAAGCACCATACCTGCTTAACCATGTAGCGTTGACACTTCAATTGTGAATGTGTTGTGTTAGGCATGTGTGGATCTGTGTGTTAGAAATTTGTATCCTATGTATTTTTAAGAATTTGCTTAGTATTTGTGTGTCATGTCCGTGTTGACATATCTGTGTCTGTTCAATATAGCCCATCATTTTTTTGGGTTTAAAAACAAAGAACTACAACAAGAGCAATCCAAGAACTTCTAGCCATCTCAACTGATTATTATTTGTACAAAGTGAGATAAGACATTTATGAACTAAAGGAAGGCCCAATAATGGATAGAGTATTCCTCTAACTGCCTCACAAGTACTACGCAAGATATATTCCTACGAAATCGAAAATATACTAATATGCAAATATCTGTAGAAGTCTATTCCTTTAAAATTTATGGAGTATCACACAGAACTTTTTTAGTGATCTTTAGGAATTTGTCCAATTGCATCCTATCAAAAACGATCTGCATAGTAACTGAAAAAGAAGAATCATACTGAAAATTGCCTTAATGTGGAGATTGATTTTTTTTCACAGGTATCTAACTTCTTTACCCTTTACAGAAATTTATTCGTGACCAATCTCAAATCGGTCAGTCTCAAGAACAGTTCATTGGAAGAAACAACAGATTGCTGATACTGGATGTCATTCCTATCGATTTCCGAATATCATGTGAAATTGAGCATTAATGTGAATGTTTTTATGTTTATTTTTCTGTTCTTTAAATGTGTTTGAGATACGGTAAAATCTCGCACTTACATTAAAATCTTGCACTGGCTGTCATTACTATCGATTCCTTGAAGTTGTATGCTAAAGTTGAGTATTACTGTTGATGTTTTGGTGTTATCTTTTGTTGATGTTTTTGTGTTATCTTTTCATGTATTATGCAAATTTTGTCATCTTTATTGTGAAGAAAATTTTTTTGTGCATGTGTTTCTTGCAGTGCATTTAAGGATTATATTTTAGTGTTATCTTTCATTTTTTATGTCTTTGTATTCTCAAAGTAAGCTTTGTGAAGGATCATTCCTCTGCTTAAAGGCAATGATGAAATGTGGTGGATATTTGGATGATTTCTTGCATGTATTTAACACACAGAAAGCTAGTTTACCACGGTAAGTAAGACCCTATTCGCAGAAGGAAGTTTCAAATGACTCTGGAGAAAATTTTCAAATCTACTGATCATTTAATTTTCAGTTCAAGCATTTCAAAATGTTCCAGCTCAGAAACACCGAATTGTATTTCTCAATTTAGGCATCATACGGCTGAGTTTGCAAATATTTCCAAAATTAATTACGAATATTACCCATTTATTCATAACCATTCCCTAACATCAATCAAGTGAGGAGACATTAGTACTGCATTCTTCTTTCGAGTTATATCATGTTTGATGCCATGTGGTTCATATTATTAGAGAATTTGTCGATTAATGGGGTGTATTTGATATATTTTGTTGTGTATATTTCAGAGTGGAAATTATCCAGGTAAAGTTTATGGCTTATTTTTTTCGGGGGCAATTTTGAAGAGGCAACAAATTTCTTTTGGGGCGAGATTTTAAATGTGTTGTAGTTTTTCAGGTACATATTTTGACTGTTCGTTGACATCTCTCTCTGGACATCTCTTTATAGAGTTTGTGAAAATTTTACAGGTAAATCTAAAAATTTTAGTGGGAACTAAATTATAGGGAACAAAATTTTAGGGAAAAATAACATTTTTAGAAGGAACTAAATTATCTCGGGGAACTAAATTTTTGCAATTTAAATTCTCAAGGCGGAACTAAATTTTGGGACGAACTAAAATTTTTGAAGAACTAAATAAACAATGGAGGGAACTAAATTTTGGGAGGAATAGATTTTTTACGTGGAACTAAATAACGATTATTGTGCTTTAATTATTGCTATTTGTTAAAAATTAGGTGGTCCAAGATTTTTTGAGATCAAAATTTTAAATGAACCGTGCCCTTAGGGCATGGGTTATGTATGTATGTATGTATGTATGTATGTATGTATGTATGAATATATATATATATAGGGAAAAGGGGGATCTAAGGAGGCGTCCTCATTTTCCCCATCTCCTACAATTTTTTTGGAAATGTTTTTTCATGGGGTTGTTGTTCACATCATGGATGATCAACATACCAAATTTCAAGGAATTCCAATACTTTTTGAGTCCCCATCTACCCCTTACAACTTCAATGGTCTGAAAACGTGCTAAAACCCCACGAAGTTGTAAGGGGTAGATAAGGGCTCAAAAAGTATTGGAATCTCTTGAAATTTGGTATGTTGATCATCCATAAGGTGAACAATAAACCCATGAAAAAACATTTCCAAAAAATATGGGAGATGGGGAGAAATGGGGGCGCCTCCTTAGATTGAATCTAAGGAGGCACCTTAGGATCCCTTTACCCATATATATATATATATATATATATATATATATATATATATATATATATATATATATATATATATATATATATATATATATATATATATATGGTAAAGTGTTCCTAGTGTGACTCTTTAGATTCAATCTAAGGAGTCGCCCCCATTTTCCCTCATATCCCACAATTTTTTTGGATTTTATTTTTCATGGGGTTGTTGTTCACCTCATAGATAATCAACATACCAAAAATCAAGCTATTCCAATACTTTTAGAGCCCCCATCTACCCCTTGCAACTTCAACGGTCTGAAAACATGCTGAGAAACCATGAAGTTGCAAGGGGTAGATGGGGGCTCTAAAAGTATTGGAATGAATTGATTTTTGGTACGTTTCATCCATGAGGTGAACAACAACCCCATGAAAAAAAATTCCGAAAAAAATTGTGGAATATGGGGAAAATGGGAGCGACTCCTTAGATTGAATCTAAGGAGTCACCCTAGGAACACTTTACCCATATATATATATATATATATATATATATATATATATATATATATATATATATATATATATATATTCTATAAAATAGGGATGTTATCAAGAGAAATTAGATAAGAGAAATTGGACAAGAGAAATTAGATAAGAGAATTTGGACAAGAGAAAATGGATAAGTGATGAGATTTTAAGAGATAAGAGAAGAGGTGGGGAATTTTGTGATGAGATTTTGAGAGATAAGAGAAGAGGTGGGGAATTTTGCACATACAACCCTGAGTTTTGCATTTTTGCCCCTAGACCCTCCCCACGCTTTTTATTCTTCCCCCCTTCCCGACCATTTTTTTCCAGTCCACGTGCACGTGTGCACGGGTTATATATATATATATATATATATATATATATATATATATATATATATATATATATATATATATATATATATATATATATATATATATGGAAAAAGGGGATCTAAGGTGCCTCCTTAGATGAAAATCTAAGGAGGCGCCCCCATTTCCTCACATCTCCTACAATTTTTTTGGAATTTTTTTTCATGGGGTTGTTGTTCACATCATGGATGATCAACATACAAAATTTCAAGGGATTCCAATACTTTTTGAGCCACCATCTACCACTTACTATTTCAACGGTCTAAAAACGTTCTTGAAAACCCACGAAGTTGCAAGGGGTAGATGGGGGCTCAAAAAGTATTGGAATCCCTTGAAATTTGGTATGTTGATCATCCATAAGGTGAACAATAAACTCATGAAAAAAAATTTCAAAAAAAATGTGTGAAATGGTGGGAAATGGGGGCGCCTCCTTAGATTGAATCTAAGGAGGCACCTTAGGATCCCTTTACCCTATATATATATATATATATATATATATATATATATATATATATATATATATATATAATACATTTGACAGAGATTTTTGAATCCTAGGGCTGACTAGGACAAGCTGACTAGGACAAACTGGTTGATAAAAGACGGCCAGGATTAAATCTAGGGAAATGAACGGTTGGGATGATGCTTTGCTTGGAGATTTGTGAGTCCCATTTGACTCAGCCTGTTTTCTATGGGGGAGAGCAATAGTCTTTTTTGGGGGAGAGCAAGAGTTTTTTTGGGTAGAGTAAGCTGCTTTTTTGGGAAGAGCCATGTCATTATTACCCATTGCCCATAAGAAAGTAACCTTGGGAACGAGACAGCAAGCTTGGAGACGGCTTAATCTTGGGTATTATTTTCCCAACAGCAACATAATCTTGGGCAACAAAACAATCGATCGATCAGATCCCAATGGAGTCTTCGAGCAAAACTTTCCGAGAGGCGATCGAGATCCCATTCAAAACCCTTCTATTCCCCTTCTTCCTCTTCGAGCAAAACTCCCTTGATCATGGGCTTCCTCTCTTGCATCGCCTGGCTATACGTCGCCGGTCGGTGCTCTCTCTATCTCTCTTTCGCAATTCTTCCGATCTCTTTATTCCGTTCACTTTCAGTAACAAAAAAGCGACCCATTGCAGCAGCCAGTAACGAAAAGCGCCCCATTTCAGACGATCAGTTCATCGATTTCATCGAGTACCAGCAACGAAATTGATTGTAGATCATTCCAACAGATCATTGCAGCAGATCATTGTAGCGACCAAAAGTGCTTACGGTGGAGGACAAGCTGATGAATCTTGGATGCAAGTAAATTCCCTTTTTGTGGGCTTGCCTGTTTGTGCCAAATTTTGTTTTGATACGTATATTAGGTTTTGGGTCGTGGTGAAATTGCGAGGAGGATCGTGGAAGCTGAAATGGACTTGACCTTGGCAAAGAGTCAGGGATACTTGAGGCGAGAGAATGCATCTTCATCGGAGAAGAAGTTCTCTCGGTGGTTGGAGTTTATACGTGATTCGGGAGTCGGCTTAGAAGCCTATGCATTCAACCATTACCAGCAACTCAATCTTGAGTATTATTTTCCCAACTCATCAAATTAACAGCAACTCAGGATTTTTTTGTTGCCCAAGATTGAGTTGCTCAGGTTTTTGTTTGCTCTGTTATTTTCCCAACTCAAGTTTTTTTTCTTGATTGCTCGATCTGAGAAATTTTACACAGCTATTGAGCCCTTTTTTTGAGATTAGTAATTTCCCAACTCTATTATTTTCCCAACTCATTTTCTTATGAGATTAACCGGTTGCACGTCAATTTTATCAAATTTTAAACCTATTGAGCCCTTTTTTGAGGTTTTTTTTCATGGTTGCTCTATTATTGTCAAATCTTTTGAGGTTCAGGCGAAGGCGGTCGTCTGATCGTGGTCGCTGTTGACCCCAGTGAGGAGAGCCTTGGTGCCTCGACAACATCGTGGCCAAGCCTCAGCCTGACGACAGTTCCAAGGACACCGTCCTCCTCTACGCCTGCCTCTCTCGCGTCATGTATCCGTCAATTGACGGCACCGGTGAGCCGAGGGGCAGTTTAGTAATTTTCCAGTCCCATCTCCGTCAGTGGAATTTTTGCTAATTAGTTTGGGGTTTTCCAGGGTATCTGTTTTCGATGGACGTAATGATCAGCATGGATCGGTACGACACAGAGGTGGCGGATACGGTGACAGAGAAAGCCCAGAGACTTTGCAGTGTTTTGCTCAAACACTTTGTACTCACAAGCTGTATGAGATAAACAACTTGAAAATGATGCAGGCTACCAATGAGCTTATGTATGCGACTGAAGATAAATTGGCTATGGTTGGGAGTCAATAGCTAACAACATGAATGCTTGAAATCATCTCAATGATAAAAGGTCATAGTACATGCAGCATGACATCAATGACAACATTTACATGGCATACACATATTCTCTACCCGAGTTTAAATAAATAAAAACCAAGTGCTTATGCACTCCATGAGCAACCCAATAAGGATCATTCATCCAAAAGGGTTTACAAAATAGCAATGGTAGTGCTAACCAAGATAACTGTTGGCTAAATGATAAAGAAACACTTTATCAATTACGTATTTTAAGTATGAAGGTGCAAGTCTTACTACGGTCCAGATGGGCAAACTTGAACTCCCATACGTACGGTACAGTATGAGCCCAATATAAATATTGTAAAACTAAACTGGATTGTTAATCACTGTTAAATTGGGGTTTTTTTGGGCGAATGTTGAATCAAAGGTGAAGATGGGAGATGCTCGAGAAGTGATCTGCGAGACGGTGGAGAAAGTTCATGCTGATATGCTGGTGATTAGAAGCCATTGCAATGGTCTAATTAAGAGGAAATTAATAAAATTTACTTAGTGACACTGGATTGCACATGGATTTTAGAAAATCGATGTTTTGATGTGAGTTTGAAATGTAAAATTTTGAATTACATGGCATTTTTGGGAAGCCTGAGCAACCATTGCAGGCAGAATGTGAAATGCCTAATCGTCAAACGGCCTAAGCAGTAATAGTAATTGGGATGTAATTTGTGAAATAACATGCAATGGCTTGCAAATGTATCTTTTTTATTTTGATGGATGAGACTTTGGGCGTGTGGTTATGTCCCAAAATTGATGAGATTTTTGTATTTTCTTTCTTTTTTTGGGTGAAAAAGGTTGAATTTTGGATGATGTGGTTATTTTGTTTTTGTGTAATGCCTTCATTTTTTCTCCCAAGTCACATTATCTTATCAATTTTCTTGATGTTTTCAATCAAATTTCCATTTTTAGTTTCGAAGAAATCAATGGAGGCACATCCACCCGTAGATGACACACTCCGATCAGATCTCCATCCTCGGTCCTCCTCTAACTTCCGTGACCTCCTTAAAATCCAAGATGACGACTCCAGCTATTACCAGAGCACCAGCACAGTTACCCTAGCCACCGTCCTCGAGGCCGAGAAGAACGCCACCACCAACTCCTCCTCATCCTCTGCCCACAGCAAAAGAAAACATGTCGACGTCCTGGGTTTTCGTATTAATCATTTTGGGGCGATGATGATAATGATGAAGCTCATGATGATGGTGGTGATGATGATGATGATGATTTATGGTGTTTTTCTTCTTTTTGCGCCTTCTATGCTTAAGAGTTTCATTTTAGGGTTGAAGAAGCACTTTGATAATACCCAAGATTTGTTGCTGTTTAATTTGATGAGTTGGGAAATATGGTTGTATTCCCATAATTTTTATTGCATGAACATATTCTCACTTACTAAAAAAATAAAAGTAAGAAGAGATGGAGATCTGGACTCAACTCAAATATGGGTTTTTTTGGGAGATTGATAGCAGATGGTTTAAACTGAGCAACATTTAATTTTACCTATGGTTTTCATTTTGAGAGAAATATTTGGTTAGATATATAAATCATCATTGTTCTTTAAAAAAACCCATGCCGAAGGCCGCTAAATTTTTTTACGCTAATTTGTTGTTCCACGCTAAAGGTGCAGGCGCCACATTTGTTGTTCGACGTCGAATTTGTTGTTCCACGTCGAAGGCGCCTATGCCGAATTTGTTGTTCCGCGCCAAAGACGCCCGCGCTGAAGGTGCCCGTGTCGCTAAATATTTTTAAGCTAATTTATTGTTCTGTTAAATTTTGGCTGTGGAAATAATTTTTCGGGGATCAAAGATTTCACGGGGGAAATCTTAAATGAACCGTGCCCGCGGGCACGGGTTATGACTAGTATATATATAAAAGAGGGATGTTATCAAGAGAAATTGGATAAGAGAATTTGGACATGAGAAATTGGTTAAGCGAATTTAGATATCTATTATATAAAAGAGGGATGTTATCAGGAGAAATTGGATAAGAGAATTTGGACATGAGAAATTGGATAAGAGAATTTGGATATCTATTATATAAAAGAGAGATGTTATCAAGAGAAATCCGATAAAAAAATTTGGATATCTATTATATTTTTAGGGGAATGTTATCAAGAGAAAATTGGATAAGAGAATTTGGACATGAGAAATTGGATAAGAGAATTTGGATATCTATTATATAAAAGAGGGATGTTTTCAAGAGAAATCTGATAAAAGAATTTGGATATCTATTATATAAAAGAGGGGCGTTATCAAGAGAAATTGGATTAGAGAATTTGGACATGAGAAATTGGATAATAGAATTTGGATATCTATTATATAAAAGAGGGATGTTATCAAGAGAAATTGGATAAGAGAATTCGAACACGAGAAATTGGATAAGAGAATTTGGATATCTATAATATAAAAGAGGGATGTTATCAAGAGAAATTGGATAAGAGAATTTGGACATGAGAAATTGGATAAGAGAATTTGGATATCCATTATATAAAAGACGGATGTTTTCAAGAGAAATCTGATAAAAGAATTTGGATGTCTATTATATAAAAGAAGAATGTTATCAAGAGAAAATTAGATAAGAGAATTTGGACATGAGAAATTGGATAAGAGAATTTGGATATCTATTATATAAAAGACGGATGTTTTCAGGCGAAATCTGATAAAAGAAGTTGGATATCTATTATATAAAAGAGGGATGTTATCATGAGATATTGGATAAGAGAATTTGGACATGAGTATTTGGATAAGAGAATTTAGACATGAGAAATTGGATAAGAGAATTTGGATATCTATTATATAAAAGAGGGATGTTATCAAGAGAAATTGGATAAGAGAATTCGGACATGATAAATTGGATAAGAGAATTTGGATATCCATTATATAAAAGAGGGATGTTATCAAGAGAAATTGGATAAGAGAATTCGGACATGAGAAATTGGATTAAGAGAATTTGGATACCCATTATATAAAAGAGGGATGTTATCAAGAGAAATTGGATAAGAGAATTTGGACATGAGGAATTGGATAAGAGAATTTGGATATCTATTATATTAAAGAGAGATGTTATCAAGAGAAATTGGATAAGAGAATTTGGACATGATGAATTGGATAAGATAATTTGGATATCTATTATATTAAAGAGGGATGTTATCAAGGGAAATTGGATAAGAGAATTTGGACATGAGTAATTGGATAAAAGAAAATATAAGCGTTGGGATTTTGAGGGATAAGGGAGGAGGTAGAGAATTTTGCACCTACAACCCCGATTTTTGCAGTTTTGCCCCTAGACCCTCCCTACGCACACACCCACACTTTTTATCCTCCCATCTTCCGACCATTTTTTTCTAGTCCTTTGAAGATTTTAAATCTTATCCTACTAGGACAATGCTTTGTCCTCCGTGGCAAGTTTGTCATAGGTGGCAATGACAATTTTGGGGGACTTCAATTTTGGGGAAAAACTTAAATTTTGGGGAAACATGAAATTTTGTGGGAAAACTTGAAATTTGGGGGGACTTGAAATTGGGGGGGGGGACTCAGCTATTAAATAAACTGTGCCCTATGGGCACGGGTAATGGCTAGTCTATTATATAAAAGAGGGATGTTATCAAGAGAAATAGGATACGAGAATTTGGACATGAGAAATTGGATAAGTGAATTTGGATATCTATTCTATAAAATAGGGATGTTATCAAGAGAAATCTGATAAAAGAATTTGGATATCTATTATATATTAAAGGAATGTTATCAAGAGAAATTGGATAATAGAATTTGGACATGAGAAATTGGATAAGAGAATTTCTATTATATAAAAGAAGGATGTTATCAAGAGAAATTGGATAAGCGAATTTGGACATGAGAAATTGGATAAAAGAATTTGGATATCTATTATATAAAAGAGGGATGTTATCAAGCGAAATTGGATGAGAGAATTCGGACATGAGAAATTGGATAAGAGAATTTGTATATCTATTATATAAAGAGGGATGTTATCAAGAGAATTCGGACATGAGAAATTGGATTAAGAGAATTTGGATATCCATTATATAAAAGAGGGATGTTATCAAGAGAAATTGGATAATAGAATTTGGACATGAGAAATTGGATAAGAGACAATATAAGAGATGAGATTTTGAGGGATAAGAAAGGTGGTGGAGAATTTTGCACATACAACCCCGATTTTTTGCATTTTTGCCCCGGGACCCTCCCTCCGCACACACCCACACCTTTTATTCTCCCCCCTTCCGACCATTTTTTTTCACATCCTTTGAAGATTTTGAATCTCATCCTACTAGGACAAAACTTTGTCCTACGTAGCAAGTTTATCATAGATGGCAATGACAATTTGGGGGACTTAAATTTTTGGTAAAAACTTAAATTTGGGGGAAACTTGAAATTTTGTGGGAAAACTTGAAATTTGGGGGAACTTGAAATTTGTTGGGGGGGGGGAGAACTCAGCCATTAAATTAACCGTGTCCTATGGGCACGGGTAATGACTAGTATATATATATATATATATATATAGGGCAATCTTCGGGTGCGAAAAATCCCGTGCGAAAACTTTTTTTTTATTTTTTTAAAAATTTTTTTTCAAAAATTTTTTTTTGATGTTTAATCCATACAATTATATACCCCAGGGAAAATAATGGGTGAACCCGTTGGGCATTAGAGCACCCATCCACCCGTTACAAATTTAACGGTCTCAAAACGTGCGAATTTGATGAAATGGCTTGATCGAAGGCCAAATGACATTATTTCTCAACCATTATTTTTTGAGGGGGGTATAACAACATATAATGAGGGTGGAAAAAAGAATTTTTGAAAAAAAAAATTTCAAAAAAAAGATAAAAACATTTTCGCACGGTGCGAAATGTTCTCATTTGAAAATTTTCCTATATATATATATATATATATATATATATATATATATATATATATATATATATATATATATATATATATATATATATATATACTAGTCATTACCATATATACTAGGGATTAATGGGTATCATACGCCATATGAGAGGGTGTCTCATATGCCCTCTCACATAAAGAGGGTCAAGTACAACAGGTACAAGCCCATGCGGGCTTGTACTTGCTCCTTTTATGTGAGAGGGCATATGAGACACCCTCTTATATGGCGTATGATACCCATTATTCTCATATATATATATATATATCTATATTATAAAAGAGGGATGTTATCAAGAGAAATTGGATAAGAGATATTAGACAAGAGAAATTGGATAAGAGATATCTATATTATAATAGAGGGATGTTATCAAGAGAAATTGGATAAGAGATATCTATATTATAAAAGAGGGATGTTATCAAGAGAAATTGGATAACAGATATTGGAAAAGAGAAATTGGATAAGAGATATCTATATTATAAAAGAGGGATGTTATCAAGAAAAATTGGATAAGATATATTGGAAAAGAGAAATTGGATAAGAGATATCTATATTATAAAAGAGGGATGTTATTAAGAGAAATTGGATAAGAGATATTGGACATGAGAAATTGGATAAGAGATATGTATATTATAAAAGAGGGATGTTATCAAGAGAAATTAGATAAGAGATATTGGACAAGAGAAATTGGATAAGAGATATCTATATTCTAAGAGAGGGAAGTTATCAAGAGAAATTGGATAAGAGATATCTATATTATAAAAGAGGGATGTTATCAAGAGAAATTGGATAAGAGATATTGGACATGAGAAATTGGATTAGAGATATCTATATTATAAAAGAGGGATGTTATCAAGAGAAATTGGATAAGATATATTGGAAAAGAGAAATTGGATAAGAGATATCTATATTATAAAAGAGAGATGTTATCAAGAGAAATTGGATAAGAGATATTGGAAAAAAGAAATTGGATAAGAGATATCTATATTATAAAAGAGGGTTGTTATCAAGAGAAATTGGATAAGAGATATTGGACAAGAGAAATTAGATAAGAGATATCTATATTATAAGAGAGGGATGTTATCAAGAGAAATTGGATAAGAGATATCTATATTATAAAAGAGGGATGTTATCAAGAGAAATTGGATAAGCAATATTGGAAAAGAGAAATTGGATAAGAGATATCTATATTATAAAAGAGGGATGTTATCAAGAGAAATTAGATAAGAGATATTGGAAAAGAGAAATTGGATAAGAGATATCTATATTATAAAAGAGTGATGTTATCAAGAGAAATTGGATAAGAGATATTGGAAAAGAGAAATTGGATAAGAGATATTGGAAAAGAGAAATTGGATAAGAGATATCTATATTATAAAAGAGGGATGTTATCAAGAAAAATTGGATAAGAGATATTGGACAAGAGAAATTGGATAAGAGATATCTATATTATAAGAGAAGGATGTTATCAAGAGAGATTGGATAAGAGATATCTATATTATAAAAGAGGGATGTTATCAAGAGAAATTGGATAAGAGATATTGGAAAAGAGAAATTGGATAAGAGATATCTATATTATAAAAGAGCGATGTTATCAAGAGAAATTGGATAAGAGATATCTATATTATAAAAGAGGGATGTTATCAAGAGAAATTGGATTAGAGATATTGGAAAAGATAAATTGGATAAGAGATATCTATATTATAAAAGAGGGATGTTATCAAGAGAAATTGAATAAGAGATATTGGAAAATAGAAATTGGATAAGAGTGATGTTATCAAGAGAAATTGGATAAGAGATATCTATATTACAAACGAGAGATATTATCAAGAGAAATTGGATAATCGATATTGGACAAGAGAAATTGGATAAGGGATATCTATTATATAAAAGACGGATGTTATCAAGAGAAATTGATAAGAGAATTTGGACATGAGAAATTGGATAAGAGAATTTGGATATCTATTATATAAATCAGGGAAATTGAATAAGAGAAAATATAAGAGATGAGATTTTGAGGGATAAAAGAGGAGGTTGGGAATTTTGCACAAACAACCCCGGTTTTTGTATTTTTGCCTATGGACCCTCCCCACACACACACCCACACTTTTTATTCTCACACCATCCGGCCATTTTTTTTCCAGTTCTATGAAGATTTTGAATCTTATCCTACTAGGACAAAGCTTTGTCCTACGTGGCAAGTTTGTCCTTGGTGGTAATGACAATTTTGGGGGACTTAAATTTTGGGGGAAAACTTAAATTTGGGGGGAAACTTGAAATTTTGTGGGAAAACTTGAAATTTGGGGAAACTTGAAATTTGTGGGGGAGAAAAACTCAGCCATTAAATAAACCGTGCCCTATGGGCACGGGTAATGACTAGTATATATATATATATATATATATATATATATATATATATATATATATATATATATATATATATATATATATACTAGTCATAACCCGTGCCCGCGGGCACGGTTCATTTAACATTTCACCGACAAATTTTTGTTCCCCGAAAAATTATTTACACAGCCAAAATTAAACAGAACAATAAATTAGCGTAAAAATATTTAGTGGCACGGGCATCTTCGGCACGGGCGTCTTCGGCGTGGAACACCAAATTCGGCATCGAACAACAAATTTGGCGTCGGGTCCTTCGGCGCATAACAACAAATCTTTGTTAAAAAATTGCGCGGGCGACTTCGGCGCAGGCGACTTCGGCGCAGAACAACGGAACAACAAATTCGACGTCGAACAACAAATTTAGCGCCCGCGCCTTTTGCACAGAACAACAAATCTTTGTAACAACAAATTCGGCGCCCGCGCCTTTGGCCCAGAACAATGGAACAACAAATTCGGCGTCGAACAACAAATTCGGCGTCGAACAACAAATTCGGTGTTGAACAACAAATTTGGCGCCCGCGGTTTCGGCGCAGAACAACAAATCTTTGAAAAAAAATTTAGCGGGCGCCGAAGACAACAAACATCAATGTATTTTTACGCTAATTTGTCGTTCCGCTAAATTGTTTTACGCTAAATTTTTTATTTTGTTTAATTTAATGGATCATGATTCTCCACAATCTTTCCCAAGGCACTTTTAATTTCAAAGTTTGGGTTTCCAATGCACTTTTTCTTCCAAATTTAATCTCCACAATATTTCCCAATGCACTTTTCCCCCCCAAATTTAATTTTCACACTCTTTTCCAAGGCACTTCTAATTTCAAAGTTTATATTCCCAAGGCATTTTCTCCCAAAATTTTTCACAAAATCCAATCTCAACCATTGATTTACCAAGATCAAATCTCAGCCACTCTTTATCTTGTCCTAGTCAGCCCTAGAATTTAAAAATCGTTGTCAAATGAATAACAATGCGAGATTGCGAGGCCGAAATCCACAGAAAAACTCAATCAAATCCGAATAAGACCTAAAAAGATTCAAAATTTCTCTAAATCTACTATATTCTTCAGAATAAAGACGCAACGACAGCAAAAACAAAAAACGCGTAGAATAAAGAGCAAGCTTGAAGTGAACCTGGGATCGATCCAGCGTGCAATCGATTCAAAATTTTACTTCAAGATCATAAATCTCTTATCTCTGATCTCTCTCCTTCTGCATTTAATTTCTTTGAAGTATTTTAATGGATTTAGTTTGGGGAAGGGGAGGAGACTTTTGGGAGATAATGATGAGATAACTGCTGCACGGAGATAGAGGCTATTAGAGGAGCGATGTGACTCTCTGGTTCTTTCCCAGGATTTTTCTCTCAAAATACAGAACCCCCCAAAATTTTTTTTTTTTTTCACAACCCCCTATCTTAGCCATTCATTCTTCCATATTAAATCTGAGCCGTCTTTCTATCAACCTCTTTGTCCTAGTCAGCTTGTCCTAGTCAGCCCTAGGATTCAAAAATCACTGTCAAATGTATAATAGACTAGTCATAACCCGTGCCCGTAGGGCACGATTCATTTAAGATATTCCCATGTCAAAAGCTTAGTTCCCCAAGAATTTTGCTCATCCCAAGGAATTAAGTTAATAACAAAAATCTTAGTTCCTCAACAAATTTAGTACCATCCAAATTTAGTTCATCTCCAAAATTGTAGGGTTCTCCCAGCGAAATTTTCGAGTTCAAAAAATTTTAGTTCATCCCAAAATTTAGTTTTTCAGAGAATTTAGTTTCACACAAAAATTGATAGTCAAAATTTTATCTCTCTTCCTCTCTCTCCTGCAATTAAATGTCTGTTGCTGTCTTGGAAAAGATCTTAGAATCAAATGGTTGTTGCTATCCCCAAAAAAGCCTCTTGCTCTCCCCCAAAAGCAGACTTGCTTTCCCAAGTCAAATGGCAAGTTACGAAAAGAAATGGGCCCCACACAAACTCAAAAATACAAACCATTCATCTTAATTTTTAATCCCAACCGTTCATCATCCAAGATTAAATCTCAGCCACTTTTTATCCCTCTCATTTGTCCTAGTCAGCTTGTCCTAGTCAGCCCTAGGATTCAAAAAACTCTGTCAAATGTAATATAGATATATATATATATATATATATGAGGAGGGGTCAAATGACCCTCGAAATAACCCCAAAAATAGCCCCTTATCAAAAATCCTATGCCCTCCATTTATTTGGAAGATCCAAACCGTTCATCTTGATCTCCACCCTATAAATACCTGACCCACCAATTTTCAACCCGATGCCATGTGTTTCGCCTGTTCATCCATCCGACCCAAATTTAACGGTTTCGCATGAACAAAAATTTTGCGAATGGTTGATGAACGGGGGAAACATATGAGATCGAGTTGAAAATTGGTGGGTCAGGTATTTAGAGGGTGGAGATCAAGATGAACGGTTCGGAACTTTTGAAAAAATGGGGGGCATAGGATTTTTGATAGGGGTTATTTTTGGGGGTCATTTGATCCCTCATACACACACACACACACACACACACACACACACACACATATATATATATATATATATAGGGCAATCTTCGGGTGCGAAAAATCCCGTGCGAAAGCCATGCGAAAACTTTTTTTTTATTTTTTTGAAATTTTTTTTTTCAAAAATTCTTTTTTTGATGTTTAATCCATACAATTATATACCCCAGGGAAAATAATGGGTGAACCCGTTGGGCATTAGAGCACACATCCACCCGTTACAAATTTAACGGTCTCAAAACGTGCGAATTTGATGAAATGGCTTGATCGAAGGCCAAATGACATTATTTCTCAACCATTATTTTTTGAGGGGGGTATAACAACATATAATGAGGATGGAAAAAAGAATTTTTGAAAAAAAAAATTTCAAAAAAAAGATAAAAACATTTTCGCACGGTGCGAAATGTTCTCATTTGAAAATTTTCCTATATATATATATATATATATATATATATATATATATATATATTACAATTGAGGGAAGATTTTGAATTTGTCCTATGTGGCAGTGTCATGTCAAGTTTTGGGGGGAAATTTCTTGGATTGAGAAAATATGTTGGAAAAACACAAAAGCATTGAAGAGAAATTTGTTGGAAGAATACAAAAGCTTTTCTTTTTTGAAATTGGCAGCATTAGCACTTAATACCCTTCATTCAAACATGACCCAAAAAAATGAAACCCAAAAAAATGAAACCCAAAAAACACACAAAAAAATGAAACTAAAAAAATATGCAACTTAAATTACAAGTATGCAAAAGAGAACTTTATTTCGGCTGACCCAAAAAAATTGAAACCCATAAAAACAGAGGGAATGTGCATTCAAAGAGGCGGGCTGAGCTTTTTGGGCGTCAAGCAGAGGTCTGACCAACCCATTCACGCCGAAGGCACCCACGCCGATTTATATACGCTAATTTGTAGTTCTGCGCCGAAGGCGCCTGCACCTAATTTATTTTTCCTCACCGAAGGTGGCAGTAGTCTAAATTTTTTTACGCTAATTTGTTCTTTTAAATTTTGGCTGTAGAAATATTTTTTTGGGGACAAAGATTTTGCGGAAAAAAATCTTAAATGCACCGTGCCCGTGGGCATGGGTTATGACTAGTTGATATATAACTGAGACTAAATCAAATTGAAACATTAGTAATCACATAATGTGGTGATCATCATCAAAACCATATTGGGCTTAAAGGCCAATATCCAGCAGTCACAACAAAACTGAGTATAACCATATTAGTTCTTGCACTACTGCTAAACAAATATGGACTAGGCTTGATGTCACGCACATGGGCACTTCATAGGTCAAGAAAACTCGTGTTTGCATGGTTTTACAAAAATATGAAAATTTTGATATGTTGCGTAATGAATCTATTGATGCTATGTTTTCTCGTTTTGCAAATATCATTAATCCACTGAAAGCTTTGGAAAAGGACATTCCAGAGGAAGAATTGGTCGACAGATTTTATATTCCCTGTATGGCAAATGGATCCAAAAAGAAACAGCGATTGAGGAGGCGCATGACTTGGCCAAAATATCCTTCGAGCAACTTATGGAAAAGTTGATGGCATACATATGAAGTACAGTTAAAGATGATTAAAGAAAATGCGTCAAAGAAGGAAGAGAAACCTGAAAAGAAGGAGAAAACTTAAAAGAACTTGGCTTTCAAAGCATCTAAGTTCAAAGATGAGACATCAAACGATTCAGATGACGAAGAAATCGACTTCCTAACTGTTTCAGAGTGTTTTCTCACTACAAAATCGTTGACCGTGGACTGCCTGGTCAACGTGGTCAAGGGGCCGATTTGGGTCCCTTGGGTGCGTCGAACACGTGTAGACGCGATGCGAATCGGAGATGCGATCGGCGCAGAGCACGTCAGCTGGGCCGGGTCTGGATCCTTGGCCTAAGGGGGACTGAGGGGGAGCCTCGGCCTGGTGAGAGATGCTCGGCCTCGGACGGTCGGGCGACGAGGGGAAGCCTTGGCGCCTTGGCTTGGCGTTCGACCGATGCGGAGCTGAGGGGAAGCCTCGGCTCGGATGGGCGCGCTCGGCCTCGGTCGGACGGACGATGAGGGGTAGCCTCGGTCGCCTCGCTTGATGCGCGGCTGGCGTGGAGCCGAGGGGAAGCCTCGGCACTTGGATCCAACGTCTTCCTGAACAGACGAGAACACTCGTCAGGGGGCCGGACCTTGGTTCCGGCCAAATCCCCTCCGATGCCTAAGTCAGATGATGATCTGAAAGAGGAGGCTCGGCGGGGACGGTTCGACTCGAGAGGAGATTGGAACGACGTCCTCCGGCGCGAGCGGGGGGAAGGAGATGAAGCGGGGAAACTAGGTCGTTGACGGAGTACCTTAGGTTTTGTTACCTGAGATGCGGTCCCTTGTCCAGTCGTCCTCCTAGCCCTTTTATAGGCCTCTCATCACGACCACCCATGACTCACATCCCTCGTCCGCCCCCAATCGTGCCCCCTCAATCCGCCTCTCCGTCGCCGCTCCCTGCGCCATGCCAGCACCTCCCCATAACGGCCATTAAGTGGTAGCGGGCCTGGGGGAACGGTTATCGCGGGTGTGGGCGAGTGACTCGCGTGTTTCCGGGGTCGGGCCGGATCGATGTTCGGGGTCCTCTCATGGGCTTCGTTGGGTGGGCTTGGACCCCCCATGATTTCGCGTAGTAGGCTGCGCCTTTGGGCTCATGCTGTTGGGCCTCTGCAAAATAGACGTATCAATTGCCCCCATCGGTGGGGCCGATCGGCCTTGGCCGGTTCGGTTCGACCGATGTGACTCCTGGGGTTCCGATTGGCGCGTCAGTCGAGGCGCGGTCATAAATGAAGGTTATGATGAGGCGGATCGATAGGACTTCCCTTGGCACCGATTTCGAAATGCCGCCGGCTCTTTGAGGCTTGCCACGCGTTCCTGTCAGGCGTTTTGAATTCGCCCCTGGGTCTTGTATATAAGTGCACCGGCTGCTTTGATCCCAACTTCTTCCTCGCTCTTCTCTCTGTTCCGGTCTTTCCACAAACTCGGAGTCTTCCGCCGCCTTCGTTCCCTTGCCTTCTCCAAATAAACAAAAAGGTAACTCCTTTCCCATCCTCTTATTATGGCTGCTCTTAGGATAGGTGGCTCTGGCCAAGGGGCGAGGGATCCTCCTGAGTCCAGGCGCGGCGGGCCCCGATCTGTGGGATCCGGTTCCTCCTCAGGGAGCCGTTCCCTCCGAGATAAAGGGAAGGGGAAGCTCTTCCCAGACTATGCTGGCGGTGATGTGGCGTCGGCTGCCGTGCGGCTTAATGTACCTCCGGTTGTCCTCAGAACGCCGTCGAGGACTCCTTTTCTGGCGGCTGCGGAGATTCGGGGAAGGTACCTCTGTCACCCCTATGATGTTCGAGTCCCTTTCATCGACGAGCGGATCTGTCTGCCGAGGAGCAACGAAGTCGGCGTCTACGTCGAGATGTTCCATCTGGGTCTTCGTTTCCCGCTCAATCCCTTCTTTGTCCAAGTCATGGAGTACCTCATGGTGCCCCTTTGCCAGTTTACCCCCTGTTCGGTTGCGGTTCTGACAGGCTTTGTGATGTTCTGCTGCACTCGCGGTCTGGAGCCATCTCTCCCCCTCTTCTTCTATTTTTATCAGATCCAGACGGTCGGTCTAGGGTCATGGCTGCACCTCCGAGCCCGCACGGGGAGGGAATGCCTGATCGGGCTACCCCACTGGGCGGGGGATTGGAGCTTGGATTATGTCTTCGTGGTCTTCCTTGAGGATGCTCAGATTTTGACAGGTTGGGGTGGGTCAGGTCGGCCTTGCCCAACGCTAACCCTCTCCGAGGCTGATCAGGCGGCCATCGCGCTGCTGTCGGCCCTCCCCTTGGAGGCGAAATCTATCTGGCCTTTGCTGGACGACCTACTCCTGAAGGCCGTCTTGTGGTCTCCAGGTAGGTCGCTTTTTCAGTCCTGGATTACCCCGTGGCTTACCCTGATTTCGGTTTTGCTTGCAGGAATGGCTGGTCACGAGTTCACCCGCAACATTGATGAGCTGATTCGGCGTGAGGCCGCTCGGAGCCGAGGCAGCACCTCGGGAAGGGCACCTCGGCGGACCGTTGAGGATGAGGTGCGCCGAGCCGAGCCCACCGTGGGCAAGGTGGCGGCCGCGCCTCCCGCCTCTTCTTCTGGTAGTCTCCTCCCCGGGGGGGTCGCAAGGGCCGGATCCGTCCAACCGGCCCAAGTGGCGGGGGTAACGATGGGTCCGGTGCAGCTCCTCTTGCGTTTGGCGTGCCCCCTCTTGTCCCCGAGAGTGGGGGTGGCACGAGGCGGAAGCGCTCCCCTTCAGCGCCTGTCGAGCCTCACGGAGGGAAGAGGAGGAAGGAGGGCGTGGATCCCTCCAGTCCAGTGTGCTCCGTGCCCCCGGCGGTGGCCACCGAGGATCTTCCAGTGACCCTGACGACCACCCCCGTCGCAGCGTCTCCGCCTCCATTATCGGGAATCGGTGCCCTGTTGGCGAGCAGCTCGGCCTCCCTCGAGGTCACCCCCGGGGATTCGGTGTTTGTCGACCGAGCCTTGGCTCAGCAGTTGGCCGAGGGCTCTATCCTCCCCCGGGACCATAGTCTCCTTGAGAGGGCCCCCGCCGACAAGGTGTCGGACACCTTGGTCTGGATCCTTCAGCAGGTCTGGCTATCCCGTTGTCCCTTTCTTTCCTTCGCTCTCTTCTTGGCTCATGTCTTGTCGTTCAGGGTTCAACACTCGCTGTCGAGTCGCAGCGTCGAGCTGTCCGTTTGAGGGAGATGGAGGAGTCCTCTGTGAAGGACCACGAGCGGGCTGGGGCGGCGGAGGTAGCTGCGGTGGCAGCCCAGATGGAGTCTCGGCAACTCAAGCTCCGGGTCACCGAGCTAGAGGGACGAGTGGCCGATCTCTAGGGAGAGTTGGAGGATGCTCGGCGGTCGGCCGGGGAAGCGGCGGAGGCGTTCCGCCTGGAGAGGGAGGAGCTCCAGAGGGAACTGTCGGATCGACGTCAGGCGGCGCGGTTCGCGGATGAGGTGGAGAGGGGCGTCATCGGGACTCTGGGGAAGAGGATCTTCGAGGTCCTCAGGGAGGCCTTTGGTAAGTATGAAGACATTATTGGCCCCCGGATCGTCGAAGTCGTCCAGTCCTCCTTCCAGGATTGTGCGAAGCGCGTCCTGCATGCCCTTCCGTCTGCCGATCCCCTTCGCTCCGAGGAGGGGGAGGCGCCTGAGGATGCGTCCTCCCGTGCCCGGGTCCCCTAGGTCGTCCTTCCCGGCCTATCACCCTTGTTTTTATCCTCAAATTTTTCAGCATCCGCTTCGCTTTGGCCCAGCCTACTTGAAATGGATCCCTGACCTCGCAATCTCCATTGGCATCTTTACCGGTTCTTTACTTCCAGGCGAACAATTGCTGATTGCAAGGATGTTCATTTAGGCCAGCAATTTTGTGTTCTTGGTCGACAAATTTTGCTCTGCCGGCGTCACCCTAGCTTTCGTGGGTGACGAGTTTTGTTGTTTGCCGAGAGTGAATTATTTGTAAGGTGGTTCCTCCACTTCGAATTTCCTGTAAAAAGACACACTTTTGTACCTCGGTTAACTGTTGGAAATGGAATTGACCTACTTGAATTCTCCGCGCATTTTGCTTTGTTGCTGTGACTTCGGCTCCTCTGCTGATGGTGGTCGCTCGCCTCCTTCCTCCGCGGGGTCGCCCCTAGTCCCTCGAGTGGACAAGTCGGGAGACGTCCTTATTGGCTGGGGGGTTGCTCTTAGTCTTATGAGCAATGGAGTAGGTCAGCGAGGGAGAAGCCCCTCGGCATAGGACCAGTCGGCGTCTGCGCCGGCTGGGGGAATTGCCCCCAGACTTACGAGCAATGGTGTCGGTCAGCGGGGGTGAAGATCCTCGGCTTAGGACCGGTCGGTGTCTGCGCTGGCTGGGGGAATTGCCCCCAGACTTACGAGCGATTTGGTCGGCGAGGGTGAGGCTCCTCGGCTTAGGACCGGTCGGCGTCTGCGCTGGCTGGGGGAATTGCCCCCAGACTTACGAGCGATTTGGTCGGCGAGGGTGAAGCTCCTCGGCTTAGGACCGGTCGGCGTCTGCGCTGGCTGGGGGAATTGCCCCCAGACTTACGAGCGATTTGGTCGGTGAGGGTGAAGCTCCTCGGCTTAGGACCGGTCGGCGTCTGCGCGGGCTGGGGGAATTGCCCCCAGACTTACGAGCAGTGGAGTCGGTCAGCGAGGGTGAAGCTCCTCAGCTTAGGACCAGTTTTGATTGACCCCCCGTCCGGTGAGGTGGCGGTCTTCACTCTTATGCAGCCTTAGCGAAATGTTGACTCCGTAGGAGATGAAGAAAAGGAAAAAGGAGTGCATTTGTACTCTTAAAGGTCCTATTGGACTAGTACATTTGGAGGAAAAAGGAAATAAGGCTAGACGGGGGGATGTGAACCTATATAATCTCCTCCCGACTAGGCGGTGACTGGGGGGCCTCGTCCGCTCACTCTATGATGCGGAGGGGTCCTTGGTCGGCGTTGACCTTCTTTCCTTTGTCCGGCTGTTTGGATGTTCCTTCTCCGTGGGCCGGGTCGTCGGTAAAGTTCCTTGCGTGCCCTCGGCTCATCAGCTTCTCGATGTCCTTCTTTAGGTGCCAGCATTCTTCAGTGTCGTGGCTGTTGTCTTTGTGGTACTGGCAATACTTTTCCCCATTTCCCCCCTCTCTTTGTCTTCGGCGGGGGGCGATCAGCGCGCTCTTCCTTCTGCACTTGAGTGAGGACGGCGTCCGAGGTGGCGTCCCTCGTATCCTCCCTCCGCTGCTTGTTTCTCGCCCTCTTCTCTGCCCGGTACTCTTCGGGGCTGCGGCGCTCGCTATCGTCGCGCTTGGTCCCTCGTCTGGCCTTTCCTGCCTCGATGGCCAAGGTCTCCTCGGTCAACATGAAGCGCTCGGCCCTCGCCATGATCCCAGTGAGATCTTTCGGGGGGTCATTGTGCAGAGATTTCTTCAAGCCTCTATGACGCATCCCTTTCTTTAGGGCCGTTTGGACAACGAGGTCGGGAGGGCTGTTTACGTTCAGCCGCTCAGCATTGAAGCGGCGCATAAATTGTCGGAGCGGCTCGGTCGGGCCCTGCACTATGTTAAACAAATGTTCAGCATCAGGCATTACCTGTCGCCCTGCCATGAACTGTTTACAGAACATCTGGGTGAGTTCCTCAAAGCTGTCAATGGAGCGGCTGGGCAGGCTGCGGTACCAAGTTCTCGCTGCTCCCCGGAGGGTCGAATAAAAGCCCCTGCAGAGCAGGGTATCATCGGCTCCCTGGAAGGACATGTCCCCCTCGTAGTCCATCACATGGTTCCCTGGATCCCCTATCCCGTCGTATTTCCCCAGCGCTGGGATCTTGAATCGAGAGGGGACCAGCGCGTCGGTTATTCTCCACGACAGGGGGCACCGGTCTCCGTGGATGCCTCCAGGGGTCCAACATCCGCCTACCTCAGGCTCGTTCGGTTGCGGAGGTGGCACAGGCGCTAGTTGAGCTGGCTCAACGGCCCTTGCCACACTAGGAGTGGGGCTGGTCCGGCGTTCCCGGCTCCTCCGGCGGGAGCTTCCACTTAGCCATGATCGGTCCCTCGAGTGATACCGACCACTTCTTCTGCGGTGGGGTGACCGTGGCCGACGAGACGACGCGGTCACCGATTCGTCCCCGGTGTATTCGGTACACCTCCTGCTCCTTTCGTGATGAGAGGAGGAGGCGCGCGATCTCGCCTGGTGGAATCCGGGTAGTGTGAACCGACGCTCCGTGTTCGGTCTTCGGCTTCCGTGGTCAGCGACCACAGCGGACCACAGGAGCGGTGGGCCCTCTCCCAGCGATGGCCGTCACCCAACACGTCTCCGTTGGCTGGCGCGGTGCCGATGAGCTGCTGCACCGTCACGACCAGCGTCTGAATGTTCGCGTTGGTCTCTTGGGCCAGGGCACGAAGTTGCTCCTACGTGGCCAGCTCGGTCTCGCCAGTCTCTTCGGCTGAGGGGGCGTGGTGATTGCCGTTGGGTGCGCCCTCAAGGTTGCTGTTGGGTGCGCCATTTCCCTCCTCCGGGATGGGGGGCATGCGTCTCTTCCCGTTGCAGGCGCATGCCATTGCAAGTGTGGTTTGTTTTTTCGTGGGATAGTTCGTTCCCACAGACGGCGCCAGATGTTTCAGAGTGTTTTCTCACTACAAAATCGTTGACCGTGGACTGCCCGGTCAACGTGGTCAAGGGGCCGATTTGGGTCCCTTGGGTGCGTCGAACACGTGTAGACGCGACGCGAATCGGAGATGCGATCGGTGCAGAGCATGTCAGCTGGGCCAGGTCTGGATCCTTGGCCTAAGGGGGACTGAGGGGGAGCCTCGGCCCGGTGAGAGATGCTCGGCCTCGGACGGTCGGGCGACGAGGGGAAGCCTCGGCGCCTTGGCTTGGCGTTCGACCGACGCGGAGCTGAGGTGAAGCCTCGGCTCGGATGGGTGCGCTCAGCATTGGTCGGTCAGACGACGAGGGGTAGCCTCGGTCGCCTCGCTTGATGCGTGGCTGGCGTGGAGCCGAGGGGAAGCCTCGGCACTTGGATCCAACGTCTTCCTGAACAGACGAGAACACTCGTCAGGGGGGGCCGGACCTTGGTTCCGGCCAAATCCGCTCCGATGCCTAAGTCAGATGATGATCTGAAAGAGGAGGCTCAGCGGGGACGGTTCGACTCGAGAGGAGATCGGAACGACGTCCTTCGGCGCGAGCGGGGGGAAGGAGATGAAGCGGGGAAACTAGGTCGTTGACGGATTACCTTAGGTTTTGTTACCTGAGATGCGGTCCCTTGTCTAGTCGTCCTCCTAGCCCTTTTATAGTCCTCTCGTCGCGACCACCCACGACTCAAGTCCCTCGTCCGCCCCCAATCGTGCCCCCTCAATCCGCCTCCCCGTCGCCGCTCCCTGCGCCATGCCAGTACCTCCCCATAACGGCCATTAAGTGGTAGCAGGCCTGGGGGAACGGTTATCGCGGGTGTGGGCGAGTGACTCGCGTGTTTCCAGGGTCGGGTCGGATCGATGTTCGGGGTCCTCTCATGGGCTTCGTTGGGTGGGCTTGGACCTGATCACTCCGGATATACACCCAAAGAACGGTTGTAGTTTTACCGCAAGTGCACGGTGTAGCAGCGAGCGGGTATCGAACACAGGGAGGACGAATGACTGTGCTTGCTCCGAATCAACCTGGCTATTTGAGAACAGAGAAAATTGCCTTGGGCGATCCTGTCACAATCGTCAGACAAATATGCGAAATATCAAATCAAATAAAGAACGTCTAGGGAATGGGGAATTCCCGCTACTCACCGTACTTCATAAATGTGGTTCGTCGGTATCAAAATTGCTAGAAAGAGAATTCGGATGAACTAGTTGCAACTGAATGTAGAACCAAGCTCACGCTCTCGCGCTGTTGCCGGTCTATAGCTATCCTAGGTTTGGGTCCAATCTCTTGCAAACCCTAGCCTAGGGAAGCTAGCATTAGGATCAACATCATCGTCCAATTGCGCACCGAGCCCAATCTCTTGCAAACTCGGTCCACAATCTAAATTAGGATAGTTCCTACCCGTCCAATCTCTTGCAAACGGGTATTAGCATGGAATTGCAATCGGAAATCCTGGTATCGGTCCAATCTCTTGCAAACCGATACTTCGAAAATCCGACTCCAACCCAATTCGGATTTCTAGGGCTTCCTATCGAATTGGGATCCAATCTCTTGCAAATCCCAATTGATATGAATTCCTAGCTCTCCGTAGTAAATCGATCCCAATCTAATCCCTAATAGCAATTCTAGCTCAATTTCTACCAATTCATCACAAATAAGAAATAGGGCTTGTAGGGTTCATCCCCACGCCCCAAGACATGGAGACTACTCACAAATCATAGCAATAGCACAAAAATAATCAATGAAATAAGCAATAGAATTCATCACAAATATTGAGATAAACAATAAAAATAGAATTTTTAGGGAAGAGAGATGCAAACCAATGGAGTTCTTCAATTTAATCCAACAAAAATCCAAGTTTTTCCTCTTCTCCAATCACAATAATAAAGCTAAAAAGTAATCTAAAAAGCTGCAAAAAATCTAAGAGATGGCTCTCAAAACTAGGGTAAAAACAGGGCTTAAATAGCCCCAAAAATCGTCCAAAAATCGTGACCAAAATACCCCTGCACAGCCTGTTTTCCGCAGTTTTCGCTACAGGCAGCGCATCGCACTCGGCCGAGTGACAAAAGTCGCTCGGCCGAGTGAAAACCCTGCAATTTTCCAGAAAGTCGGGGCTTTCAGGGGTCTTCAGTTCGGAGGTGGCTCGGCCGAGTGAGTTGTCGTCACTCGGCCGATGACTTCACTGCACTCGGGCGTACGGGATTCTCCACTCGGCCGAGTGGGTCTTCTGAAGTTCAGGCAGCCGAAAAACAGAAACTTCGATGTTTTGGAAGGGCTTCGTCTGGGCGCCACTCGGGCGGACGTGGTATCGTCACTCGGCCGAGTGGGTCTTCTGTGCTCGGCCGAGTGCACAGGTAACTCGTGTCTGAACTGGTCGGCCGAGCAGTGTCTCGCTGGTCGGCCGAGTGGCTCCTCCACTCGGCCGAGTGGGACACAAAGAATGCCCAATCTGCTTGTTTTGGCCTCCTCGTCGCTCCTGCGACGTCCATTCTTCTTCCGCTCCTCTCCAACAGCAAAATACCCCTCGGGGAGGTCGTTGGTGACCGTCTAGAGTAAGCGCATCTCGGGATCACTCCAAATCGCGCCAAATCACCTGAAATGCGACAAAAACAACAAATCGTGAAAAGCATCGCAATATCGTCGATATATCGTGAAAAACATGATTTGGGCGATCCAAATGGCATGCAAACATGCGGAAAAAAGGTGTAAAATAAGGAGTGATCAAAATCCCCCAAGCTTGCCTCTTACTCGTCCTCGAGGAAGATAAGTAAAAGGCGAACCCGGTGGATCCGGAAAATGAAAACGGCGAAAAAAATGAAAAAAGAAAAAAACGAAGAAGAATGAAAACGAAATGAAAATAAAGAAGAAAGAAAGAAGCGAAGAGGTAGGATGCTAGATCATTTTCTCAGGACGTGGGTTTCACTTACTCTTATAGCATGCACCGAATGAAAAACTCATGTCAAAGGATTTTATTTTGATATCATAGTATAATAATGCAAATAGAGATAGAAAACCCACGAAAAACGATATAATCATGAAAGACGGAATAATTTTAAAATTAACGTCGTCTGAATCATTTAAAGCGGTATACATATCACAGATCACACACTTTTCAATTGAACGCTTTCTATCTGGAGTATAAGAGTATCACACTATAGAGTAGAGAGAATAGAAAAGTATGGACTTCATGAAATGAACGCTAGGCTTAGATTTCTGGATTTCGTAAAACTAAAAATAATCTCACCGAGTATAGAATATTACTTAGCCTAGGTTGTCGTGCAATGTCAAGTAGTCACTCTCTCACACATCAATGGATCCCCTCCCCCAAGCTTATCTATAAGCGTGGTGGCATTAAAAAAAAATTTACATCCCCGTTTTTATATATAGCTCCAAAAGCAACGAAAAGAAAGAAGAAAGAAAGAAGGTGAGATGGGATCTTTTATTGAGGATATTTTTTTTTCTTTGCAATAAGCAATATATACACAACGATCCCAACTCAGAGAGAGATAATGATGTACAAGAATGTTTTTCTCTCTTTTTTTAGAGTAAGAGATTTGGAGCTAGGAATTAGTAGCGGGGGAAAATGCCATAAAATAGAATCACTAAGGGGAGATTCACCAATGATTTTAAAAGTAGAGAAATGATGTTCAAGATTTGTGGAGAAAGAAAGAAATATAACTCTCGGTTCACTCTATAAGACATGCACGACAACTTCAGCAGGGTAATCTAATCTACTCAGTTTCGATCACAAAAAAGCTAACTAATCCAGATATATCATAGCTAACATCATTCAATCGTCCTGAAGTGAAGTGTACAATTCATGCATATAGAAGTGATATAGGAAAAGAAAGTCAGTACTCCAGATATAAGCATTCAATGCGTGAATCTTGGTGTGTTTTCTGTGATAGCATACATATGAATATTCAGACTCAGCTAATAATAAAATTTCATCCATTTTCATGCGGAAAAAGGTGTGGGTTACTATTCTAAATGCAAAGCAAGTCATAGCATCTGATATCTGAAATAAAACCTAAGACATGCCAAATATAGCATGCATATAGAATAAGCTAAATCCAACGTCATCATCATCACAGAAAAGTCATCTCTAGCATGAGATGAAAAAGAAATAAAGATAAAGGGAAAATAGAAACTATGCAGTGCGGCACACAGGAAAATAAGAAAAACGTGATGCATGGCAAAATAAAAGAAAAATGATGAAAAATAAGTGCAAAAGCGAAAAAAATGGTGTGAAAAACTAAAAATAAAGGTGGCAAATCGAAAAAGAACGTGAGAACTCACTCCCCCAAGCTAAATGGCACAGTGTCCTCAATGTGCAAAGTGTGGCACACCGAGAGACAATCGATGGGAGGGGCAAGTGAGGATGCATGCATGGAAAAATGAAAAGAAAAAAGTAAAAAGAAAAGAAATGAAAATATGATGCGGACATGATGCATGCACAGATAGGAGCGATACATAGATATAAGTGTCACCAAAAACTCTCCCTCTCTCCCAGAATAGATATAAAAAGATATGATCAAAAAGAGAATACCATAATAAGTGAGGGGAGGGGGGGGGTGGACAAAAAGTGCAACAGGACCCAGCAGAAACGGGCAGCACAACGGCAGGAATGGATCAAGGCATCAAGGGTGCCTAAGAAGGTGGTGCTGCGCCGTCTCCGTCCTGAGGCGGAGGTGGTGGTGGAGGTGGTGTAGGCTGGTGAGCTGGGGTGGGCGTGGAAGTGGAAGCAGGTCTAGTGTGTGTGGAAGTGTGTGCGGGAACCTGCTGGGTGGGTGGGGGTACGCGTGGGAGATGCTCCAAGACCTGTGTAAGGCAGTAGTGGATCTGGGGGATCAGCTCGAAGCGTCCAGCCATCGTAGAGACGGTGGAGGACAGGGTCCTAAGGTCACATCTAAGACCACTCACCGCCAACTCAAGAGCACGTATGCTCTGCAGTACAGTGTCGGGCGGGGGTGGTGCAGAGGGACGCACCGGTCGAGGCTGTGCAGGGCGAGGCTGGCGTACGCGAGTGGAGTATGTAACGGGCTCAGCAGGGAAGGGGACAAAAGGTGCCGCGCCTGCAAATGTGGGCCTGGCCTCAGTGTGAGGCCGGGGCACCGGCTGGTGGGAAGTGGAGGCAGCGGCAGCGAAAGAAGTGTGCAAAGGTGGCAACGAGGCGGCCAGAGAGGTCAGTGGCACAGAAGTGTGGACAGACGCCACGACACTCTCGGAAAATACAGCGGGGGTGGAGACAGAGGTAACTACCGCTGGGGCGGAACTGTGTGGACCAAAAGGCGCAACCCCAGCGGAGATCATGCTAGCCATGGTCTCCACGACTGCGGCAAACGAGGGCTCTCCATTCTCGACAAAGGTCGGCGGGCGCTCGGGGAGAGCGGAGCAAAGAGGCTCCACGGACAGAGGGCCAGAGGTGGCAGTGGGAGTGGTGGGGACAGCCTCGGAAGTGGTGACAGTGGTGGGAGTGGGCTCAGCAAAAGTACTCTCGACACCGACAACGGTGTCAGGAGCAGCGGAAACATCTGGTATGGGCTGAGGGGCCACTAGGTCAACAGGGTCGGCGGCAGGCTCGGCAGGGTGTGCAGCAGGGTCTGCGGGGGTAGCCTGGGCAGCGTAAGAGTATTTGTTTTACTTTGTTTTCTTTGAAACACTAGCTTTCTGTGTGTGAGCTAGTTGCTCTCTGTGTGAGAGTATAACCCTTGTATAGGGTTCGTTGAGATCTCCCTTTGTGAGAGTTAGAGTCTCTCTGTGTGAGAGCAAGGATTTCTTTGTATGAGAATCCAAAATCCTCTGTGTGAGGTATCTTTGTGTGAGATTGTATTCACTACCTTGTATAGTATTCATAGTGAATATTTGGTGTGGCTGGACGTACCCAGTTTGGGGAACCAGGGTAAAATCTTGTGTTTGTGTTTGTATTGATTGTGTTGATTAATTCCTCTTGCACTTATTATTTTGCATTTGCAAGTTTAACTTTAATTGCACAATTTATTGTCATTACTCTATTCACCCCTCCCTCTAGAGTTTGTTGTTATTAGTATTTCAAGGTAGACTGTACTTACAATTGGTATGAGAGGTTATAACATACAACAACGATGGCATTCAATGCTACATCCACGTCATGAAGAATGTCTATTAACCGTTCGACCCCCCCCGCTCTTCAACGGAACCAACTACCTTAGTTGGAAGATCAATATGATGATCTACTTGGAGTGTCAAGAGGACATCACGGAGTCACCTTTTGAGAAGACTACTACACCTGCGGCTACAAAGACAAAAGCAGAGATGGACTCGATCAAATACAATACGAGTGCAATGAACACATTCCATTGTACCATCTCTCACAACGAGTTCAATCGCATCTCTATGTGCAAAACGGCCAACGAAATTTGGCATACTTTGGAGATTTGTCATGAAGGGATGACAAAGGTAAAGAAATCTAAACAAAGCATATTTGGATCTAAATATGAGTTGGTTAAGATGCAGGAAGGTGAAAACATCTCCGAGATGTTCACAAGGTTCATAAAAATCGTGAACGTTTTGGAAGGACTTGGGAAGGTGATTTCCCAAGAGGATCGAGTGGAGAAGATCTTTGACTCTCTTACACCCAAATAGGAGTCAAAGGCCGAAAGGATTTTAGAGTCTAACGACATGTCCAAATATACCGTTGAGGAGTGTGTTGGGAATCTCATGGCATACGAAGTGAACTTCAATACAAGAATGAGATTCAACCAACCAAGCCCGAGAAGCCGGAGAAGCCGGAGAAGCAAAAGAGGGTTGCATTCCATGCCAATGAAGAGTCAATCAAATGGAGGAAGAAATTCCATCGAGAAGCTTCTAGTGAAGAAGATAAAGAAGATGAGGCAAGTGGAGATGAAATCATGGAGCTTGCCAAGCAACTAAGAGCATTCCTCAAAAGCAAGCAAAGTAAATCTTCTTCAAAGTTTGCCTCTAAATCTAATAATTCGATTTGTTTCAATTGTAGAGAGAAAGGTCATCTCTCCATCAAATGCCCTTCTAAACCCATCAATTGACTTAGTCATCACTTTGAAGATTTACAAGCGTGCCATTCCTTAAAACACTTAGTACACACATTAGAACGTTCACACACGTTTGTTATCATCAAACATGAAGTTATGGATTGTTGTATCCAATATAGGATACATTCCAAATGTGGTGTATAAACCCACCTCTCATTCTTTTTATGGTGAAAATTCAATAAACATTGCTAATGCATCTAATAAGAATCACAATGCTTTCTTGTATAACAATTACATCAACAAGAAGCATGTAAATCACAAGGTGGTGAGGAAAAATGAAAATACTTCATTTTTAGCTAAGAAGTAAAATCCTCACTTTATGCATGCCAAGAAATTTATCTCTACACTATGCATGCCACATCCACCCCTCTTGCAAAGGCAAAACCCTTCCTTAGGAAATCTTTAAGTTTTTGGATTCCCACTAAGTGTAGTGTGCAAGAGAGGAATATATGCATCAACTCTCTAGTAAGGGATGTGATCACCTCATGTGATTACATTAGGAAATCAAACTCTTCTTAGGTTTGGTTTCATAATTTTAGGTCTTTCACACATATTCATAGTGCATGTGTATTATGCTTAATGTTTATTTTTAGCATACCCATTGTTTGTGTGACGTCTTATGATTCTAAAAAAATTTCAACTTATTTTTCATGAAAATGGGACTTTGGGGAATACCTTATCATACATGCATTATTTAACCATGTGTATGACAATGTGGGAGTTAATATGTTATCTATGTTCAAAATATGTTAAAACATATTTTACCTCTCATTTCGGGTTGTTTTTGAGATCACTTTTACAATTGGTTCTTATTGGTCTCAAATTCAACCCTTGGATATTGCCATCATTTTAATGCTATATTTTCTTTTTGGCATTGTTATTTGTATCATGATGCATCATTTATATATATCAATGCTTTGATATATTTCGGCATATGGCTCCATGTATTATAAATCACAATTGGCAAAGAGGATTATCTTACAATTGGTATTATCTCAATTGTTAAAGATTTTTTTATCTTTTTCTTTACAATTGGTATTAGATCGTAGAAGTCAACAATTTGACCATTTCTATGATCTAGGGGGAGCATGGGATAGTGATTGATACCCACTAAATGTTTACAACTTGGTATCATACGTCTTTTAATCTCTTGATTATTTGTCATTTTTATGATTGGTATCAATGCCAAGATATTATTTCCTGTATGTTTGATGTCCACTTTTTTTGACAATGACAAGGGGAGAGAGATATGATTACGTAAATAATATCTTCTATGGGGAGAAAGATATAGATATTGGGGATTATTTAAACCATGCATGTGGAGAATGTTATTGATTTTATTCCAATTGGTTTATGTAATCCATGCTTATTATATATCACCATTTTATTATTTCAATTAGTTTATCTAATTTTACAATTGGTGCATATATGTAGGGGGAGCCCATTAGCATTGTGCTTTATTTTCTTTATGTTACATAATGTGTGTAATCATCAAATGGGGGAGATTTTTAGGTATTGGTGTTTCTTACCAATATTATTTTGATGATGATCACAACATTATGTTTTTGCTAATGACTCTCATGTTTTAGTCTCATGGTTAACATTTCAAGAATATCATTTTTAGAGATTAAATGCTTGGTGCAAGGATGGACATCAAGAGGAGCAATGCCAAAATTTAGACTCAAGGGGTGCCAAAGCTTAGAGATGATGTGGAGCATCAAGGTTGAAGATTAGACTCTAAGAGAAGCAATGTAATCCATGTAATTTCATTTACTTGCTTTTTCTCTTTCTGAGTCTAGGTTTAATGTAATTCCTTGA
Source organism: Scilla litardierei (assembly GCA_030789695.1). NCBI lineage: Eukaryota > Viridiplantae > Streptophyta > Magnoliopsida > Asparagales > Asparagaceae > Scilla > Scilla litardierei. The sequence continues at coordinate 177,853,613 of CM061142.1, forward strand.
TAGAAGGACCAACTTATTCATGCATATGTATTTTCCATCTTATTGAACCTTAGGATTATCATAGAAATCATCCCAATAGGTTCATCTTGCCAAATACTCAAACTGGAGTTTTTGGCTCTCCCATAGTCGACTGATAAGGGCATGCCCGATGACTGGATGACCTCCAGGTGCCTGGCCAGCCTTCTACAGCCGACTGATATGCATAGCTCAAGTCAACATTTCTTGACTCTTTCTTGAGCTCTTGGAAACAGACGAGTGACATTCATTTTACAAACGCCTTTCTTCCATTAATCGCCTGGGATTTGTTCTCCAGACGTCTGTGTGCCAAAGTGCGTACCTTGCATTTTCTGGGGTTTTAACCCACTTTGCAAATCAGTCGACTGATGAGAGTTTTTCAGTCACCTGTCAAATACAGGCGCATGAGAATTGATCATCTATCGTCTGAAGGCGCTCGTGCAAAAGTTGCTTTTTTCTCAGCTCCTTTCCATACCACGTGTCAGTTGCTTGCTGAAGGATATGCAGTCACCTGCATGTTGTACATGCACCTGTGTAGTCTTCTACAGTCACCTCTCCTGGCTTAGATTATGGCCATTGGGATTTTTATAGCCATTAACCAGTCGATTGTCAATTATACATCAGTTGACTGTCCTAAGTGTAAACTGTCAAAATCTAGCCGTTGCAGATTTATTCATTTGGGCTTTTTGCTTAGGTTTGAGGGTTTATTTAGGGTTCCTATATATAGGAGATGGCTTAGTTCATTAGAACTTCCTTGGACACTATTACAAATCATTATAGATTGATTAAGCCACTCTCAAACTCTTGCATTTCCCTCTTAGAGCTCTTATTCCTCTTCATGCATTGAAGTCAAGCTAAAAGGAAATCATCCAAGTGCAATCAAGCTAAATCTCATCATTTCGGGATTCTCTTCCATACCTTTTTCTTCATATGAGTAAGTTTATCTTCATGGCATATGTAAGAGTATTCGTTTTACTTTGTTTTCTTTGAAACCATAGCTTTCTGTGTGGGAGCTAGTTACTCTCTGTGTGAGAGTATAACCCTTGTGTAGGGTTGGTTGAGATATCTCTTTGTGAGAGTTAGAGCCTCGCTATGTGAGAGCAAGGATTTCTCTGTGCGAGAATCCAAAATCCTCCGTGTGAGGTATCTCTGTGTGAGATTGTATTCACTACCTTGTGTAGGATTTATAGTGAATATTTGGTGTGACTGGACGTACCCAATTTAGGGAACCAGGGTAAAATCTTGTGTTTGTGTTTGGATTGATTGTGTGGATTAATTCCTCTTGCACTTATTATTCCGCATTTGCAAGTTTAATTATAATTGCACAATTTATTGCCATTACTCTATTCACGTCCCTCTAGAGTTTGTTGTTGTTAGTATTGCAAGGTAGACGGTCCTTATACACTACGGGGTTAGGTCATCGTCCGCAGAAAGAAGAGCTCATCTCGGGAGACTTGGCCAGTCTCTTCCCTACAGAAAATGGTGTTTGCCATAATGCGAAGGGCTATGCAAAGGCATGTGTGAATGATAGCAGATGCCTTAGCCTTAGTGACAGGGAATTCTAGCTGGCCAGTGATTTGCTCCCAGAAAGCGTCAGAATCATAGGCTTGGGGCCTACCATCTTTGTATCCATATGAGCCATGAGTAATGGCCATGGGCCACTTGAAGAAGGTGTTCAGAGTGTTATAGGACATGCCATAGTCATTGTTCATCAAGCGAAAGGAAAAAAACCATCCTTTTGGCGCTTGAGTGAACTCAGAAACTCTAGAGTGAGTCTCCTGTAAGTGTGTACCTCACACTCTAGAAAGACACTCCAACCTATGTTGTGTAATAAGGTCTGGACACCCTCAGTGAGACCTAAGGAATTTAGATCAGAGATGCTCGGAAATTTGGTGGGAATGGTGGTCCGCTGAGAGAGGGATATAAAAGTGTGTTGCTGATGTTCATCAATGAAGATGATCCCCATGGTGTCTAATTAGGAAGGCGGAATGGCATGTTGTGCAGGGGGTGTTGTGGATGCAGACACAATGTCTGTGGACGTGCGTGCTCGTGATATCATCCCTTGAATTGGTCCGGAGGAAGTGCGTTTACCTTTGCGTAGGGGCATTGTGAGTGTATGGAGTGTATATGCAATGTGGGATGTGTGTGTGAATGAGTGCAACACACAGACTCTATGCAAATTGCAATTTCAGCGAGCAATCAAATTTACTTGAGCAAAAATCAAAAGTGAGAGTGAGGAACGAGTGTACCATGTTGGAAAATCTAGTCCCACCCCAAGTAGTTTTGATGATAATCACACCAAATGTTGTTATGTACTAATCATACTACTTAAGTGTGTAGGTTATGCAAATAAGCTAATTGGCGCTCAAAGTATACTCCGAGAAGAAGAACTTCAACCACACTCATATATATATAATACATTTGACAACCTTTTTTGAATCCTAGGTCTGACTAGGACAAGCTGACTAGGACAAAGTGGTTGATAGAAAGAGGGCCAATATTAATTCTAGGGGAATGAACGGTTGGGATGAAGCTTTGAAATGAAAGTTAGCTTTGCTTGGAGATTTGTGGGTCCCATTTGGGTCACATTTGATTGCTCAGCCTGTTTGTTTGCTTGCATGACATTGGGCCATGGGGAAGAGCAAAAGTCATTTTTAGGGGAGAGTAAGAGCCTTTTGAGGAGAGATACGGTTTTATAGAAAATTTTGGAGCCGAAAGTAAATGTGTGGGGAAACCAAAGCATCAACGAGCAGCCTCAAAGAACGTGTCGAGGGGGAAATGCTCTGTGTCCTCAAAGAGAGTGCCGAGAAGGAATAAACGCTACCACCCACCCATAGCTCGAGGTAACACATAAAAACCTCAGCTCCCTCATTACTCTCTCTTCCTCCCTCCCTTCCTTCCCCCCAAAACCCTTAGCTGACCTCCCCCAAACTGGGCCTTTTTTCGAGGTCATCATCTAGACATCCCTGAACACATCGATTATCATGGCTCAAAATGGGCGTTTTTTCGAGGTCGGATGGCGGAGGCGGTAGGAGGAACTGCCCTGGATCGGCCACTAGAGACGGACCAGTTTCTGTTGTTCACTGGCGAAGTCGTCTCCTCCATGTCCCATCCACGTTATCTTTAATCCAAATAATTTTCTTATCTTATCATATTTCTTATTTTTCTTTAGGGAAAAATGATGATAGGAAGCCTGCAATAAATCAAGAACTTCGATGCCCTGATTTTTGGAACGAGACCTCCGATTCTCTTACTCAAGTCGCCTCTCTGTAATTTTCTCTCCCCAATTTTTTTCTTTTGTTTTTTAAATTTCCTCCAGTTATTCCTGAAATTTATTTCATCTTAAATCAGGGTGATACAATGGGGGTTTTGGGGGTGCACACGACACATCCTGTCTTATGGTTGCAATTACCCTAATCAATATATTATAATGGTTCCATGTTCCTCCCAATGAAAGCTTATACGTCTTTCAGGAAAATAAAGGCGTATCGGAGATTAAGGTGTTTATATGAGCAATGACATCTGCAATTCAATTTCAGTTTCAGACAGATCCATAAGAAAATGCAAAGGATCCATCTGTGTACAAAAAATACTTGGTTAACCTTTTTAATTACTCCAAAGTAAAGAAATTAGTCACCGAGACGGTTTTCACAGATATTCTCCTAGAATCGATGCCTGAAAGCTGGTATCCTCAATAATTACTTATTTTATGAAGTGTCAGTGATTGTTAAATGTCAATTTGTATAATCTGGTAGATTTCACATTGGCTCCTTAAATCCTATTTAACTAAATGTTACAGAATTCTTTCTGTTTGTGCATTACCATGTCAGTGGTAAGAGAACTACATCAGAAAGTGATATAACTAAACATCCTAAAACCACATACTACCCCCTAACTAAAGACAAACATTGTCCTCAATGTTGAAAGAGAATAGGTTTATTGAATTAAAACTATCCTAGAAAGCATAGAAAGTGCAAAAATTTAAATTTTCTACACTACTGGATATAAGTTACCGGGGTTAAAAGGCGGATCACGTATGTCCAACTGTGGAGGAAGTAGCTCAATTAGATCATTACGCTCCTCTGTGAGCGTCTTCTCTCCATGAATCACTTTGGACCCTAGCAACACAACTCCAAGCATCTCTCTAAAATATGCGACCATGTCCTGTAAGAGATGAGCGGTATCAATCTAAAATGGGTGTCGTTGCCTTTCGACGAAAGTGACCAAAATATAATCGTCAAAGTAAAATAAATAATTTGAAATATGTTGACGAAAACTCCCCAAAATGGTTGCATCCATCTCGGTACAATGCTCCACCACGGGGGAAAGGAATGAATGATCTTGGGACAAGACCAGGGGAAGGCACGTTTTAGGCTCTACCAAAATGATCGATGAGCTCGTGGCCCTACTTGGCTCCTCCTCATGTCCATCCAAAATGTCACGCTCGTCCTCTCCATCTTTGCACACAACACCTGTGAGTGAAGAAGAGTCCAAATCAGATAATAATTTTTTTTGAGTGGTTGGATTGCCTTCTCCCAAGCAAAAGGCAAGCAATGCAATACTCGAAATGATCTCCTGAATATACTGGCTCCGAGTCTCCATGCTCCGAAGAAAATATCGGGATTGAGCATCATGTGTCTGAATAAGCAATTGAAGCTCCTCGCCCAAGGGTTGCAAAGGTGCGTCCACGCTTGGTTCTCCTTGGTCAATGCACGCTCCAACGGCATCACAATGAAGCACTAACGGCTCACTCCCTGAAGTCCCATCCAATGGTCGGTCCATATCCTCCATGGAATCCAGGTACTCCCAAGCATCCTCAGGTGACATGTCAAATAAAGCTCCATCGTCCATCATCGCCATGTAGTCTTGCATCTCCTTCCACATTCCCTCGTAGAAAAACTGGAAAAGACGGGCCATCGTGAATCCATGATGTGGACAACCGCTTAATAAATCCATGAACCTCCTCCAAGCTTGATAGAAGGATTCACTGTCAATTTGAGCAAAACCGGCAATTTTGAGCTTCAAAGAAGTGGTCATGCGCAAAGAAAATGAAAGTGCATCATACAAAGAATTTATGCCGTTAAAGTCCATGGCTTTTTTCTTTTGAATTTTTATAAAAGAAAATGAAAATAAAGATAGCAAAGGACTCAAAGAGTGCAAAATAAATAAAGATGAAAGATAATAAATGGAAGATACAGAATAAAAAAGACTCACACTAAATAGTAGGATGTATCACGCCAAAATTTCCTAAATCAATCAAAAATGTAAATGCAAAAACCGTTGTCCCGGCAACGGCGCCAATTGCTTGAACGTGTCTCAAGTATGTGATGTTTGAGCGCTACTCCCAAGTGCAGGAAGATGTCAAGTAATAAATTTATAACCGGTGAGATCGAGTCGGATCACAGGGACAAGTCGTTTTACAATCACACGTTTAATTAATAAAGGAGAGATAAAGGCGAAGTTACAACCAACTAAGCTAACGGGGGAAACATGTGTGAAAATGTGCATGAAACCATCTACTAAATCAACAACCTAGGGTGGAAGTATCGGGGAGGAAAAGAGGCGAGGAAGCTTGTGTGGTGTGTGGAGATGTGGTTATTAAGCATATGGGTTCAATCCGAGGATAACTCAATTGTCTTTCCGGCTAAGGAAAGCGCAATCGGTGGATGTGGCATTTTATCAAACACTTGGTGTGCAATGAAAATAGTGTATGGAAATTCGAGATAATAAACATCCAAGCATGCATGATTGGTACTACTAAGCTAAATCCACTCTAGGGATAGCCACTAGGGTTCCTAATTCAAAATCTATCTCAACAATCAAACACATAATCATTAAAACATGCGAGATTGAAATATCAAAGCCCAACAACCAAATATTACCACACAACACACAAGAGATAGATCTAGCTAGTCATAAGAATAAAAGAAAGATTTTTACTTCTAAAAACATCACCCAATATGTTAAAAATATCCAAATCCAAATACACAAAGAAGGGGAAAGAATTCACCAAGGTTTCTCTAAGGAAAACAAAAGCCCCACCCAAGTTCTCCTCCAAGCTTTCTTGCTCCTCTCCAGTGGCCTCTAACCCTAAGAATAAAGAAGAAGGAGAGTGGAATGAGGGGAATAGAGGGGAGGAAATCCCAAGAAATAGACTCAGAATTTCGGGTCTAGAAACAGCCCAAACGGGTCGGATCCACGCCCAAAACCGCAACTAATGCCCAAATCTGCAGAAATTTTCAGTACCGTCACCCTGTCTTGCGAAAATTCTAGAAAAATCATCCGGCCTCGGATTGACGTATTCCAGATGGCGGTGGAACCGTAACAAAGGGTACTATAATAGAAAAATATCACTAGGCCAGAATATACACTGGATTGATAGCAGAATTCTGCACAAGAGGGCCAAATCTGCAGAAATTTCAGCACCGTCACCCAGTTTTGCAAAAATTCTAGACAAATCTTCCGACATTGGATTGACGTGTTCCAGGCGGCGATGGAAATGTAACAAAGTGTATAATAAAAAAATATCACTAGGCCGGAATGTATACTGGAATGATAGCAGAATTCTGCACAAGAGGGGAAACGCAGAAATTTTCAGCACAGTCACCCTGTCTTCCAACAAATACAGTAAATTGCTCCGACCTCCAAAAATTCTGAAACAATAGGTGTTGGAATCAAGACTTCACGAACTTCAACTGAAAAATAATAGGAGACCAAGATGAAGATGCTAATAAGGTGTAAAAGTTATGCATTATGCATATAAAAACAATAAGCTCCAATATTAAGTGATATCATCAAAATGCGTGTATCGGAGCCAAAATGAACACAAATTATGCAAAAAACGTCATCTAATGAGGGCTAAAATAAGCAATATTGAACTCTAATCACACCCCCAACTAGCTTTTTGCTAGTCCCTAGCAAAACAAGCGATAAATTCGGATTCTCAATCAGAGCACATATCAAACTCCACAATGTTAATGGCACATGGAAAATTTTCAACATAATCTCAATTTCAATATACCAACATATAAATGAGAGCAAATCCAAGAGCAATACTTCAATATGGCTCAAACCAACAAAGCACAAGCAAAGTTTGCATTCATTGAGATTAAAACATAAGCGTGTCATAGTATCACAATCTTTAAGAACTTGGCGAAAAACAACACTTAGCTTTCCTAATTCATGGAGTTTGATATGTGGATCATGTTTATTCAAGTTTTTTATGAAACTTAGGATGACCCATGTAACGAGGGTTCGGTCAATGACTCCCAAATCAGTTGATTTTAGGGCATTGTGCCAAAAAGGACCCTGTGGACCTAATAAATCGAATCACCTAAGATTCACTTATTTTTCTCTCGTGCACTCCCCTAAGTCCTATCGTTCGACGCGAATCCCCAATGTTTTATGAGGACCCGGCTACTTGACAAAACTAGAAGAACGATGCACTTATTCTTTTTTCTTTTTCTTTTTCTTTTTCTTCTTTTTTTCTTTTTTTTTGATCCAACACACCAATAAACCACTCCTCAAGCATAAACCAAGCATATATCAAGGCCAAATCCCATCAAATTGAAAACCAATCTATACTAATGACTTAATCCAACTCGTGCATCACAAAGTTTGCACAAAACTAATCCAAACCACATCGAAGACAAAATTCATCAAATTATGCACTAGTTTTATGAATAGCATATTAAAATTGATCTCTTGAAGAAAAGCAATAAAATGCATGCCAATCACAATTTAGGAGTTTGAACATAAGATTTGAATCCAAAAACATGCACGAAGATGAAACATGCAAGGGACTAAGCAAATAACTAGCAAGAGAGCAAGGAGGGTAAATGATATACTTGCAAAATGATTGTTGATGTCAAAATGGATGTCTCCAAACAAAAACAAAAAAAAAATTAAAACAAAAATAACTAACTAAACATCCTAAAACCACCTACTACTCCTCCCCCAACTAAATACAAACATTGTCCTCAATGTTGAAAGAGAATAGGTTTATTTAATTAAAACTATCCTAGAAAGCATAGAAAGTGCAAAAATTTAAATTTTCTACACTACTGGATAGAAGTCACCGGGGTCAAAAGGCGGATCATGTATGTCCAACTGTGGAGGAAGTAGCTCAATTAGATCCTTACGCTCCTTTGCGAGCGTCTTCCCACCACGAATCCCTTTGGACCCTAGCAACACAACTCCAAGCATCTCTCTAAAATATGCGACCATGTCCTGCAAGAGATGAGCGGTATTAATCCAAAGTGGGCACCGTTGCCTTTCGACGAAAGTGATCCAAATATAATCGTCAAAGTAAAATAAAGAATTTGAAATATGTTGACGAAAACTCCCTAAAATGGTTGCATCCATCTCGGTACAATGCTCCACCACGGGGGAAAGGAATGAATGACCTTGGGACAAGACCAGGGGAAGGCACGTTTCAGGCTCTACCAAAATGATCGATGAGCTCGTGGCCCTACTTGGCTCCTCCTCCTGTCCATCCAAAATGTCACGCTCGTCCTCTCCATCTTTGCACACAATACCTGCGAGTGAAGATGAGTCCAAATCAGATAATAAATTTTTTTGAGTGGTTGGATTCCCTTCTCCCAATCAAAAGGCAAGCAATGCAAGACTCGAAATGATCTCCTGAATATATTGGCTCTGAGTCTCCATGCTCCGAAGAAAATATCGGGATTGAGCATCATGTGTCTGAATAAGCAATGGAAGCTCCTCGCCCAAGGATTGCAAAGGTGCGTCCACGCTTGGTTCTCCTTGGTCAAGTCACGCTCTAACGGCATCACAATGTAGCGCTAACGGCTCACTCCCTAAAGTCCCATCCAATGGTCAGTCCATATCCTCCCTGGACTCCAGGTACTCCCAAGCATCCTCAGGTGACATGTCAAATAAAGCTCCATCGTCCATCATCGCCATGTAGTCTTGCATCTCCTCCCACAGTTCCTCGTAGAAAAACTGGAAAAGATGGGCCATCGTGAATCCATGATGTGGACAACCGCTTAATAAATCCATGAACCTCCTCCAAGCTTGATAGAAGGATTCAACGTCAATTTGAGCAAAACCAGCAATTTTGATTTTCAAAGAAGTGGTCATGTGCAAAGACAATGAAAGTGCATCATACAAAGAATTTATGCCGTTAAAGTCCATAGCTTTTTTCTTTTGAATTTTTATAAAATAAAATGAAAATAAAGATAGCAAAGGACTCAAAAGTGCAAAATAAATAAAGATGAAAGATAATAAATGGAAGATAAAGAATAAAAAAGATTCACACTAAATAGTAGGATGTATCACGCCAAAATTTCCTAAATCAATCAAAAATGTAAATGCAAAAACCGTTGTCCCTGGCAACGGCGCCAATTGCTTGAACGCATCTCAAGTATGTGATGCTTGAGCGCTAATCCCTAGTGTAGGAGGACGTCAAGTAATAAATTTATAACCGGTGAGACCGGATCGGATCACGGGGACAAGTCATTTTACAATCACAAGTTTAATTAATAAAGGAGAGGTAAAGGCGAAGTTACAACCAACTAAGCTAACGACAGAAATGTGTGTGAAAATGTGTGTGAAACCATCTACCAAATCAACAACCTAGGGTGGAAGTATCGGGGAGGAAAATAGGCGAGGAAGCTTGTGTGGTGTATGGGGATGTGGTTGTTAAGCATATGGGTTCAATCTGAGGATAACTCAATTGTCTTTCCGGCTAAGGAAAGCGCAATCGGTGGATTTAGCATTTTATCAAACACTTGGTGTGCAATGAAAGTAGTGTATGCAAATTCGAGATAATAAACATCCAAGCATGCATGATTGGTACTACTAAGCTAAATCCACTCCAGTGATACCCAGTAGGGTTCCTAATTCAAACTATGTCTCAACAATCAAACACATAATCATTAAAACATGCGAGATTGAAATACCAAAGCCCTACAACCAAATATCACCACACAACACACAAGAGATAGATCTAGCTACTTATAACAATAAAAGAAAGATTTTTTACTTCTAAAAACATCATCCAATTTGTTACAAATATCCAAATCCAAATACACAAAGAAGGGGAAAGAGTTCACCAAGATTTCTCTAAGGAAAACAAAAGCCCCACCCAAGTGCTCCTCCAAGCTTTCTTGATCCTCTCCAATGGCCTCTAACCCTAAGAATGAAGAAGAAGGAGAGTGGAATGAGGGGAATAGAGAGGAGGAAAGCCCAAGAAATAGACTCAGAATTTCGGGTCTGGAAACAGCCCAAACGGGTCGGATCCGCGCCCAAACCCGCAACTAATGTCCAAATCTGCAGAAATTTTCAGCACCGTCACCCTGTCTTGCGAAAATTCTAGAAAAATCATCCGGCCTTGAATTGACGTGTTCCAGGCGGCGATGGAACCGTAACACAGTGTAATATAATAAAAAAATATAAGTAGGCAAGAATATACACTGGAATGATACAGAATTCTGCACAAGAGGGGCAAATTTGCAGAAATTTTCAGCACCGTCACACTGTCTTGCGAAAATTCTAGAAAAATCATCCGACCTCGGATTGACGTGTTCCAGGCGGCGATGGAACCGTAACAAGGTGTACTTTAAAAAATATCACTAGGCCGGAATATATACTGGAATGATAGCAGAATTCTGCACAAGAGGGGAAAATCAGAATTTTCAGCCCAGAAATTTTCAGCACCGTCACCTTGTCTTCCAACAAATGCAGTAAATTGCTCCGACCTCCAAAAATTCTGAAACAATATGCGTTGGAATCGAAACTTCATGAACTTCAACTGAAAAATAATAGGAGACCAAGATGAAGATGCTAATAAGGTGTAAAAGTTATGCATTATGCATATAAAAACGATAAGCTCCAATATTAAGTGATATCATCAAAATGCGTGTATCGGAGGCAAAATAAACAAAAATTATGCAAAAAATGTTATCTAATGAGGTGTAAAATAAGCAATATTGTAACGACCTGAAATTTCATCACTTCAATTTACCAATTTTTACGTACTTTAAAAATTAATTTTTCTTTATAAATGTTCGTGAAGAATTTTATAACAAAACTGATTTCAAAAATTCTTATAAAAATATTTTAGAGCACTAGACTTATCATATTATATTTCAGCAATTTCAGATTTCCTCAAATGTCCAAAACATTTCTGTTAAAATTCATCTCCCAAAATTACCGTTTTGATTCAACGAATTTATTTTCTATACAAACGTCTTCAAAACGTTTTCAAACTTGTACGGTAGCATCATATGATCATTTAGGGCTCCCCACATTAATTTCGTAATTTTCTGATATCATTTCAATAGAGAACCCGCAAACCCGCTTTCTAAATGTTTTGGCCTAAAACTAGTATCACCGTAACCCAAATCCCAAAACGGACTTTGTATTCACGATCCTCGCGATGACACGGTCCCGTGGGTACGTTTTCGTAATTTTTCGGAGTCGTTTGCGAAAGCGAGTTTGTATTCCTCCGCTTTGTTAATTACAATCGCTAATGACCTAATTAACCCTAATCTAACCCCATCTACCCATCCCTTGTGGTTAAATCTGAATTGGCTCAGATCTAACCCTCCCATCTAACCCCATCTACCCTCTCATCTACCCCCTCATCTACCCCCACTAATTACAATCTTGCCATTAACTAGACCTATAAATAAACCCCCTTCCCTTTTGTATTTTAACACACACAGCTTACTCTCTATCTCTCCCCGTTTCGTTTCAAACCCAGGCGCTCTCTCTTCTCAAACGAAACCGCCTACCCCCCTCTCTACTCCCGCTCTCTCTCTCCCCTCCCTCATATTCACCTCCGGCGGACTCGACCGTCGCTTCGCCATCTCCGTCCGCAGCAGAGCCCGCTGCAGCGACCACCGACCGCCTCGCTTCGCCGCCCCCGTCCGCCATCGGAGCACTCCCCCAGCGCCACCACCGCCGCTACACCCTCGCCGACGTCCTCCGCCACCGCCTCCGTGCCGCCGTCGAGCCCACGCCGTCGTCTCGCCGTCGCCGCCACGAGGTCGCCGCCCCCTCCGACGTCGAAGTCGAACCCCCATGCAGCTGTCGACGGCGAGCGTAAGTTTCGAATGGTAAACTTGTAAATATCGCGAAATGTTGTATTTTTCGTATTTTTTATTAATTAATAAATGGGTTTTAAGGTTATAAATCCATAACTAATTATACAGGGACCAGAAAAATGTGTGACTAGTCCCAGAAAATCAGAAACGTCGAAACGAATCCATTGGCGCTAGTTTCGTCGCGATCAGGCAAGTATATTTCTCACAGTGAATTTTTAAAGGCAAAATTTAAATAGGTTAAAATTCTTTTAAAATTCGTAGCTTGCAATTTTTACGTACACTACTATACGATAAAAATATATGTTACAGTACTTGTAAATACGATCGTTTTGACATCTTGTTTGCAGAATTCTGATTTACGGATTGTCCGGAATAAATCCTTGATCGAGGGTATTATTAATAATTTCTTGTTTTATAAATCCTTTTAAAATTCATAACCTGTGATTTTTACGTACACCAATATACGATAAAAATATATGTCGTAGTACTAGTGAATACGATCATTTTGACACCTTGTTTGAAGAATTCTGATGTACGGTTTGCTCTAAACAATTCCTTGAACGTATGTTTTAAAAATCATTTCTTGATTTAAAATTGCTTTTTGGCTATTTAAAATTGTTTAAAAATTGTTTAAAAATCTTGAAAAATAACTACTAGTCTTAGAAAGTATTTTAAGCTAATTTAAACTCTTTTGCTTGGTTAAAGTCATATCTTACTCATTCTTTTATTTATTTAAGTGATCCTGATGTTTTCATTTAATCGAGTCGTGAAGTTGTGAACTTTCACGAGACTGTTGTACAGACTATTGGAACACCGAGATTGAATTGACTGAATGGAAGATGGAACTTTAATAATATAGATGGAAGATGGAATTTCAATAATAGACAGATAGTACACATTCTTTTGACCGCCACATGACTTGACCCGGGTTTGGGGTAGTCTATGATCACAAGTGTTACAGAATGACTGGATGCGCCATACTAAATTACCTCCAACACATTACGGGGGTTAGAACCTTGACCGTTGCCATATCGGAACGGTGGGTAAGCCTCGGAGTTGCTCCCGTCGCAGGCTGCATGTTGGTTATCTCTAGTACTCTTGGACATGGACTTATCACTAGGATAGACTGGTTTTTGACTATTGTTCTAACATCATTTCTGCAGGTTGCTACGGTGTGTTTATTTAATGCTAAATTGTCACAGGTTGCGAATGGTATTGCAAATTGTTATTGAAATTGCTACAGGTTGCAAATGGTATTGCAAATGGCTATCAACGATTTAATTGCTGCATGTTGCAAATGTTTAACTGCTTTAACTGTTTTAACTACTTTAAACTGCTTTATCTCTTTTATTGCTCATTAGTAAATTAAGCTTATTGCTTGTCTTTAAAGTGCATCATTGTTTAAATTTAAAATGTCCAACATTTTGGTTTTGAGATTATCTTGCCGAGTAAACCTCGCTGACGGACATTTCATTTTGTTGTTTTACGAAATGTCCGTCAGGTATCGATAGTGAGTTCTTTGAAGACACTACTGCAGAAACCGAGCCAGTACTCGAAGGCTACGTGGAGTATCTACCCACAGAAGACTAGACTTTTACCTTCGCGTCAGCACTTATATATATATATTTGATTAATGTAATTCGTGTACCTTGTTTGTATTGGCCATGCTAGGCCAAGCTGTATCTTAATTATTGTACACTGGATATGTAATAATGTTGTTTGAGCTGCTTCTTAAACTTGCAAGCAAGAATCTGCAATTTTTATACAGACGCTTAGTGTGTTTAAGCCAAGGAGGAAGAAAAGAAGAAGATTTCAAAAAAAGAAAAAAAAGTACTCCTCCTTGTTTTAAGCACATCGCGGACCCGCTCACGTCCTCGCTCCCGGTAGAATGGGAAGCGGGGCGTGACAGGTTTTGGTGGCGGCCCATGCAGGTCTTGCTTATGCAAATACTTTAAGATCGGTTTAAATGACATTAATATCCAAGTATACTGCTAGAATAGATTTATTCTAACCTACTTTACATCGCGGTTTGTTTTGAAGTATGGCAGGTCAAGCAGATACTCACGGCATCACCAACAACGATATCTTGGGTATCGTAAAGGAAATACTGGAAATTCAACGCCATGTTCTCCATGAGGCTGTTGACAAACTCTGTAAAGCATCCCAAAGGAAGCATCCTGTGGAACCACTGAGAGAAGCTCTCCAACCGACGACGACTGCATTCAAGAGGCCCACATCTTCAGTCAACAAGAAATCCCCGATGGTGTGCTTCCATTGCAACCGAAAGGGACATATCAAGAAGAACTGCCGCCTGCTGCTGAATCAATGTTTGGCCTGTGGAGCATCTGAGCACTCTCTCAGGAACTGCCCTCGCTGCGTTAGCAAGAAAGCGACTACGACAACAGGAGTTTCTGGATCAGCACATCTTAAACCACCCCTAGCTCCACAACATCGAGTCATTCATCTGGCCGAGCTAAACCAAGCTAGGTGTCAAGCATCCACCGCATCAACCCGAGATACTACGGCTACAGAGCCAGTAATCACTGGTATACCTGAACCTTTTCCCTCTACGTCGATTTGACACCCATCGTCTTTATTATCATTGCTAGCATATGTTATCATGCTATAGCATGTCCACATCTTGATTTGGAAATTTTCTATTGCTTCTTATCACAAAATTCGCAACGAACTATTTCCATTGAACCTCATTACCTTTTTCGAATTCTTAACCATTGCTTAGGAACTCGTGTTCCATTCTTGGTTATACCCTCCCTAGTAGCCACTTTTGCTAACCGTTATAGTTATTTTCATTGGATGAACCATCTACTCATTTCATCACCTTTCCTTCAGTTGATGATGGCATGCATATAAATGATAATCTTCCTTCAATGGACCATGATACCGGTCAATGTGCTTGGCTAAAGTCTGTTGGATCAACCTAGCTAGACTGGGTGCAAGTGATCCTAGCTTAGTCACTTCCCTGGCCGTGTCCGCTGGACCGCAAGGATGTGAATCATGATTATGTAACGCCATCGATCTTCATCATTATCACCTTCTCTTAGCTTGATGACCTTTCGATTGACCTTCTTAGAATATTTCTTTAGTCCCCTTGAACTCTAGTTATGGAGGACATCATTCGAATTTTGGATCATCAGAAGTTCGAGTTCAACCACTGAAGCAAATCGAAGGGCCACACTGCAAGCGACTGTCCTGAGAGGAAGTCTCAGCCTTCCAACTCTGCTCAGCAACGTCAACCAACAACAAGTGTACCAGCAGACTCGACCACAGGTGCTACCCCAAAGACGCCAAGCTTGTACCATGACGGTAGAAGAAGCTGAGGCTACGGACCAAGTAATCCCAGGTACGAGATATTCCACTAAGCTACTTACTCTATTATTTAGAGCTTGGACATGTTTCTTATCACTGTAACTGTTAAACCTCTGACTCCACGTTGGATGGTCGAGACCGCTGGCAGTTCCCAGCGGATGCCTCCAATGTTCTATTGTGATTTGTAGACGAGGTCTTTTCGCTAAATCCATGGTAATAGAGATGCCAACATTTGATGTTGTTCTTAGGATGAATTGGTTAAGGACATTTCGTGCCACCTTTGACTGTCGTCAAAGGAGGGTAGAGTTCGAAATACCCGACCATCTTAAGTTCAAGGTCCTCCGCGGAAGCAGATCGATGGACACACAGAATTATTGGAGGATGGTACTAGAGAGTTTGAGACGAGCCAAACCACGATGTGCAAGTGTAGACTGTTACGTAACTCGTATTTCTTTTCTACCCACTACTTTCATCATGTACCAGATTTTTCCCATTGTTTGAATTTTCCCACCTACTATCTCTCCCCATCTTTATTGCTTTTTGTCCGTTTCCTCTCCTCGATACCCGTACCCGCCTAACACCGACGACTTCGGTGCCCCCCTTTTCTTTTTTAACCCATCTCCTTCCTCCGCAAGCCACCCCGTGGCTTTCCCTTTTTGCTCAGACATCGCCCCCTCCCCCTCCCGGCCTCTCCCCCAAGCGAGCTCGATCGGACCTCGCATCGCCGCCCCGATCTCTGATCCGCCGGCCTCACCCGAAGATCCGCCAGCTTCCGCTTCGCTCCATTCCGGAGGCCCTCCCCACCATGGATCGACAGCCAATCGCAGTCCTCACCGCCGTGGACCCGCAACCACCGATGGCCCTCCGACGATATGTTTTGGGATTTTTGGCCTTGGCGACAACCCTCGCCGCCACCCTCGCTACCGCCGCTTGGCTGAGATCTTGGGAAGCCGTGATCCTTGGGTTTCTCTTGAGCTCTCTGCCCTGGGTCTCACATGGGCTGAGATCCTGTCTAGGCTTCCTCTTGCGTCTACTCCTTTTGGTTTGCGGAAAAGTGTGTTTTTGGTTATTTACTTGTTGGGTGATGTTGGGTGTTGCGAATGTCAGGTATTGGTCTACGGAAGGAATGATGGCAATGGTTACTGGTATGATATTGGCCTTGGGTGTTGAAGTTGGATGTAGGCCTTGTGCTTGGCTCTGGATGAGAGCATGGATCCTGCCTTATTGTGTGGAGATTGACGGAAGAAATGCTGGCAGTGAGTACTGACTTAGAGTGTTGGCCTTGTACTTACCTTTGGGCGGTGATTTGGACGTTAGCATGTGGTTGGGCATTATGGAAATTGATGGTGTTGGTACCCGTGGATTAGTCGATACGTGCTATATGATGAGCGACATCTTTGATTAAGACCCAGTAGCACGAATAAACCTTATGTTCTTCCATTTTATGTGGTTTAAATAGCTTGCTACTGGCTTATCACCTCAGGTTCCAAGTTCGAACAGATGTTATCATCATAATAGCCCTCATTTTCATGTGATTATCTCATGTTAATTTTGGACTACTTGAGAAGGCATGGTAACTATTGTAGTGATACTGGTCGGTACTAGTTACGGAAACTATGATGATGTTAATACTTATTAGAAATATCTCTTGTTTTCTTGATGCCATTATATCACATTATATTTCATGCTATTAACAACTTATTTTCTAAATTGTAATCATTCGACTAGTTTTCCATTTTATCATTTATTTGTTTGAGCTTCTTAAATAACAGTAATTATTTTATTTTATAAAGTTTTGAGAAATTCCGAGGACGGAATTATTTTAAGGAGGGTAGGATGTAACGACCTGAAATTTCATCACTTCAATTTACCAATTTTTACGTACTTTAAAAATTAATTTTTCTTTATAAATGTTCGTGAAGAATTTTATAACAAAACTGATTTCAAAAATTCTTATAAAAATATTTTAGAGCACTAGACTTATCATATTATATTTCAGCAATTTCAGATTTCCTCAAATGTCCAAAACATTTCTGTTAAAATTCATCTCCCAAAATTACCGTTTTGATTCAACGAATTTATTTTCTATACAAACGTCTTCAAAACGTTTTCAAACTTGTACGGTAGCATCATATGATCATTTAGGGCTCCCCACATTAATTTCGTAATTTTCTGATATCATTTCAATAGAGAACCCGCAAACCCGCTTTCTAAATGTTTTGGCCTAAAACTAGTATCCCCGTAACCCAAATCCCAAAACGGACTTTGTATTCACGATCCTCGCGATGACACGGTCCCGTGGGTACGTTTTCGTAATTTTTCGGAGTCGTTTGCGAAAACGAGTTTGTATTCCTCCGCTTTGTTAATTACAATCGCTAATGACCTAATTAACCCTAATCTAACCCCATCTACCCATCCCTTGTGGTTAAATCTGAATTGGCTCAGATCTAACCCTCCCATCTAACCCCATCTACCCTCTCATCTACCCCCTCATCTACCCCCACTAATTACAATCTTGCCATTAACTAGACCTATAAATAAACCCCCTTCCCTTTTGTATTTTAACACACACAGCTTACTCTCTATCTCTCCCCGTTTCGTTTCAAACCCAGGCGCTCTCTCTTCTCAAACGAAACCGCCTACCCCCCTCTCTACTCCCGCTCTCTCTCTCCCCTCCCTCATATTCACCTCCGGCGGACTCGACCGTCGCTTCGCCATCTCCGTCCGCAGCAGAGCCCGCTGCAGCGACCACCGACCGCCTCGCTTCGCCGCCCCCGTCCGCCATCGGAGCACTCCCCCAGCGCCACCACCGCCGCTACACCCTCGCCGACGTCCTCCGCCACCGCCTCCGTGCCGCCGTCGAGCCCACGCCGTCGTCTCGCCGTCGCCGCCACGAGGTCGCCGCCCCCTCCGACGTCGAAGTCGAACCCCCATGCAGCTGTCGACGGCGAGCGTAAGTTTCGAATGGTAAACTTGTAAATATCGCGAAATGTTGTATTTTTCGTATTTTTTATTAATTAATAAATGGGTTTTAAGGTTATAAATCCATAACTAATTATACAGGGACCAGAAAAATGTGTGACTAGTCCCAGAAAATCAGAAACGTCGAAACGAATCCATTGGCGCTAGTTTCGTCGCGATCAGGCAAGTATATTTCTCACAGTGAATTTTTAAAGGCAAAACTTAAATAGGTTAAAATTCTTTTAAAATTCGTAGCTTGCAATTTTTACGTACACTACTATACGATAAAAATATATGTTACAGTACTTGTAAATACGATCGTTTTGACATCTTGTTTGCAGAATTCTGATTTACGGATTGTCCGGAATAAATCCTTGATCGAGGGTATTATTAATAATTTCTTGTTTTATAAATCCTTTTAAAATTCATAACCTGTGATTTTTACGTACACCAATATACGATAAAAATATATGTCGTAGTACTAGTGAATACGATCATTTTGACACCTTGTTTGAAGAATTCTGATGTACGGTTTGCTCTAAACAATTCCTTGAACGTATGTTTTAAAAATCATTTCTTGATTTAAAATTGCTTTTTGGCTATTTAAAATTGTTTAAAAATTGTTTAAAAATCTTGAAAAATAACTACTAGTCTTAGAAAGTATTTTAAGCTAATTTAAACTCTTTTGCTTGGTTAAAGTCATATCTTACTCATTCTTTTATTTATTTAAGTGATCCTGATGTTTTCATTTAATCGAGTCGTGAAGTTGTGAACTTTCACGAGACTGTTGTACAGACTATTGGAACACCGAGATTGAATTGACTGAATGGAAGATGGAACTTTAATAATATAGATGGAAGATGGAATTTCAATAATAGACAGATAGTACACATTCTTTTGACCGCCACATGACTTGACCCGGGTTTGGGGTAGTCTATGATCACAAGTGTTACAGAATGACTGGATGCGCCATACTAAATTACCTCCAACACATTACGGGGGTTAGAACCTTGACCGTTGCCATATCGGAACGGTGGGTAAGCCTCGGAGTTGCTCCCGTCGCAGGCTGCATGTTGGTTATCTCTAGTACTCTTGGACATGGACTTATCACTAGGATAGACTGGTTTTTGACTATTGTTCTAACATCATTTCTGCAGGTTGCTACGGTGTGTTTATTTAATGCTAAATTGTCACAGGTTGCGAATGGTATTGCAAATTGTTATTGAAATTGCTACAGGTTGCAAATGGTATTGCAAATGGCTATCAACGATTTAATTGCTGCATGTTGCAAATGTTTAACTGCTTTAACTGTTTTAACTACTTTAAACTGCTTTATCTCTTTTATTGCTCATTAGTAAATTAAGCTTATTGCTTGTCTTTAAAGTGCATCATTGTTTAAATTTAAAATGTCCAACATTTTGGTTTTGAGATTATCTTGCCGAGTAAACCTCGCTGACGGACATTTCATTTTGTTGTTTTACGAAATGTCCGTCAGGTATCGATAGTGAGTTCTTTGAAGACACTACTGCAGAAACCGAGCCAGTACTCGAAGGCTACGTGGAGTATCTACCCACAGAAGACTAGACTTTTACCTTCGCGTCAGCACTTATATATATATATATTTGATTAATGTAATTCGTGTACCTTGTTTGTATTGGCCATGCTAGGCCAAGCTGTATCTTAATTATTGTACACTGGATATGTAATAATGTTGTTTGAGCTGCTTCTTAAACTTGCAAGCAAGAATCTGCAATTTTTATACAGACGCTTAGTGTGTTTAAGCCAAGGAGGAAGAAAAGAAGAAGATTTCAAAAAAAGAAAAAAAAGTACTCCTCCTTGTTTTAAGCACATCGCGGACCCGCTCGCGTCCTCGCTCCCGGTAGAATGGGAAGCGGGGCGTGACAAATATTGAACCCTAATCAGTTGCAATTGCATAATCCAGATGGATACGTTTCCGTATGTGTATCAAACTTTTGTCAGCATTCTGATTATATGTCTACTGGATGTCGATTTTAGTAATGTTAGATGGCATAAGCTTCCTTTAAACTGGTCCTGCTGATGAATATATTAACGACATGTCTCTAATAATTATCATTATGATAGAAACAACAAACTTACCAGAACGTGTATTAAACTTCTGTCTGTATAATGGAAGTCGATTTCAGTAATGTGAGATTGCATAAGCTTCCTTTAAACGGGATGTCTCCAATAATTATCATTATGATAATAACAACAAACTGACACTCACTTGGCAAATGCCCAACGCACCAAGAGATCGTATTGGATTTGGTATTTGCTAAGCAAATTTATGGTGCTAGGTGCTAATGTGAGCCTACTCTGAAGAAAAGGGCACTCAACTCTATATCCGATAACCTTCTAAATGAATGGATGTTTCGTGGAACATATTATGTAAAGAGAACTTGATTTGGCATGTTGTGCTTTAATAATTGGTGCATAAAGAAGAAAGTGTGGCAGATTGGCAGGTTCCTTACTGGATGACCCTTAAGCCTGGATGATTTGGTCTATTTATGATAGTTCCAGCAACGTGTATTTCTATATGCGTTAAACTAAAATGTTTTGATCATCTATTATGCAAAAAAACCCCGGTTGGAAAGCTTCCGATATTGCACCGAACTGAATTGGATGATCATGACTCCTATTAAAATCTTCAATGACGACTGCATAGACTTGCATTCTTAGATACAAAATACAGCAAATCTTATATTTCTTGAATTTTGAAAAAGAACAAACCAATCCAAAAGGAAATTTAACTGAAATGGGCTACAATTCTGCATAATGAATATGTAATAAGAAATTGAACGATCATGGGAAAACCAATAAAAATTTAATTCATTGCTTCAAATATATATTAAACATACCAATTTGTGGCTGCTCTTATTGCTTCTAGCTAAGCTAGCCAGCAAACCCCCAAGTTAGTTACAAGATATCATGTTCCACTGGAAGACGTTAAATGGCTTTATAGATATCTGGCGCTCACGCCGAAGGCGTCCGCGAAGCTAAATTTTTGTTCGTTTAAATTTTGGAGAGTGGAATTTTTTTGGAAAGAACAAAGATTTTGAGGGAATATCTAAAATGAACCGTGCTCAAGGGCACGGTTTATGACTAGTATGTGTGTGTGTGTATATATATATACTATGGTCCGATTAAATATGGGTTTTATGGTACAAAAGCAAGGCCAACTGACTCTGGTTCCTGGAAGTTCCTATTGAAAAGCCGTACTCATTCCCAAAAACTGATAAAACGTGTTGTGAAGGATGGCAAGTCGACATCCTTTTGGTTTGATAATTGGCATCCTATTCATCTGTTGCAAGAGCCGGCCCAAGGGAATGAAATGGCGCGGGTAAGTGACTACTGGGAGGGCTCGGGCTGGAGCAACAACCCTGTTATTGATGGAGTACGACACTTGCTACATAATATATCCTTAAGTGAAGGGCCAGATGTGTGGAAATGGGAGCCTGGGCCGGACTTCACACTTAATGCGGAATGGAATGGTGCGAGATCTGCTGGTGCGCCATTTGTTTACTATGATTCGGTTTGGTTTCCATCTTAAGTGCCGAAATTTGCCATGATTTTGCTTAAGGCTATTCATAATAAACTCCCTACCATGGACCTGCTAGCTAAAAGAGGTATTGAATGTGATACAACTTGCGTACTATGCTCTGCAAAATTGCCAGAGAGCATTTCACATATCTTTTTTGATTGTGAGTATTCCAAATACATCCTATCTAGGTGCCTCTTGAAGTTGTGCTATACAGGCCCTACCCCCAATACTATCCAAGGAGTTTGTGATCTATTTCATGCTACATACAGAAAGAAGGATCCATTGAATGTGTTGGCCAAATCAACCCTATCCTCTATGGTATGGCACATTTGGAAGGAGCGTAATAAGCGTATATTCGAAAGCAAATTCAAAGGAAAGATCATGTTGTTTGATGAGATAGCGACTGACGTGCGAGCTTCTCTTCGCCAATTGAATACAGACGAGGCTTCAGATCCAGTCCCTTTCTCTAACTGGGGGATAATTGATGCGGGATAGTTGCTACTTGTATAGATTTTGTGTACTTTTGTTTGGTTTTATTTTATGGATTGTCCATGTACATACCTCTTCAAACTCGCTAAGTAATAGTGGTAGATAATATTTAGTAGAGGGTGACGGCGCTTGTGCCCTATCCCCGCTCTAATTATTGTCTACTTGTTGTTACTTGTGTGGCTCTTTGTAACCTTTTTTGCCATTATTAATATAGACTAACTTTATTCGTCATATATATATATATATATATATATATATATATATATATATATATATATATATATTGAAAAGTAGATTTCTCTCTCATTCTTTTAGTGAGAGAAGCTCTGGCGATTTAGTGGAGGCGTGAGGCGGTTGTCGCCGTCCGCCTCAGCGGCGGAGGCAGAGCTCCTTCTGGCCTGTAGATCGTCCTTGCTGTAGGCTGCGCGAGCATTGAGACGGTTGTTCCGTTGCAAGTCCTGTTGTTCCTCTCCGATTTGTTCGTGATATCGCCCATGTGTCGATTGGAGATCTGAAGGTCTTCGATCGTGATCGCCTGGCCAGATCTGAAGGCTGCTTCGTGTGGATCTCGAAGTGTGGTCACATCGGGCTCGGATCGGGATCTAGGAGTAGATCCTGATCCGGCGGTGAGTCCCCTTGTTTGAATCTCCTTCCTCCTCTCGATTATTGACTGATCTGCTGTTGATCTAATCCCTGGTTTGGTTTTCTTTGCTGGATCGAGAAAGTTTTAGATCGGATCTGAGATCGGCGGTCTACTTGATCCTGATCTATTTTGGATTTTCTTCTTGATCTTGTTCTGAGGATCAAGCGGCGACCGGTTGTCTTGTTCGGATTGAGAACTCAGGCGGAGTTCTTGATCCGCGTGGTGAGTGGATTCCTCTTCTCTCTGTATCGCTCTCCTGTCCTATCCCTGTTTCTCTGATCTGCTTCTTGGCATGGCTGACGGGGATAATACGGAGGCAATGGCGGGGGACTGGCGATTGGTGAATAGAAGGAAGCCGAATAACGCGACTGTGCTCAAGGGGAAGGGGGCTAGAGATGATGGCCTGCGTGCTCCCTATGCTCAGGGGAGAGCTGGTGGCCCGATGCTTGAGATTTCTCGTGTTGCAGGAAATAGGAAATCTGTCGAGCGAAGGATGTTGAGGCCCTCTGTGGAAATCAAGATCAACCCGCTGGCTTCCAAACAGTCGTGGTTGGACGTCTGCACAAGCAAACGGAAAGTGTCTGATGCTCTTGAAATGAACTTTGTCCCTCCGGTGCTTGATGAAACAGGGGTCCCCATCGCCGTTCTTTCGCAGGAAATCATCGATGAAGCTGCGAGGAACTGGGAGAATACTCTTGTTGTGTATGTTCTTGGCGATGCACCGTTTTATAGCCAGTTGAAAGCTTGGGCTTCTCGAACTTGGAAGAAGCAAGGTATGACGATATTCTCCCGTGACAATGGTTTTTTCTTCTTCCGATTCAAAGACAGAGTCGATTGCGATGCCGTGCTGTTCGGGGGACCGTGGATGTTTGATGGGCGGCTCGTCGTGATTCAGCGCTGGGCTCCGGACATGGGGTATGATAGGGACATGCTCACTTCTGCTCCTCTGTGGGTTCAGCTCCCCAGCCTGCCGTTGAAGTTCTGGTCTCTGAAGATCCTTAATATTATAACCAGTGTTATCGGTGTTCCAATCTGCTTGGATAGGGCTACAGCATCAATGGAGAGGATGAGCTACGCTAGGTGCTTGGTGGAGGTCTCGGCGGATCATGAACTTCCTCAAACGATTACGGTGCAAGTTGAAGATGGAGAATATTTCGACATTGCTGTCAGATTCGAAGGTGCCCCGCCTAGATGCATAAATTGCAAATGTTTCGGCCACCTTGCACATCAATGCAGCTCGATGCCCAGGGGAGCGAAGGCTGACGAGAGCTTAAACAATGTAAGTCTCCCTACCCCTTCGATTCCTTCTACTTCTGCGTATTTGGGGAATAAGGATGAGGGGGTGGGAAGTCAGGCGGTTGATCACCGTAGTAAGCAGCGTGAGGGGGGTTCTGTAGGGGATATCCATGGGGGTGTTTCAAGTTTTATAAAAATCAGAGGGAATTGTAACAGTGAGGCTGAAGGTATTGAAGGGGATTGTAATGCCGCTGTAACACAGGGTGAGGTTGAGGTGAGTATTGAGAATGTAACAAATGGTGAGGCTGTATTAGCTGTTGACACCGCTGTAATGAAGGGGGATGTAACCAGTATGAAGGGCGATGTGGCCACTGTCAAAGCAGTTCATGTCACTGCTAAGAGGGAATATGTCAATTCGCTGGCTGCGACCAGTGCGAGCGTGAATTGTAATAGAGTGGTAGGAGATTGCATTACCAATGAAGCTATTCGCATAAGGCAGGGGGGCCTGAATGGAGCGGATCATGGGGCAGGGCTGACAGACAAAAAGAAGGGGCGATTGGGAGATCTCATGACGGGAATCGTCTACATGTACAAGCTTGTGAAGTACCGCAAAGAATTCAGGGGCATCTTGGTGACCTCAGGCCAGGCTTCTGTGAAATCAAGCACGATCAATGTGGAGGGAGGGGATGTTAGAGAGGAGAGATTGGACGTGGCTGAGGTGATTATGTCCCCAGCTAGTCTTCGTGAAAAAGGGAAGGTGATAATTGATTCTGTCCCTAAGCTAGCTGCGACTGGCATTACTAGAGGAGAAGGTGCTCCTTGTACTCAGTTGTATCCAAGTAATGATAATAAAAATGGGGGGAGGGGTCAGGGGTCTCGGACACGGGATGCACGGCTACTAAGGCCCCCATCGCACGCAGCATGGTGCCATCGCCCAATCACAACCCGTTCAGCGTCCTCTATTCGGGGAACTTATCGAGGCTTGGTGCCTCGTTGATCGATAGCTATGAGAGTGTCGACTCTGATACGGAACCCACTGACATGACCATTGATAATACTGCTTGGCATGAGGAGCAAGCCGATTTGAAACTTAAAAGCAAAGAACGGAAAAAACAAAAGAGCAAGGGGGGTGCGGTTTCTCCTAAAGGCACCCGCAAAAGCTCTAGGATTAATAAAGCTGTTGAACCCTCCCCCTCTATCTAATGACTGTGCTCATTTGGAATACGAGAGGTCTTAATAATGTCGGTAGGCGTCGTGAGCTCAAAGATAAGTTTCGCACCCACGATCCCTCCTTGGTTGGGCTTCTTGAAACCAAAGTGTTGGAGGACAACGCCCAGAGGATCACTAAATGTTTTCCTAAAAACTGGCTCACCATAGATAATAGGTGTACCCATCGCAACGGTCGCATCGTACTTATGTACAATCCCGACGTTTGGAAGTGTAGTGTTGATGGGATGTCGACCCAGTATATCTCCTTACATTGTGTGAATAGGGCGAGGTTCACCACTATGATTACTATCGTTTATGCTTCTAACTCCTATCAAGAGCGGAGAAGCCTCTGGAGAGATATTGTGGCCATGGCCAATAAATATAATAACACTCCCTGGATCGTGGGGGGGATTTCAATTGTGTCAGATACGCTATGGATAAGGTTGGGGGTAGAGCGATTGATGGGTTCATGGTGGATGAATTTAATGAATGCATTAATTCCAGTGCTCTCCTTGAGCTCAAAACGGTTGGTAATACCTTGAGTTGGAACAATCGTAGCATCGGGCAAAAGCGTATTTCTGCTACTCTTGACCGGGTTCTTTGCAACAGCAATTGGATTGGGGTTCTCTCATCCTCTTACTGTGAGTATATTGCTGGTAATACTAGTGACCATTCCATCCTCCTCATCCACTCTCATCGGGCCAGGGGTTCTGATCCCAAACCATTCAAGTTCTTTAATGCTTGGATTCGTAGTCCGGATTATTCTAATATCCTTAAAGATAAGTGGCGCATTAGGACCGATGGTTGTCCTATGATACGGTTGGTGGATAAACTTAAACATCTTAAACTTGGATTAAAGAAGTTTGGTGCGGCTTATAGAGAAGCCAATGATGTGGGTAGAATTCGGGCCGAGCTCAATTCCATTCAGAATGATGTCAATATGTGTTTATGCCCTAAACTCCAATTAAAGGAGCAAGTCCTTATAAAACAATTAGCTGAGGCCTTGGATATTGATGAGTCCAACCTCAGGCAGAAAAGCAGACAGGACTGGTTACATCTTGGGGATCGTAATTCACGGTTCTTTTATACTGCCATGAGAGCTCGGCAAAGCCATAATAATCTTGGGCATTTTATATCTAATGATGGTTTGCGCAATAACTCCATTGACCGTCTTAAAATTGAAGGCCCTAAATTCTATGAGAATCTTTATAACCAGGATGACTATTGGAGAGTTTTCCCTTGCCTCATCACTAAAAGAATCCTAACTACTGATGCTGCTTCTTGGGTTGAAAGACCCGTTACTCCTGAAGAGGTTAAAAATACGGTTTTTCAGATAGGGGCTGATAAAGCGCCTGGGCCTGATGGCTTTAATGGGTTCTTTTATCAAAACTCATGGGATGTTATAGGGAAGGATGTCACTATTGCTGTCCTCAACTTCTTCAAATCTGGGAAGATATATAGGCAGATTAATCATACTTTTCTCACACTTATCCCCAAGAGTACCAATGCTTCTGGGCTTGGGGACTACCGCCCGATTTCCTGCTGCAACGTTTTGTACAAAATAATTAGCAAAATCCTTTGCAATCGTCTGAGTAAAGCTGTTGTCGAACTCATCTCCCCTAACCAAGCTGCTTTCCTGCAAGACCGTCTTCTGGCTGATTGTGCATTGCTTGCTCATGAGCACATTAGAGGCTTCAACAATCCTATGGGTGCCCGGGCCTGTCTGAAGTTGGACCTCCGCAAAGCATTTGATAGTGTTAATAGAGAGTTTGTTTACTTTATGATGCATAGAATGGGATTCAGGCACAGATTCATTGGCTGGATATGTGAATGCATTTCTACGCCAACCTTCTCTGTTATGATCAATGGCTCCCCCTACGGCATGTTCAACTCTAATAGGGGGTTGAGGCAGGGAGACCCCCTATCTCCGTACCTTTTCGTGATTGTCATGGAGGCATTCTCCTTACTCATGGCTAAGTCCATTGCCACTCGCAACATTATGCCTATGAATAGAATGGGGGCTATCACCCACCTCCTATTTGCTGATGACCTATTGGTTTTCTGTAGAGCCAATGGTAAGTCCTTTGAGGGGCTAAGGGATCTTCTCTCTTCTTTCAATTCCTTCACTGGTCTTGATGTCAACTGGGATAAAAGTGCTGGTATCTTCAGTAAAGGCACTAGGAGTCCGAACAGTCTGGCCGATATCTTGGGTATTCGCCGAGTGCAAACGCTAACTACTTATTTGGGTCTCCCTCTATCTACAAGATATCCAAATACATCCATGTATTGTCGCCTAATTGATAGATGCAAGAGCAGGTTGCAGGGGTGGTCTTCTACTCTATTATCTATTGCTGGGCGTATTGAGCTTGTTAAAGCTGTCATCTATGGTATGGTGGGATTCTGGTTGCAGGCCTTTCGCATTCCTAAGTCCATTCTTGGTACTATTACTTCAATGTGCAGAAAATTCATATGGGGGAATAATCATCTTTGGGCTTGGAATGATATGTGCACTCCCAAACATGAGGGGGGATTGGGTATTAGAAGTCTCACGGATCTCAGCAATGCGCATGGTATCAAGCTTACTTGGCGCATGCTCACGCATGCGGGTGGATGGGCTTCTCACATGAGGAAGCAATACATGAGTAGTGGGGGGTTTTTTCTTGCCAAGGCTAATCCGATGCAATCTGGAACCTGGAAATTTATCCTTCAGTGTAGGAGATTCACTAAAAAGCTCATCAAGCGCAATGTTAAGGACGGTGCGGATACTCTTTTCTGGCATGATAATTGGCTTCCCTGTGGTCCCCTCTGTGACTCTTTTGTTGTTCCTACCGGGGAGGAAAGGTTTCTCGTCAGAGACTATTGGGTTAATGATGGTTGGACTGATAGCGTCTCTCTTTCCCCTGTCCGCCATATTATTAGTTCGGTGACTCTCAGCACAGGCATGGACTCTTGGGCCTGGATTTCCAAGACTCCCTCTCTTCTAAGCGCCTGGGAGGGCGCTAGGGTTATTCGACCCCTCTTTCCTCATTACAAGGTGGTGTGGTTTCAAGGGCACATTCCCAAGATGGCTATTACTTTACTACGGGCTTTTCACGGGAAACTCCTCACCCGTGACAAGCTCGTGAAATGGGGAGTGCCTACTTCACCCTTCTGTGTTTTATGCTCTGATGATATTCATGAAGATAGAGACCATATTTTCTTTGAATGCAGCTATACTAAATATATTCTTTGCAGGAGTTTCCTCAAGCTTGGGATCACCTCCCCCCTTCCAACGTCCCTGGTTGGCGTTAGTGACTTAATCATGGGCCGTTTTCGTAATCAAGATAATGTGGGTAAGCTTGCCAAAATGGCTCTGGCTGCGATGGTTTGGCATATATGGAGGGAAAGGAATAGGAGAATCTTTGAAGGGTCTAATCAGCTTCAGACTCTCTTGTTTGACAACATTGTTGATGATGTCAGAATTGCCTTACGGCATGTTGATTGGGACCCTGATGATGATGGTGCCCCCCCTCGGAACTGGGGGTTCATAGACTAGACAGGCTATTCTTGTATTTTTTTGTTTTCTTTTGACCTACGGATAGCGGAAGGTGTTTTGTTTTTGTGGGTTGTTGGCGCCTGTGCCTCTACTCACATTACAAACATCCTTCTTCCATTCGTGAGTGTCCTGTATTTTTCCATGAGATCAATAAAGAATGCAAAGCATATTCTCCAAAAAAAAAATATATATATATTGAAAAGTAATTTAGGTACTATATTAAAAATATACACAAGTACAATACGGTTTACAGGAGGTAACATGGCGTAATGGAGAGAGGAGCGGACACAGGCGTCGTCACTCTCAACCATCGGCCAGTTCCCAAGTAAACCGTCATGAAATACAACAATGGGGAAAGCAAACTTTGAAGAGCCAAACATTGAATAGCTAAGCACCCCAGGTTGAATCGCCCATTGACAATTGCCTGGTACAGGAGAATGAAGCCTGCCCAAAGTGCTTTGTCACGCGCCCTGCAGCCTGTTGCGAGAAGGTCAAAAGATAAGCCGCCTGCTGTCAAAGAACCTAGCACGCCTAGACTCTAGCCCGGGTCCAACAGGTCCCAGTTTTTAAGTAGCTCCCTTGTGCCGAGCTCCTCACTTGATGCATCTTCATTTCGGAGGACAAGCCTAACATCAGAAGATATGTCCTCAAAAAGGACAGTCTTGGGTCTCTTGGATTTATCAAATACGCGCCTGTTTCGTTCACCCCAGAGATGCCACACCATGGCAGCTAGTATTGTCTTTGATAGTAAGGAGAGAATTCCCTTGCTTCCAAATTTTGTAGCAATGTGGTTTCCAATATCTTCCAGCCGTTGGAATTGAGCAGTAGAACCAAGCTTCAGCAGAGCCCGCTGCAAGATATAAGAAGAGTAGGAGCATTGGAAGAAAATGTGTTCAGTACTTTCTAACTCACCTTCCTCACAGAGCCAGCAATCAGTATGTGTATTCAAACCCCATTTTGTTAGTATGTCTCTGGTCAAGAGTTTGCCTTTGAAAGCTCGAAGGAGGGTCAGGGACATCTTTGGGATGTTG
The DNA here is from genome assembly GCA_030789695.1 of Scilla litardierei. Classification (NCBI taxonomy): domain Eukaryota; kingdom Viridiplantae; phylum Streptophyta; class Magnoliopsida; order Asparagales; family Asparagaceae; genus Scilla; species Scilla litardierei. The sequence continues at coordinate 177,883,692 of CM061142.1, forward strand.
TTTCGATACCATATCAGTTTGTAGAAGGGAAAGGGATCACCTTTGGTTCGAATATTATTCCAGGCTTCTTTGAATTTGAAGTGGGGGCTAACCATGAAACATGGCATAGTCCATGGAATGAGAATGAAACATGGTATGACTCGTAAATTGATGATCTCCTAGAGTTCAGATTCACCCGTAATCCCTAGTTCTCTTTTAAGCCTCATAAAAGAATCCTCCTTGAGTGGTTTAGTGAAAATGTCGGTAATTTGTTTTTGGGTGTCGAAGTACTTTAGTTTTACATCATTCTTGAGGACATGATCATTAATAAAATGATTTCTAATGTCAATATGTTTGGTACGAGAGTGTTGTACCAGGTTCTTGGATAAACAAATAGCACTTTGGTAATCGACCATGATAGCTGATGAGTGTTCATTGTATATATTTTTACCCCTTTTTCATACACGTTTTACATCGTTTATTTCTCCTTTTCTCCTATCTTCCCCATTTTGTTTCCTCTTTTGCCTTTATTGCCACTTTGTACTTTGCAGGAAATACATACCGACTAGGAACCATATGGCATAAATAAGGCATGAAAAGACGAAAGGAGCAGAGGCGGCAGAGCCAACGTATGCATTTAGGGAAGATATGAAGGATTTGGGACGCACACAGTCACGTTTATTCGATGCGGCCGCGTGGTCACAACACTTAGAAGGAGCTCCACCCTATTCCATACGGCCGTGCAAAGGTGCACCAAACGACCGCATCAAACGAGCTTCAGAAGCCCCAGTGGTCAACTCCACGTGGTCGCGCAAGGATTCCCAAATGGACGCGTCCTTCAACAACCAAGCAAGCCAAGAAATCAATTCACGTAATCGACATCCAAACGGCTGCATCGCTGAGGAGAACAAGCAAAAGATTCATAATCGATGCGGTCACGTGATGAAGACGACGCGGTAGCGTAATCCTGAAAAGCTGAAGACCAAACGATCGCTTCATGAGACCGTTTCGAAGACGACATAGGCGTCGACGTTGGATATTCGATGCGGCCGTGTCACTGTAGCCTCTGCTGCCACATCTTACGAACTTGGAAATCGCGACCGCGTCATTTTCGACGCGGTCGCGTTGAATTGGATTTCTGAGAGAAAACGGGCACCGCTAGGGTTAGTTGTAGGGGTATTTTGGTCTTTTGGGGGGATTGTATATAAGCTCATCTTTCTCCTGAGCGAAACCCATCTGCTCTTCAGCTATTTTCCAGAGTTTGAAGGGTTTTGTAAGGATTTTTATTATCTTTTAATTCAGTACTTTTATTGTTTTAATTTGTTGATATTGTAATAGATTAGATTTTGATAATATAATTTCTCTCTTTGTGATTCCCATTGTGTTATTTGCTATCATTTGTGTTTATATTCTGAATCCATGGATCTCTTTATTGAATCCATGTTAGAAATAGCATCAATTGTAATGGGTAGTGAGTAGTTTTCATCTAGAGCAATGAGTTGAACCCCATTGGAATGAGGCCATAGTTGGATGAAATAATTGATTAAATTGGTGGGCGAGTTACTGATTTGGGGTATATTAGGATGCTAATTGTCATTGTAGATTGCTCTCCTCTCTTGTGGATAATTAGACTGGCCACCGAGTCGGGACCAATCTGGGGTTTTTAATTCTACAATGACCCATATTATCAGTACGGCCAACGAGAGTTGGGTGCCGATTAGAGCCCTCCTAATGTAGGTCCAAATCCACGACCACGAGAGTGGAATGGAGGAATATTGGGGGCATTTGTCGGACGTAATGCACCTAACGTATATCGATGTATTGGCAAGAGTCAACATCCATATAGGTTAGGGCAGTCCTATCATAGCATCGCGAGAGGGGGGGATAACAGAAGATGCTATCCTATCACGAGAGTGGGGGATAGGAGAACGTCCTTAGGTTAGACGACCTCTCCCCAATCCCAATGAATCTAACAATCGGTCAACTAATAATCCAACCTTAACCCTAGTTCAACGGTGGGGATTGGTCGACCCCCGGATACATGCTCCGGGGATACGATGTAGCTTTCCCGCAATTGCACGGTTAAGTGGTAAGCGGGTATCGAATTACAGGAAGGACTAATGACGACACTCTACTTTAATTACTAGGCTACTTAGTGGAAATTTTTTTGGGAATGGTTTGTGTCACAATCGTTTGAATATCAATGCAAATTCAATATAATAAAGATGTCTAGGGCTAGGGAATCCCCACTATGGATTTTCAAGTCATCAATGTGTGTTATGAATTACCATGCAATTAAACTTGGTTTAAGGTGAACTTGTCGCAACTAATTGGAGAACCGGTGCACGCTGTCGTGCTACGCAAGTCTATATCAATCTAAACTAGAGCCTCGCTGTTGCGCAAGCCTAGTCCAGACCACTAGCATTACGATCGGCAATTATGTCTAACCCCAACTCAAGCTCGCTGTCGCACAACTTGAGTTCGGATCTAGATCATGATAGTTCGTACTTGTTCACCATCGTGCAACGAATATAAGTATATGATAACAATAAAAATGCTAGCTTTGGTCGCTGTCGTGCACCAAGTCTAGGAAATTTCGATTGTAATCCTAAATGGAATATCTAGGGCTTTCCTTGGATCAAGATCCTATATGGAGCTATCAAGATCCAAGAGAAATCCATATCTATCCATAGTAAATTAATCAAGATCTAACCTTTCTAACAAGCCTAATATCATAGCAATTCAATAAATCTCACAAATCAAACATTAGATCCATATGGTTCATCGCTTTGCCCTAGAGCAAAGGAACTACTCACAAATCATATTAGAAATCAATAGGAAAGCAAGATCAACAATAGAATTCATCATGCAATCAAGATTTAATAAGAGATATAGCAGAAAAATCAAAGCTTGCAAGAGATCAAGACAAACCAATGTTGCGAAGGAGCTTCAAATAGAAATTTAAGATCAAGTCTTCAATCTCTCCCTAATACAAAAGCTTAACTAAAATTAAAAATAAAGAAAAATTATTCTAAGAAGTCTTTCTGGTCTCCCCTGGGGCTGGAGACAAAACTGGGCTTAAATACATGTCCAAAAAAAACCAAAAAGTCTGACCAAACTGCCACTGCACCGCCAGAAACCCTAGATTTCACGATTGGTTGTCGGCGCTACTCGGTCGAGTGAGCATCTCACTCGGCCGAGTGAGAAGTCTACTCGGTCGAGTAGGACAGTCTGCAGATCACTCCAAAAATAGAAGTCTCCTTGGGTTTCTTTAGAATCTTTGCCTCCACTTGGGCGAGTGGAGTTCTTACTCGGCCGAGTGGAAATTACTACTCAGCCGAGTACATTATGGCACTCAGGCAGGCAGATGTCGTCGTATCAGCTTTACTCGGCCCAATAAGCTGCTTCGCTTGGGCGAGTGAGCTGCGTCACTCAGCCGAGTGGCCTGTTTCTGAACTCTTTTCTTCTCCTCCTCGCTTCCTCGTCGATTCTTTTGACATTCTTCTTCTTTCACTCATCCTCCAGCACTGTTAGCTCTTCGATATGATCATGGGTGATGCTCTGGCATGCGTGTAGGTTCTCTAGGCTCCAAATTGCTCCCGATTGCTCTATATCTCTTGAAATCAGACGAAAACCAAGAAATAGTGAAAAGCATCGAAATATCGTCGAATAATCGTGAAAAGCGCGATATGAGCAATCTAAATGGCATGCTAATATGCAGAAATAAAGTGTAAAATATGAGCCTATCAAAATCCCCCAAGCTTACCTCTTACTCGTCCTCGAGGAAGATGAGTAAAAAGTTGAACTTGGCGAATATAAATAAAGAAAAAGGAATGAAAGAAAAAGAAAATGAAGAGGTGAAGGTGCTAGATCGTTCTCTCAGAACTCGGAGTTGGATACTCAAATAGCATGAACAATGAATATAAGCGTGATAACGCTTTTTATTTTGATATCATTTCATATAGGTGCTTTTGATAGAAAAACTAAGAACATCGAGAATCATATGAAATATGAAATCATTTTAGAATCAACATCGTCTAAGGCATATAAAACGATATACATAATCATAGATCATACACTTTTCAATTGATCGCTTTCTACTTGGAGTATAAGAGATACCACACATTTCAAATCAATAAGAATAGAAAAAGATGGTTTTCATGAATTTCATGCCTATTTTCAATTCATAGATGTCGTTATACTCTAAGTAATCTCCCTAAGTATCAGAAATTACCTAGCCTAGGTTGTCATGCACATATAGGTAGTCGCTCTCACACACATTATTGGATCCCCTCCACCAAACTTATCTATAAGCGTAGTGGCATCAAATATAAAAAATACGACTTTTTCCCATATTTTTGTTGCACCAAATGAATAAGAGGAAGATGAGGAAGAAAGAGGAAAGAAGGGATTGTGTATATACAATGGAACTTCCCTTTTGTTTCTCTTTTCCCTTTTTTGTTTCTCGTTTGTTTTTTATAATACACAAGAACAATCCCAAATAAAATAGAAATATATATATATAAATATATATATCTATGTATCTATGTATACATCCATTATATAAAAGAGGGATGTTATCAAGAGAAATTGGATAAGAGAATTTGGACATGAGAAATTGGATAAGAGAATTTGGATATCTATTATATAAAAGAGGGATGTTTTCAAGAGAAATTGGATAGGAGAAGTTGGACATGAGAAATTGGATAAGAGAATTTGGATATCTATTATATAAAAAAGGGATGTTATCAAGAGAAATTGGATAAGAGAATTTGGACATGAGAAATTGGATAAGAGAATTTGGATATATATTATATAAAAGATGGATGTTATCAAGATTTGGATATCTATTATATAAAAGAGGGAAATTGGATAAGAGAAAATATAAGAGATGAGATTTTGAGGGATTAGAGAGGGGGTGTGGAATTTTGCACATACAACCTCGATTTTTGCATTTTGCCCCTGGACCCTGCCCACACACACACCCACACTTTTTATTCTACCCCTTCCGACCATTTTTTCCAGTCCTTTGAAGATTTTGAATCTTATCCTACTAGGACAAAGCTTTGTCATACGTGGAAAGTTTGTCTTAGGTGGCAATGACAATTTTGGGGGGACTTAAATTTTTGGGGAAAACTTAAATTTGGGGGAAACTTGAAATTTGGGGGAAAACTTAAATTTGGGGGAAAAATTGAAATTTGGGGGAACTTGAAATTTGTGGGGGGGGGGGGGGGAACTCAGCCATTAAATAAACCGTGCCCTAAGAGAAGTTGGATATCTATTTTATAGAAGAGGGAAATTGGATAAGAGAAAATATAAGAGATGAGATTTTGAGGGATAAGAGAGGATGTGGTGAATTTTGCACATGCAACCCCGGGTTTTGCATTTTTGCCCCTGGACCCTCCCCACACACCCACCCACACTTTTTATTCTCCCCCCTTCCGACCATTTTTTTAATCCGTTGAAGATTTTGAATCTTATCCTACTAAGACACAGCTTTGTCCTACGTGGCAAGTTTGTCCTACGTGGCAATGATAATTTTTGGGGGAAACTTGAAATTTTGTGGGAAATCTTGAAATTTAGGAGAACTTGAAATTGGGGGGGGGGGACTTAGCCATTAAATAAACCGTGCCCTATGTGTAATGACTAGTACACACACACACACACATATATGTATGTATACATATATACATATCTGTATACATATATATATATATATATATCTATGTATATATGTATACATTCATATATATATATGTGTGTATATATATATGTGTGTATATATATGTGTGTGTATATATATATATATGTGTATATATATATGTGTGTATATATATATATGTGTGTATATATATGTGTGTATATATATATATGTGTGTATATATATATATATATATGTATATATATATGTATATATGTATGTATGTTTGTATATATGTATACATACATATATATAGATATATGTATACATATATATATAGATATATAGATATATATATGTATATATATGTGTATACATCTATACGTATATGTATATGTATAGATAGATAGATATATATATACATACATATATATATATATATATATATATATATATATATATACTACTCTTCAAAAATATATATATATACTAGCGAATACCCGTGCCCAAGGGCACGGTTCATTTAAAATATTCCCCCTCAAAATCTTAGATCCCTTAATTTTAAATGAACAACAATATGTAAAGAGCAATAATTATTATTTAGTTCTCCAAAAAATTTTAAGTCTCCTCAAATTGTAGTTCCCACCAGATTTAACATGTGCCCTAAGTGCACAGTTCATTAAAAATACTACACCCCTTAAAATCTTGTATACCCAAATTTTAAACAAACAATAATAATTAAAACATAATAATTGTTATTTAGTCCATCCAAAAATTTTAGTCCTTCCAAAATTTAGTTCACACTTCATTTAAAACAGGGATGTTATCATGGGTTTTTGGATAAGAGTTTTTGGATAAGAGAATTTGGTTAAGAGAATATGGATAAGAGAAATTGGATAAGGGAATTTGGATATGTTTGTATAAGATTTTGTATTTGAGAAATTGCATATGAGAAATTGATATGAGATATTGGGTAAGGTTTGTATGTTGGGGGGAAATTTTGCAATTTGAAATTTGATGACATGTAGCTCCAATCAAACTATACATTTGCAATTTGAAATTTGATTTTGATATGAAAATTTTGGGGGGGACACTCTGCTGCAAAACACCCCTGCACTTCTCATCCAATCAAGTCAAGAGCATCAAATCAAAAACCACAGCAACGCCACTTCTCTGCACTATACATTTGAAATTTGATTTTGGAATGAAAATTTTGGAGGCATGCTCTATACACCGAACGATGTTCGGTGTATGCACGGAATACTTTGTAGGGGATAGTGAAATGATCTATGATTGTGACAAGGCAAAAGTGAGTGGGAATTTCCCTGAGCAACAAAGCATAGTTCACGTGAAAGGGCAAACATTCCGTGCATTTCCCTGAGCAAAAGTGAATGCATTCACGTGACAGGGCGTACTGAGAAATTCTTTTCCAAGAAAAATTGACTTTTTGACTGACAATAAGAGTGATCCCGTGAACACGCCATTACACTTTCGTGAACATCCCCTCGTGAGCAAACAGTGACCTCGACAAGCTCTATAAAATGCACAGACACCGCCGAGCTCCGGCCTTACGAGTCGCTCCGCCTCCACACATCAACTCCGCATAGCTTGCTCGACACATCAGATCCGACGCTCCGGCCAGACGTTCGACACAACAAGATCTTCACTGGCAGACCCAAGTCTGAAGCTCCAGCCATACGCGTCCTCCGCCTCCGTGACGTCGCACCGTGCTCTGCCATCGACACCCGAATAGCCCCCCAATAGCCACACAACAACCCCCGCAGCGCCACCAACAGCACAGTGCACTGTTTCATTGATGTGGTGCATGGTCGTCACCATCAGCGCCGACGGGTTACCCCACCACTGCCGCCGTCACACCGGTGCCGCCTACCTGCCGCTGCAGCCCCCCTCCGACTGCCACATCGGCCGCCGCCCCTAACGCGCGCTGCAGAGAGCAAGGTAAAAGTAAGTAAGTAGAGAGAGGAGAAGCTATTCTGATAGTGTTTCATAAGTAATTAGAACTTTTTATTAGATGCAGGGAAAGAAAAGAAACGAAAAGGTCACTTGAGAGACAGAGAGCAGATTTGCAAATAATTTCTAGTGTTTGTGGAGAGAATTGCTTGGAGAACCAAGTCATTTGATTTGTTGGATCAGGCATCTCATATATCAAATCTCTCTTCATTTGTAAGTCAGTTCTCCTTTTAGTTTTTATAAAATTTCATTTTTGTTGTATTAATTATTAATATTTGGTATGCACATGGTGGATATCAATTTCTTCCAAAAATTTTGGTGCAACACAAACCTTGTTATGCTTTTTGTGCAACACAAATTTAATTCTTGTTGTATTAAATTTTATTTTTTGTTATGCTTTTGGTGCAACACAAATCTTGTTCTTGAACTCTTATGCTTGCAAAATGAGATCCAGGTTCATGCTGCAATTCAGCATCACCTCCATGTTCCTCTTGTAAATCCCCCACTTGTTCACCCTCCCGTTAATATCCGTAAACATCGTGACGTTGACCTACCCGCCAGCAAACACCGTCCCCGTCACATTCTATCCGTATCATACCAGTATCCACAAAGATAGGTATCCTATCAGTATCTATTGTTTATCCCAAATAGTTTAATAGGTCAAAAAAGTAATTGAGATCAGACTCATAAACAGATGTATACATGAGCTGTTTGTGTGCATTTTGTCTATCTTTAAATTATGAATTTACATTCATGTCCCAATATTTTCATGGGTACATATAGTATTCTTTTTATTCTGCACCCTCCATAGCAAGATAAAAACACCCAGTGGCAAGAGGAAATTTTTTCATACATAAATAAATTTATATTCTCAATTTTTAACATTTCTAAATTAAACTTGACAATTTTTTCAATTAAAATGTATAATAAAAATAAACACATAAAGACAAATAACTAGGAAATGAAATAAATACTAATGTTTATATTTTATATTCATAGGAAACGATATCCGTACACGAGGACGTCCGATAGAACTAGCTCTACCCTGCTTTATTGCAACGATATCAAATCAAGTAAGCTACTCTAACTCTGGAGTAGGAAATTTAAAAATTGTAATGGTATGAGCATGTTAGATAGTGTAACGATGCCTGATTAGTTAATGCTTTTAGGTGTTGTTGCAGGGTTTGTTAATTGAAGAATATGGAATACAATAATTGGTTTGACGGCAATTATTATGAACAGTATAATGAAATTAATTTGAATGAGCCTCCTTCCTGTCACATTTCGGTAAGTATAATTTTACATTTACTATATGTATAATTGCGTTAATGAAACTTATGCATATTTAACGAAAATCGTAGGATGATATACCGGAAACGAATTACGAGCCTGAATCTTGTGATCAAATCGTAGACTGTACAGATGATTTCAACACTGATATGGTAATTATTTCGACTCATTTTAATTGCCAAGAAACATTAAGAAGATTCATTCGCAAAGTAATATATTTGATTTAACACAATCTTAGGTGTTTGGTACTCGTGATGATCTCATAAATTGGGTGAAAGATATTGGAAAACGATATGGATATGTCAATGTTATAAAGCGGTCGGATATGCCGCAACCGAGGCAGAAAGGCAATGTGACATTGGTGTGTGAGAGAAGTGGGAAGTATAGAAAGTATAATAACTCTAAGAATATTCCTGACGAATTAAGAAGGAAAGGGAAAGGAACGAAAAAATGTGATTGCCCATTTAAAGTGAAAGGGTATCAATTGGAAATTGGGGGTGAATGGGTGGTTGTTGTAAATAGTGGAATGCACAATCACCCACCGGCGGAGAGGTTAGAGGGCCACTCTCTTGTTGGTATTTTGAGTAATGAGGAGAAAAACATGATGATTGATATGACAAGGAATGCAGTCCCCCCGAAAAACATTTTACTGACATTGAAGATAAATAACAGTGAAAATGTGATCCACTTAAAACAAATATACAATGCTCGGCAAAAATATCGTCGCGAAATCCGAGAAGGCAGATCTGAAATGCAGTGCCTGTTGAAACTTATAAGCGATAGCAACTATGTTGAATGGCACAGAAAGGATGCAGAAACAGAGGTTGTAAAAGACATTTTTTGGGCACATCCGGAGGCCATTCATCTGCTAAACACATTTCCTTATGTACTGATTATGGATAGTACGTACAAAACAAACCAATATAACTTTCCACTCTTTGAGATTGTTGGAGTGACATCAACAGAGTACACATTCTCTGTGGCACATGCATACATGCAGGCAGAGCGGACTGACAACTTTGTTTGGGCACTAGAATGCTTGTTTTCACTTTTGATGATTTAAGTTATTCACTTTTGATGATATAACGTAAGTAGGAGTAGAATGCTTGTTTTCACTTCATTAAAATTTTAACAAAGCACTATGTTGTAGGTAGAAAGATTAGTGTAATCCCATGCAAATTGTAGGCCAACCTGTGGGTTCCTTTCAGCCTTGACCTTAAGCTCCATTGTATGGAGTATAGTATCTCATTTCCAGCTAGCAACATTAGCTTTGCTATTCACTATTGAATCGCGTAACATTAGCAACAATGTTAACTAACACTAATACACACTATATATGTTAGCCCTTAGGTCAATCTGTCTGCTTTTTATACGGTGGTTACTTTTAGTTTATAGATACCACAAATTTGAGCCAAAGCACGAAAGGATAAAAATTTATTTTATATATACCACAACGAGGTGGTTCACTTATGCTGATGGTTGAAGCTTGAACTAATTAAGCGGACATCGCAAGTTTGAACTATCATTGTATCATTACTATAGGGTTAATTTATAAAAACTACCTTAAACTATCCATAACTATCCAACGTTTTAAATACCACCCTTTAAAAAATTGATGAAAAACCCATTCGTTTTAATTTTTATCAAAACTACCCTTAACACATTTTGGTCAAAACTGCCTTAAACTTCTTTACCATAGCAACTTAACAAGTTACATTTACTATATTTATAATTGTGTTAATGAAACTTATGCATGTTTAACGAAAATCGTAGGATGATATACCCTGAAACGAATTACGAGCCTGAATCATGTGATCAAATCGTCGACTGTACAAATGATTTCAACACTGACATGGTAATTATTTCGACTCATTCTAATTGACAAAAAAAATTAAGAAGATGCATTCGCAATATAATACATTTGATTTAACACAATCTTAGGTGTTTAGTACTCGTGATGATCTCATAAATTGGGTGAAAGATACTGGAAAACGGAATGGATATGTCAATGTTATAAAGAGATCAGATACGCCGCAACCGGGGCGGAAAGGCAATGTGACTTTGGTGTGTGAGAGGAGTGGAAAGTATATAAAGTATAATAACTCCAAGAATATTCCTGACGAATTAAGAAGGAAAGGGACGGGAACAAAAAAATGTGATTGCCCATTTAAAGTGAAAGGGTATCAATTGGCAATTGGGGGTGAATGGGTGGTTGTTGTAAACAGTGGAATGCACAATCACCCACCGGCGGAGAGGTTAGAGGGCCACTCTCTTGTTGGTATTTTGAGTAATGAGGAGAAAAACATGATGATTGACATGACAAGGAATGCAGTCCCCCCGAAAAACATTTTACTCACATTGAAGAGAAACGACAGAGAAAATGTGACCCACTTAAAACAAATATACAATGCTCGGCAAAAATATCGCCGTGAAATCCGAGAAGGCAGATCGGAAATGCAGTACCTGTTGAAACTTATAACCGATAGCAACTATGTTGAATGGCACAGAAAGGATGCAGAAACGGAGGTTGTAAAGGACATTTTTTGGGCACATCCGGAGGCCATTCATCTACTAAACACATTTCCTTATGTACTGATTATGGACAGTACGTACAAAACCAACCAATATGACTCCCCACTTTTTGAGATTGTTGGAGTGACTTCAACAGAGTACACATTCTCAGTGGCACATGCATACATGCAGGCAGAGCGGGCTGAGAACTTTGTATGGGCACTAGAGATGTTAAAATCTTTGATTAAAAATGCCGACCGATTCCCGCTTGTGATTGTCACCGATAGAGATCTAGCTCTATTGACCGCAGTGCAAATAGTTTTTCCATCAGCAACACACTTACTATGCCGGTGGCATATTTGCAGAAACATCCAAGCAAGAATCAAGAAATATGTGAAACCCAAAACTTTGTGGGAGTCGATGACTAGTTCATGGGACGCAGTGTTGAACTCTACAACTGAGGAAGAATTTGAAAGCTGTTGGAGCATATTTGTAGAAAAATATGCCGAGTTTCCGAAGGTGCTGAATTATATTACCGTCACATGGCTGCCCTATAAGGAGAGATTTGTGTCCGCATGGATAAACAGAGTGATGCACCTTGGCAACATAACAACAAACAGGTATGTTTAAAGTTTTTCACAGATTAAACCCAAATTTAAATTGTAATATTTTAACAAGTTCATTTTACATTCATGCACATGTAGGGCCGAGGGTGCTCACAACACATTAAAGAAGATGCTTCTAGCACGCACAGGTGATTTCTGTCATTCTTGGGAAACAATTGACAACTTAATCACACTTCAACACACTGAAATCTCGCGATCATTTCAAAGAAGCATTATTCATGTGGAGCACCAGTTTAACACTGTGCAATACAAAAATTTGATTGGTTTTGTGTCAAAAGAAGCACTACATCACATCAGCAAAGAGAACCAAAGAGTCGGAAAGGTTGGGGTTGACCCATCTATTTGTGGTTGCGAAAAAAGATACACATATGGTTTGCCATGTGCACATATGCTTGCCGAGTATTATAGGTTTGGATGGGCGATTCCTATATCATCCGTGCATCCACTATGGAAAAAATTGGCCATTAATAGAGGCATGGATGAGGAATACGAACACTGGTCATTTGCTCAAGACCTAGAGGCTGTTCAGAGGCGATTTGATAGTTGTGATATATCAGGCAAAAGAGTCCTTCATGGCAAAGTACGTGAATTAGCTTATCCTGATACCACATCAATGCGACCGCCGTCAGAAAGGGTTAAAACAAAAGGCCGTCCACGTTCTAAAGTAGAAAGTTCAACCAAACGGAATCCTTCGTACTTCGAACACGTCGATGCAGTGTATGATAGTGGTTCGGGTACTCTCCCCAACGTGTCGGTGAAATCATCGAAACGCAAGAAAATACCATACTCCGAATGGTTTCCCGAACAAGTTGTTCCTTACATTGACCATATTGATGATGTAGTGCCTGATGGCAATTGCGGATTTCGAGTCGTTGCAGAGTGGGTAAGCTTTATCGGTGCGGACAACTGGTTTCAAACAAGGCAGGATCTACTCGATGAGCTGATCCTTTGGCATAATGATTACATTGAATTGTTTGGGGCTGATCGTGCCAACACGATTCAAAATATACTTTATATGCCCAAACCCACAGCAGCACCCATGAATAAATGGATGACCATGCCAGATATGGGTCATTTGATTGCTTCGAGATATAATGTCGTCGTCGTACTTTTATCTAAAGATATATGCTTGACATTTCTTCCATTAAGAGATGCACCGCAACCACCTGACCAACAAAAAATTATCGGGATCGGATTCGTTCAGCATAACCATTTCGTAAAGGTATTTTTTAAATATTATTATTTTTATGACTATTAAGGATTTTATTTTCAATTATATATAATATTTTTAACATGTTTGTAGGTCACCATGCATGAAGGCTCACCAATACCACCCGTTTCTCTGCAATGGAAAAGATATCACTATGCATATGCTAGCGGATGGGAGACTCCTTACGTACAAAGGATGCTTCAGTTTAGATCTTTATTACCTATGAATACAAATGTAGCAACCCAAGATGTATTTATAGATTTAGATTAATGTATAATATGACAATTTCGTGTTTATCTTAATCCAGCAGTTTTTATATAAAATTTAATGCATGAACATTAACAGATAATCAAATGAATTTTAGAAATTCTTTTAGAAATGTGTTGGCTGGGTTCGTATCTCAAAATTCTTTTAGAAAATTTTTTATCAATTGGTTTCTATCATACAGGTGCACCATTATCATACGATCCTGATATTCCTAATGTGGACACACATTATTTTTTATGGCCATGTAAGTAATTTTTAACTTTAGTGAATATCATTTTATGATTTCTTGTATTGTTTCCAAAATGAATAATTTGCTAAAATATGGTTTTGTATTTTTATACAGATGGATGCTACAAAGGATGCTGATTTATGTAAAACTGTAAGGCACTATCACACTTCTTACTACAATATTTTTTACACTCATTTGTTTTCTAATCATATTTGTAATTATAGGTTACCGTTCTTCAGAATCATAATATAGATGTTAAGTTACGTTCTTATAAGAGAATTTGGTGGGATAAGGTATTTCCATTACATAAGTTATCTTTTCATATTAAAAATATTTTTATTAATAATTATTTCTTATTATTATTTTCAGAAAATTGAAAAAAGAACAGTACAAGCTAATACGTCAAGGATTGGTAAAAAAGGAGCATGTTTTTCAGAGGTAATATAAAAAATTTGAGAATTTTTTTCAAAATTTCTTTTTCTTTGAATATCCTACCACTATTTGTGATATAGAATTGGAAGCTAGTCTTGGCTGAGCTTGAGTGGGTTCACAAACCACAACGACAAACGCTCCCTCGAAATAAGGTAAATAGAGTTTTAGCTTTACAAGTTTTTATATTCACAAATATATGTATTTACTTCTCTAACAAATTTATGTTCATTAATTACTTAGGTTATTGCGCATCCAATTGGCACTTCAGCCTGGATTGAGATTGACACTTTCTCGCTTTATAATGTGATGAGGAAAATATTTTCTACTTAATGAGGAAAATGTCCAGTCAGCGGGGTCGCCCAGTGGACCTCAGCGAGGTGAAGTTGTCTTGCAAGATGAAGTATCCGCTATCCTCCGCCGCCGTGTTTGTGTCTCAGTAATTAACTAGTTTGGAATTTGGGGGTGTGGGTTATTATGTTAAAAAAGCTGGGTAGCCTACAAAAGAACTTAAGGTGTTTACAAAATATTGGTTGTGCTAAGTTTGTGGGTATGTGTTATGTTCGTGAGGTTTTTAACGAGTGTTTAATATTTAAGGTTTAGGGTTTTGTGCTAGGTCTGCAAATTTTGTGGTTGGACTTGTGATGGGGAACCTTTTAGTATACATCTATGTGTTATTCCAATTCGTTACATTAGATTTTTTCTTAACCTGATCAAACATTAGATTTTTAGCCTTGAGGTTATTCAAATTCGTTACATTATTCTTAACTTGCTCAAATATTAGATTTTTTTAAAAAAAACAGAATATGATCATGATTTATAATGAATTGTAGGTCCATTACATTCCAAAAAAAATCTAAAACTATTAGCAGCAACAGGAATCAAAGTCGTGATCAATTCGTTGGGTATGGAACGCACAACCACTGCGTCAACCAGAGAACACTGTGATGGGGAAATTTTTTTTAACTTAAACTAAGTTTGCGATGTTGCCATATACCGTCCCTGCTCCTCAGGATCGTTTTCGTCGTACTAGTCGCCACCAAACGCATGCATGCAAGTCTGGAGGAAGATCCCACTGTGGCTGGCCTTAAATCTCAACAACGATTATTTACTCTTAATTTTACACAAACTTAATTTACATAAAAAAAATCCAATTTGCTTCTACGACTCTCTCTCCTCTTTTTTGAACTTGGCTTCCCTATGCGGTGGGGTTTCGTTGATTATTCGTTTGTTGGAAGACGCTGAGGCGATCTCTAGAAGCTTTTTAACCCGCCCTTTTTGCTTCGCGCCTGAGAAAAAGGATAGGGTAATTCGATTGATGGCTGTGATAAGCACATTCGATCAATGGCAGAAAGATGTATTCTTCTCGGCTGCAGAGGAGGTGCAGGAATCGGCCGATAAGTAGGTGAAATGGTCTCTTTTCTGTGGATTTTAGGATGAGGGGTGTCTTAAAGTTTTAATTTTGATGGGGTTGTTACCGATTAAATAGATTTATTGTTATTGGGATTCCTTTGGTTGGAGCTGTTTATGTGTAATTTGTGGGGTTCGATGATGTGGGTTGTTTTAAAAATTCTATTTTGATGCGAGTTTTGTCTCCTTTTTATGACTGAGTGAAATGTTTCTCAAGGTTAATTGGAATCTCATTTGTGGTTTCTTCATGCTTGTCAGGTGTTTGATTGTTTGCATGTGAGAGCTGTTATAGCGATGATTGTAGAGTTTGATTTATTTTTTTGATTTTATTCTTTGTTGTTTCAGGATGGAATCAGTGTACAGGATGTGGGTTCGAAAACGCAGTGATGGATTTGAGCCGGAATTTCTGGATGAATTGCGGAGAGAGCTCCATACTACTCTTGGCACTGCAAAATTCACAGGCGGTGAACAAGAGGACTGTGCTTGTCAGAAATTCACAGGCGGTCGTCGTCCAGGTGGTGCTTGTCGAAAATTCACGACGAGGTGAAAAATCGGGGCTCGTTGCCAGTGAAGGTCACGGCGTCGTCGTCGGAAATTCTTGATCCGGTGGTGGAAAGCCAGGCGGTGCTCGTCGGAGGACTGAGGCTTGGTGGACGGAGAGCTTCTCAACAATTGTCTCATGCGTGTGCATTCACGGGGGGAGAGAGAGAACGCAATTACGTGTCCTTTCGCTGGCAAAAACAGCTTGCATTTTTCGTAGTGGGCCCCGTCGCTGTCGCTTCGTATGCAGCGGTCCCATCTCCCAGCTTTTCCGTGCTTGCACCGAATGGTCTTCGGTTTAGATAGCACTTGCCAAATTTTGCCGGGACAAGGCAAGAGCCTCAAATCACCTGCACTTCTCCTCAAATCAAGGCAAGAGCCTCAAATCAAAACCCACGGCAAGAGCATCCAACGGGACACTTCTTCTCCTCCTCCAACGTGACCACGACAATAACCACGGTAAGAGCCTCAAACCGAGAGCCATGCACTTCAACTTCGGCAAGAATTACCACGGCAAGAGCCAAAATCGAGAGCCTTGCACGCCATCCCCGTGCCCTCACAGAATTATCTCCACGCCGAGCACCACAACGGCTGCCTCCTCCTCTCCCTATTGAAGCTACTCAAGAAGAGGAATTTGGATTCTTATTTATTCTAATTAATTCTACTCAACACGGTAGAAGCTACACAAATGGTGTTGTTGACATAGAAGAGCATCCAACCGTAGGGATCAAAATTTGTTACCAGAAAGAAATTTGATTCCTCCCCTATTAATTTTTCTCAGCTCGACTGATTCTTTGATGTTTTGATGTTTTTTGCAGCAAAAAATTTGGATTCTATTTTAAAGGTTTGTACAAAGCCTCTAGGATTTCTGCACACCAACTATTTGTACAAATGCTCAAATCAATTTAGGGAAACCTAAGGTCAACCATTTCTCTTATTTTGCTAATTCACTTGATGCTTCTTTTGTTCATGTACACTCTTTGATGTTTCCACCAAGTACTCCCAAGGCGATATACTTTCAAAGGTGCAGCAATCAATCGTGAAGGTGAAGAAAGCGATCATATGGAAGTCACCAAGTTCAAAGATGATATTTATAGAAGGTAAAGATGATGGGTACACAAAAGAGTTGTGAGTAGGAATCGTTTTTGGTGTAGGGTGGTCATGTACGTTGTGGGCTGTTGTGCCCGGGTTGTGCTGTAAAGGTCGTTCTCTCATATGCTGGATCCTGCCTATGCTCATGTGCCTGCCATGTGTATATATAGAAGATTAAAATTCTGCTGTAAAACAATTTCGTTTAGATTACAGAAAGTTTCTGGTGCAGGCACCAATGTCACTTGAAGGAATTGACTTGCTTACAGAAGGTTTGGATCTTTGTCTTTTAGCTTGATGCATTTCTTTGTTTGCCTTTTCTGATATGGTGTTGTTGTGATGCTTTTGTATTATGTTTGGTCATGTTTTCATAGAGATGTCAAGACATTCATTTGGTTAATCGAGTTATATGTATGGATGTATTGATAGACTGTAACTTAGAATGTTTCATGTTATTGCTTTATACATTTGGCAATGTTTTTCCATGAAGGTGATAGGTGGTGTACTTAAATTCCCACATAAAATCTGTGAAAGTTTTTCTTCTTCAATAAGCCTAGACATTTTTATTTGCTGAGATGCCATGTTTGATTCACCCTTTTCATACCCTTGATCTTGAAGTTTTTGGTACCAAACGTAACCAAAGTATCTGATTCGACGAAAATATTTCATTTTTCCGCAAAATTTCTTGCATAAAAATTCATGGGCTTTACCCGACAGGTTGATATAAGCATAATTCTGGAAGAAGCTGTTCAGTATATGAAGTTCTTGCAGCTGCAAATCAAGGTACAACATTACAAGATCCTTCACATGCACATGTTAGTTAATCTGCTCAACTATATCAAATAAATAGCTAATTTAATAAGTTTCAAATAGTCTAGATTCAGTGACTCACACTCCTACATACAAGACTTCGTTCATTGTATTCTCTCAGGCATTGGACAATATCTTTATTAACATTACGGTTACTTCAAAGCTTCAGTTTGATGAGTACTTAATATTCTGATTAGTTTGACTGTTTAATATCAAGCCAACTTTGAAGAACATTGACTTAAAGCATTGAAGCAAATTATGCACCTCTGTCCTGATTTATATCTAGCTAAGGAAAACTAATCGCGCTTTAAAATGTGTGCAGCTGTTGAGTTCAGAAGATTTTTGGATGTATGCACCGCTGGGTTATAATGGGATTGATATTGGCATGGACCTCAAGATTCCGAGGTTGCTTCCATCACCGTTTAGATGATTTTTGGTAGAAACACGATGGCTGTCGAAACAGAGATTGCTTCCGTCGTCGATGTCACCATTTCCGAAGCCATCATCAACCAGGAGAGGTAATCATCTTCACTTTCATTTTAAGATTTAAATTAATTTTTAAATAAAAGAATCACTTTTAAAGATATCCATATCATTTGTATCTTAAGTAAGAACTAAACTGTTAGAGAACTTTGTATTTTGAGGGTTGATCCAGACAAATACACATTGAGATATCTAAATGTAGATGATAACTAAACAACTTTTAATCTACTTAAGGATTTATATGTAAAAGTTAATGTCATTTATATTTTATCAATTTCCATCATGTTTATTAAGAGGAAGATTAAGATGTGTGGTAGAGTTCTAATTTCAATTTTATGTCCCTCACATTTTCTTATGCCCCTCAAATTAATGGTCCAGGTTGATAGTTAATCATGGCCAATAAAAAACGTGGGAATCCTTGAAATATTAGAGTGGAACTTTAAAGACTTTATAGTTGCAAATGTTTACTATTTTCCCAGTGAAAGATTCACTCTCCACTCTGGAATGATCCTTAGGTATGAAAATTTTGTGTCAGCATGCGAATCCTGAGAAATAGATTACAATTTGGTTGTTTCTAATTCTGCAGGATGGCCCATTATTGTCTGAAGGTGGCTGCAGAACAAGACAGTTATTACGGATAGATGGTTCCCAGAACTTCGGAAAGTAGTGTTGGATGCACATAGATGCTTGGATGATTGCAAGCATGTCAGTGGTTTGAGTCACCTGCAAGTTTAAGAAGATATCTGCATATGTTCTCATATTCATGATTTTCCTAAACCCTGAGATGTTTCAAGATAAACATATTTCGATGCATGCAGTCCCTTCCCTAACTGAACACATTTTCTTCTTAGTCTTGGATATTATCATTATAAATTGAGAGCTCATGTTGTACTGGATTTGAAATTCGAGAATTAAGTTTGAGTTCCAAGATTCATATGTCCCAGCCCTAAAAAATTATCCATCCAAAATCCAGTACAACATAACATCGATAGCTTCTCTAACTGCATTTGTTTGTTCGTAGAAAGGGCAACATATTGATGTTAATATTCAATTGAAGTGACATTCTGTTTGTTGGATTCTGTATGAGTTTATAAATATTAAAGATGTACAATTCTGTATAGCTTGCCATCTCTTTACTCATGCAATTGTTTAGTTTTATGTGGATTTGCTACATATGTTTTAACATTTTAATCCTTTTATCAGGAGAAATGGGCATGCTCTTGATCCTATTGAGTAGGCACGATTCCATTAGTCATTTTAGTTCTTGGGGACATATCGATGTGTCATTGAGTTTTGAAATATTGGACCTTCGGTTGAATCCTCTATTAGTTTGGGACAACCTGAAGTAGGTTTCAGTCTGTTTTCATATTGAATGGACAATTAAAGATCAAAGGAAAGGATGGATGACCTGCATATGAATTCTTGAGATCCTGCTTATGAAGATCAAGGGAAGCAGGTTTCAGTTTTTTTAGATGTTTCTCAGGCTGGCACGTGGACTGTTTTAAAAAGGCCAATTTGGGTTGGGTTCTAGAGTCTAAGATCAGAAAAACTGTACTTTTGTATAAAGATATGTTAGATTGTCCCTTTTTTGTTTGTTTGTATTTTGTATTATTAGCTAATCACAATTGTAAAACTGATTTTTCTTTATGATTCTCAGCTGATGGGAACCAAGAATTGTGAGAGAGAGAAAAGAGAAGAAAGAAAAGGCGAGAGAAAATGATCGCCGATGGCATGGATGGTAGAGGACCATGTCTGCCTGAGCGCCTTCATCGACACAGGCATCCATAACTTTGTTAGATCTCGCATCGCCATCGAGGGAGCTTTATCCACCTCAATTCTAAAAAGATCAAAATCTTAACGAACTAGATTTCGTAACATTGCGGCTACTGTGGGTAAGATAACAGATCTATAATACGATTTGGATTCTATAAATCTGAGAGTTTTTATGTATTTGTTCATTTTCCCCTTTATTTTGAGTGTTTTTTCATGGTGGGATGATGGCAGGCGAAGCGGAGCGCGAGGTCCAGAAGAGCTACTAGATTGAGCATTCCAAAGATCTAACAGTCGAGGCAATAGAAATTCAGATTCGTGGGCATCAGATCTTGATAAAGAGGAGAGGGCCGAGGTAATGCCTTGATCTTTAATTGAAATTCTTGAATCTTGCAGTTGTCAAGTTCTCAAAGCTAGCATTTTGACCAAAAAAAGTTATTTTTTTCCAAGAGGAAAATTTGCCTCGATGATACGGTGGGAAATAGACTATAACATAACTGGCCTTTAATGAAACTCATAATTGATAATAAATGTAACCTGAGCGCTGAGGATATGTATTCAAATCAAATAACCTTATGGTGACTTCAATAAGGTGTAAGTGTGGTTTGCGGTTCCTTGAGAATCCAGGCTAAATGAAGCTTGGTTTGTGACCTGGATGTATTTAAAAGTATCTAATTTGACACCCGAGCTCTACCGATGATGTTAAGATAGCAGTTGGGCGGATTGGGTTCACAGAAAATGCTTGCAGTATCTCTCGACACAGAACACAAATCACATCCTGATAATTTGCAATATCTCTCATCATGTATACTTATCAGATAGCATCAATCAATGATGACATGTTAAGTTGGAAACTAAGCTTTACCTCTGTTATGTAATTTGTATGATACAAACAAAGTCAAAAGTTGTAATTTGTCCTGTCATGCCTGAAGGATAATTATATTTTTTTGGTTCAAGTATAAGTTGGTATTTTGTTTCAAACTGTCTCTATTATACATACATTGGATTCAAACATATGGACACAGATTCAATGAATTTCTGGAATAAAATGCGTTGGAATGAGAAAACCATTCTCAGTTTAAATTGGATTGAGTTAATCATCAGTCATTATGATCCTGTGACCCCTTACAGAATTACTTTCTCAGATTCTAAATGATTCGGTGACCCCTAACATAATTAATTTTGACATCCTTATAAATTGTTAAGGTTTAATGTATGATAAACATGCACTCACATGCCTAGGAGTTTTCTCTATTATACCCATACTTCTCATCATAAAAGCTACACACCACCTGACACATCTTACCAAGCAAGTAAGGTTTATGCAGTAAATACTTAAGTGAAGTTTTAAATCCAAGGAAGACGAGAAGGTTATCAAAATTTTAGATAAAATTATAACCTATTCATGGGTCATAAAATTATCAGCTATTTATTGTCAACTAAAACAAAATGAACTCAACTGAATCTCAGTTAATCTCTTAAAAACCCAAGCTCGGTTAATCTCAAAAGGTTTGAGCACCTTACTCTCAAGCCAAAATAGTTTGCATATGTTTTTCACTTTGATTAACAGTTATTATGGATATTATTTTGTTCAAGTTGTAATTTAATTAGTGTGTTCTGCCAAAATACATGATTTTTTTTGGCATTATCTTTTGATGTCTACTTGCAAAATTCTGATGTATCAATGCATGAATTCTAATATATTTCAATTTGATATATGCACACAAGGTGTTCACTTATATTTCATGCTCTCATTGCAATTAACAAAGATTTCGACTTGGTATAATGCTTCCTCCAGCATGCATGAGGAATATATGTTGGCTGGAGAACAACAAGATTGTAAATTGCTCCTCCAGCGTACTAAGAGAACAACATGATTATCTCAGTATTATCGCATTAAGCAAAAGTTGTCTTCTATGAAATTATTTCATGTTGTTCTACTCAACTTTTGGCGACTTATTAAACAAAATTTGGAACTGGCTTTTGGCTTTTTTGGAAGTTTTTTTCCTGAGAAAATCCTGTTGTTCTCTCATTATTGAGATAATCCTGGTGTTCTCTCAGTATGCCAAAAGTAGTACTCCTTTGGAGGAATTCAAAACAAATTTCACAATTTTAAATGTATAATCCTGTTGTTCTCAATACGCTGTTGTTCTCAGTACTCATTAAACAAGGATGATGAAGCTAAGGTATGACGCCATTTTCATTTTGTTGATGTGAATTTATCAAATGAACTGATTTTTAAATGAATATAGTGTGGAAGCTAATAGATTGCACCCTGATATATTTTGTTGAAGATTATGGCAACAACAGAAGCATATCGGTAGATTTGAGATAGAATGGGATTTGTTTTTTTTCTCAAATAAGTAATGAGTTGGGGGACAGACATGGGACATGGGACATGGGACATGTGTACATAAATTGCACAAGTTATGAAATTTCACTGCTTTGTTTTTTTCTATTTACTGCTTTGTGACGACCCAATATGTCTGATGTTCTAATTTGCAGTACCATGTGGTTCTCGGCTGGTGGTGCTTTCTCTTCTGTGTTCCATGCTTAGTTGATATTCAGAACTTTGTGATCGCACTAATGCCAACTTTTAGCAGTTTTGAGATGAAAATACTGCAAATTCTTTGTACCAAATTGTTGCAAAATCCATACCCTTTTTTGTACAAATTTGTTGATATAGAAATATTTCTGAAGATTATTTTTTATGTTCCTCTTTTAGTGGCTTTTTGCAATGGTATGCATGAGATTTCTTTTTGCAATGGTTTGCAATTCGTAAAAAACCGGAAGGGAAAAATGTTAGTTTTGGTGTTTTCTATTTTTCGCTAACAACCATATGATAGTTTTCTAATATTTAAAAATGATTCGTTATTTATGTTTAAAGTATGTCGCCACTGTGAGTTTCTTTGCATCTTAACCATTTACTATCTAGTTCCAAATTGTTAAAAAAATTAAATTGTATGAATTGTTATGAATGAGGGAGGCCTTTGGCCTCCCCTCCTTCATTACCCATTCATTAGGCCCCCATTACTTAGAGTAATGGGGACCCTTGGTCTCCTAGAGGCTTTTGGCCTCCCCACTTTGAGATATATAAATAGAGCACCATGGCTCTTAGCTATGGTGACTTATTCTTAGCAATGAAATTCTCTCTCTCTCTCTCTCTTGAGTCCAATTACCTTCTAACACGTTATCAGCACTTCCGCTCTTCTCCGTCTCCGACAAAAAATCAAACCCCTACGCGCGAAGGAATCTGTTGTTGCGGTAATCCGTTGCGGCGAAGCTTTACGTGGATTTTTTTTGGGCATATTGGGAGCGGGACTATCTACGGATTTTTCTTATCACGATCTTCCCTAGATCTTTGATCTAGAGGTAACTTTCCGATCCCGTATATACTTACAAAATATTGTAAGCGTGGTACATACTTATGAAATTAAATCGTGAAATGAAATTGAAATAAGTTGAGTCTTTGAAATATTGAGAGGCCAAATGTCCTCTGCGTGTCTGGTTACATGCAAGTATTACCTGGCTAATGTCCTTGCTATTGCGTGAATTTTTCACTACATTTTTCTACCCTCTTCATGGCCAGGACCTGGCCGTTAATTCATGATTTTTTTTGGTTAATGAATCTGATTAGCATAGTGAGATATTGATATAAATTTGATATATTTTGATTTTCTATCTGATAATATTTCAAACTAAAAATAGTTGCTTCTAAATTTCAAAGGTGTGTGAAATTCTAACTATGTATCTCCACTTGGTAGAAACTGTAGTGAAACTTCCCTCTACATTGATTTGGCAGCGAGAGCGTGCTGCTCTTGGGCATTAATATGATTTTATGCCAATTTTGTACCAGTCGACAGTTACATTTTCCTACTGTCATATTAAGACATGTGCAAAAGGATTTCATGATTATGAAGTAAAATGGATAACCTTTAAGTTAGAAAATGGAAGTTCATATCCACTTACAGTCTGTAGTCCGAGCTGGGAGCTAAGTTTCTGTATGCGGCTTATTGACGCAGAACGTCTGAATAATGACATAAGAGCGTCTGTCAGTAGCTTGGGACCATAAAGCCCTTATTAGATTGTTTTAAATTTACTCTAAAAAAATACAGTCCATGGGCCTGCAGCTCAAATCTTAAATAAAAAATTTATAAATTCTTTTTGTTGGGCTGTTTTTTGGGCCTGAAGCCCAGTACATAACAATTACAATTAATATGTGTTTAATTTTGCTTATGGGCCTGAAGCCCAAATTAGAATAATAATTTAATTCGTCTATTTATTTGGGCCAGAAGCCCAGTTAATCAAATTGCTGATATTATGTAAAACATCTCTCTTGAATTGTTAATTATTTATGGATTATTAGGATTTTTCAAAATATAAATATCTTAAAGATCCTGAGACCGCTCTGCCATTAGTCACCTAACCTAACGGTGTATGACGTTTCCACGTGGTCTACGAGATAATTATATTTTCTAGTTTCCTTTACCATATGTTTTACTTGAGATATATGCGTGGTTGTTTATTTTTATGCCTGTAGCATATTTAGAACTGCGTGGATGTTTAAATCAGTAAAAATGTGTTTTTCGGGATCGGCCATTGTATACCTATTTACTTTCCTTGCACTTTTATTTTCTTTTGAGAGAATTTGTAAGTGAGGAAATTTGTATTTTAAAGCCAAAGCTCGATGCAACAGCACATAGAATTGATGAAAACTCCTTCAATGGATCATGATGTCGGTCAATGTGCTTGGCTAAGTTTGCTGGACCAACCTAGCTTGACTGGGTAACAAGTGGTCCTGGCTTAGTCAATTCCCTGGCCGCGTCCGCTGGACCGCAAGGAGTCGATTCATGACTGTGTAAGCCAAAGCTCGATGCAACAACATATGAAGACGGAGATATAGGGACCCAGTTCTGTTTGGGTTTCCAAAGTTGTATTATTTTTCTTTCCTTTTTATGGACTGTAAACGAACTTTGGACTGTTTATTTTTTTGGGTATCTGGCCGATCCCCGCATTTTTACTTGTTTATTTCTTTATACATGAATTTTGAATTTTAATTAATTCATGCTCATTTTAAATTGCGTAGATAAATGGCAAAATTGGCAAGCGTCGATTTCGAAGTCCTTGATTCTGCAGGGACAAATTACCTGAGTTGGCGAGTGGACCTGAAGTTCCACTTGCGTTCGATGGCCCTCCTTGGGTCCATTTTGGCTCCTTCCTCGGCCCCAGCAGCGGCCGAAGCTTCTGCTACAGCTAGCAGCAGCCCTACAACCACTGTATCCGATGTAGATAAGGCGAAAGCCATAATCACAATTAGGAAACATATAGATCGGACCTTGAAGGCAGAATACTTAACGGTTGAGGACCCAAAGGACCTATGGACAGCGCTGGAAGCACGGTATAAACATCAAATTGATGTTATATTACCCCGTGCCAGTTATGAGTGGGAAAACCTCAGACTTCAGGACTATAAGTCCGTCGCTGAGTACAATTCTGCACTTCATAACATCACCTCACGCTTGAAGTTGTGCGGTGAAGAAGTGACAGAACAGCGCATGTTGGAAAAGACATTTACCTCGTTTCACGAGAAAGATGCAATCCTCATGCAGCAGTATCGTGAACGCAATTTCACGAAATTCTCCGATCTGATCTCATGCCTACTTAGGGCAGAGCAGAATCGAGACTTACTGCTTGCAACTCATAACTTGCGTCCAGCTGGCACTGCCCCTATTCCTGAAGCCCACCACGTTTCTCCCCAGAAGTGGAAAAACAAGAGGAAGGCTAAAAACACTAAAGGGAAAGCTATAATGAAGCAACCAAGAGGTGCAGCTCCACAGACAAACAAAAACAACAAGGGAAAAAGAAACTTCACTTGGAAGCGAAAGAACACCGAGCAAGTGTCACTTCCAAAGAAGAACTGGGAGGATAAATGCCATAGATGCGGCATGACTGGCCATTGGTCCAGAAACTGCCACACTCCTCGCCACCTCCAGGATCTATACCAGGCGAGCCAGAAGTCTCTACCTGAAACAAACTTGGCGGCTGTTCAGCCACCAACAATGTTTACTGCAAAAGACTTCGAGAACGACGACCTTCTCGATTAAGCACCATCATTTATCTATGCTTTTTAGAAATTCAATGTATCTTCATCTTTATTTTCTTAATTACGAACTTTTATTTTCGAATGAATGTTTACATTTTCGCTCAAATAAAATTTCGTTTTTGCTTATATAGATGATGTCTGAGTGCCTAGTGGACAGTGCCTCAACGCACACAATCCTTCGCGATCATTGTTATTTTAATAGCGTAAATAAATATGACGGTCATGTTATCACAATTTCAGGACTGTCCCAAATAATCGAAGGATCTGGTGAAGCAATTATATTGCTCCCAAATAACACAAGACTTCAAATAAAAAATGCATTATTCTCTCCTAAATCAAATAGGAATCTCGTAAGTTTCAAGGATTTCCGTTTAAACGGATATCACTTAGAAACCAGAGATGAAAATACGGTTGAATATCTGTATGTAACTCGTCAGAAAGATGACCGGAAGATCATCTGCGAACGATTCAAGGGACTCCCGTCGGGTCTCTACCAAACATACATTCAACCAATAGACGCCAATATGACTGAGCACCAGACGTGCCAATCACTGCCAGAGTTCGAACTCTGGCACAATAGACTTGGTCACCCTGGAACAGCAATGATGCGCCGCATCATCATTGAATCCCGTGGACACAAATTGAAGAACCTGAAGATTCTTCAAAAGGGTGAATTTCCATGTCTCCCTTGTTTTAAGGGAAAACTAATAACGAGACCATCCCTCCTGAAAGTGGGATTAGAGTCTCCTGGTTTCCTTGAGAGAATTCATGGTGACATTTGCGGGCCTATTCACCCTGCAAGTGGCCCATTTCGGTACTTCATGGTACTGATTGATGCATCAACCAAATGGTCTTATGTGTGCCTCTTGTCCACCCGCAACCTAGCTTTTCCAAAGCTATTGGCACAAATAATAAGGTTGCGTGCTCATTTCCCCGATAACCAAATCAAGAAACTACGTCTTGATAATGCGGGAGAATTTACTTCACAAGTCTTCGAAGACTATTGTCGGGCAACGGGTATTGAAGTTGAACATCCTGTAGCACATGTTCACACCCAAAACGGATTAGCTGAGTCCCTTATAAAGAGACTCCAATGGATTGCACATCCATTGCTTATGCAATCCCAGTTGCCTGTGGATGCTTGGGGGCATGCTATTTTACATGCCGCATCACTTATTAGGATAAGACCCTCTGGAGGTCACACTTTATCCCCGATGCAACTAGCATACGGCGCACCTCCGGATATCTCTCATTTGAGAGTGTTTGGTTGTGCGGTATATGTCCCAATAGCACCACCGCAGAGGACCAAAATGGGTCCTCAGCGTCGTCTAGGTATATATATTGGGTTTGATTCGCCCTCTATTATCAGATACCTTGAACCCCTGACGGGTGACGCATTCAAGGCACGTTTTGCAGACTGTGAATTTAATGAGAAATTTTTTCCAAAACTGGGCACACAGTCTAAGAAGCCAGAAGCTTCTGAGACCATTAGTTGGGACCAGAATTCTTTGTCCCTATATGATCCGCGTACTAATCTGTGTGAAGATGAGATCCTGAAGATCCTTCACATCCAGAATACAGTACATCTTTTACCAGATAAATTCACGGACAACCAGAAGATTGTCCGTTCACACGTCCCTGCTGCCAACACGCCAGCTAGGATTGACATCCCCATAGATGGATGCAGCCCACCGGCAGCAGAATTGGTTGTACCTCAAATGAAAAGAGGACGCCCACCAGGTTCAAAAGATAAAGTTCCTCGAAAGAGGAAGACTCCTGGCGATACTAAGATTATCCCTCCACAGGATGCTGAGCTCAGACCAGCTACTTCCCCCCTCCTGATTTCCCCAGCAGAGGAAACAATAGGAGAAACATCATTAAATTTTGTACGTACTGGAGAAGTACTGGACAGAAATAGCATAGTCGTCGACAACGATTTTGCGTTCGATATTGCCGTTCACGTCACTGAATATGACGATGATGTCGAACCACGATCTCTAGCGGAATGTAAACGCAGAGATGATTGGCCAAAGTGGGACGAGGCAATAAGAGTAGAGCTGGACTCACTCTTGAAACGCAAAGTCTTTGGACCAGTAGTCCAAACACCAGTAGGTGTAAAACCTGTGGGATATAAGTGGGTTTTCATAAGAAAAAGAGATGAAAATAATGTGATCGTTCGCTATAAGGCACGCCTTGTAGCCCAGGGATTTTCCCAAAGACCGGGGATTGATTACGAAGATACGTATTCCCCGGTCATGGATTCGATCACCTTCCGATTTTTAATCAGCCTAACTTCTCTGGAAAGCCTAGAAATGCAGCTCATGGACGTTGTGACTGCATATCTATATGGCGATATAGATAAAAATATCTATATGAGACTTCCTGATGGGTTTAATCTACCCCCAGAGATGAAAGAGATACCTCGGGACGTATTCTCTGTAAGGCTACATAGATCATTATATGGTCTAAAACAATCGGGCAAGATGTGGTATAACAGACTAAGTGATTTTCTTGCACAGCAAGGATTCACGAATAACGAAGTCTGCCCGTGTATCTTTATCAAAAGAACTGGAACAGGATTTGTCATCATAGCTGTATATGTAGATGACTTAAATCTCATAGGATCTCCTGCAGAGATCAAAGAGATATCTGAAAGCCTTAAACATACTTTTGAAATGAAAGACCTAGGCAAAACAAAGTATTGTCTTGGCTTACAGATAGAACACCTAAGAGGTGGAATCCTATTACACCAATCTAATTATACAAAGAAACTTCTACGCAAGTTTCATATGGATAAATGTCATCCTTTAGGTACTCCTATGGTCGTAAGATCACTAGATGTACATAAGGACCCCTTCCGGCCACTGAAAGAGGGGGAGGAGATACTGGGTCCTGAAGCACCCTACCTCAGTGCCATTGGAGCACTTCTATATTTGGCTAACTGTACGCGTCCCGATATAGCGTTTACAGTTAATCTACTAGCCAGACACAGTGCTGCGCCCACAAAGCGCCACTGGAACGGAGTAAAGCATCTTCTGCGATACCTTCAGGGTTCCATTGATCTTGGACTTTACTACCAGAGAGGTGCCTCCCCCAAATTGTTTGGTTATGCTGATGCAGGTTATCTCTCTGATCCGCACACGGCAAAATCTCAAACAGGTTTTGTATTTACCTACGGAGGTACTGCTATCTCTTGGAGATCGGTAAAACAAACCACTACTGCTACATCTTCCAACCATGCAGAGCTCATCGTGATCCATGAGGCGAGCAGAGAATGTTTTTGGCTACGCTCCGTCGTCCAACACATCCTCCAATCCACTGGCCTGAAGACCAGTGATCTGGAGCCTACTGCCCTATTCGAAGACAACGCCGCATGCATTGCTCAGCTTCAGAAGGGCTACATCAAAGGCGACAGGACAAAACACATTTCTCCCAAGTTTTTCTGGACGCACGAGCAGAAGAGCGACAAGCAGATTGAAGTTCGACAGATCCAGTCATGCAACAACTTAGCTGATCTTTTTACTAAGGCATTGCCTAAATGTACTTTTGTAAAGCTTGTAAAGAACATTGGTATGCGACAGTTGAAAGACCTGCAAGCCTGAAGCTTGTACGGATAAGGGGGAGTAACATGTGGGTTGCACTCTTTTTCCTTAAGCTGTTGGGTTTTCCCACTAGGTTTTCCACAGCTAAGGTTTTAACGAGGCAAACACACTTACTCTGGATCCAGAAGTATCCACCCCTTGCCTCAGTAGCTGAGACCGAAGTGATGAATGTGTAAGGGGGAGTGTTATGAATGAGGGAGGCCTTTGGCCTCCCCTCCTTCATTACCCATTCATTAGGCCCCCATTACTTAGAGTAATGGGGACCCTTGGTCTCCTAGAGGCTTTTGGCCTCCCCACTTTGAGATATATAAATAGAGCACCATGGCTCTTAGCTATGGTGACTTATTCTTAGCAATGAAATTCTCTCTCTCTCTCTCTCTTGAGTCCAATTACCTTCTAACATGAATCTATATATTCTATAGCCCAAGCTTTTCCCAAGTGAAATTTGAAATAAGTAACTATTCTCACCATATCAACATAGTTGTTGGCAGTAGATTTGGATCGGAAGAATACCAGAAAGAAAGACCAGGAGCTCAAATGATCAGAATTCTAAGCTGTATGGATATAAAAATGTAGTTCAAAAACGATGGTGCAATCTAATTTTCTCATATTTTTTTGAAGGAAACACGACAACTTTATGTTGCTACTCTCACAATATATGGCATAAATATGAAAAATAATATGGCATAAATCTTAAAAATAGAAATACTAGAGGGCACTGACAAACCCCTAATTTCTTAATCTTTATAAGATTATATAGCATTAGTTAGGCCAATCTTCATGATGCGTAGAACATTTTCCCATTTTAAAATTACAATGTTGCTTACCAAATCATAGCGGATGAAGGAACATCAAGCTTGAAAAAGCTGAGTATCACAAGAAGCTTTTATGAGAATCTATTCCACGAATTCTTACATTTTTGATACTAAAACATCTAGGGTGAACACTGACAAATTTTTTAGTAACTAAAAATAAAAAAACCTTAAATTATATTCTCTGTGGAAAATGAATTTTGGGGCTAACTGAATCTACATGTAATTAAATTTTGGTAAGGAACAAAGATTTTTGGGCTGAACTAAATAACACTTATTGCGTTTTAAATATTATTGGTCATTTAAAATTAGGGGGTCCAAGATTTTGAGGGGGGGGGGGGGGAATATTTTAAATGAAGTGTGAACTAAATTTTGGAAGGACTAAAATTTTTGGATGGACTAAATAACAATTATTATGTTTTAATTATTATTGTTTGTTTAAAATTTGGGTATACAAGATTTTAATGGGTGTAGTATTTTTAATGAACTGTGCACTTAGGGCACATGTTAAATCTGGTGGGAACTACATTTTGAGGAGACTTAAAATTTTTTGGAGAACTAAATAATTATTATTGCGCTTTACATATTGTTGTTCATTTAAAATTAAGGGATCTAAGATTTTGAGGGGGAATATTTTAAATGAGCCGTGCCCTTGGGCACTGGTATTCGCTAGTATATATATATCTATACATATACATATACGTATAGATGTATATGTATATATATACATATACGTATAGATGTATCTATTATACATTTGACAACGATTTTTGAATCCTAGGACTGACTAGGACAAGCTGACTAGGACAAATGGGTTGATAGAAAGACGGCTCGGATTTGATCTGAAGGAATGAATGGCTGAGATGATGGCATGTGAAAAATTTTGAGGAAAAAATTCTTAATTTTCGTGGAGAAACGTGTTGGGGGGAATGCAAAAGTTTGAAAATTGTATAACATTTTGAAAACAGCTCGCTTTGAGAACCGAGACATCAGCAGCCACCTCTCAAAACATTAAATGCGGACCCACCTTCCCTCACATCGGAAATCCATCTTCTTCAAAACATTAAGGGCATGTTCTTTTGCAAGAAAGTAGAAATGGGAAAGTTGAGAAAGTGTGGAATCTGACGAGAGAAATTGGGGTGTAGTGTGTTTTTTTGTTGGAAAGTGAGGTTGGATTGTAGAGTTGGAAAGTTGAGGTGGGGCCCACTCCGTGTAGTGCGTTCTTTTTGTAGAAGAAAGTTGGAATTGGAAAGTGACGTGGGGTCCACTAAATTTAATTTGTGTTATTTAAAACTAACCAAAAAACTAAAAACTAAAATAATTAATTAATTTACAAACTAAGTAAAAATTAAAACGATTAATTGGGTTTGAAATGAGTAATTACATGTGCATACAGTAGCCGTCCCCACCGATTTCACGCGCAGCGCTTCAAAGCAAGAAAAAAAAATGCAAGAAAAAAAAACTCTGCAAAGTGATTGGTTGCCAGCGGGAAAGGGGGACCCACGTTTGCAAGAATCCCATGTAATCCCCTTGAAATCCGGAGGAAACCAAACCAACCTCGAATTCGCTCTGACACCAGCCACGTCGGAGCGAAACGCAAAAATTTCAGGCTTGCAAAAGAACACGTCGAACCAAAATGGAGATGGAATCCTTGTGAACAGTTGGGGAATAGTGCTAAAAAATGAAATCCAACCCAAGTTTCTTGCGAAAGAACAGGCCCTAAACGATCTGGCTGTGGATGGGCCGTAAAGGAGCTGGGACGGGGGTTGGCACAAGAACGAGCACCGGAGCCACTGGGATCCATAGCACGCCAAAGATCTCGATCAGCAGGTACACATGAGATCTCTCTAAACCCTAAACCCCATTTCAATTCGCTCATCTCTAGCAACCCTAGAAGCTTTACCCCCTTTTATTTTAATTTATACAGATTTGAGCTGATTTTGCATAGCGTTGGATGCGAAACTCATTGAAAAATTGGATCTTTCACATATTTCTGAACTCTATCGTTCTGCAGAGGTTGATTATTAATTGTTAATGCCGTAAATTTGAATTGGGAATTTTTTTGAAATTCGATTCCTGTTGGATAGAGCGTTAAGAAATGGGGAAGCCGCTTATATATGAAATAATCGAGAAACCTGCTACCAGTTGTGTCATAGGAATCTGCACTGCAATCTGGTTCTACATTCAGAAGAAAAACATTGGGTATGCTAAGCTGGTTCTACATTTTAATACCATATCATTGCCTATTAATTCTAATAAAATTTGTTGTTTGTTCATTGGATATCTTGATGTTGTACCACTACAAAAGTAATACTCTAACATCAAAGGTTAGGCATTTGTAGTTATGTAGTGAGCCATGTCCAGCTGAAGACGTTTACAAATGTGGCAGGACCATGAAATTTGACATACACCTAATTCAGAACCCACTAAAGTGGCTGTGCAGGGTATAGTTTTACGTATTCACACCTGACCTGTTTATGTTGGGCCTACGCAAAATAGCTCCTAGCATCTCACTCAGACCCCGACCTTATTGAAAATTGAAGGCATCTGTGATCCAGGCAAACATGGAGCTGACCAACCAAGTAGCAAGTCTCGATATAACTGGGTTCTGATGAAAGAGATCAACAATTGGGTCTAATTAGGGGAATGCACTTGCCATCATAAAGTGATGGTCTGGTGAGCCATTTGGCTGGTTATTAGTTGATCGTAAGGTTTATCAACTTCATTTTAATTGAGACGTCACCATGTTCATTACCCTGCCTTTTTACAATATCTTGCACGTTCTGGTCATTTCAGTAATTGGATGCATCACCTTTTCACTATTTACATGTAAAATAATGAGATGTAGTTTTTACAATTAGATGTGTCTTTTGCAGTTGAGTTTGATGAATTTTTTACTTAATGCAGATTAAATCTAAAGGAGCAGTACTTGGCAGAACTCACTGAGTTTCATCAAAAGATTGCTATGAAATTGCAGCAGGTTATTCCATTTCTTGAACCTAGCTTATTTTCATTGTAGCCTTTAATACGAGAATAATGTACATGATGCAAAGCTTTAGCAGTAGATTCAGATGATTTCATTTTTTTCTTCTAATTTTTGTTGATTATTTACTGCTTTCCAGAAAGAAGCACTCATCCTCACAGGGAAGCAGTCAAAACAAGCATGAAAGACTGAAAAATGGCAAGATAACGTTGGAGCGTATGATTGCCCTTCTGCAGATTAATAAGAACATCATTCCTACTGGTATGAAGGAGAAACGTCCTGTATATGAGAAACACATATTAAGCATATTAGCTTCAAACATACCTAAAAAGATTGGTCTGCAAGTAGAGGGACAACCACAGTTCCAATAGCATAATGTCGGGAATTCTCACCCTATATCGCAGCGACAACCATCTCAGATTTCTCAGCTGCAAGTGCCTGACTATCATGCAAACCAGGTATCTGAAGAAACCTATTGATTTTTGAAAACATCGACTTTCATTTCCTTTTCCACTAAAGAATAGACAAGTCCATGCTATATGGTAAATGTTAATATCTATGTATAAATTTGATATATTTACTGGTCTTTATATTTAGCAAATTTAAGAATGCTTATTGAATACGGTTTTCCTATGAGAAAAAAATAATATGAGAAACGTGTAGCGGAACCTGAAAGGCTAACTGAAGAGCACTGGCAAATATTTACATGGGGCAAATATTTGTCAATGATCTAACAAATGTGCTCAAGGTAACCATCACTTTGTGTTTTCGTTCTTCAACATTCATTTGTTGACTGTAGTTTTCCCGGAAATTTGTCCTCCAATTTGGTTTATTTATATCTTTGGAGTTTCCCCAGAGGAGACAACAATAATTTTTTTTGGTTTCAATTGGAACTTCACCTCATCATTTTGATACTATTGGTTGAAGAGAATAATGGGAATCACATGACATATGCGAGATGACCTCTCATATACGATGACGAATTCTAATAGTTTTGGTGTCAATTTTGAAAATTTCAATTGAAGGCTTTATCATTTTTAAGAGTTTTCAATAATGTCATTGAAAATTTGAAATAAGAAGAGAAGTTGCTTTGCTTCCTTTACGATAACGAAATGTTGTCATTGAAAAATAAACAAACTATTATACAAAAAGCAAATGCCAGGGAAAAAGTTGTTCCAGGTTCTGGCTCATAGAATTCTGTTGCATATTTAAAATTTGTGGTGTGCTTTGCAGAAACCAACCTTGTAACAATCCCAGGGACAAAAGATTTTATAGCCTAAATGCTAACAAGTCTTCCTGATTTCCACTTAAATTAAGGATCTTGAAATTTTAGACATTCCTAAAGGAAAATCGATCCTATAACTAACAGTCAATAAAAAATATGAACCTTCACGAACTGCGTTCAATTTATAAACTAGCATCAGGAATAATCTGCCTATGGTGTCGAAGAGTTGAGTGAATGTATGGAATTTGTTCACTGAAATTGCCTGATAATTGTTGAATTTGTTTTGTTTGGATGTTTCAGGTCTGCACAACACTCATGCCATTCGCAACATTGTTTTGAGGTGCTATCACTGAATTTTTTTATCATTAGTCGGGCAAGTTGCTAATATGATCAGAGGAGCACGGGTTGTTCTTGGCGGAGTCCTCACAGACTCTACAAGAATGACAACGGCAAGAATTGTCTTCATGGTATGTTCCCAATTTTTGAAACAATCAAAATATATATAGATTTATGGTGCATCATTCTCTTAGTAATCCAATGTGCAACTTTGATTCAGGTGGGCACAGAGGATTCGGCCAAGTCCTGAGGTAATAATCTTTGATTTGCTACCGGCTGCTAATCTGCAGGGTTCTCTTCGTCGCCTTCGCCTTTGCCTACAGGGGAGGAGAAGGAGCAGCATCCGTCATTAGATCTTGAAATGTGAAGGCCAAGAAAGAGATTGCAATGTTTCAATATTCTTTCTTTCTCTCTCTCTTTCTCCATCTTCTTCTTTCTTTCTACTGTGTTTTTCTTCTATTTTATTAACTTTTTTTAAATATGCCTTACTAGCTACATATATATATTTTCCCTTTTTGTGAAGAATTTGGAATGAGTTTGTAAAATTGGGCAGGGAATCGAAAGATAGAAGTATGCAACCAAATTATTTATATTTATCTTCATATGTCAAATCTTTTTTTCCACAAATGTAAATTAAAACACAGAGCAATTCAGTATATTTTCCCCTACATACGATGATAAGGTACACTTATATTCTCCATATATATCTTGCAATATGCCATCTTCACTTTTTGTTAGGTTTTCATGAAACGTGGATGAGCTGCAGACCGCAGTGAACATGCCTCACCTCACACAAGGTTAGCTCATGTCAATCTCTAAATCTGACTCTCAGAATTCACTCAGTTGTTTCAAGCATGCTGATCTTGGGTGGCTTGAATTCTCAGTGATGTTCAAATTTTTAAAGATAGTTGGATAATTGAGGGTCGATATTCTATATAAATTATAGAAAATTAGCAATGAACTTGGGTTCAAATCCAATTACGAAAAGTGTATAAAGAATAGGTACATCAAAAATGGTGATAATCTCAGTTACTATATTTTTTTTAAAGAAAAGAAACAAAGGAGGATGGTAAAGGGGAAACTTGGAACTCATGGTGTAGTAGAGCGTTTGGCAGAAGTTGATGGTCTTAAGGTGACAGAAGCTATGCAAATGTTTAGGATCGATGTTTTACTGCTATTATTGTTGTTAATAAGATGGTATCTATCAGATGGTATGCTATTGTTTTTTTCCGATGTTTTTCCTACCATTGGCCATAAAGATGAAGTCCATTTACTAATATGAAACTGATTTGTGCTCCAGCTGATAGGTAAATAAAGATGCACATATAATTGTAATGTGGATTAAGTATGCATATTGTGAATTCACGCTGCTTTCTTACACAAAAGCCTGGCTGAAATTGTTCTTGATTGATTTTGACTAGCATAAGCAAATGCAGAGTGCACCTTTTAATTTTAGAGTGTGCACTGCTGGTTTTTTCCCTTCAATCTATCTGCATTTGTGTTCTAATTCTGTTGCAAGTAATCACTGTCTATGAATGAAGACAATTAAATGTTGGGAAGAATGCATTTTTGTTCACGTCGATGTAACAAATAGAAACGGCCTCCACAAGAATGCAAAAGGGAGCTTACACCCATGATTCATTTTAAGCTCCTGCCCAGTCATTTTACTTGCGATTTTAACATTCTTTTATGATCTTTTTCACAATACTTCTTCAACAAACATTAAACTTGACATTGAGAAGGCTTATTATCAAATTCTACCTTAAACATTGAAGATTTATTCTTTTAGTGTTGCAGTCAAGCAATTCAGGCTGATGAAAAACCATGTAGCTTCTAAAAAGAAGAACATGACAACTATTCAACTCATACGCTTTTCTGTACAAAGGGAGAAATAGTTTATAGTAATCTCAATTCAATCAAACAAATCAACTCATTAATTATCTTTGAACCAAGACCTGGTTGCATGTTACTCTGATTCCTTCAGTCAAAATCATTGGGCTCTGATGCATGATCCCTTTGTGATCACAACCAAGACGCAAACAAGGACCCTGAAACGTGATCCCCATTGGTTCAATTTAGTTATGGCAAACAATTTAGTTACGACAACAAATGAAGTAAGGAGCAAGGCTAGATCCCGAGCTCTTGAGGAGCAAGGAGCATAATCTGGAGTATGATCTGAGCTCTTGGGGAGCAAGGCGCAAGGCTATATCCTGAGCCGCTTTATAAAAAGTAAGTTTTACTTTTAAACCACATCCCCTATTTCTGGAGTCTGATCAGAGCTCCCGCATATAAAAAGTAAGTTGAAGGAGAGAGGCGAAAGGGGAGGTGTTGGGGTTGAAGAAGAAGTGGAAGCAGGCTGCTGTGCTCCTCATGTCTCTATCTTCTGGGTTGCTTTGAGAGATTGCTTTGAGAGAAAAATGAATAATTGTTGCCATTTTTTGTTTTTTGTTAAGTTTTATTTTTTACAGTGCTATGATTGTGTAATTCTATGTGGTGGTTTAGTTGTGGGCGTGGGGATTATTGATGCGTTGTGCATGTGCATTACAAATTCTTTATTAAATTGTTATTTATGGTGACTTTAATTAATCATTTATTGAATACCAGCTGATTTCACGATTTTCATCGACCCAACGCAAAGAAGGAAAACTCTGTTAAAAGAATATGTGAAAATTCTAATCTTTTGATGGTTTCATTTCCAAGGTATGTACAGAACTTGCTTAATCTAATATTTTTCCATCCAGCTCTATTTTTTAATGTAATTACATATACACGATTATTTTATGTTTATTTCAGGATTAACGATCGGGTAAATGTTTATTTCAAGCAAAATTGGGGGAATTGAGGAACTGTTATTGCTGTAATTGAAAGGAGAATTTTGAAGAAAATTAGAAATTCATGTACATTCAGATAAAGGAAGAAATGCAAATTATATAAAAAGCTTGATCGTGCACTTATATAAAAAGCTTCACCTCATTTGTGATTCAAATGGACCTTAAAATTTCATCTGGCTCTCTTCCAAATGGCATCATTTGGGTAAATTTTCTAATTGTTGTTGATTGAGCTGCCAGTAGGCACTGCGTGTTCTTAAGGAGAGGGTTAAGGAGAGGGTTTCGCACGTAAACATTATGGATCAGATTGAAAAAATTTCCATCTTTGAGGGGGATTTTCCTGGATCAATTTTGGGGATGCAGATGAATTAGGGAGAAGCAAGCAGATATTGGCGGGGGAGCTGTCGGTGCTCGCTAGGGAGGAGGCAAGGGTCGAGACAGTTAGATCTTACGCTGGTGAGTTTGGATGCTTGAAATGAAGCAAATTATAGTTTTATCCCATCAAATTTTGATGGTTGATTAGAATGCAATACATACTGTGCTTTAGTTATGATTAACGTTATGTATGTTTGTTTGATTGCTATCCATTATTATTGTCATCATTGCAAAAATTATGCATGAATCATACATGCAGATTGTGTTAACCAACCTGCCAGCAGTCATTTCTTTTTTAGATGAACACATTAGATTGGAGTTCTTTGAATTGTTTACATAGGATGACAAGCACCACATGACATAAGGGGAGATTGAAATCTAAGTTCACAAGGGGAGATTGAAATTTGTTAGTTCACAAATGATATAATGCAGCAAGCAAATAGTTTTGCATAAGATTGAAACAGTTTTGTATCAGCAAGCATTTTATTGTGCTTTAATTATTGTTGTTCGTTTGAAATTAAGGGATTTAAGATTTTGGGTAGGGAATGTAATAAATAAATAATGTCCTTAGGGCACGTGTTAAATCTAGATGTAATTAAATTTTGAAGTAACTAAAATTTTTGGGGAATGAAAATTTTTGAGGGAACTAAATTCTTTGGTAGAACTAAATTTTGGGGGAACTAAAATTGTTGGAGGAATTAAATAAAAATTGTTGCATTATTATTATTATTATTTGTTTAAAATTTGGGTATCGAAGATTTTGGGGGGAAATAATTTAAATGAACCGTGCCCTTAGGGCACAGGTTATGACTAGTACATATATATATATGTATATATATATGTATATATATATGTATATATATGTATATATATGTATATATATATATATGTATATATATATATATATGAGGAGGGATCAAATGACCCCTAAAAATAACCCCCAAAAATGACCCCCTATCAAAAATCCTATGCCCCCCATTTTTTCGGAAGATCCGAACCGTTCATCTTGATCTCCACCCTCTAAATACCTGACCAACCAATTTTCAACCCGATCCCATGTGTTTTGCCTGTTCATCAATCCGACCCAAATTTAACGGTTTCGTATGAACAGAACTTTTGCGAATGGTTGATGAACGGGTAAAACACATGGGATCGGGTTGAAAATTGGTGGGTCATGTATTTAGAGGATGGAGATCAAGATGAACGGTTCGGATCTTTCGAAAAAATGGGGGGCATAGGATTTTTGATAGGGGGTCATTTTTGGGGGTCATTTTTGGGGGTCATTTGATCCCACCTATATATATATATATATATATATATATATATATATATATATATATATATATATATATATATATATATATATATATATATATTTGAGATTTTGGGATTTATGGAGCTTATTCTTTTTAGCACGGGGAAGATGTAAATATAGGATATGATAAACGATGGAAGTTCTTTTTCTCAAATGCATAACAATATATCGCATATGGTATCAGAAATAAAAACGATAGCATAGTAAGAGAATACATGCATAAGAGTAAAGCAAACTCTAAGATATAGTCATCATAGGGAATTCATCTCTAGCAAAGAAAGTAAAAGAAATAAGGATGAAAATGAAAACTAACTATACATGTGCAACTCACTCCAAAAGTAAGAAAACATGATGCATGTCAAGAAAAAAAATTAAAAAGTGAGTGAAAATATGTGAAAAATAAAGAAAGGTGAAAAATAAAGATAAAAATGAAGAAAATAAAAAGTGCGTGTGTACACTCACTCCCCCAAGCTAAACATCACATTGTCCTCAATGTGCTAAGTGTGGCACTAGGACACATAAGATAGGGGTGGGTGGGTGTGGATGCATGGATTATGCAAAATAAAAGGAAAATAAAGAAAGTAAAATATGGCAAGATATATGCAAATGGTGCAATATGGGTTCTCCCCCCAAGCTGTGTGAGAGTAAGGCACCGAACAGACAGATGAGCACAATATATTAGGGGGAGAGGGTCAGGAGCAATAGACATTAAGCCGGAGCGCCACTCTCTAGGGGTGGCGATGGGTCTCGCTGCAGAGGACTAGGAGGAGGGGCAGGTGCTGGTGTGACTGGAGGTGGACGCCGGCGCCTAACGAGATCGAGAATGACTGGCAGGTCCTGCTCAACTTACTGCTGAGTGGTCCCACCTCCCTGACCTATGAGGATGAGTATAGCGACAAATTGGTCTTCCTGATCGTTGTCCCTGAAGATGACATTATACGTCTCTTGGGCAGGGTGGCTGTACTAGAAGGGAGGGAAGAGCGGTAGTGGGAGCTAGGAGTGTGGGAGGTGTCTCACTAGGAGGCGGGGAGCCTTCTCTAGGGGAAGAGGGACCGGGGTCGCCAGTCCTATTTTGCCTAGAAGCGGGTTGCCTCGAACTAGATCTAGTGTGGCGTGGATGCATGTGTGTGCCATGAGATGCAAATATTATAAAGTGCTCTGAATAAAGTAAGGATCGAGTGTACCAAGCACGACATGGCTCTACGTAACGGATGAGCGAGAAACACCTCCCCTACAGCTCCAAATCATCGTTGGATCTCCCCCAAGCTATCCTTAATCACATAGACAAAGATTAGCAATGAATATCAGAAATCATGGGGGTAAATCAAAGAAAATAGGCTATAATAAGGTTTATCTTTGCATGGGGTTGAATGGGGCTTACAGAATGGGTAGGGGAAGAAATAGGGAAAACAGGGCGATTTGGGGGTGTGCTCGCTGCCGATTAATGCCGAAGGGGCCGCCTGGGCGGCGCCTGAGCTACTGCTTGGGAGCAGCGGTCGTCGTTGCTCAGGCGAGTTGTCGTGGGGCAACGGCGAGTGGGGGTGCTGGTCGGGCGAGTGGGAGGGAAGAGGTGAGGTCTTTGCGATTTGGGGATTTCTCCCCCCTCGAGCGGTACAAAATTGAGATTTTATAGGGATGGGTTCGCGTAAGTCGCTCGACCGAGTGACGTGCGTCACTCAGTCGAGTAGCTCGATGAAATTTTCAAAAAATTTATAGTCGATTGTGTTGATGACTTGGCCGAGTGGTTCTAGTCACTCGGGCGAGTGACAAGTTCCACTCGGTCGAGTGGCAATTAAAAACAGAGTATGCTTTTTTTCGAATATTCTGCTACAGTCTCCTACTAGGCCGAGTAGGAATAGTCACTTGGTCGAGTGGACTAAGCTACTCGGCTGAGTAAACATGCCTCACAGAGCAATTTTTAGAGCAGATTGGCATCAGATTCACTCAGTCGAGTGACCAAGTCACTCAGCCGAGTGGCAAATAATTTCCAGAGAGGGGGTTTTCGAGAATTCCCTATCAGTGAGTCACTCGGGCGAGTGGCTTCTCCACGCGATCGAGTAACTATATCACTCGGCCGAGTAGACTGTCTGCTTCAGCTCCTTACTCTTTGTTTTGCAACGCTTTCTGTTTTTTCTTCTCCCGTTAGTTTCTTCCTTCCTTAAGCATTCAAGCGCATCCCTGGAGTACTCTCTATTGCCATGGCTATCCTCCATTCATATGGACTCCTCTCATCTTCTTTCTGCAATGAAAAATATAGCCACTCGTCAGATTCTTCCTAGACTCTTGACTCTATAAACTAATAAAGATCTAAAACAAAAATGAAAGTAAAATTCAACTAAAAACTAAGTTAGAACTGTCGGGTTGCCTTCCAATAAGCGCTCGTTTAAGGTCTTGAGCTCGATCCCTTAAAATTTTGTGATTAGTGTGCGATGTTCGGTGGATAGGAGATGCGCATGTCAAACTTCTCGGGGAGACAACTTGGGTTCAGATGTAGCGCGTCTTCTTCTTTGGCCTCCCTAGTATGCGCCTCCTCTCTAATGGTGTTGAGGGATGACTCCCCCAAGCTTGCGTTCTTGAATCTTTCTTCTTTCTCGGTGATTGAGGTGTGTTTACCGGTGGTGCTTTTTCCCTTTGCTTCACCATAGAGAGCTTGCATAGCTCTCTAATCCTCACGACATCAGCATCGTTATTCTCTTCATTGGTGAGCTTGGTCACTTTCTCGATGAGAGGATCCGGTGGTGTAACGCCCCGCTTCCCAAAAGACACCGGAAGTGAGGACGTTACGCGGTCCGCTTGAACTGGAGCGGTGAAGCTCGAGTTCAATAAGCGTCTGTGATAAAAGCACAGAAAAGGGGGTCCTTGCATTTGCGTATCAGAACAATCAGAACAATAACAAAAATATATAGATAAAAGCCACATCCAGAGAGTTAAAGTTTGTACACGAAATTAAACAAGCCACAGCTGGGCTAAAGTAGCAACGAGAAAGAAGCGTACACTAAACAACAACTACAACAACAACTGAAGGTAAACAACAGATAACGACGGTGAAGGTCACTAGTCCTCTACAAGGAGAGGTGGCATCTACGGCAAACTCTGGCCCTCTAAGTCAGGCGTCTCGAGCGAATCTTCCTAGTGCTCAAACTTGGGATCTGACATACATCCAAAAACATGAATGTATGTCAGCAAGGTCTGCAAGAAAAGATTAGCATGCCAAGGCAAGCTATACAAATGATATGAATTTTAGAAGCATTTAATATTTTAAAGAAATGACTGCAGCAATTTAACATTAACAAATATATTGAAACGGAAACAACATCCCTAACATGCAGTTCTAAACAGTTGCAAGTATTAAAGTTAAGATTTCTCTGAGTTCATTAGCATGACAATTTTCCAAGAGACCAAGGTTAGCGTTGCAATTTCCATGTCAAGAGTTCACATCTAATATAGGGTTCTCGCCTTTAGGTCGTGATGTGAAGGTCGTTCCTCTCACGGGGGCTTACCGTGATTGACGCTAACCCACCGCGTGCGGGTGGTGGTCTTGAGGAGAGTACCTTTCATACGCCCAGTGGCCGCTCAACCCTAACCCCACCCAAAAGTTTGCCGGAACACGAGCCGGCCTAGTCGACTCACACGACATCACGATATCACGATACCGCCTTCGAGGCGCACGATTTTCACGATGTCCACATTTGTTAAACATTCAAAATGTCTAGACAAGTTATGTACCAATTTAACAATGCCATCATTTCTTTTATACAACATTTTCAATCATTAAGAGAGGGTTGCCCGACATTTACAATAAATTAACGAGAGTGTTGAACATGTGGGTTTAACGAACAGATTGCGAAAACTAGTTTTCTTTGCCAATGTTTAAAGTTGATCACTATCAAGTTATATGTCCGAATGTCACATTTTAAGTCTAGAACATTATGGAAATAATTGCAAGCGTCATTTCACGCGCAGTTTTCAAGATATGCAGATTTAAATAAAAATAGCGTTAATCATCAAACTTCAAAAATTCATATTTAATTGCACACTTGCCTGATCCGGTAAATTGGGTGGCCCGATGATTGTAACGAGAGGCACGGTATATATCTGCGTTTAAGGAATACGCAATATCAAGCCATAGGTGATTCAACTAGC
Source organism: Scilla litardierei (assembly GCA_030789695.1). Taxonomy (NCBI): domain Eukaryota; kingdom Viridiplantae; phylum Streptophyta; class Magnoliopsida; order Asparagales; family Asparagaceae; genus Scilla; species Scilla litardierei. The sequence continues at coordinate 177,927,669 of CM061142.1, forward strand.
AAAATATTCAATTCCAACTTGGAAAAATACTCTGTTCATTACCCCAATATAATATATACTTAATGCCTATAACCTAATATGTATAAAACTGTACCTATATATAACTTATGAGTATAATATAGAGTAGTACAATATCTTTGCTGTCCATGTTTTATGGTGATGGGATCTAACGATTGTACCCAGCTTTCAATAATATAAACATAAAAGTGAAAAGGGTCACCCCTTACTGTAGCTTACATGCATTAATATTGGAACTGAGGCTCACATTTTTCGTTTCGGCGCTTATGCGTTCGTTGATAGCAGGTGACGTGCGTATATATTTCATATATTCACGCACGTTTTCTTTCGTGTTTCTCCGTATTTTCCGCCGTCTTTTATTCGTTTTCTTGTGTTTTCTCGTTTTCTTTCACTTTTCTTTGTTTCTCCATGTTTGCAGGAGATTGCCCGCGTAGGGGACGTTTAACGACGATATCTCAAGTCCTCGGAGCAACGGGAGGAGTCACGTGTGACCCAGGGGGTCAAACGAAGATGATGGCATCATTTTATCCCCTCACCCGATCGGTTGGACTAAGTCAACCGATCGGGTGATGCACGCGTGCACCACCCGGTCTCGGCTGGAGCTCAAGTGGATGTCACCCGACCGGTTCACAGGCCGGTTCAACGGGGCCGATTCTCTGTCTTTTTGATCGCTCCGGTACGTGACCCAAAGAACGGTTGTAGTTTTACCGCAAGTGCACGGTGTAGCAGCGAGCGGGATATCGAACACAGGGAGGACGAATGACTGTGCTTGTTCCAATCAACCTGGCTATTTGAGAGAGAAATTTGCCTTTGGCGATCCTGTCACAATCGTCAGACAAAAATGCGGAAATATCAAATCAAATAAAGAACGTCTAGGGAATGGGGAATCCCCGCTACTCACCGTATTTCATAAATGCGGTTTATCGGTATCAAAATTGCTTGAATGAGAATTTGGATGAACTAGTTGCAACTGAATGTAGAACCAAGCTCACGCTCTCGCGCTGTTGCCGGTCTATAGCTATCCTAGGTTTGGGTCCAATCTCTTGCAAACCCTAGCCTAGGAAAGCTAGCATTAGGATCAACATCATCGTCCAATCGCGCACCGAGCCCAATCTCTTGCAAACTCGGTCCACGACCTAGATTGGGATAGTTCCTACCCGTCCAATCTCTTGCAAACGAGTATCGGCGTGGAATTGCAACCGGAAATCCTAGTATCGGTCCAATCTCTTGCAAACCGATACTTCGAAAATCCGACTCCAACCCAATTTGGATTTCTAGGGTTTCCTATCAAATTGGGATCCAATCTCTTGCAAATCCCAATTGATATGAATACCTAGCCATCCGTAGTAAATTGATCCCAATCTAATCCCTAATAACAATTCTAACAAGATTTCTACTAATTCATCACAAATATGAAGACGGGCTTGTAGGGTTCATCCCCACGCCCCAAGACGTGGAGACTACTCACAAATCATAGCGAGATCGCAAAAATAATCGTTGAAATAAACAATGGAATTCATCACAATATTGAGATAAGCAATAAAAATAGAATTTTTAAGGAAAAGAGATGCAAACCAATGGAGTTCTTCAATTGAATCCAACAAAATTTCAATCTTTGTCTCCTCTCCAATCACAAGAATAAAGCTAAAAAAACTAATCTAAAAAGCTGCAAAAAATCTAAGAGAGAGGCCTCAAACTAGGGTAAAAAACAGGGTTTAAATAGCCCTCAAAATCATCCAAAAATCGTGACCAAAATACCCCTGCACAGCCTGTTTTCCGCAGTTTTCGCTACAGGCAGCGCATCGCACTCGGCCGAGTGACAAAAGTCGCTCGGCCGAGTGAAAACACTGTAATTTTCCAGTAAGTCGGGGCCTTTAGGGGTCTCTACTTCGGGGGCGGCTCGGCCGAGTGAGTTGTCGTCACTCGGCCGATGACTTCATAGTACTCGGGCGGACGGGATTTACCACTCGGCCGAGTGGGTCTTCTGAAGTTCAGGCAGCCGAAAAACAGAAACTTGGATGTTTTGGAAGGGCTTCGTCTGGGCGCCACTCGGGCGGACGGGATGTCGTCACTCGGCCGATGTGGTCTTCGGTGCTCGGCCGAGTGCACAGGTAAATTGTGTCTGATCTGGTCGGCCGAGCAGTGTCTCGCTGGTCGGCCGAGTGGCTCCTCCACTCGGCCGAGTGGGACACAAAAAATGCCCAATCTGCTTATTTTGGCCTCCTCGTCGCTCCTGCGACGTCCGTTCTTCTTCCGCTCCTCTCCAACAGCAAAATACCCCTCGGGGAGGTCGTTGGTGACCGTCTAGAGTAAGCGCATCTCGAGATCACTCCAAATCGCGCCAAATCACCTGAAATGCGACAAAAACAACAAATCGTGAAAAGCATCGCAATATCGTCGATATATCGTGAAAAACATGATTTGGGCGATCTAAATGGCATGCAAACATGCGGTAAAAAGGTGTAAAATAAGGAGTGATCAAAATCCCCCAAGCTTGCCTCTTACTCGTCCTCGAGGAAGATAAGTAAATGGCGAACCCGGTGGATTCGGAAAACGAAAATGGCGAAAAATGAAAAAATGAAAAACGAACGAAGAAGAATGGAAAACGAAATGAAAATAAAGAAGAAAGAAAGAAGCGAAGAGGTAGGATACTAGATCATTTTCTCAGGACGGGGGTTTCACTTACTCATATAGCATGCACCGAATGAAAAATACATGTCAAAGGATTTTATTTTGATATCATAGTATAATAGTGCAAATAGAAATGGAAAACCCACGAACAACGATATAATCATGAAAAACGGAATAATTTTAAAATTAACATCGTCTGAATCATTTAAAGCGGTATACGAATCACAGATCACACACTTTTCAATTGAATGCTTTCTATCAGGAGTATAAGAGCATCACACTATAGAATAGAGAGAATAGAAAAGTATGGATTTCATGAAATGAACGCTAGGCTTAGAATTCTGGATTTCGTAAAGCTAAAAATAATCTCACCGAGTATAGAATATTACTTAGCCTAGGTTGTCGTGCAACGTCAAGTAGTCACTCTCTCACACATCAATGGATCCCCTCCCCCAAGCTTATCTATAAGCGTGGTGGCATAAAAATATTCACATCCCCATTTTTATATAGCTCCAAATGTAATAAGAGGAAAGAAGAAAGAAAGAAAATGAGATGGGATCTTTTATTGAGGATTTTTCCTCTTTTTTTTCTTTTTTTATATAGCATATATACACAGCGATCCCAACTCAAAGAGAGATAATGATATACAAGAATATTCTTCTCTCTTTTATTCTCTCTCTTTTTTTTCTTTTATATATATATAGAATAAGAGATTTGGAGCTAGGAATTAGTAGCGGGGGAAATGCCATAAAATAGAATTGCTAAGGGGAGATTCACCAATGATTTTAAAAGTAGAGAAATGATGTTCAAGATTTGTGGAGAAAGAAATAGATATAACTCTCGGTTCACTCTATAAGACATGCACGACAACTTCAGCAGGGTAATCTAATCTACTCAGTTTCGATCACAAAAAAGCTAACTAATCCAGATTTATCATAGCTAACATCATTCAATCATCCTGAAGTGAAGTGTACAATTCATGCATATAGAAGTGATATAGGAAAAAGAAATCAGTACTCCAGATATAAGCATTCAATGCGTGAATCTTGGTGTGTTTTCTGTGATAGCATACATATGAATATTCAGACTCAGCTAATAATAAAATTTCATCCATTTTCATGTGGCAAAAGTGTGGGTTACTATCTCTAAATGCAAGGCAAGTCATAGCATATGATATCAGAAATAAAGTCTAAGACATATAGCATGCATATAGAGTAAGCTAAATCCAACGTCATCATCATCACAGAAAAGTCATCTCTAGCATGAGATGAGAAAAAAAAAGGAAATAAAGATAAAGGAAAAAAAACTATGCAATGCGGCACACAGAAAAATAAGAAAAACGTGATGCATGGTAAAGTAAAAGAAAAATGATGAAAATAAGTGCAAAAGTGAAAAACGGTGTGAAAAACTGAAAATAAAGGTGGCAAATCGAAAAAGAACGTGAGAACTCACTCCCCCAAGCTAAATGGCACAGTGTCCTCAATGTGCAAAGTGTGGCACACCGAGAGACAATCGATGGGAGGGGCAGGTGAGGATGCATGCATGATGAAAATAAAAAGAAAAATAAAGATATGAAAAATATGATGCGGACATGATGCATGCACAGATAGGAGTGATACAGATATATAAGTGGCACCAAAACTCTCCCTCTCTCCCAAAAAGATATATAAAGATATGATCAAAAAGAGAATCCCAAAATAAGTGAGGGGAGGGGGGTGGACAAAAAGGCATCAGGACCCAGCAGAAACGGGCAGCACAACGGCAAAAGGAATCGATGGCATCAAGGGTGCCTAGGAAGGTGGTGCTGCGCCGTCTCCGTCCTGAGGCGGAGGTCGTGTGGGTGGTGCTGGCTGGACAGGCTGCTGAGCGGGGGTGGGTGTGGGAGTGGTAGCAGGTCGGGTGTGTGTGGAAGTGTGGGCGGGAACCTGCTGGGTGGGTGGGGGTACGCGCGGGAGACGCTCCAGAACCTGGGTGAGACAGTAATGGATCTGGGGGATCAGCTCGAAGCGGCCAGCCATCGCAGAGACGGTGGCAGACAGGGTCCTAAGGTCGCCTCGGAGGCCACTCACCGCCCCCTCTAGAGCACGAATGCTCTGAAGTATAGTGTCAGGGGGAGGTGGTGCAGAGGGACGCACGGGGCGGGGCTGTGCAGGGCGTGGCTGGCGAACTCGGGTCGCGTAGGTGACTGGCTCAGCGGGGAAGGGAACAAAAGGTGCTGCGCCTGCGAATGTGGGCCTGGCCTCAGTGTGAGGCCGGGGCACCGGCTGGTGGGAAGTGGAGGCAGCAGCAGCGAAAGAAGAGTGCAAAAATGGCTACGAGGCGGCTAGAGAGGTCAGTGGCACAGAAGTGTGGACAGACGCCACGACGCTCTCGGAAAATACAGCAGGGGTGGAGACAGAGGTGACTACCGCTGGGGTGGAAGTGTGTGGACCAAAAGGCGCTACCCCAGCGAAGATCATGCTAGCCATGGTCTCCACGACCGCGGAAAACGAGGGCTCTCCACTCTCAACAAAGGTCGACGGGCGCTCGGGGAGTGTGGAGCAAAGAGGCTCGACGGACAGAGGGCCAGTGGTGGTAGTGGGAGTGGCGGTGACAGCCTCGGAAGTAGTGGAAGTGGTGGAAGTGGGCTCAGCTGAGGTACTCGTGACACTGACAGAAGAGGGGACAGAAGTGTCAGGAGCAGCGGAAACATCAGGTATAGGCTGAGGGGCCACTGGGTCAACAGGCTCGGTAGCAGGCTCGGCAGGGTGTGCAACAGGGTCTACAAGGGCAGCGTGGGCCTGCTCGGCCTCCTCGGCCTCGAGCACGTTAGCAGCAGGGATGAGAACATCCATCGCAGGGAGCCAGTCAACGTGGGCCAGTGCAATCAGAGTCCGAGCAGGGCTCGGGAGAATCATGTAATCGGCACCAAAAGGGCCGTGCAACCAGACCCAGTGACGCTCACCGTGCGGACGAAGCATCTTCATCCGGGCCATAACATCTATCGACAGAGAAGTGGGGCCCAGGACGCGTCGCAAGTCGTCAGGGAAGTCCTCGCCGGTCATAAGAGCAAGCAAGGTGATCAGGCCGCCGCAGCATATCGGTGAGCGAGCGCCCACCGATACGATGATGCGGTCCAAAAACCATGCCGCGATATCGATCACGACGGCGGGGACAAGCTCATCGCCATCCCTAGATAGAGCTTTGGGACGTGTCATCGCGTAGAGCATGTAGAGCTCTGGCGTAGACATCGTGCCCGGCTCATATCTGGCCAAAAAGGTCGTCGCCATAAGGCGCTGAGCAATGCGGAGGCAGGGATGGACAATGGCTGAGGCCTTGGCCCTACTAGGGTCAAAGGCAGCGGGAAGACCCGTAATCCGGGCCCAGAAGGCACCGGAGTCGAAGGAAGGTGGGGGGATATGGGTGGGGCCATAACCGCGATCGGCACTGGGGACAGCGGGCCACGAGAAGAATGCTCTCATCATATCGAGAGTGACCTGGCACTCTCGATCCATGAACCGGAACGAGCATCCCTCGTCGGTCCGGGCGATCGAACTCAGAACCTCAAGTGTCGGGCGGGTAAACGTATCCGCCGACACCTGGAAAAAATCTCGCCAGCCCACGTTGTCGTACAACGTAAGCATCCCCTCTAGTACCCCCAGGCGTCCTAGGTCAGCGAGGTGTGCAAACCTGGAGGGTACGATCGAGCGCTGGGAGATACGGTCGAAGACGGCGCGGTGTGCGTCGTCTCGGAACGTAATCCCGAGCGGCCCGACCAGTGGAGCCGGTGGTGGTGGCTGTGGGTCGGCAGGGAGAGGCTGTGCGGGCTGTGGGTGCACTGCAGGCTGTGCGGGGTGTGCGGGGCCTGCAGGCTGTGCTGGGTGAACGGCGTGTGTGGGAGACGGTGGAGGAGAGTCCTCCAACTCGTGGGAGGGGCCGGCATCATCCGACCGCTTCCGCTTGGCGGAAGCTCTCTTCGACCGCGGCCGTGTCCGGGGCGGCATATCGGCCCCGAGCGCGCCGAAAAGTGAAAAAAGTGCGGTGCGTGTAAAAGAGTGGAAGGAGTATACCCAGACACGCCGCGAGTGCTAAGCAGTGGAAGCGTGCGAAGTCAGCGCCTCCGCGAAGTCCAGATCAGCCCGTAGAAGCTCCCCTGGGCTCCCCTAAGCTCCAAAAAGCAACCTGCCATGAAACGGCGATATCAGCGGGTAATATTCAAAATGTATGGAGTATTAGGGGTATAATAGATAGATATAGGAATTGATTTGGGTTAGGGGGGCGTTTAACACATGGATCCTCGTAAAACACACAAAAAGAGTAGAAAAAGGCGATACGAGTGATACCGGAGGTGACCGGAGAGGCTGCCGCCGGCGGCGACTCGGGCGAGTCGTGGCGGTGGTCGGCCGGCGGTGGCGGGCCGAGCGGCGGCGCGGCGATGGTCGACCGGGCGAGTGAGGGCAAGAGCGAGCGGGGATCGGGCGAGGGAGCTGAAGGGGCGCGGGTGTTTGGGGGTTTTGCGATTTCGAAAAATGCGCCCCCCCCTCGGCCCTTATATAATAGAAGTTACGACTCGGCCGAGTGACGATGTCACTCGGCCGAGCGCGACAAATGAAAATTTCCTCCCCGCTTACGCTTCGGCCGAGTGGCTTTGCCAGCCTCGGCCGAGTGGAGTAAGTCCATTCGGCCGAGTGACTCAAGCTACTCGGCAAGACTCGCCCTAGGAGGGTATCCGTTTTACTCGGCCGAGTGATAATGTATACTCGGCCGAGTAGCAGTTATAGTGAAATGAGGAAAATAAACAGAGAGTTGGGTACAGCAGACTTCCCTCGTTCGTGAGCGGCTCGGCCGGACGAACTTGTGTACTCGGCCGAGTGACTAGTATACTCGGCCGAGTGAGCCTTGTGTTCTGCTGTTTGTCTTCGTTTTGGCTCTAAACTCCGTCGTTCTTCCTCCAATCGATTTCATTTTCCTCCTAAGCGTCGAGCGCCTTCTTGGGGCGCTCCTCGTCGTCTCGTTCATCCTCCTCATGATGGATCTACCTATCTCCTCTCCTGTCAAGAAAAATAGGACCCGTTATCACAAAATTTTTGGGGCGAACGACTCGAAACACTAAAAATTTCTAAAACGAAAATAAAGAAAAAGTAAAAATAAGGCAAAAACCGTCGGGTTGCCTCCCGACAAGCGCTCGTTTAAGGTCGTGAGCTCGACCCCCTATAATTTTCAATCAATGCGGGATGTTTGGTGCATATGAGATGCACCCATCGAACTTTCCGGGGAGCGCGCTTGGATTTGGACGTGGCGGCGTGTTCTCCCTCGGTGGTCTCCCATCTCGAATAGTGTTGGGGGGAGGCTCCCCCAAGCTAGCATTTGCTCCGGTCAACGGCTTCACCGGTGATGCCGATTTCCGTACCGGAGGAGCTTTCTTTGGAGACTTTAATTTCGAGAGCTTGCAGAGCTCTCGAATCCTTGCGACATCAGCGTCGCCTTCATCATTTTCAGCGGAGAGGTCGGGGGAATCATCTATCTTCTCATTTTGGCTTAAATCCGGGCCTTCCTCGAAATCTTCATCGAAAAGAGCGCCAATTGAGTGGGGGATCGCCTCCTCTATCACCTCATCAAGGAGGTCCATGTAGTCAAGTTCCTCGTGGTAAGGCATGTGCTTCATAGCCTTAGGAATGTGGAGCTCCACCTCGATGTTGCCGACGTTTAAAGTTAGGGTACCTTCGCGCACGTCAACAATTACTCCGGCGGTGGCGAGGAACGGACGTCCAAGTATCAATGACGTATCTCCCTCCTCCTTAACGTCCATGATCACGAAGTCACATGGCAAGCATATTCCACCCGGGACTTGTAGCGGGATGTCTTCGGCGATCCCCACCGGCCTTGTTATCCGTCCATCGGCTAATTGAATGCGCATGTCGGTGGGTTTCAACTTTGTCCCGGTGTTTAGCCTTAAGAACATGGAGAGAGGCATGAGGCTCACACTAGCCCCTAGATCAACCAACGCCTTTTGAAGAGGGACGCCGCCCAAGGTGCAAGGAATCCGAAAACTCCCCTGATCTTTAAATTTGGCCGGCTCCTTTTCTCTCTTGGTAAACCAAGAGCCCTCCTCGGCTAGCATGATCTTCTCCTTCCTCTTTCTCCCCGAAATCAAGTCCTTCAAGAATTTAGCATACGTGGGGATCTCCACGATGGCGTCGAGGAAGGGAATATTGAGGCTAACTCCTCTTAGATACTCGAGAAACTTCGCTAGCCTTTTCTCCATTTTCGCTCTCGCTAGTCTTTGGGGGAATGGGACCGGTGGCATGAAGCGCCTCTCCTCAATCAATTGTTCCGCTCTAGATTTCTCCTTGTCTTGTGGCTCCTTCTCCTTATCAACTTCAACTACCGGCTCAATCGGCTCCGAACTTTCCTCCACGGGCTCCTCGGTAGGGATCATGGCGGGGGTGGTATCCTTTCCGCCTCTAGTAGTAACGGCAACTACGGCATTGATGTGGCCGGTGTTGCTTCGTGGGTTTTGCTCGGGTTGCGCCGGCAATCGTTGAGTGTTCCGATTTAGCAACGCTAATTGCTCCGATATTTGAGCCACAACGGTATTAAGGGAGTCTTGCCCCGCCTTCAAGGTAGCATTTACATTATTTTGCTCGACCATGAACGCCTCCACTCTAGTTTCGAAGTCGGATCGTTGTTGAGCTTGAGGAGGGTTTTGGTTTTGATTCCTCCACCCTTGGTTGTATCCGGGCGGCCTATATGGTGGAACTTGTTGCTTCGGTTAAAAATTTTGTTGAATAGGCCCCCTCGGTGGATAGTTTTATTGTTGGGGTGGTGGTGGTCGAGCTTGATGAGGTGGTGGTTGTGGCGGGTTCAAAGCTCCTTCATTGTTGGCGTAGGAGAATCCGGGATGATTTCTTGCGGCCGGATTGGCCCAATATCCTTGGTTCCCTGCAACATATTGTACTTGCTCCAAGGATCCTTCTCCTTGCTCTCCTCCCACGTACATGGCTTGAGATTGGTCTTGCCAATCACACATTTGGTTCGTTGGAGCGGAGGTAGAAGGGGCTCCTTGGGGCTCCGTGATAAACTTCTCCAATCTCTCCACCACCTTGTGGAGAGAATCAAACTTGCTCGTAAGCTCCGCTACGGCCTTCGCCTCGTAGATGCTAGTTGGCTTTAAGGAGGACGTAGAGTGTCCTCGCTCATCGCCCCATTGTTGATTATTTGAGGCCATCTCCTCAATTAGGGCCGTAGCTTCCTCGGGAGTCTTTGACAAGATAGCACCATTTGCCGCGGCATCAATAATTTGTTTGGTCCCCGGTTGGAGACCGTTGTAGAAGCTATGAACTAGCTCCCAATCTTCTATGCTGTGGTGCGGGCATTGATGCTGCAAATCCTTAAAACGCTCCCAAGCTTCATAGAGCGTCTCCTGTGGTCCTTGCTTGAAGGACATGAGAGCGCTCCGGATCTTCACCGTCTTGGATGGCGGATAGAACTTGTCAATAAATGCACTCGCCAACTCATCCCAAGTGGTGAAAACTCCGTCAGCTTGCGTCCTCAACCAATAGAGTGCCTTGTCCTTTAGCGTGAAAGGGAAGAGACGCAGTCTGATGGCATCGATGGAGACCCCCGGCATCTGAAATGTGGCGCACTTCGACAAGAACGATTGGATGTGGTAGTGGGGATTTTCATGGGCATTCCCATGAAATGGATCCTGCTGCATCAGAACCACTAGTCCAGTCTTTAGCTCGAAGCTCTTGTCAGCCGCCAACCCCGGCATGGCAATGGATGAGGTAGTATAAGAGATCTTAGGCCGAAGCCTATCTCGAATAGAAATTAGCCTCGCCATCCTTGCCGCCAATTGTTCAGGAGTTTCCGGGTTGGTCATAAACCGCCCTTCCGGATTTTGTCTCCTTTCCGCTCTAAGTCTCCGCGCGGTACGTTCGATCTCGGGATCAAATAATAAAGCTTCAGGGTCCGCCGTAGATCTCGTGTACATGCACAGGGGAAACAAAGTTTCAAAGAAATGATTAGTACCGTGGAAGGGTTAGGTAAGAAATAAGAAATAAAAATAATGATAATAAAAAAAAAAGAAATAGCTAGGGTGAGAAAGAATCAAACGCAATCGCCTCCCCGGCAACGGCGCCAAAAACTTGATCGCTCCGGTACGTGACCCAAAGAACGGTTGTAGTTTTACCGCAAGTGCACGGTGTAGCAGCGAGCGGGATATCGAACACAGGGAGGACGAATGACTGTGCTTGTTCCAATCAACCTGGCTATTTAAGAGAGAAATTTGCCTTTGGCGATCCTGTCACAATCGTCAGACAAAAATGCGGAAATATCAAATCAAATAAAGAACGTCTAGGGAATGGGGAATCCCCGCTACTCACCGTATTTCATAAATGCGGTTTATCGGTATCAAAATTGCTTGAATGAGAATTTGGATGAACTAGTTGCAACTGAATGTAGAACCAAGCTCACGCTCTCGCGCTGTTGCCGGTCTATAGCTATCCTAGGTTTGGGTCCAATCTCTTGCAAACCCTAGCCTAGGAAAGCTAGCATTAGGATCAACATCATCGTCCAATCGCGCACCGAGCCCAATCTCTTGCAAACTCGGTCCACGACCTAGATTGGGATAGTTCCTACCCGTCCAATCTCTTGCAAACGAGTATCGGCGTGGAATTGCAACCGGAAATCCTAGTATCGGTCCAATCTCTTGCAAACCGATACTTCGAAAATCCGACTCCAACCCAATTTGGATTTCTAGGGTTTCCTATCAAATTGGGATCCAATCTCTTGCAAATCCCAATTGATATGAATACCTAGCCATCCGTAGTAAATTGATCCCAATCTAATCCCTAATAACAATTCTAGCAAGATTTCTACTAATTCATCACAAATATGAAGACGGGCTTGTAGGGTTCATCCCCACGCCCCAAGACGTGGAGACTACTCACAAATCATAGCGAGATCGCAAAAATAATCGTTGAAATAAACAATGGAATTCATCACAATATTGAGATAAGCAATAAAAATAGAATTTTTAAGGAAAAGAGATGCAAACCAATGGAGTTCTTCAATTGAATCCAACAAAATTTCAATCTTTGTCTCCTCTCCAATCACAAGAATAAAGCTAAAAAAACTAATCTAAAAAGCTGCAAAAAATCTAAGAGAGAGGCCTCAAACTAAGGTAAAAAACAGGGTTTAAATAGCCCTCAAAATCGTCCAAAAATCGTGACCAAAATACCCCTGCACAGCCTGTTTTCCGCAGTTTTCGCTACAGGCAGCGCATCGCACTCGGCCGAGTGACAAAAGTCGCTCGGCCGAGTGAAAACACTGTAATTTTCCAGTAAGTCGGGGCCTTCAGGGGTCTCTACTTCGGGGGCGGCTCGGCCGAGTGAGTTGTCGTCACTCGGCCGATGACTTCATAGTACTCGGGCGGACGGGATTTACCACTCGGCCGAGTGGGTCTTCTGAAGTTCAGGCAGCCGAAAAACAGAAACTTGGATGTTTTGGAAGGGCTTCGTCTGGGCGCCACTCGGGCGGACGGGATGTCGTCACTCGGCCGATGTGGTCTTCGGTGCTCGGCCGAGTGCACAGGTAAATTGTGTCTGATCTGGTCGGCCGAGCAGTGTCTCGCTGGTCGGCCGAGTGGGACACAAAAAATGCCCAATCTGCTTATTTTGGCCTCCTCGTCGCTCCTGCGACGTCTGTTCTTCTTCCGCTCCTCTCCAACAGCAAAATACCCCTCGGGGAGGTCGTTGGTGACCGTCTAGAGTAAGCGCATCTCGAGATCACTCCAAATCGCGCCAAATCACCTGAAATGCGACAAAAACAACAAATCGTGAAAAGCATCGCAATATCGTCGATATATCGTGAAAAACATGATTTGGGCGATCTAAATGGCATGCAAACATGCGGTAAAAAGGTGTAAAATAAGGTGTGATCACTTTTCAAGCCAAATTCCAACCGATCGGGTGACTTTCACCCGATCGGTTCATCTGTAGCTGATGCTGAGAAGCCGAGACACGGGCACCCAACCGACCCCTTCACCCGATGGCACCAAGATCCAACCGGTCACCCCAAGAACTCAATCGACCGGTTCATATGACCGGGTGAAACTCCGTCGTTTTCTGTTTATTATTTGTAACGTACGAGATCCTATAAATAGGACCCCTAGGGTTCCAGAAACGGAGGGCTGTTAGTTTTTACTGTTTTCTCCTATTTGTGACGGCTGTAATTACTTTTCTATTGTAAGTTTTCGAATCTTTCTTAAACTTTAGTATTATCTTAATTTCTCTACTACCTTCGCATTCCTATCGTCTGATTATGATTTTAACAGTTCATTTTCGTTTAGATCGCTTTTTAATGAATATTTGTGAGTAGTTCCCAAATCTGGGATTTTGGCGGAAACCCCTTCGGGGGCTCTTCCCGATGCATCCATAGGGTTAGGAAATCGATAGGGATTAGGAATCTAATGGTTACGCGGGGTGTTTTATTGTCATCGGCGGGAAAAAGACCGCCTTTGACCGTTGGGCCAAGGGGGAATAAACTTGGCGGTTGACTCCCTAGCCATAGCTCACGCCCTTAGCGTAGACGCCGAATCCTAGCGCGCGGGAGCGGCAGGATGAGACGTTGGGAGTTATCGTTGCGAGCTTAGTGCTCCCGGAATCGATCAGTGTTAATGGACACGGGAGTGCCCACTGATCGAACCCGGGAAGTCCGGTTTATCATCCTGGGCACCGATCGGAATATCGGGCCCATGGGATGCCGGTACCACTTTCAGAGGCAACGTCTCACCATTAGACCCTAATTCCGATCTCCATCCTACCCGTAGGCCGTATCGGCGAGAGTCGCTTGTTGGAGTGGAAACCAAAGTCCTGGGTTTATTTTCTTATTGTTCATACCTTGCATTCCTTTACCGTGACAACCCATCAACCGATCCGGGCTAGCTCGCCCACGGGGTGATTTCGGTCCTCCTTGACACAAGCACATCCTAGCCTCCCTGTGTTCGACCCCCAAGCCACACTACAACACCGTGTGCTTGCGGTTACGAATATCTAAACCCTCACGCGGGTCCCCCGGCCATTTGCGGCTCGCAAACCGGGGGCACGTCAAGTTTATGGCGCCGTTGCCGGGGAGGCAACGTGCTTGTTATTTTAGGATCTCTTGAACCCTAGTGTCTAGCTCTTATCCCTACCTCGCGATAATTTTCGCATTCTTCTTTTTCCTTTTTATTTTCTTCTTTTTATTTCTTATCTTATCTGTCTCTCTCCCACTTGTCGCTTCACGGGTGTTTGTTGTTTTTCATGCGCAGGAGTTCAAGAAGTCTCGACGACTTGATCCCCGTTGATCCAGAGATTAACGCCACCCTTAGGCGTTTGGCCACCGAGAAGCGAAGAAGAGAGGATCCTGAAGCCATGGAGGAGAACACCCCGCCTCGCAAGTCCCTGTTGGAGTACTCGATGCCATCTATCGATTCCACTTCCGCCATCCGTCCTCCAGCTATTACGGCCCAAAGCTTTGAGCTAAAGCCGTCTTTGGTGACATGGATCCAGCAGGATCAGCTTTCGGGTGCACCCATGGAGAGCCCGATCGAGCATCTAGACTCCTTCTTGGAGAAATGTGACACCTTCCGGATTAACGGTGTCACAACTGAGGTGATCCGTCTGAAGCTGTTCCCCTTCTCGTTGCGAGACAAAGCCAAGCAATGGCTTAGGGGGAAGGACCCCAACACTTTCAATACCTGGGAGAAGCTCTCCAACGCTTTTCTGACGAAGTTCTTTCCTCCGGGGAAGACCATGAAGTTGAGGAGTGAGATCTCCTCCTTCTCCCAGGCCAGCCACGAGTCCTTGCATGAAGCTTGGACGAGATACAAGGAGATGCAGAGAAGATGCCCTCACCATGAGCTTCCGAAGTGGCAGATTATTAATCTGTTCTACAATGGGCCGAGGGATGACCTAAAATCTTCTATGGACGCCGCGGCTGGGGGTTCCTTCATGTCAAGGAGCGAGGAAGATGCCGGACATATTCTGGAAAATATGGCATCCAACAATGAGCGGTGGTGTGACGAGAGAGCCACACCCAGGTCTGGGGGTATACACAGAGTCGAGGACGTCGACAAACTTTCAAGCAAGTTCGACTTGCTTTCGACCCAGATCTCCGCACTAATGGTAGGAGCCGGTGGTGCCGGTGCACAACACGTCGCAGCGGTGGAAGCTGAAGTCCCTGGAGACTTCGACGGTGGTGACATTTCACCGCCGCTGGATGAGGCGAGCGCACTATTTTACAACCCCACGGGAAATGCGCCGTATCCGCCAAGAACCAATTCCAACCCGGCCTACTCTCCAAACAACCGGAACCACCCTAACTTTGGTTACCGGGCACCATTCCAGCCCTCGCCGCCTCAGCAGCCGCAGCAACAAACATATCAGCCGACTAGGCCACAGCAGAGTCAGTTTCAGAAGCAACAATATCAGCAGCAGCCTCAGCAACAATATTACGCCCCCAGGAATCAGCAGCCAATCCAGCAGCAGCAGCAGTATGGCCAACAGAGGGCCGTCTCTCCGGTTGAGTCTCTCTTGACTCAATATATAACCAACCAGGAGAAGATCAATCAAAAGCTGGAAATGGGTCAGCGGGCCCTCACGGACCAAGTAACCCAACTGGGGTTACAAGTGGCGACCCTTTCAAGGTCACAAAACCAATTGCCGCCACAACCTGAGGTGAACCCGATGGGAGCAACCCAAACGTCAGCACTCGTGCACGAGCACGCAAATGTGTCCGCTATCGTTTTGAGAAGCGGGACACAAATCCCTACTAGAGTGCCCCCTAACAGACCGGAAGCACTGTTGGTCGTCGAGCGACCGATCGAAAAATCAAACGACGCCGGTGCTTCGTCATCAAATCCTACGATTCCGGAGGGAGTCTCTGAAGAAGAGAAGAAGAAGAACGAGGAAGGGAGCCTGAAAGTGTTCAAACCCGTTGTGCCTTTTCCACAACGGTTAGCTCAGGCCAAGATCGATGAGAAGTATGGCAAGTTCTTCGCCATGGTCAAGGATCTGAGCTTGCAAATCCCCTTCCTGGAAGCAATCGAAACGATCCCCTCCTATGCGAAATTCCTGAAGGATTTGGTGACGAGAGGGTCTAGAAAGGAGAAAGTAGTGTTGACGGCGGAGTGTAGCGCTCTTATCCAGATGGCAAATCCACCGAAACTTAAAGACCCGGGGAGCTTCTCAATCCCTTGCACGATCGGGGTAGTAAAGATTCATCGTGCACTCGTCGATCTCGGAGCGAGTGTCAGTTTGATGCCCTTATCGATGTATAAGAGGATAGGAATGGGTGATTTGGAGCCCACTGGTATGACCCTACAACTTGCTGACCGGTCGGTCAAATATCCGGTGGGGATTGTAGATGACCTCCCCGTCAATGTAAAAGGGGTGCATGTGCCAGTGGACTTCGTTGTCATGGACATGCCTGAAGACGCACATACCCCCATCATCCTGGGACGGCCTTTCATGGCCACTGCCAGCGTTTTGATTGATGTGAAGAATGGAAAACTTTCGCTAAACGTCAACGGAGAAAAGGTTGAATTTGATCTGGGGTTGTCCATGAAGTACCCCGATCCCCCAGATGACCCTCGGTGTAATTTGCTGGAGGTGGAAGAAGATAAAGCTGCTGAAGAGAGCTCCTGGGAGATTCTCTTAAGAAATCCCCCCGATAACTTGGGGGACTCAGAAGACCAAGACGGCCCCAAGAACGATGATGCTGCTGGGAAAGCGAATGCAGCACGTACGACCCCTCCCGGGTTCCCCAAGGATCCTCCTACGAGGAAAACGGAGAAAGAACCCATGGACCTCACCAAAGACGAGGTCCGGATCCTTAAGAAGATGACGGTAAATGCCAATACGAAAGAGAAGCCCCCGGATCCCAAAAACAAGGAGAGGGTAGTCGAGCAAATCTTTCTCCAGCCGCTGACTACTCCAAAGGCCGTAAGCTCCGATGAAGAAGAGATGCCGAACTTCGGGCATCACCCGTATCAACCACAGTGAACATCACTTGCGGGCGTCGAGCCAACGACGTTAAACAAGTGCGCTTCATGGGAGGCAACCCATGCTCTAAACTTTTGCCCCACTTTTTAGTGTTATTTTTGACTTTATTTTATCTATTTTTATAAATAAAATCAGCCGCAAGAACATCCGTTCAGGGACTTAGACAATCTGTTGGTTTTTGCAGGAAACAAGGCCCCAACCGATCGGTTGATAACTCAACCGATCGGTTGGGATGTATCAGATACAAGCCGCATCTGTCCCCAAATGAACCGATCGGGTGAAGAATGGAGAGACCGTGTGACAGACCGGGTGATCTGGGGAGAATTCTCGGGAAATTTTTGGGAAATATCAACCGATCGGTTGAGTTAGAGTGCGATCGGTTGAAGAGACCAGGTGAGAAACCCCCAGTTCTCGGGAAAATGAGTGGAGCGGCCAACCGATCGGTTGACAAGTCAACCGACCGGTTCGTCTGTAGCACTCCTTCGGTAAGAATTTTCGACCTAACAGTCAACCGATCGGGTGACAAGTCACCCGATCGGTTCGACTTAAACCCTATAAATACCCCACCCTCACCCGTTCGCATTCCACCTCGCCCGATCGCTCGAACCGCCGTCGTTTCGCCTGCTTCTCCTCCCCAACGGCCCGATTTCTCCTCCCCACGTCCTCCACTCCTCCAATACTCCCTCTCTCCACCTCCTCCACCAATCTCTCCATCATTTTCACTCTCTCTCCCCTTCATTTCGAATTTCTGATCTAATTCCCCCCTAACAACGCCTATTTCGAAAATTCTTGCTGAAAGAGGTCGCCGCGGCTCCACGCTTCTCTTATTGCACGACGTGGGGTAATCTACGAGCAAGCTTCGCCATTTTGATTGGGTACACTCGCTCCTACGCTCGTATTTCTATTTTTTTCCCTATATATTTTGCTTGCTCAGTTTGCTTGTGTTAGTGTGCATTCATTGCTTTTTGCACTCATTCACACACACACTCACGCATGGCTAGGGATAAAGACAAGGGGAAGGAGATTTTGCGGGAGGAGGAACCATCTCGAAAGAGACTAAAACAAACACGTCCCCCTCCCCACGCACGAGCACTGACACTAGGCCCTCCCGCGCCTGTTATCCCCCCTGTGGACCCAATGTTGGGCACGCATTGGTATATCTTTAGGAACCAGGAACACAAGGATTTTTATCGTAGGCTCGATGCTCGGGGGCATCTATCAACTAAGTTCCCGCACACACAGTCACTAGTCAATCTCGGTGTCTTCACCGAGGTCGAATCTCTTTTCGCTAACTTAGGTTGGTTGGCCTTTCTTAATGCCTCTGCCTTATCCTACCCGTCACTCACCCTTGAATTTCTCTCTACACTTGTTTGGGAGTCCGGGTCGATCATAAAATTCTGGGTGCGTAACAAGAGTGTCACCATCAATCTGAATACCATTAACGATATATTTGGTTTCCCCAATCTTGGGGATGACTCCATCCGACACTACGGGTACACGCCCGAATTTGACGTCGATCAATTCTGGTTCCGCCTCACACTGCTCCCTAGCTATCCCCGAGGTAGGGCCAAGGCCTCCTCCATCATCCACCCCATATTTCGTTTGGCCCATAGGATCATATCATCTGCATTTTTTCCCAGGGACGAGTCCGGCACCGTGACTATCCCTGATCTTTTTATCCTCTGGGCCATGACTTTCCCTTTTGTTCGGGACGATGATGGGATTAGCTTTAGGGCCCCTACCGTCCCCATCCATGGCGGCGATTGGCTTGTTTACAAGCTTCTCGAGATCAGCCGGGCCGGTAAGGGGAAGCTTTGTTGTGGGGGCATCATTACTATCATTTGTTCTTACCCCCAATTTAATATTCCCAGCCCCGATAATCTTCCCACTGCCGCAAGACCCTCACAGCTAGATATTGATGTCCTACGGCACATTCACATGATTAAACCCCACTCCGATGGCCGCTTCATCTTCAATTATGGCCACCCCTTAGCCCCTTACACCATTCTCCCCAACCCCGCTCGCATGACCATAGCTCTGGTGGGAGATTGGACCTTCCCACCCGATCCGAACTTCCTAGCGGGGTTGCACCTTCCTTTCCTTCCCACGGACGCACGCAGACCACCGTCCCCTGCCGCCCACTTAGGCGAGCAGGATATTCCTGCGTCTCGGGGAGATATGGGGGCTGGCCCGAGTCGTCCTGTTTCTGTTCCGGGCCCCATCACTTCTGATCACCTCTTAGCGGCCATTTCTGGCCTTGTCTCCTGTGCCGACATGACCACCGCCGCCGGCACCACTTCCACCTTACCTGCCGGCACCACTTCTGCCTCACGTCAGTCCACATCCTTTGGTCGTCGCCAGGTCTCTGCCCGTCTTGGTCTTGAAAGGGAGGTCGCTGCCCTCCGTGATCTTGCCATGTCCTCTGCCTCCTCGGACCCATCACCGTCCTCCTTTCTCACTCACCCATGTTTCCTCGCACTTGAGAGGAACGTGGCCGCCATTCTTCGCCTTCTCACTCACATCCACGGTCCACCTCCGCCTTCACCACCTCGACGATCTTCTCCTCCACCCTCCCACACATCCCCACATCCATCACCTCCCACACCACATTCTTCTCCTCCCTCATCTATTCCCATCCCGGTATCCACTTCCCCCCTCCCGACCACTTCCATCCCACCCACACTACCTCCTCCTCCTCCATCACTTCATATGTGCGTCGGAGGAAATTGCCGGTGCGCTCCAAATCTCTCCCACCACCACCCACTACCGTCACCATCACATCTTCTCCCCCCATTTCTATTCCTTTCACCACCGCCTTGATCGACGTCCTACCACCACCACCCACCTCCACCGACACTCCTCCCATCGTTCACACCACCGCTGCACCTATTCCTCCGCCTCTTTCCCCACTTCTTTGCACACCCCCAGCCTCCCTCGACCACCCAGCCACACCCTCTTCCGAGGAGGGCGAGGATTCACCTTCTCCTGATTTTTGATTTCACTTTGTTTGTTTTTGACTCCCCCTTGCATATTTCTGCATTTCACGATCACATTTTATTTGCTAGCACTGTCATGTTTAGCTTGGGGGACGTCTATTTTGGTGTGTTGTCGTGTTTTATTTTTTCTTATTTTTGTGTGTGTGTGCTTGTCTTTCCCCTTTTGAGTGTCGTGTCGTGTGGTTTTATTTCTATTTTCGTGTCGTGTGGTTTGATTTTGATTTTTCTTTATTTTCAGTTTCATCTCTGTGTTTTCCTCGTTCTCATTTCTTTTTGTGTCGGTGCGTATTCCCCCCCATCTTCATTGCCCTCCCATACTCACTCATATTGCATTGAGGGCAATGCAAGCTTCAGCTTGGGGGAGTCGCACTGTGTGCGCCATTTGAGTCTTTCTTTTTCGTTTTTGTGTCGTTTTCATCGTGTTTTTATTTTTTATTTTTTCTCTTCTCTTCTTTTTATCTCTTTCTCCTAGAGATGAACCCTATGATGAATCACCACAAAATCACACACACCTAGCATGTCATCGATAATCACATTCACGAACCCTAGGATTTCGAGTTCTCTTGCATTTCACGCATCGTGGGTCCTCTTAGTTTTTGTGAGTCGTGTGTCGTGCCTATCTGTTTGGTGCTTCTACTTTGTGATTTTACTTTATATACCTATCCAGGAATGACCCCTAGATTATCATGCTTCGATTTGAATTTGCGGTATTTATTTCCCCTGTCTGCTTCTGCATGCTATATATATATCGTATACTTCATTTCGCATGTGTCGGGATTCCACAATTAAGGACTAGGATAACCCACTTAACCTATGCTCTGATTAGCAAAATATTTCCCTTGCCTGAGTGTCTAGAATCCGACTTCTTTTTTTTATTTTGCTTGGTGCAAATCCCCTCGTCGTGTACCGTTCTCCCACTTGGGAGAGTACACATGTATATACCCCAAAATCCAAAAAAACCAAAAAAAGATAGAAAAGAAAAACCAAAAACAAAAGAGAAAAAGAAAAGAAAAACAAAAAAAAGATAAAAGAAAGAGTTGTATAGCCGAAAAGCCAAATATATATATATACATCCAAAACCAAAAAAATATATATGTGTGTGAATATTTCCCCCGCTTTCCGAGAATAAAGGGAAGGCGAGAATTTGCACCGAGTGTCCTACTCCACATCATCTCAACCCCCATCGCCTTCGAAAACACTTGGAATAAGGAATATCTAGCTTTCTTCTAGGCAATAGTGTGGTGATGTCCGAGTCCCTAGCTGTGGAGTCCCTGACGCATGATGCATTTCTATTCTTATGCTCCTCTCATGCATGCTTGAACTATATATTCACCGCTTATTTTAAATCGAGTTGATATTTGGGTCATTTCCTGGATTTGCGTATATGAGCTTATAGCACATTGTAGAAAGCGACACCATTTGCTAGCACACGACCGCACTCACACGCGCTTCACCGCGTGGGCCCACGACACTTGTCTGGACTCGTATTCCTTGGTTTAGTGATGTGATTTTTGTGTTTGCTTGCTTAGTATGTTGTGTTTGATTTTGCTGGCTCTGACGGGAGATCTAGGATTTTTGTTTTCTCTTTTTCTCTCTTTCTCTCTATTTTTCCCCTCGAGCTCCTACTCTCACTCGTCTTCCTCGAGGACGAGGAAGAGTTCAGCTTGGGGGATTTTGACGTGCTTATATATTTTATATATTCACGCACGTTTTCTTTCGTGTTTCTCCGTATTTTCCGCCGTATTTTATTCGTTTTCTCGTGTTTTCTCGTTTTCTTTCACTTTTCTTTGTTTCTCCATGTTTGCAGGAGATTGCCCGCGTAGGGGACGTTTAACGACGATATCTCAAGTCCCCGGAGCAACGGGAGGAGTCACGCGTGACCCAGGGGGTCAAACGAAGATGATGGCATCATTTTATCCCCTCACCCGATCGGTTGGACTAAGTCAACCGATCGGGTGATGCACGCGTGCACCACCCGGTCTCGGCTGGAGCTCAAGTGGATGTCACCCGACCGGTTCACAGGCCGGTTCAACGGGGCCGATTCTCTGTCTTTTCAAGCCAAATTCCAACCGATCGGGTGACTTTCACCCGATCGGTTCATCTGTAGCTGATGCTGAGGAGCCGAGACACGGGCACCCAACCAACCCCTTCACCCGATGGCGCCAAGATCCAACCGGTCACCCCAAGAACTCAACCGACCGGTTCATATGACCGGGTGAAACTCCACCGTTTTCTGTTTATTATTTGTAACGGATCACCCGATCGGTTGACTTGTCAACCAAAAGTGCCGAAATGGAGCGCGAAGCTCCGGGATCGATTCCTAAGACTCCTAGGCTTGATCTAACAATAAGATATGACCGAGATGAAGCCCGTCACTCCAAAATCGACGATCAACGGAAGAAGCTAGGAAAACGCGACGAAACAAGCGAAAATGAAAGCTACGGAGAAGAAAACCACACACCAGGATAAAATCCACCAAAACATATAATATAATATAATAAATCCAGATACATGAAAACCAGTCGTTACATCATCCCCAACTTAAGAAAAATTCCGTCCTCAGAATTTCCCAACACTCACGTGTCCGGGAACAAAAGTGGGAAACGCTCTCGCATCTCATCCTCATTCTCCCAAGTAGACTCTCCAGGCGAGCCGTGTCGCCACATCACCCTCATAAGATTGACAACCTTGTTCCGAAGTGACTTCTGACGCCTGTCCAGAATCTGCACTGGCTGCTGGTCATACGTCATATCGGGGCGAACGGTAATCTCCGAGAAATCCACAGCATGAGATGGATCGCTAATGTATCGACGAAGCTGCGACACATGGAAAACATCGTGAACTCCTTCCAAAGATGGCGGCAAGGCTAATCGGTAGGCTACCTCGCCAACCCTCTCCAGAATATCAAACGGTCCAATGTATCGCGGGCTCAACTTCCATCGCTTCCCAAAACGAATCACTCCACGATTCAGGGAAATCCTCAGTAACACATGATCTCCAGGCTGAAACTCCAAAGGACGACGTTTAGCATCCGCCCAATGCTTAAAACGGTCCTGAGCAATCCTCAATCTCTCCCAAATATTCCTGACGACCTCCACAGCCTCCACAATCATCTCAGGCCCCAACAGCTCCCGATCGCCAACGTCATCTCAACTCAATGGCGATCGACATTTCCTCCCATACAAAGCGGCGAAAGGCGCCATGCCAATAGACGCCTGATAGCTGTTGTTGTAAGAAAACTCCACCAGATGTAGATGGTCCTCCCACGAACCCTTGAAATCCAACATGCACGCCCTCAGCATGTCTTCCAAAATCTGAATCGTCCTCTCGGACTGGCCATCCGTCTGCGGATGGTACGCCGTGCTGAAACTCAGACGCGTACCCAAACTCTTCTGCAAACTCTGCCAGAACTGAGATGTGAATCTCGTGTCTCTGTCCGACACGATACTCACGGGGACCCCATGAAGTCGCACGATCTCCTGCACGATTCACGTTACATCACTATCTAAGCTAGGAAAAGGAAACAGAAACGGAGAGTAAAAGAATTTACCTCCATGTATCTCCCTGCTAGCGCCTCAGTGGACTTTCCTACTCGGAATGGAATAAAGTGCGCGGATTTGGTCAATCGGTCTACGATCACCCAAATCGCGTCATTCTGCTTCGGACTCCGAGGTAGTCCAGTCACGAAATCCATAGTGATGTGTTGCCACTTCCACTCCGGAATCGGTAGCGGTTGTAGCAACCCGGCCGCACGCTGATGCTCCGCCTTCACTTGTTGGCAAACCAAACACTTGGCTACACTCCGAGCCACACTCCTCTTCATACCATGTCACCAATAATTCAGACGAAGATCCTTGTACATCTTGGTCCCACCAGGATGCATAGAATACGGCAAACTGTGTGCCTCCACCATCAACTCCTCTCTAATATCCCCAGCTGGCACACACAACCTGGCTCCAAACCTCAGCGAGCCATCCTCATGAATCAAAAAGTCAGTCCGCAGACCGGCTTCTACCTGTTCCTGAATCTTCACCAGCTTCGGATCCTCAGCCTGGCCAGCCTTGATCCGATCCACAATCGTCGACTGTATCTGCATACACATCAACGAAGAAGCCTCCCCAGGAAGAACAATCTCCACACCAGACTCGCAAAAATCCTGCTGCAATCTCCACTGCGAGGTCAAAATCATCACCGCTGGAAGCCTACTCAGCACATCAGGAACCACATTCACCTTGCCAGGGTGATACTGCAAATCAATCTCATAATCCGCCATGAGCTCCAACCATCGACGCTGTCGCATGTTGAGCTCCTTCTGGGTAAAAATATACTTCAAGCTTTTGTGATCGGTGAAGATCTTCACTTTCTCACTCAGCAGGAAGTGCCTCCAAATCTTGAGCGCAAACACAACAGCAGCCAACTCCAAATCATGCGTCGGGTAATTCTTCTCATGAGTCTTGAGCTGACGCGAAGCATACGCCACAACATGCCCGTGCTGATGCAGCACACAACCGAGACCCCTGCCAGAAGCATCGCAAAAGATCTCAAATCCGCAGCTGCGATCAGGCACAACAAGAATAGGGGCAGTCGTCAACTTCTCCCTCAGAACACCAAAAGCATTCTCACAATCACCCGACCAAACAAAAGGTACATCCTTCCGCGTCAATCTGGTCATCGGCTCGGTAATACGGGAAAAGTCCTTAATGAAACGTCGATAGTAACCAGCAAGTCCAAGGAAACTCCGGATCTCAGACACTGACTGCAGAACAGGCCACTCTCTGATGGCCCTAATCTTCTCGGGATCCACTGAAATACCACCCCCAGTCACCACATGCCCCAGAAAAGCAACTCTATCCAGCCAAAACTCACACTTCGAAAACTTAGCATATAAACGATGCTTCCTCAAAATCTCCAATACCGTCCTCAAGTGCGAGGCATGCTCCTCCTCTGACTTTGAATAGATCAGAATGTCGTCAATAAAGATAACGACAAACTTATCCAAAAAGTCATAGAAAATCAGGTTCATCAGATTCATGAAAACTGCGGGTGCGTTAGTTACGCCGAAAGGCATAACCACAAACTCATAGTGTCCATACTTCGTCCTGAAAGCTGTCTTCGGAACATCATCCTTCTTCACCTTCAGCTGATGATAACCACTCCTCAGATCCAACTTCGAAAACACCCTCGATCCTCCAAGCTGATCAAAAATATCATCGATGCGAGGCAACGGGTATTTGTTCTTGATGGTCACCGCATTCAACTCCCGATAGTCCACGCACATGCGACGTGAACCATCCTTCTTCTTCACTAGCAGCACCGGTGCTCCCCACGGAGACACACTAGGATTGATATAACCCTTCTGCAAAAGCTCATCCAGCTGCTTCCGCAATTCCTCCAACTCGGCGGGTGCCATACGATATGGCGCCTTCGAAATCGGCTGCGCTCCCGGAACAAGATCAATAAAAAATTTCAGAGCTCGATCGGGTGGCAACCCAAACATCTCCTCGGGGAAGACGTCATCAAAATCTCACACCACAGCTGGCCTCTCCAACTCCATCTGCATAGCCACAATCTCCACCGGCCTGGCCCGAAATCTGTCAGGACCAAGCGAGCTGCTACCACGGCTGAACTCAAATACTGGATGTCCGGGAATCTCGAACACCGCCTTCTTCCTCCGACAGTCGATCGTAGCATAGAAGCTCGCAAGCCAATCCATCCCAAGGACCGCATCGTAGTTGATGATGTCGTGGACAATGAAATCAGCACAAAGCTCACGTCCACAAACCACCAACGGGCAAGAATTGCACCCACGATGCACCGAGACCACACCGTTCCCTGTGACGATATTCCAACTCTTAGGAAGAGAGGACGTCAACAAGGAATGCTTCTCCACGAAGCTCCGGGCCAAAATGCACATCGACGCACCTGAGTCAAAGAGGACTCGTGCAGGAAATGTGCAAACCAAAACAACACCTAGCAAACAGTCTAACAATCAAATCCTATTCTAGCAACAAACATGAGCAAGCAACCAACATAATCAACAATCAAACTAACTAAGGAAGAAAATAGCTAGAATGAGCGTTGCCTGTAATAACCTCGTCCACGGCCATGCTCTCCTCCTCAGTCATCAGAAAGGCCTGCCCTCTCGGCGGAACAGCCTGCCGAAAGGCCTGTTTCTGTGGAACAAGGGGCACTCCATGTCCAGCGGGCACAGGGGCTCTCTGCTGCAACGGCGGTGCTGCAACAGGTGCCCTCCAAGGCTGCTTCGACCTCGGACAATCCTTCATGGCATGAGTAGGATCCCCACAGACGACACACTGGCCCAGGAATCTCCTACACTGATCCTTGACGTGCCCGGTCCTACTGCAGAAATGGCAAGTCTTCAGAACAGGCCCTCCTGGCCTCTTGAACTGAGCTGGCTGATTAGGCTTGAAACCAGGCCTAATCACCGCCCTGGCCTGCTCCATAGGCCTCTTCCCAGCACCAGGAACATGTCCTCTCCTCTGACTCAGGTTCAGCTCCTGCCTCCTCGCAGCGACCAGAACCTTCTGATAAGAGTCCAGATCAGAGGAAGACACAAAACTCTGGAGCTCCAAAGCAAGTCCCTGCAGGAACCTCTAAGCCCTCTCATCAGCATCCTGCACCATCTTCGGCGCGAACCGACTAAGCCTAGTGAACTCTTGGTGGTACAGGTCCACCGTCGAGCTCCCTTGCTTCAGATCAATGAAGCGCTGCAGCATCTCCTTCCTAGCAGCCTTCGGAAAGAACTCCTCATCAAACCTGGACTTAAACGTAGCCCAAGCTATCGGCTCCACCAACATCTTCTCTTCCGCATCCCACCAGTTCCGAGCATTATCCTTGAGTTGCCTCTTCGCCAGATCAACCCATCCAGCCGGGGTGATCTTCGCCATCTTCAAGTTATCCTCTATGTTTCGAATCCACTCATCGGCAGCCAGAGGACCCTCAGACCCATCAAAATATGCGAGACCCAGCTCCCGAAATTACTTCGCTCCCGGCTCGGAGCGAGGGGCCTCCGGAGTCGCCCGAGGAGCTCGACCAGCCGGAGCATTCTGGACTTGCAGGAGCACGCCTTGCTGCACCTGCATCATCTGAAACATCATCTGCATCATCTCCCCATTGGTGGGTTCCCGCTCAGGCTCCTCGTCATGAGGGGGCGCACCACTACCTCCACCACAGGTGATTCGTCTTCGTGCCATCTAGTGACACAGAAAACGAAACAATTAGACTCATAGCTTATGACTCGGACGTCGAACTTAGTTTATTGGACATTCTAATATTATTATCGCTATTCCGACAATTCGCAGGTACAGTAGGACCTGCATGGGCCACCAACAAAACCTGTCACGCCCCGCTTCCCTAAAATGGAGGCGAGACGTGAAAAGGTCCGCACGAGAGTGGAGCTGTGAAGCCCCAAACCCGATAAGCGTCAATAAAACATAAGCAGGTCCATGTAACCACAAACGGAACAACAATAATAACACAAGGAGAGACAGAAATAAAATCTCAAATCTCAGAGTTTGTCCAACATTAAAATAAGTTCAACATCACAGAAAAGCCACCAGGCTAAAAGAAAGAGTCTAAAGGCCCAGAACAAGGCCAAACAAAGACAAACGTAAACAGAGTATAGGTGCTATGCACAGACAACAAAACAGCAGTCTAAAACAAAAAGGGGAAAGCTCAACGAAGACACTAGGACTGGTCCCCAGTGTCCACGTACTCCTCGCCAAACACAGACTCGGGCACGGCGTCCGCAAACACCTCGTCCTCAACAACGGACTCAGGCTCGGGATCTAACATGTGTCACCCAAAAGAGTAAAGGGGCACATGTCAGCAAGTCTAAAAGACTTGGGCAAGGAAACTAAAGGTAAGGTAAACTAGCAACCTAGCAATTATAGTATGATGCATGGCATGGCAAGTAAAGTATGGAAGTGACAAGTAAAGGAAAGTACAAGTAGCAAGTATGTCACGGATAACAAGTAAAACACGGACAAGTACAAGTCAAGTGGTTCACGTCAAGTGAACAGTCAAGTAAACAAGTTGTGCACAGAGATTCCGCCTGTTGGCTAGAGTGGCTGATCGGGCCAACTCCTAAGCTCAAGTGACTGTTTATCTCTACCCCTCCACGTGTATCGAGCCAGGGAATTACCCCGAACACGGAATGCTCGCTTCTGGAACACGAGCCAGGAAGTGTATTTAACATGTATGGCGTAGGGTTATGCCTGCAACGCAGGTGCCTAGCCGGTAAAAAGTAGGTCGGGCATTGGCTATCAACCAACTCACGTAGCCCGCTTCTGGAACACGGGCCAGGAAACACAAGTATTGTAGCGTGTGCTACGAATGCGACATACAACATGGATAGCATGGATGAAAATTAATTCGCGTACCGTTAATCAAAATTAAACATGACATGATAGTTATGCAACATGATAAATGACGGTCCTAGCTTTGTTGTCAAGCTAGTTCCTGAAATTGCGCCTAGGCGAGTATCATTTTGTCGCCTAGTCTCTTTTACGCCTACAACAAGCAAATGGCCTAAGACATGGCCCAAACCCTAAGTGGCAAGTTTCACTTGCCTAGCACCGAGGATGACGATCAACGAGGGTTCGTCTCACGGGCGCTAATCTACGGGGAAGTCGCTGTTATAGAGAACAATCATCAAGACAACATTCATTCATTAGGGTTTCACAAAAACATAATGGGTTATGAAAACATTAAGAGATCGATTATTACCGTATCGGAAGCGGAAGAATGATGCCGAGCAAGCACGGCAACGAAAGATACGCTCCGGGGAACCTAGGGTTCAGATCTGGAATAGTTGGGGAAATTCTGGAGAAATGGGGTTTTGGGGATTTTTAGGGGTTTTCCGGCGACCTAGAGGTGGTGGCCGGCCACAACGGAGTGGGAGAGGGACTCTTGATGAAGGAGGAGGGCTAGGGTTAGATGGCTGATGATTTGGGAAAGAAGGAGGCTCAGGAGAAGTGAAAGAAGAAAAGAAAAACGTTTGGGGGGTTTAAATAGGCACAGCCGGCGGCTGCCCAAAAATTAGGGTTTCGACACTGATTAGTCGGTCAAAGAGCAACCACTGACCGACTAGTTTGGGAACTAGTCGGTCGGTTGACCAACGCAGACCGACTAAGTCCAAACAGTAACTCATGTACAAAAATAGGATTTAGATTTAGTCGGTCAAAGAACAACTACTGACCGACTAGTTTTGAATCTAGTCGGTCGATGAACGTTCTTAGACCGACTAAGAATGAATAGTACTTGGTGTCAAAAATGATCATAGAGCTAGTCGGTTAAAGAACAATTGCTGACCGACTAGTTTGCAACCTAGTCGGTCGACCAATGTTCTTAGACCGACTAACGATAAACAGTAACTCCTGAACATTTAACAAAGCCCACCAGTCAGTTCAAGAAGGTTTTCTGACTGACTGGATCGTCATCTAGTCGGTCGGTGCCCCTTCTTATACCGGCTAATGTGCACCAAAAGTGCCGAAATGGAGCGCAAAGCTCCGGGATCGATTCCTAAGACTCCTAGGCTTGATCTAACAATAAGATATGACCGATATGAAGCCCGTCACGAATGAATTACTCCAAAATCGACGATCAACGGAAGAAGCTAGGAAAATGCGACGAAACGAGCGAAAATGAAAGCTACGGAGAAGAAAACCACACACCAGGAGAAAATCCACCAAAACATATAATATAATATAATAAATCCAGATACATGAAAACCAGTCGTTACAACTGGTCAACAGGGGGAGCTACCCCTCAGCTTATGACCAGTCGACGTTCCTGCTTGCTGGGGGAGTTTCTCACAGCCTTACGGACGGGCTCGGCGATCGGCCTGCTGGGGGAGTTGCCCCCAGCCTTACGGTGCCCCAGCCTTACGGTCGGTCAGGTCGACTAGTCAGCAGGGGGAGCTACCCCTCGGCTTATGTCTAGTCGACACTCCCGCCTGCTGGGGGAGCTGCCCCAGACTTACGGATGGGCTCGACGATCGGCCTACTGGGTGAGTTACCCCCAGCCTTACGGTCGGTCGGGTCGACTGGTCAGCGGGGGGAGATACCCCTCGGCTTATGTCCAGTCGACATTCCCGCCTGCTGGGGGAGCTGCCCACAACCTTACAAACGGGCTCGACGATCGTCCTGCTGGGGGAGTTGCCCCTAGCCTTACGGTCGGTCGGGTCGACTGGTCAGCGGTGGGAGCTACCGCTCAGCTTATGACTAGTCGACATTCCCGCCTGCTGGGGGAGCTGCCCCAGCCTTACGGACAGGCTCGGCGATTGGCCTGCTAGGGGAGTTGCCCCCAGCCTTACAATCAGTCGGGTCGACTGGTCAGCGGGGGGTTACCCCTCGGCGTATGACCAATCGACGTTCCCACTACTGTGGGAGTTGCCCCCAGCCTTACGAATGGGCTCGACGATCGGCCTGCTGGGGGAGTTGCCCCCAGCCTTATGATCGATCGTTTCGTTGCTCTCCCCGGGGGGTGACTTCATGCTTGTCCTGCAGTCGATCGCCAACCAACTATAGTGAGAGACAAAGAGCTGTACTAACACGGTTCTTTCCATTCCTCTGACCCAGGCGTACATTTGGAGGAAAAACAAAAAACGGAGATGGCGTGGGCAAGATAACAGTGCCCATGCGAGGTGGCGGCTGATTGTCCCGCCAGCTCACTCGATGATGCGCATGGCCGTCTGGACCACCTTCTTCCCTTTGTCCAATTGCTTGGATGTCCCTTCCCCGGGGGCAGGGGCCGAGTCGTCGGCAAAGTTCTTTAAGTGCCCCGGCTGACTAGCTTCTCTATGTCCTTCTTTAGGTGCCAGCAATCGTCAGTATCATGGCCGTTGTCCTTGTGATACTTGCAATATTTCTCCTCGTCCTTTCCGCCGCTCTTCATCCTAGGAGGCGGCCTGCTAAATCGCCCCTCCTTCTGGGCGTGCACGAGGATGACATCCAGGGAGGCGTTCGGCCTGGGGGGTCACGGCTCCTCCTTGCACTGCTTTCCTTTGGCCATCTTCTCCTGTCGATGCTCATCAGGGCCGCGACACTCGCTCTCTTTGCGCTTGAATCCCCGCTTTATTCCCATTAGGCGGCTTCTGTCGTCCTCGGCTAGCACCTCTTCCATCAGTATGTAGCGTTCCGCCCTGGCTATGATGCCGACGAGGTCTTTCGGCGGATCGTTGTGCAGTGATTTCCTCAGACCCCTATGTCGGAGCCCTTTCTTCAGGGCCATCTTGACGACCAACTCAGGGCAGCTCTCCACATTCAGTCGCTCTGTGTTGAAGTGACGCATGTAGTGCCTCATGGTTTTGCCAGGACCCTGCACCATGTTGAACAGGAGATCTGAGTCCGGTTTTACCTGACGCCCAGCCATGAATTATTTGCATAATTGCTGAGAGAGGTCTTCGAAGATATCAATGGAACGGTTGGGAAGACCATGGTACAAACTCCGGGCCGCTCTCCAGAGGGTGGAATAAAAGCCTTTGCAAAGCAGGATGTCATCAGCCCCTTGGAACGCCATGACCCCTTCATAGTTCATCACGTGGTCCGTTGGATCGCCCGTGCCATCGTACTTCTCCAGTGCCGACACCTTGAACCTGGAAGGTACCCGTGCCTCGGTTATCCTCCAGGACAACGAACAACAGTCGCGACTTGTGGTCCCGGGAGTCCCCCAGTGCTCACACCGTTGTCGACAAGCCGAGGTGGGCAAGCACAGTCACCTCGGGGGCTTGCTCGAGTTCCTGCTGAGCTGAGGGCGGGGGTCGATCGGTGGGCGCTCCTCTTCTCTTTTCAGTATTCCCTCTTTTCCAGCCTTGCACGACGGGGACTTTTGCTCTGTCAGAGTAGGTCCCCCGAGGCCCGGTGGCTAGACAGTCGCCGATTTGTTGAGCCCGGTCGTCGAGACGAGGCTGTAACCGATTCGCCTCTAGTCTACTCGAGCCCCAACCCGTCTCCCTTGCGGAGCGAGGTGGGAGTGAGGGATTTCTCTGGGATGAAGCCCGGCATGGTAAATCGCCATTCCAAGTTAGCTGATGCGTCCCCATGGTCGGTTATCATGGCGAACCACACAAGCAGGCGATCCGCCCTCCATTGGTGGGTCCCAGTCGTCCCCTCTCTCTGATGGACGGGTTGCCTACGAGCTGCTGAATTGTGGCGACTAATGTCTGGAGGTTGGCGTTGGTTTCCTGGGCGAAGAGACGAAGCTGCTCTTGGGTTACCGATCGGGAGTCACCTGTTCCCTCGGTAGTGTGGCTGTGTTGGTTCTCGGGAGGGATGTAATCACCCTCCTCCTGGATGGGGGCATGCGCCCCGAGCCGTTGTAGACTGGTTCCATTTCGATGGGTTGACGTGGGGTTTTGTCCGGTTCCCACAGATGGCGCCAGTTGTTTATGGGTGTTTTCTCACCACTGACTCGTTGACCGACAACTAGGCGGTCAGTGTGGTCAAGTGATCGGTTGGGATCCCTTGGATACGCCGAACGCATGTGCTCTTGACGTGGATAGGCGATGGATCCGCGGCTGAGCAGACGCTTCGGGAGATCGTCGGTCTTCGGTTGGCATGGAGCCGAGGGGAAGCCTCGGTTCCAGGTCGAATGCTCGGCCTCAGATGGACGAGCGTCGAGGGGAAGCCTCGACACCTTGAACGTTCCTTGGTCTTGATTGGCGGCAGCACTCGCTAACAGTGATTGGGCTAGATCCTTGCTGGATTGTAGCCTCGGTGCCTCAGCTCAGCTCCTTCCTGGATGGACGAGAAAACTCGTTAGGGGGGCCAGACCTTGGTTCCGGCCAAGTCCCCTCCGATGCCTAAGTCAGAACGGATCTGTGTAATACCCGGCGGGATCGGTACGGCTCAAGATAAGGCCAGCATATGTATCCTCGGACCGAGCTATGGTAGGGGGGATAATGTGGAAAACAAGGTCTTGCTAATGGAATACATCGGTTGTAGGTCTTAAGGATTCGATCCCTCTCCTGGTTGCCACTGTCATCCCTTTATAGGGTTTGGTCCATGATTTTCCCCAATCCACGTTCTCTGATCGCCTCCCCTTACGTCCCCGTGATCTGCCTCTGTCATGGCGCCTGCGTGCATCGTGGGGAGGGTCGATTAATGGGCCCCTTAATGGTCATTAAAGTGTCGCGATTTTAGGGGGATGGTTATCTCCGGAGAGCACGAGCTGATCGTGCGCCTTCCAGGCCGGGGCCGGTCTGACTTCGAGTCCATTAGTGGGCCTCGTCAGGCCGGCCCAAACCCATTCGTGGGCATCCCGCTCTAGGTTTGGGCTTGGGTCTCTGGTTTCTGGGCTTCTCAAAAATAGTCGTATCACCACTACAAAGTAGTGAGG
This sequence comes from Scilla litardierei, assembly GCA_030789695.1. Taxonomy (NCBI): domain Eukaryota; kingdom Viridiplantae; phylum Streptophyta; class Magnoliopsida; order Asparagales; family Asparagaceae; genus Scilla; species Scilla litardierei. Next base: position 177,960,697 of record CM061142.1, read on the forward strand.
AGTAATGGAGGGATAGAGAGGTGCTTTGGCCTCCCTCACTCATGACACTCCCCCTTATCCATCTATTTCTTTGGTCTTAGCGTATAAAGCTAAGTGGGTGGATACTTCTGGATCCAGAGTAATCGTGTTTGCCTCGTTAAAACCTTAGCTGTGGAAAACCCAGTGGAAAAACCCAACAGCTTAAGGAAAAAGAGTACAACCCACATGTTACTCCCCCTGATCCGTACAAGCTTCAGGCTTGTAGGTCTTTCAGCTGTCTTATACCAATTCCTTTTACAAGTTTTACAAAAATACATCTCGATAAAGACTTAGTAAATAAATCATCTAAGTTGTTGCAGGACTGGATCTGCCGAACTTTGACATCCTCGTTCTTTTGTAGATCGTGCTCTAGAAGAATTTGGAAGATATGTGTTTCGTTCTGTCGCCTTTGATGTAGCCCTTTTTTAGTTATGCAATGCATGTAGTGTTGTCTTCAAACAAGACAGTGGACTCAAGATCATTAGTCTTCAGGCCAGTGGTATCAAGGATGTGTTGGACAATGGAGCAAAGCCAAAAACACTCTTTGCTTGCTTCATGGATCGCAATGAATTCAGAGTGATTGGATGATATTGCTGATGTGGTTTGCTTTACCGATTTCTATGAGATAGCAGTTCCTCCGTAGGTAAACATAAAACCAGTCTGTGATTTTGCTGTATGGGGATCCGATAGGTAACCTGCATCAGTATAACCAAGTAACTGGGAGGAGGCACCTCTTTGGTAGTATAGTCCCAGATCTATAGAACCCTGGAGGTAGCGTACAAGGTGCTTTACACCGTTCCAGTGGCGCTTTGTAGGGGCAACACTGTGTCTGGCAAGAAGATTACTTGTGAATGCTATATCGGGATACGTGCAGTTTGCCAGATATAGAAGTGCTCCAATGGCACTGAGGTAGGGTACTTCAGGACCCAGTAACTCCTTCCCCTCTTCCAGCGGCCAGAAGGGGTCCTTATGAATATCCAGTGATCTCACGACCATAGGAGTACTTAAAGGATGACATTGTTCCATTCGAAACTTGCTAAGAAGTTTCCTTGTATAGTTTGATTGGTGTAACAGGATTCCACGTCGTGGGTGCTCAATCTGTAAGCCAAGACATTACGTCGTTTTGCCTAGGTCTTTCATTTCGAAGGTATGCTTTAGGCTTTCAGATATCTCATTGATCTCTACAGCAGATCCTATGAGATTTAAGTCGTCCACATATACTGCGACGATGACAAATCATGTTTCCGTTCTTTTGATAAAGACACATGGGCAGACTTCATTGTTTGTGAATCCTTGATGTGCAAGGAAAACACTTAGTCTGGTATACCACATTTTTTCTGATTGCTTAAGACCATATAATGATCTTTGAAGCCTTACATAGAAGACGTCCCGAGGTCTCTCTTTCACCTCTGGGGGTAAATTAAACCCATCTGGAAGTCTCATATAGATTTCTTTATCTATATCGTCATATAGATATGCAGTCACAACGTCCATGAGCTGCATTTCTAGGATTTTCAGAGATGATAGACTAAGCAAGAATCGGAAAGTGATCGCATCCATGACAGGGGAATATGTATCTTCATAATGAATCCCCGGCCTTTGGAAAAATCCCTGCGCTACAAACCTTGTAGCGTACGATCACATTTTCTTCATTTTTTTTCTAATGAAGTCCCACTTATATTCCACATATTTAACACCTACAGGTGTTTGGACTCTGGTCCAAAGACTTTGCATTTCAAGAGTGAGTCCAGCTCTACTCTTATTGCCTCGTCCCACTTTGGCCAATCTACTCTGCGTTTACATTCTGCTAAAGATCGTGGTTCGACATCATCGTCGTATTCAGCGACGTGAACGGCAATAGCGAACGCAAAATCATCGTCGACGACTGTGCTATATCTGTCCAGTACCTCTCCAGCATGTACGTAATTTAATGATGTTTCTTCTATAGTTTCCTCTCAGGGGAATTAAGGAGGGGAGAGGTTGCTGGTCTGAGCTCAGCATCCTGTGGAGGGATCATCGTAATATCTCAAGGAATCTTCCTCTTTCGAGGAACTTTATCTTTTGAACCTGGCGATCGTCCTCTTTTCAATTGCGGTACAGCCAATTCTGCTGTCGGTGGATTGCATCTATCTTTGGGGATGTCAATCCTAGCTGGCGTGTTGGCAGCAGGGACGTGTGAACGAACAATCTTCTGGTTGTCCGTAAATTTATCCGGCAGTAAATGTAATGTGTTCTGAATCTGAAGGATCTTCAAGATCTCATCTTCACACAGATTAATATGCGGATCATATAGAGACAAAGACTGCTTGTCCCAAGAAATGGTCTCAGAAGCGTCAGACTTCTTAGACTGCGTGCCTAGTTTTGGAAAAAATTTCTCATCGAATTCACAGTCATCAAGATGTGCTTTAAATGCGTCCTCCGTGAGAGGTTCCAGTTATCTAGGGCGAATCAAATCCAATATAGATACCCAGACGATGCTGGACCCATTTTGGTCCTCTGAGGTGGCATATTGGGACATATACCGCATAACCAAACATTCTTAAATGGGAGATTTCTAGTGGTGCACCATATGCTAGCTGCATCAGAGATAAAATATGGCCACCAGAGGGCCTTATCCTAATAAGCGATGCGGCATGCAGTATAGCATGCCCCCAAGCATCCACAGACAACTGGGATTGCATGAGCAATAGACGTGCAATTCATTGGAGTCTATTTATAAGAGACTCTGCTAATCCATTCTGGGTGTGAACATGTGCTACAAGATGGTCAGCTTCGATACCCATTGCCCGGTAATAGTCGTCGAAGACTTGAGAAGTGAATTCGCCCGCATTATCAAGATGTAATTTCTTGATATGGTTAACGGAGAAATAGCCCACAACCTAATTATTTGTGCCAATAGCTTTGGGAAAGCTAGGTTGCGAGTAGACAATAGGCAAATATAAGACCATTTTGTGGATGCATCAATCAGTACCATGAAATACCGAAATGGGCCACTTGCAGGATGAATAGGCCTGCAAATGTCGCCATGAATTCTCTCTAGGAAGCTTGTAGACTCTAATCCCACTTTCAGGAGGGATGGTCTCGTTATTAGTTTTCCCTTAAAACAAGGTGGACAATGAAACTCACCCTTTTGAAGAATCCTCTTGTTCTTCAAATTATGTCCACTGGATTCAGTGATGATGCAGCGCATCATAGCTGATCCAGGGTGACCAAGTCTATTGTGCCAGAGTTGAAATTCTGGCAATGAAAGGCACTTCTGGTGCTCAGTCATATTGGCTTATATAGGGTGAATATATGTGTGGTAGAGACCCGACGGGAGTCCCTTAAATCGTTCGTATATGGTCTTCTGGCCATCTTTTTGACGTGTCACATACATATATTCAATGTTTTCTTCATCTCTGGTTTCTAAGTGATACCAGTTAAAACGAATATCCTTGAAACTTATGAGATTCCTATTGGATTTTGGAGAGAAAAGTGCATTTTGTTTTTTGAGTCTTGTGTTATTTGGGAGCAATATGATTGCTTCACTAGATCTTTTGATTTATTGGACAGTCATGAAATAGTGATAACAGGACCGTCATATTTGTTTAAGCTATAAAAATAGCATCGATCGTGAAGGACGGTGTGCGTCGAAGCACTGTCCACTAGGCACTCACACTTCATCTATATTAAACAAAGTGAAAATTTATTTGAGTAATAAAAATTGACATTCAGATTAAAGTTCATTCAAAGGAAACTACAGATGAAGCTACATTTATTATAAATGCATAGAAAAACAGAAGATAAGGCTCAATCGAGCAGATAATCATTCTCGAAGTCTTGTGCAGTGAACTTGATCGGAGCTTGAATATCCGCCAGGTTTGTTTCAAGGGGAGGCTTCAGGCTCGCCTGATACAGGTCCTGGAGGTGGCAAGGAGTGCGACAGTTTCTGGACCAATGTCCAATCATGCCACATCTATGGCATTTGTCCTCCCAGTTTTTCTTTGGAATTGGCACTGGACTAGTGTTCTTATGCTTCCATGTGAAGTTTTTCTTCCCCTTGTTGTTGTTCTGGGATAGTGCTCTTGATGGCTTCATTGCAGCTTTCCCTTTGTTATTTCTAGCATTCTTCTTGTTTTTCCACTTCTGGAGAGAAACATGGTGGGCTTCAGGGAGAGGGGCAGCATCAGCAGGGCACAGATTATGAGTGGCAAGTAGTAAATCTCTATTCTGCTCTGCCCTAAGAAGGCAATAGAGCAAATCAGAGAACTTCGTGAAGTTGCGTTCACAATACTGTTGCATAAGGATTGAATCTTTCTCGTGGAACGAGGTAAATGTCTTTTCCAACATGCGATGCTCAGAGACTTCTTCACCACATAACTTCAGGCATGAGGTGATATTATGAAGTGCTGAGTTGTACTCAGCAACGGACTTATAGTCCTGAAAACGGAGATTTTCCCACTCATAACTGGCACGTGGTAGTATGACATCAATTTGATGCCTATAACGTGCCTCCAGTGCTGTCCACAACTCAAGAAGGTCTTCTACCGTTAAGTATTCGGCCTTTAAGGTCTGATCTATGTGTCTCCTGATATAGATAATGGCTTTCACCTTATCCATGTCGGAGACAACGGTAGTGAAACTGCCAGCTGGCTGGGCCGCTGCAGAGGCCTTGCTAGCAGTTGTCTCGGCCGCTGCGAGGGCCAGAATTGAGTGAAGGAGTGCCATTGAACGCAAGTGGAACTTCAGGTCCATTCGCCAGCTCAAGTAGTTCTTTCTTGCTGCATCAAGGACCTCGAAATTGACGCTAGCCAATTTTTCCATTTATCTATGCAATTAAATACGCATGAATTAATATTTATGAAAAATAAATTCACGCAAAGTAAATAAACAGTCATGTGGAGATCAGTTAGATACCCTTAGGAACAAAATGTCCAAAAATGTCCGAAAACGGTCCAAAAATGAAATACAAAATGAAATGAAAAATACAACTTGGAAACTCATTTTGGGTCCCAGCAAAATGCAGATTCCATCTCCGTCTTCAATTTGGCGCATTTTACATTATAACCCCACTACAATATCTCTCAAAACAGAAATAGAAAGCGAGGAATATAAAAAGGTGTATCTCAAAATGGCCGATCCCAAACCACAAGACTAAATTATTTACAACATCCACGCAATTTATAAATTATGCAACAAACACAGGCATAAATTATTGCGCAACATCACAGGCATATCAAATTCAATTTAATCAACATCGCACGCAACTTTATTGGATAAATATAAAATATTTAATAATTACTTGGGCCACGTGGAGACATATCATGCACCGTTAGGTTAGATAACTAACGGCAGAGCGATCTCAAGACCCTTAATAATTATTAAATAACAAAAACTAATTAATCCAAATTATGCAGATATTGACGGTATTGATATTACATGGACCAAAAACAAAAATTATCCTAAAAAGAATATATTAATGCAACATATCAATTATCCAGATATTTTCAGAATTTTCCAGTAATATTCAGGTATCTTCCGATATTTATCCAGATTTAATTGAATTTTTCTGAGTTAAATCTATATTTAAAACAAAATGATAATATACCCCAATTATTAAATAAAAGCCCTTAGGCTTGCTGTGGGCTTCAGGCCCAACAGCCAATATGTATTAGTTTTATTGTTAATAAAGGGGTTAATGGGCTATTGCTAATAGCCGATATGTTAAGTGTTGTATTATATAGTCCTAATCCTAACCCTAGGGTTTAGGATTAGATCCAGCCCCCAAAAAATGAAATTGACCATCAACCTATATTCAATAACATGCCCAAGTCCCCACAAACAATAACAAGAAATTATAAACATTATTGGTAGAGGCAACATAGACTTGGACATTATCGGTTTGTCCAGTAAATATCATCTTTACAGTGACATTTACAGTGACGAAATGGGACGAAATGGTAACAGATGAACTTCCTTTTCTAGGAGATTAGATGATCTCAATACAAAGACCGAGATGTATTTTCAAAGATATGCTCCCCCGGAACATATCCACTGATGATAATTTAACATCTTTGTATGGCTCAGATAATTTAATACTTAACATTGCCCCTAATGGAGAGATCATGTTAAGTATTGAGATCATGTTAAACCAGCCTACTTAATTATTATACAGAGGGATCATCTGTTACCTTTTCTAGGTGTTTGGATAATTTAATCTGGATATAATAGTGAATATCATGTATAAGAATTCCAAAGGTTTCTACTCTGAGTTCTGGCTGTGGATATGTTCCGATGGGGTGGCTCAAAATATTGTCCAAGTAATTGTCATGAAGGGTGGGGTGGCTCAAATATTGTTCAGGGAATTTGGGGATTTCATGCGGATAAAGATCGTATCTCGCCTCATTTAACGAGGTGTATGTACTAGATTTTTAGCAAAAATGTATAATATTTTGCATAATCTATATCTACGAGCCAAGGAATATACCTCTAGATCAGTGATCTAGAGAAAAACCAATAGAATCCGTATATAGAAAAATAAAATTCCCGCTCCCGCAACGCCTTGCAGGTAATCGATCGATCGTGAGGATGAAAAGGAAGAGGAGAAGAGGGGGATCTGACGCAACAGGAGCTGCCTGTGCCGCGGGGGGGTCTGGTTTCAGAGAGAGAGAGCGCGCGATGTAGTCTAGGGGTAGGACGATGTGTACAAAGCAGAAAAATGAATTTTAAAAGAATATTAAGGGGCGTGTAAAGTGGTGTGCGGTGCAAAGCAAAAAAAAACGGAATTACCGAAGAAGACGAGGCTGGCCATTGTTAATTATGTACAAGGAAAAATGACGAGAAAAGAGAAACAGAAAGCGAAGGCGGAACAGACAACGTCACAGGGCGATCATGGAGAGGGCATGGAGGCTGTCATCGGTGGACCGACCGTCGTCGGACATCCGCTCCTGGATCAGACGCAGAGCCCTCTCCCACCGACGCCCGTTCCTCGCGAGCGGCACGTCCGACAGAAGCACCCGGTTGAGCCGGAAGAAGAAGAGCCTCATCGTGAGCACCATGTCCGCGTACGACCCTCTCATCCTCACCGCCAACGGAAGCTTCAGCAAGAAGAACCACAGCAGCGCCACGTGTATGTGGCAGTGTCCCCCCGCCGCCAGTAGCTTCACCTTCAGCATCACCATCAACTCCACCGCCATTCTCTCTAATTTCTGGCCCTCCCCGATCCCCCTCCCTCGCACGACAACCATATATATAGTAGCCTACAGTAGGATTACAACGATGGACGCTGCAGGAAGTTTCATTGGCGCATAATGCAACAACCCAAATGGGACGAGGTTTCTCTTTTCTATTGATTGTATGCGGAAAGGCAATTTTTTCAATCATTCGACCAAGGCTTTGAGTAATCATATAAAGGCCATTTTTGTTGCCAAGGAAACATCCATGGCATTATGAGCGCTAAAAAGGAGCGGGACTCAATTGTGAGCTTAAAGAAAATAATGTTAAAGCCATTTATGCAATCTAACTATCTGATACGCGAACCCTTGCCATGAGCCAAGCCACGCAAACATACAGATGTAAGCTCGCCTCTAGTTGCATCGCTTGGTACGTATCAACGAAAGGACGGACAGTACCATGTGTTGAACACAGTTTGGGCGGCATCACCATCAACTAAACAACAAAATCTAAACATATAATGTTGATGGGAAAGAGCTTGTGTCGCAAAAATTTGCAACTCCCTTGAGGGCTTGAGTTTCGCTCCAGGTCGAATGAAGTTCACGCTACACTTGGCTAATGTAGAAATTCTTTCACCATGCATTCACCAATGTTGAACGCAGTTCACCGTACATAATCCGATACCAAAAGAAGTAAATCTTTAGAGGAAAAGCTTTGGATGGGAAGCTTACAGGATTTGATCTTATTGCAATCTCCCACACTGTTGAATATACCTAAATTCATGCCTACCATTGTTCCTATAATGGAATGACTTCCCCTAGGATTCAATCTTCAAATTTTGGATCGTTAAAAAAGGAGAGAGACCGAAAACATAAGGGGAAAAAAGCAGGAAAATGGCCTTCGTGTCGTAATAAAAGCAACAATAGTAACAAGGTCACCAAAACAGAGAACCACTGAAGCCCAACAAAGGGCCAACAAAACCCGCCAAGTTCTAACAAGTGATGTAGAGTTGTTTCAGTCATACATCCTGAGGATTAAGACTCGCGGCCTTCGAGTTTTGACAAAATAAGTTATGAAAAAAATGGAAGAAGAATGGGGGAATACAAAGCATTTGTGGCAGGCTGCACACAGTTTATCACTTGGCAAATGCAACAGTCTCAAATAATGCATACACTGTAGGATTTCTGTATAATTTTATTCATTCAACTACAGCATGGCCTGAGTTCAACAGATTGATATTACACATTCTCAATGAACAAGGCAATTTCACAAACTAGAGCAAACAATATGGGCTAGCTAATCCAATGTCTATTTATTTATCCAAGGAGAGGTAAACCATATGATTGAGAGGGGAAATGTCATTGCTCCTTCCAAATGCGACCGGTCACCCTTAGCTTCAGTTCCTGACGGTTGCCGCCAGAAAAGAAAAGGGCCATGTTGCGGTGAATGACCAGACCATCATAACTGTCTCGAACCTTCTTGTGTCCATCCCTTATGCTCCTCGGCACACCTTGCCAGATTAATTTCCGACTGTTGCCCCCTACTTCCAGGCTGTAACTATACTTCTTTGCATCCTCCTCCTCGCCCATGAATCTCAAAAATGCCATGTAGACGGGAGCCATCCCCAGGAGGAATGCCTCAAAGTGGAGACAAAAGTGTTGGCCAAAACAATTAAAAACCTGCAGCAAATATATGCATGCGATTCAGTAATGACCAAGGAATGGATACTCTAAACACAGTAACATTTCCATCAGCCGACACATCATCCTCCCAAACAGTGCTACATTTTGACCTTGCCCTTCGCCTAAGGTTAGATGTCTGAACAAGAAGGTAAGGAAAATGAACAAGAAAAAGAGAAGCGAAAAGCAAAATATAGAAAGAGAAATAAAGAAGTAAAAAAAAACTTAAATATCCTCATTGGTCAATGTCTAGTGCATAAATTCATCTTGAACACAATCAAACTTTACACCAGACAAACCATCAACGCCCCTTTGTAAGGAAAAAAAAGCATACTTAATTTCAGTTTTCTTGCATGGGTTTAGAATCTGGATTCTGATTCTCTCAAAATGAATTATGGATTTTGTCTTCTGTAAAATGGCTTTAATTGGGTTGCAATTGCATTTTGAGATTGTATGTTTGCATGTTTGTATCTGTAACTCAATGTTCTATTAAATTTCTGTTGGATCTAGTGTATTTTTCAATAACTGGATTTTGCATTAATAAACTAAATATGGCCTAGGAGCTACCAGAAATATTAAGAAGAAGTGATGTATTAGCTTGAATTGATATGGTTACAAGAGTTGCTCATATATATACTGCATACATCATCATTGGGTACAAGAAACGAAGGGGCATGACACAAGAAACTAAGAGGTATGACACAATGAACTAGGCGACACTACATTTTCCCAAACATATTCATGATTATCTTAACAAGAAATATGAGGATAATCCATAAAACGAGAGGGAAGAGAATTGGCAGAGGAGTTCGATGTTGGTGATTAGAACTAGGGGAGATTAGGGTTCTGTCCTGCTGGTGATTGCGGGCTAGTTTTCTTGGGCTTCTTTTTTCTCAGGTTTAGATTATGTTTTTGGTTTCATTTGGTTTTGATTTTTTTCCATTCAGTTTTCTTAGGGTTTCTTCTTTCTTCTTTATTATTTTCATTTTCTGCTATCTGTTTCTTTAATTGTTATTCTTTTTTGATCTGTTGGTTAGAGTTTGTCTGTTTCTAATTTGATGGATCCATCCAGATCATGGGTTGATGTGGCTAGGCCCTAGGGAGGGGCAGTTTCATCATTCCTCCTGTTCTTTGCCTTTATTAGATGGTGATAGGGTTTCTACTCAGTCTGTAGCTGCCACCCCCTCTTCTTCTCTCTTGAAACTCGAGGGTTTTACTTTTTCGGGTTTGAACTTTGAACGCTTCGTTTTTGTCAATGTGGTGGTATAGGTAGTGATTAATATGTTCTTGGTCCTCGTCATTTTGCTTTTTCTAAGTTTACTTATGCTTCTTTCCCTTTCTCTAAATTTGAATCTGGTTCTATTTTTTCACAGTTTAGATCTGGTTATTTTAGGGTTTCTTCTGCTTGATCTTCTAGATTTAATAGATGTTATAAATCTGATAGTTCTCTTATCAAAGAAGGGTCCTGGTGCGGATGCACCCACCCCACCGTCTACCGAGGATGCGGGACCACCTATCGTGACTTACGTGAGGCGTAGGAGGCGCGGGGTCAACACGTAGTGGGTTTAGTGGCTCTAGGGGTATTCTAGTCTTTTCAAGAATAGATTAGTAAATCCCCTCTTTTCTATAAATTAGGGCTAGCCGTCTTCTTTTGTTCTCATGCTTGATTTGTGAAGAAACTTGTTAGGCATCTTAGAGAAGGTTCTTAGGCTTTGATCCGACATTCAAAGCTAAGAGATATGGTTTCGTCTCGAAAGAAACCCACTTTATTTGTAGTTCTTCGCATTTCTATCCTATAAAAAGTCCACCTTTTTCATTTTCCACGTTTAAATTTACTGATTTGCTTATACGATCTACCGGATCGTATCAAATTGGTATCAGAGCGGTGAGATCCGATGGCAACAAGTACTAGATCAAAGGCGGATTTGATCGATGAGAAGATTCAAGGGCTTCGGGAGGATCTCAGTCGTGAGATCGAAGAACGGTTCGTGGGGTTGAAGAAAACGGTGGGGGATTCCATCAAGGATCACGCACATTCACAAGAGGACATCCAGATAGAACTCTGAGCATGAGAAAGGACGCCGCGCAACAAGGTCGTGATCTCCAAGAATTGAAGGGTTCGAATTCAGATCTGAAGGAGGCGATGTCGACGATGATGACAATGATACAAGCCCTAACTAGGACGAAAGGAGATCTAGGCAAGGAAACCCAAGAGGATGGAGGTTCTACCATCGAATCAGCCCCCTAGAGCAAGCACGGACGGCGACGGAGCTTCCACCTCAAGGCGACGGCTCGGGGGAGTCAAGGGGGTCGGCGCGGCCCCTGACCTAGGGCCGCGCGGGTCTGTTTTACAAACAGCAGACCCCCGCGGGTCTGTTCGGCCTGTGACAGGCCCAATTAGGCCTATCGGGGGTTCGGCGGCCCAACCCAGGCTTTCCCAGGCCTGGGCGAAGCCGCTGGGCCTCCCAGGGGCCTCAGCGCACCCCTGCGGGGGTCCGGAGCAGGCGGCACCCCCATCCAGGGGTGCGGATTGGCGGCCTGCCCCTCCTGGGGGCCCGGCAGGCTTGGCTGCCCCTCCTGGGGGCCCGGCGAACCCTTCACGCCCCTTTGGGGGTGTGGCGGGGTTCGTACCCCACTCTGAGGGAACTTCGGGGACGGTTGGAGACGGTTGGCCTCGGGAGCAGCTATTGGGACCCCTGTGGGCCAATTTTGGAGAACGGAGACTACACATCTTTGGCCGAGGCCCGTTTTTACACGACCACCTAAGTTTGCAGGACACCACCATCAGCCCGAGGCGTGGGAGAGGCCCGGTTGGATTGAGGAGTTGTACGTGGTTGACGAGGGAGGCCCGACGGAGACACATGGCGGCGGTTTGGGCTGGGAAGGTGACCGTGGCGGAGATAGGGGCAACATGGAGACATCAACACGGATCGGCGGTTGATGAAGCTGAAGATGCCGACCTTTGATGGTACAGACCCCGACGGATGGATATATCGGACCGAGCGATATTTTTAAGTGATGAGATTGACGGAGCAGTAGGTCCTGAAGGCCATCTGGATTTATTTTGAGGAAAAGGCACTAGCATGGTACCGGTGGAAGATAGCACGTGCACCTTTTTGCACTTGGAAGGAGTTGTCATCAGTGATCGTGGATCGGTTCCAGGAGACAGCGGAAGGAGATTTCTATGAGCAGCTGTCTGCCCTGAGGCAGGAGGGGACAGTGAGGGATTACATGGAGAGATTTGATAAGCTTAACAGCAGGGTGAAGTGGGTGACGGATGAGGTGATCGAAAACTTCATGAGGGGGCTGAAGCCCTCTATACGGGCTGAGTTGCGGATGCAGAGCCTTGGGACTTTGGAGGACGTCCTTCGGCTAACCCACAAGGCAGAGGAGAAGCATGCAGAGGAGAGGCGCATCCGAGGGACTTGGGGAGGCCAGGGCCAACGCAGTCAGCTGACACCAGCACCACCCAGGGGACCACCGTAGCCCCAGAGACCGTGGGGGAGAAAAGAGGGGAGGCCCGACCAGTGATGCCTGGTCGGTGATTTACTGAGGTCAACATGAGAGTGAGGCGAGCTGCAGGCCTATGTTTCAGGTGCTACGAGAAGTTCAGCCCCGGTCACCGATGTGCGAGCAAGTTGCTGCAGGTCGTGATTGTGGCCGATGAGGAGTAAGCTGAGGTGGAGCCAGAGTTGGCTGAGGAGAGCGAGACGCATGCCCACATGGACGTGGCCGAGGTCTCCCTGAACTCCGTGGTATGATTCACGCCGAATCATACCATGAAGTCGTCAGGGCTATTGGCAGAGCAGGCAGTGACCGTACTCATTGACAGCGGGGCGACTCACAACTTCATCTCTGGGAAGATTGTAGAGCGCCATGGGATAGAGCTGAGTATGATGGAGAGGTTTACAGTGTTGCTGGGGACAGAAAAGATGGAGGAAAGCAATGGGCTGTGCAAGGGCATACAGGTAGTGGAGAACTTCTTGCCCCTGACCTAGGGCCGCGCGGGTCTGTTTTACAAACAGCAGACCCCTGCGGGTCTGTTCGGCCTGTGACAGGCCCAATTAGGCCTATCGGGGGTTCGGCGGCCCAACCCAGGCTTTCCCAGGCCTGGGCGAAGCCGCTGGGCCTCCCAGGGGCCTCAGCGCACCCCTGCGGGGGTCCGGAGCAGGCGGCACCCCCATCCAGGGGTGCGGATTGGCGGCCTGCCCCTCCTGGGGGCCCGGCAGGCTTGGCTGCCCCTCCTGGGGGCCCCGGCGAACCCTTCACGCCCCTTTGGGGGTGTGGCGGGGTTCGTACCCCACTCTGAGGGAACTTCGGGGACGGTTGGAGACGGTTGGCCTCGGGAGCAGCTATTGGGACCCCTGTGGGCCAATTTTGGAGAACGGAGACTACACATCTTTGGCCGAGGCCCGTTTTTACACGACCACCTAAGTTTGCAGGACACCACCATCAGCCCGAGGCGTGGGAGAGGCCCGGTTGGATTGAGGAGTTGTACGGGGTTGACGAGGGAGGCCCGACGGAGACACGTGGCGGCGGTTTGGGCTGGGAAGGTGACCGTGGCGGAGATAGGGGCAACATGGAGACATCAACACGGATCGGCGGTTGATGAAGCTGAAGATGCCGACCTTTGATGGTACAGACCCCGACGGATGGATATATCGGACCGAGCGATATTTTTAGGTGATGAGATTGACGGAGCAGTAGGTCCTGAAGGCCATCTGGATTTATTTTGAGGAAAAGGCACTAGCATGGTACCGGTGGAAGATAGCACGGGCACCTTTTTGCACTTGGAAGGAGTTGTCATCAGTGATCGTGGATCGGTTCCAGGAGACAGCGGAAGGAGATTTCTATGAGCAGCTGTCTGCCCTGAGGCAGGAGGGGACAGTGAGGGATTACATGGAGAGATTTGATAAGCTTAACAGCAGGGTGAAGTGGGTGACGGATGAGGTGATCGAAAACTTCATGAGGGGGCTGAAGCCCTCTATACGGGCTGAGTTGCGGATGCAGAGCCTTGGGACTTTGGAGGACGTCCTTCGGCTAACCCACAAGGCAGAGGAGAAGCATGCAGAGGAGAGGCGCATCCGAGGGACTTGGGGAGGCCAGGGCCAACGCAGTCAGCTGACACCAGCACCACCCAGGGGACCACCGTAGCCCCAGAGACCGTGGGGGAGAAAAGAGGGGAGGCCCGACCAGTGATGCCTGGTCGGTGATTTACTGAGGTCAACATGAGAGTGAGGCGAGCTGCAGGCCTATGTTTCAGGTGCTACGAGAAGTTCAGCCCCGGTCACCGATGTGCGAGCAAGTTGCTGCAGGTCGTGATTGTGGCCGATGAGGAGTAAGCTGAGGTGGAGCCAGAGTTGGCTGAGGAGAGCGAGACGCATGCCCACATGGACGTGGCCGAGGTCTCCCTGAACTCCGTGGTATGATTCACGCCGAATCATACCATGAAGTCGTCAGGGCTATTGGCAGAGCAGGCAGTGACCGTACTCATTGACAGCGGGGCGACTCACAACTTCATCTCTGGGAAGATTGTAGAGCGCCATGGGATAGAGCTGAGTATGATGGAGAGGTTTACAGTGTTGCTGGGGACAGAAAAGATGGAGGAAAGCAATGGGCTGTGCAAGGGCATACAGGTAGTGGAGAACTTCTTGCCATTGGAGTTGGGCAACGTGGATATTATACTGGGGGTGCAGTGGCTGAAGAAGTTGGAGGAGATGAAGGTGAACTGGAAGCTTCTAAGGATGGAGTTCCAGGATGGCGGGCGGACCGTCATGTTGACAGGGGACCCGACCCTTTGTTTTTTATTAGTGGCCTTCAAGGCCATCACTCGGGCGTTGCGGGACGAGGGAGAGGGGTTCCTGGTGGAGTATCAGGGGAAGAGGGGGAGGAGCAACGGGATGAGACCGCAGTAGAGGTTAAGCAGCTGCTAGAGCAATACCAAGTCTTTCAGGACCCGCAGGGGCTACCACCGTCCAGAGGGCACGAGCACACAATTGTATTGCGTGAGGAAGCCGCACCGGTGAGTGTGCGACCGTACCGGTACCCGTATGTGCAGAAGAGCGAAATTGAGCAGATGGTGCAGGAGATGCTGCAGGCTGGGGTAATCCAGCCAAGTGTGATTCCTTTTTCGAGCCCAGTTTTGCTAGTTAAGAAAAAGGAGGGGAGTTAGAGATTCTGCATCGATTACCGAGCGCTGAACAAGGAAACTGTCGCTGACAAGTTTCTCATTCCAGTAATCGACGAACTGCTGGACGAGCTACATGGGACGGCGATCTTTTCGAAGATCGACTTGCGGGCAGGATACCACCAGATCCTGATGCGGCCAGAGGATGTGCCGAAGACTGCCTTCCGCACCCACGAGGGGCACTACGAGTTCCGAGTCATGCCGTTCGGCTTGATGAACGCTCCTTCGACTTTCCAGGCATTGATGAACAAGGTCTTCCAGCCCTTCCTGTGGAGGTTCATTCTCATTTTCTTTGACGATATTCTCGTCTACAGCAGGAGCATGGGGGAGCATTTGGACCACTTGGAGGTGGTCTTCCGGGAGTTGATGGCACAGCAGTTGTTCGCCAACAGGAAGAAGTGCAACTTCGGCCAGGCACGGATTGAGTACCTGGGGCATGTTTCGGCGGAGGGGGTGGAGGCCGACAGGTCAAAGATAGCGACTATGCTGGAGTGCCTGTGCCTACTACACTGCGAGCTCTTCGAAAGTTCTTTAAGAGGAACAGCACCATAGCCTCAGCATGGCCCCTTACCGAACAACTCAAGGACGAATTCCATTGGGGGGAGGATGCCACCAAGGCTTTTGAGGCCTTGAAGGTGCCGATGACGACAGCGCCAGTGCTTGCTTTACCAGACTTCAGCATATCCTTTGTGGTGGAGATTGACGCGTCGGGATATAAATTGGGGGCGGTGCTTATGCAGGAGGGACGGCACATAGCCTACTTCAGTCAGGTGCTATCCGCTAGAGCACGGCTGAAGTCGGTATACGAGAGGAAGCTGATGGCCATTGTCTTCGCGGTGACGAAGTGGCGGCCCTATTTGTTGGGGAGGGAATTCGTGGTTAGGATGGATCAGCGGAGCCTCAAGTACCTTTTAGAGCAGCGGCTGGTTACTGAGGAGCACCAACGTTGGTTGTCCAAGCTGGTGGGGTACCGATTCGACATCGAGTACAGGCCGGGGTTGGAGAACAAGGCTGCTGATGCCTTGTCTCGTCGGGAGGAGAGCGTGGACTTAAGGGCTCTGTCGAGACCGATGTGGCTGGATTGGGAGCCCATGTTGCAGGAGGCGGAGAGTGACAATGAGCTAGGACAGATCCGCGAGTTGCTGCGGCAGGGAAAGGAGGGGCCAACAGGGTATTCCTTGTAAGGGCGCAGACTACTTTACCAAGGGAGGTTGGTGCTACCGCGGACCTCAGTATTTATACCCGCCCTGTTTCAGGAGTTCCATGGCTCAGTGACTAGAGGCCATTCGGGGGTACAGCAGACGTACCAGAGGATAGCGAGAGAGGTGTACTGGCCCGGTATGCGGAGGAGTGTTGCCCAGTTAGTAGCAGCGTGTGACTGTTGGATCTGGATCCTAGCCTAGAGGGGGGTGAATAGGCTAATAAAAAATTCTCGTGCAACCCACGAGAAATCACACGCAGTTAAAAGCACAACCAGAGCAGACACAGAGTACACAGCAGATTTACCCTGGTTCGGTCGTCCCAACGACCTACTCCAGCCCCCAAAGCTAATACTAGATTGAATAGTGCAATAGGTACAAAGTCACAAGTTAGAGCACGCTCAGAGCACTCTCTACGCCTCTACACTCGCCGGACTCTCAGTACCCCACACACAGTGTTTCCTCTCACTATCAATCCTAGCAAAGCTTTCTACCAGCTAGTCCCAAACTAGCTGGGTCTCACTTGTCTAGCCCCAACTAGACAAGTACCAAAATAGTCCACAAAAATAGGTAAAAGTTTCCCCTACAGAGATCGTTACACTAAGACACAAATAAAAGAGTTTAAGGGTTTAGAAATGCTCAGTTTGTGTCTGTGTAGGCGTCTCTGTCAATCAGCGCGTCGTCAGCTCCAATCTGACGCAAACGATGTCCCAATCCGACTCCTGGATGTCAAGATATGCACTGGTCTGTGCACAAAGCAGTTTCAGTTCAATCCTCAATATTTTGCAGTCTGTGCGCTCAGCAATGCTGTTTGATCTTGCGGTCGGTGCGCAAAGCAGTTGAGTTCAAATCTTATTTTTAAGCAGCCTGTGCGCAAAGTAACTCCTCTTTTAAGTTGCAGTCGGTGTGCACAGCAATGTAGTTCAATCCTGTTTAACTCAGCAGCTGTGCACCGAGCAATTAACTTAAAAGAGATGCCACATCAGCTCGGATTAATGCGGGCTTCGCCGTTGATTTCGCTTGCAGTAAAACGATCTCCGCCGTTGATTTGATTTTTGATTTGCTCGGAAGAAGCCACGTCAGCACGCAGAAATTAGATCGCTTCGTTTCGAACTCTGTTCGAAAGCTAGGGCATGCAGTACGGCGGAGACGTCGTCTTCTTCGAGGATGGCGACGGCGGGCTCTCGATGACGGCGACCTCGTGATGATGAAGAGAGCAGCAGCGACGTTGACGATGGATGACGACGGCGGCGAGTTCTTCGTGCAGCGGCGAGCAGCGTCGTTCTCTCGTTTCAGCGGTGGCGATGGCGTACAGCGACGGCGGCGGCGCTTCGTCTTCTCCGACGACAGCGGCGTGTTCTTCTGTGGGGCAGCAGCGGCCTTTCTTCTTGATCAGCGAGCAGCGTTTCCCAGCAACTACTCCGAGCGGCGACTCCGAGCGACGGCGAGCTCGTATCAGCAGCAACGTCTCGTCTCCGGCGACGATACCCTCCGATGGCAGCCTCAGTCTCGTAGCAACGGAGGCTTCGACTGTGGATGACGACGGCGGTCACGTCTCGGCGACGAGGGCTTCTCCGCCTCACAGTGACTCCTTCGCTTCACGGCTCCGACGGTGGCTGTGGTGAGGCTTCGACTTGACGGTGACGGCGGAGGCTTTTCTTCGTAGTGGTGGTCTTCGACGGTGAACTTCAGGGACAACACCAACGGTGCACGACGACGGTGAAGCAGCTTCGTTCACGGCGATACTTCGATGAGCGGTGGCCACTCCGATGTCCGGCGGCGACTCCTTCACACGGAGCAGCGGGGTTCTCCGACTCAAGATGTGATCTCCTCAATGATGATCCTCGAAGAACTTGGGAGATGGGTTTTTGTATGACCTCTCAAGGGATTTTTTTTGGCTGCACTCCTGTAACGTGAAGGGAGATGGTTTGTGTATTGGATTTTGGAGAGGTAGGTTAGAGGAATATAGCTTGGTTTTTTTTAATTGATGTAGCCGCACTAAATACTATTTGTAGCCCCTCAAAGTTTTTGATTGCCGCAGTATATATTTGATAGCCGCATTATTTGCTTCAACCCTATGGAAGGGTATTTATAGGACAGGCTAGGGTTTGTTGTATTAGGTTATGGCTAGAGGATGATGTAGAATCCCTATGATATAGGAGAATCGAGATAATATATTTGAATAGAACTTGGGTAGACCCAAAACACTAGAATCGATACGATCACATCCAAAGTTGATTTGTTCTACTCCCAAATATGATTTGAATTGGTCTCTCCTTATCTCTTCATCTTGACCAAGTCAAGAA
Organism: Scilla litardierei; assembly: GCA_030789695.1. NCBI lineage: Eukaryota > Viridiplantae > Streptophyta > Magnoliopsida > Asparagales > Asparagaceae > Scilla > Scilla litardierei. The sequence continues at coordinate 177,979,238 of CM061142.1, forward strand.
ATCCCATCACCAATTTGACCAAGGCAAACTTCTTTGTGTACACACATGTCCTTTCTCCCAATGTGCTATACGAATAGCAATTCCGCCAAATAGCGAGAAAACATTGTTTCGCCAAGCCTGAAACACACTGAGCACACACATTAGATATACCGACACGTTTGTCATCATCAAACCAAGTTCCTAGATCGTTGCTTCCAACAATCTCCCCCTTTTGGTGATGACAAACCTACAAAAGATTTGATCAATAGAAATGAGTATGTGAAGTGTGTTGAAGGGTGTAATGCTTTGAAAAGCATGCACAACAATTTAGGAAATATAAAAGCATGCTCCCCCTTCTCTCAAGCTCCCCCTTCAATATTTATGCAAGTATTTTTCTCAAGCTCCCCCTTCAACAAATAATACCGACAAGTACCGACAAATCTTTTTCTCAAGCTCCCCCTTCAACAAATAATACCGACAAGTACCGACAAATCTTTCTTTTCTTTCTCCCCCTTTGTAATCACCAAAAGTGGATTAATGAAGTCACAAAAACTATTCTACGCAAAAATAAACCATTATTAAAAGTAGCGTGCAATTTGCATGAGTATCCCAAATAATAGACAAGTCAAGTTCATAGAATTTCATAACAGGACTTCTCCACCTTTGTGTAAGTGTAGTGATATAGACAATAAAGTACAAGAGGAGATTCAATTTCAAATATTCAACCAAATCAACCCACATTTTCCAATTTCCATGAATATCACTAGGATTGATTTTTCCCACCTCATCAAGGATGAGTTCAAGTTACCGAATCCCGAAACATGGCCTAAAATGACTTTTAAATGCGGGGTGGCATTGCTTGACGAGTTATATACACCAACGCTAATGATTACCCATTTAGCACAAGTTGGATACTCGTGGGTTGTGTATTAGCCATGAAGTGTATCCATTTTTCATACGGAGCAAATATATATATATATATATATTTTAAATTCTTTTGTGCTCAATTTTAATTCATGGCTAAACACATCATATCCCTTAGAAATTTCAGAAATTAATCATTCCTACATTCACTTTCCATTATTCTTCAAAAGAATCTCCAAAAGCACTAAAAAGTCAAAATATCGTGAAAGTGCAAATGTAGGTGTAGGAGTCAAGTTTGAAACTTATGAGACATGTCATGGCTACTAAAAAGAATAACATCATGTTCATGTAGCTACAACAATAATGAATTGACTTCTACAAGGGATAGAATTGATCATTCATACAATATCACTCAAGAGATTCAAAAGAGGATAATCAATAAGCACATTTTTTTTTTTGATTTTTCAAATATTTTTTTTTTCAGAAATAAAAACATTAAAAATCATGCATGCAAGCACACAAAATAAAATAAAAATAAGCACTCAAAACAAGTCTATGAAGGTATGCAATGAAATGCAAAGAGGGATAGAAAATTATACATTCTCGTCGCTTTTTGACGAAGGAGCTAAAAGAATGAGACATTGAATTTAATGCTCCTCGCCAAAACTCCATCACACCTACATGAAAGGTGTTAAGTGTGACCTTGGAATCCAACAAGGTCCACTAGTGTTAGCCAATATTGTTTTAGGAACCCACACTTGTTTAAACTTGATATTAGTGTTCCTAAATTTGCAATAATATGAAGTATGGCCTACACTATCACAAGTAAAGCACTTTGCATATAAGTTCTTCGCAATAGACGGTACATTGTGGAACTTCTTGAATTTTTGCTTTTCAACGTTTTTCATACCAAAACCAAGTCATCTTCTATTATTGCCATATAATTGATTCTCTAAAATAGTGTCCAATGATTGTTTTCCCGTAGAGAATTTCTTAATGGCAAGTTCAAGATTAGAGACTTTGGTTTTTAACAATTTATTTTCTTCCACAAGCAATGTGCATTTACTTATAAAAGCTCTCTTGTTTTCCTCTTCTTTCTTTTCAAATTCAACCATTTTTCTTTTGAAATCATTATCCAACATGCAGAATTTATCATTAAGCTCTCTAATAACATAGTCTTTTTCAGTCTCGAGCTTAATCAAATCAAGTTTAAGCATGCTAATATTATTCATCAAGGAAGGGCAAGAGAGACAAGGTGCTTCATCATTAAAACTGGATTTTTCCTTTTTCAGAATATCAATAGTAGAGTCACGTGCAACAATATCAATTTTGAGTTTTTCAATCTCTTTAGACATTTCATATTCAGATTGTTGCATTTCAAAGTTTTCATTTTGGTAGTCATCTATAGTGGATTCTAGCTCTACTATTTTATCTTGCATTTCTTTACAAAGAGTAAGGAGTTCAGTTTTACTACCAGAAATTACCTCATCGTGTATTCCCATCAATGCCATGCATGAATGAGCTTCGTGTTCCTCCTCCTCGCTCTCAGCTTCGCTATCCATGTCCCAAGTAAGCACCTTGGATTTTCCCTTTTCTTTAGCTACCTGAGCTGTCTCATGTGGGCAATCCCTCATTCGATGTCCTCTTTTCTTGCATTTAAAACAAGTCATTCTATTAGTAGTATTCTGATCATAATTTTGCTTAGGAGACTGAAAAAAGTTAGAGCGATTAAACCTGGGTGCCATTTCTGCTCTTCCTTGCTTGGTCTGCACAAACTTTCTGAAATTTCTGACCATTAGCGCTATGTCATCATCTTCTTCTTCACTTTCGTCAGCTTTCAGAGCAAGTGGCTTGGTAGCCTTTTCTTTTTCCTCGGGTTTCTCCCTTTCATTAATATTTTGCAATTCAAGCTCGTGAGACATTAGATTACCTATCAAGTCCTCCACCTTCATCTGTGACAGATCTTTCGCTTCTTGGATGGCAGTGACTTTAGGCCTGAAAGAGCTTGGCAGAGCTCTTAATATCTTCCTCACCTGCTCAAGGCTAGAATATGGCTTACCGAGCGAACTAGACTTGTAGACAATGTTGGTGAACCTCGCAAACATTTCTGATATCGTCTCTGATGGTAGCATGCGAAATCCCTCGTATTCCGTGCTCAGAAGTGCAAGTCTAGACTCCTTCACCTGTGACGTTCCCTCGTGCGTCACCTCCAAAGTATGCCATATTTCCTGCGCAGTTAGACAATGTGAGATACGATTGAATTCAGATTTATCTAATGCACAAATAAGAGCATTCATAGCTTTAGCATTAAGAGAATAAAGCTTCCAATCATTATCATCCCACTTATCATCAGGTTTAGGCATTTCAGTATTTTCAATTTTAATAACAGGTGATTTATAGCCTTTTTCCACAATTTGCCAAGCTTTATAATCATAGAAATAAGATAGATTTTCATACGATTTTTCCAGTAAGCATAATCTCCTCCATTAAATCTAGGTGGACGTGAAATAGACTGACCCTCAGCAAAAGCACTATCAATGTGGTCCATGGTCAAACTAGGCTAGATCTACTAAACTGACTCTGATACCACTTGTTGGATCTGGATCCTAGCCTAGAGGGGGGTGAATAGGCTAATAAAAAATTCTCGTGCAACCCACGAGAAATCACACGCAGTTAAAAGCACAACCAGAGCAGACACAGAGTACACAGCAGATTTACCCTGGTTCGGTCGTCCCAACGACCTACTCCAGCCCCCAAAGCTAATACTAGATTGAATAGTGCAATAGGTACAAAGTCACAAGTTAGAGCACGCTCAGAGCACTCTCTACGCCTCTACACTCGCCGGACTCTCAGTACCCCACACACAGTGTTTCCTCTCACTATCAATCCTAGCAAAGCTTTCTACCAGCTAGTCCCAAACTAGCTGGGTCTCACTTGTCTAGCCCCAACTAGACAAGTACCAAAATAGTCCACAAAAATAGGTAAAAGTTTCCCCTACAGAGATCGTTACACTAAGACACAAATAAAAGAGTTTAAGGGTTTAGAAATGCTCAGTTTGTGTCTGTGTAGGCGTCTCTGTCAATCAGCGCGTCGTCAGCTCCAATCTGACGCAAACGGTGTCCCAATCCGACTCCTGGATGTCAAGATATGCACTGGTCTGTGCACAAAGCAGTTTCAGTTCAATCCTCAATATTTTGCAGTCTGTGCGCTCAGCAATGCTGTTTGATCTTGCGGTCGGTGCGCAAAGCAGTTGAGTTCAAATCTTATTTTTAAGCAGCCTGTGCGCAAAGTAACTCCTCTTTTAAGTTGCAGTCGGTGTGCACAGCAATGTAGTTCAATCCTGTTTAACTCAGCAGCTGTGCACCGAGCAATTAACTTAAAAGAGATGCCACATCAGCTCGGATTGATGCGGGCTTCGCCGTTGATTTCGCTTGCAGTAAAACGATCTCCGCCGTTGATTTGATTTTTGATTTGCTCGGAAGAAGCCACGTCAGCACGCAGAAATTAGATCGCTTCGTTTCGAACTCCGTTCGAAAGCTAGGGCATGCAGTACGGCGGAGACGTCGTCTTCTTCGAGGATGGCGACGGCGGGCTCTCGATGACGGCGACCTCGTGATGATGAAGAGAGCAGTAGCGACGTTGACGATGGATGACGACGGCGGCGAGTTCTTCGTGCAGCGGCGAGCAGCGTCGTTCTCTCGTTTCAGCGGTGGCGATGGCGTACAGCGACGGCGGCGGCGCTTCGTCTTCTCCGACGACAGCGGCGTGTTCTTCTGTGGGGCAGCAGCGGCCTTTCTTCTTGATCAGCGAGCAGCGTTTCCCAGCAACTACTCCGAGCGGCGACTCCGAGCGACGGCGAGCTCGTATCAGCAGCAACGTCTCGTCTCCGGCGACGATACCCTCCGATGGCAGCCTCAGTCTCGTAGCAACGGAGGCTTCGACTGTGGATGACGACGGCGGTCACGTCTCGGCGACGAGGGCTTCTCCGCCTCACAGTGACTCCTTCGCTTCACGGCTCCGACGGTGGCTGTGGTGAGGCTTCGACTTGACGGTGACGGCGGAGGCTTTTCTTCATAGTGGTGGTCTTCGACGGTGAACTTCAGGGACAACACCAACGGTGCATGACGACGGTGAAGCAGCTTCGTTCACGGCGATACTTCGATGAGCGGTGGCCACTCCGATGTCCGGCGGCGACTCCTTCACACGGAGCAGCGGGGTTCTCCGACTCAAGATGTGATCTCCTCAATGATGATCCTCGAAGAACTTGGGAGATGGGTTTTTGTATGACCTCTCAAGGGATTTTTTTTGGCTGCACTCCTGTAACGTGAAGGGAGATGGTTTGTGTATTGGATTTTGGAGAGGTAGGTTAGAGGAATATAGCTTGGTTTTTTTTAATTGATGTAGCCGCACTAAATACTATTTGTAGCCCCTCAAAGTTTTTGATTGCCGCAGTATATATTTGATAGCCGCATTATTTGCTTCAACCCTATGGAAGGGTATTTATAGGACATGCTAGGATTTGTTGTATTAGGTTATGGCTAGAGGATGATGTAGAATCCCTATGATATAGGAGAATCGAGATAATATATTTGAATAGAACTTGGGTAGACCCAAAACACTAGAATCGATACGATCACATCCAAAGTTGATTTGTTCTACTCCCAAATATGATTTGAATTGGTCTCTCCTTATCTCTTCATCTTGACCAAGTCAAGAAATCCCATCACCAATTTGACCAAGGCAAACTTCTTTGTGTACACACATGTCCTTTCTCCCAATGTGCTATACGAATATCAATTCCGCCAAATAGCGAGAAAACATTGTTTCGCCAAGCCTGAAACACACTGAGCACACACATTAGATATACCGACACGTTTGTCATCATCAAACCAAGTTCCTAGATCGTTGCTTCCAACAGTGACGTCTGCCGGCGTCACAAGTATATGGCCATGGCACCAGCAGGGCTGTTACAACCGTTAGAGTTGCCAGAGAGGGTCTGGGAGGAGGTCACGATAGACTTCATTGACGGGTTACCCCGCTCAGAGGGATATACTGTGATCTTTGTCGTAGTAGACCGATTGAGTAAGTATGACCATTTCATACCATTGAGGCATCCTTATACCGCAGTCGGTGGCCACAGCGTTCACTCGGGAGGTGATACGCTTGCACGGGGTACCGGCGTCCATAGTGTCCGACAGGGACCAGGTCTTCATGAGCGGATTCTAGCTGGAGCTCTTCAGGGTACATGGTACAGTCCTTAAGATGAGTACGGCCTACCACCCACAGACGGACGGCCAGATGGAGGTGGTGCACCGCTCTATAAAGACTTATCTACGGTGCTTTGCTTTGGAGACGCCTCGACAGTGGCACATGTGATTAGCGTGGGCGGAATATTGATACAACACATCGTACCACTCTATAGCGGAGACGGCCCCATTCAGGATCCTTTACGGGCGAGATCCACCGCCCTTGCTTCGCTTTGGCGACAGACAGACGCCGGTGTCACAGGTGGAGGCTTATATGGGAGATATGTATGCTATGTTGGAGGAGCTGCGGAGATATCTTTTGAGGGCTCAGCAGGTGATGAAGGCACGGGCAGATGGCCATTAGCGGGACGTCCACTTTCAGGAGGGAGCTATGGTATATCTCAAGCTGCGACTCTACAGGTAGAAGACGTTAGCTCGGAGGCAGAATGAGAAGCTGGCAACTCGCTACTACGGCCCCTATCAGATTGCGGCCAAGATTGGGCAGGTGGCATACAGATTGCGCCTGCCACCGTCTTCTATGATACATCCGGTGTTCCATGTGTCGCAGCTTCGGAAGGCGATTGGGGACCAGTCAACCTCGTCTACTCTGCCGCCTACACTTACTGAGGACATGGAGGTACTTTTGGAGCTTCTGGAGGTGCGGGCAGTTCGTTAGGGACTGGGTCGGCGAAGGGAAGTGCTGATCTACTGGGTGGGCCTACCCGACTGTGACGCCACGTGGGAGGCATATGACGTGGTCCGAGAGCAGTTCCCAGATTTCCACCTTGAGGACAAGGTGGCTCTTTTAAGGGGGTATTGATGCGGACGCACCCACCCTACCGTCTACCGAGGATGCGGGACCACCTATCGTGACTTACGTGAGGCGTAGGAGGCGTGGGGTCATCGTGTAGTGGGTTTAGTGGCTCTAGGGGTATTCTAGTCTTTTCAAGACTAGATTAGTAAATCCCATCTTTTCTATAAATTAGGGCTAGCCGTCTTCTTTTGTTCTCGTGCTTGATTTGTGAAGAAACTTGTTAGGCATCTTAGAGAAGGTTCTTAGGCTTTGATTCGACATTCAAAGCTAGGAGATAGGGTTTCGTCTCAAAAGAAACCCACTTTATTTGTAGTTCTTCGCATTTCTATCCTATAAAAAGTCCACCTTTTCCATTTTCCACTCTTAAATTTATTGATTTGCTTATACGATCTACTGGATCGTATCAGGTCCATATTTCATCCGTCTTAGTTCTACGGAGTTCATGGTGTACGATTTACCTCTTTTCGGTCTTCTTCTGGTTCAACTGGGGCTAGATCTAGATACGATGTATATTCTTCTTCTCAGATTTCTAGGTATCTTCAGAAAAGTGTTTGCTTTCGGTGATTAGATATGTGCCATTTTAAGATAGAGTCAAACCCCCTTCATTTCTGTGATGGCATTAGTCATCACCAACTAAACTGCAACCTTTTGAAACGTTTGGATGAGATTTATGCTATGCGAAGTGGGCTTGTTAGTAACTCGTCAATTTCCAAGGTAGTTTTCGGGTATAGGTTTATCAGCTCAATTGGATTGTGACCTTGCTGATCTTCATCTTGACATTGTTATTATAGGAGGATGTTTGGGTTCTGTTAGAGAGTTGGATGTTGCTCTGCATATGAAGGTGATTGATGGTGCTTGGGATTGGTTTGTTTGTGAAGTTCAGAGGGTAAGTTTGTTATCAAGATGTACGAAAAAAGCTATTTTGAAATCCTTAGTAAATTTTAAGGAGGTTGCTGGTGATGGTATTTGCGTTCAGTTTTGTCAGTCAGAATTTTTCTGCTTCTTGTTATGTTTCAATTGATTGGAATGGGAGCATGTCAAGGTGTAATTTTCAGAGCTGCCTCCTTTTTGTTGGACTGATGAAGCCCATGATTTCTACTTGATGAGTGTTGATAATCTTATTAAGAGGTTTGAGAAGAAGTGTTTAGGTAATGGGATGATTCAACACACAATTTTGTTTGACAGGAGATCGGATGTTACTTATTTTAGGTCAGGTGGTGTGTGTAATGCCAGTGGATAGTTCTTATTTGTAGCACTAGTTCCCCTCCTCATCATATGCATGATAGTAATGATCCTTCCGATGGTTCTTCTAGCCAGAACCCTTTCAGTTCTAGGAATGATGCCAACGATGAGGATGGTTATAGAGGTGGTGTTAAAAGGGAGTGTGCTGGTGGTGATCCTTTTTTGGCGAAAATGGATACGACTTGGGGGGTGCGGCGGCACCCAGTAGATCTGAAATTTATGGACACCGGAGGCAAAACAGTAATTTTAAGGTCCAGGGGTGTAATGGCCCGGCCCGCTTCCCCCGTCCCTCTCTCCCTTTTCTTTTTTTTTTCTTCTCTTTCTTTTCTTTTTCGTGGCCCACTCGAGAGCCCCAGGCCCGCGAGCCTCCCCCTTTATTCCCCCTCTATCTCATTTCCCGCAGAAAACAGAAGCCCAAGCCTTAGGGTTTTTTTTCGTTCGCCTTCCTCTCTCCCTCTCGATTCGGCAGCCTTGTGGGCTTCGACGCCTCTCCTTCAGCCCCTCTCATGCTCGCGTCGCCTGCGACCCCCTCTCTCTTCTTCGAGGCCAGCAAGCCCTCGGGGCCCCCTTCGACGACGCAACAGCAGCGAAGCCCTAGGGCTTCTTCGATCGCATCTCGCACGCGCGACGACTGCGATCTCTCTCCCTCTCTCTCCCCTCTTCCTCTCGGTTGCCCTTTGGTAAGCCTCTCTCCGATTTTCTTTGGAATTGTTGCTGATTTCTTATGGGATCGGTATTTTTGCTCTGAAATTGGGAACGAACTGATGCGGCTTCGATTCCTCAACCCCGTGTTGGTTTCCTCTTGATTTGACCCTATCTCTTGTATTCAATTCTGATTTCGGTTTCCTTTTGGGAGAGGATGATTTGGGGGTAGGATTAGGGTTTTATTGTCCATATTGCTATTTCGTGGGGTCGGACACCCTCGCCTACTTGCGTGGGGTCCCGGGGTTGCCGTTGGGGATGTTTGGAGGTTCGGTGGCTTGCTGTTTGGGTTTCGTGGGCGCTGCTCGCTGGTCGGGGTTCCTCTACTTGCTGTTTGGGCTTCCCCTTGATGCGGCTTGGCTCTCGCTTGCTGACTTGGCTCCGTGGCTGCTGTTTGTGCTCGGCTGGTTCCTTCTACTTGCTGGTTTGGTTCAGTTGGGTCCATTGCTCGCTGTTTGGGCTTCTGTGTGGTACTACTTGGGTTGTGAGCCCCGTTCCCCGACGAATTTGGTTGTTAGCCCCTAGTTCCTTACAAAGAACCCCGTGGACTTTGCCGTAGGTCCGGGTACCCCCCACTATGTGATGAGAAGACCCCCAATCTGATCCCTCTGGCCTAGACTCTCTAGCGCCATCTTGAGTTGACTTTTTCGTCTTTCTTTATTAAAGTGATTGTTATGTTTTCTTAATTATTGGTTCATTGCAAGATTCAGTTAGTATTGTTTCTTTTATATATCAGCATGTTCTTTCTCATTTGCTTGCAGGTTTCTTTCGTCCTTTCTCTATTGATTGCAGGTTTTGGTTTTCTTGTTGCTGATAGTTGCGACGTAGGCTTTCTGCAGATGCTGGGCTTCGGTTCTTAATTATCTTGGTTCTTCGGCTTCGATTTCAGGTAGACTTATCACATATACTCAAATTTAGATTCCTTTGCTTGTGTTGGGGTTTGGGTTCCCTTGCTTATGGTTCAAGCTTCCCTTGTTGGTAATTGAGTTGGATGGCTCCTTTTGCGTGTTGTCTGGGCTTTTTGCATTGTTGTTGGGTTTGATAGCTTCCTTTGATTGCTGCCTTGGGTTTCCTTATTGTCCTTGAGTTGGTGATGCTTCCTTTCTGCTCAGTTTGGAATATCTTGCCATGAGGAACATCCATGCTACCTGTCACTTGCTAGTTTCTTGCTCTTGTTGTTTCATAAGCTTACTAGTACCATGTTAGTTTAATAGTATTAAATTGTGTAGCCTTGGGATGTTCTTATGATGGCACATTACTATGTTGGTACTGGATGACTAGTGGACTATCCTGAGGTTGGCTCTTGACTTGACGGGTTACTATTACCGGTACGGTAATAGATTCCCCTTGGCTACGTAGTTTAATCAATATTGAACCTCACGACACTAATAACTAATAACATGATTACTTTCTGCTTGACTCACCGGGTTTGGGGAAACTTATGATTGGAGAGTACGTGGGCGACTGGGACCTGATCTTTAGCAACCAATCGTTTTTTGTTGTTATTTTTCCCGAGTTAGGGGGGACTCCATCATGCTGATGGGTCCTGAGTCCTGGGGGCAGACAGGGACAGCCATCTTGATGGGTCCTGGAGCCCCACCACAGCTACAGCACTACAGTTCTTACAGGTTTTACAGCTTGCAGTATACTTTACACTTTTGGACTCTGCCCGGGGTTGCACCCTCGCGGTCAAGGTAGCTCTCAGATGCTTATTGTACTCCCCCTCATAAGTCACGGCCTAGGATTGGTTCACTTTAGTTAGTACACTCTTTACAGTAGTACTCATTTTAACCGTCAGGACATCTCTCTTTTGTGTGCCCTTTTTGTTGCTGTCACATCGTCTATTGTGCTTCCTTACTCTTCAATGGCGTGGGTTTTTTGGATTACCAGGTCAGGTTACCTCTCTGGTTAGCGCTGACGTATCTGTAGCTGTCTTGCTTCCTTTTGTGCACCCTTACTTTCTTTGTCTCTTGTTTGGATATTGTCTACTCTATTGAGCGTGGCGCGCCCTTTGTTGCCCACCAGGTACGAAGCACACGATCATCCAGAGGCGTCTGAGCACGCGGAGTTGGAGCTTCAGTATAGGACTTGAGATGAGTCAGAACTTCCAGAGCAGAACAGTTTGAGTGACATAGCGGAGGTACGAGTTCCCTTTACGTTTCAGCAGTAGTACAGCTTTTTTACTTGTCTCTTTCCTTTTCAGTGTTGTGTTACTTATTTTAATGTCTTTTTCTTATTTAGAACTGTGTAGCTGGTCATGTCTAGAGTGTCTCCTTACTTTCTGCACTGCTCCACATTGACTTCACTGGCACCTGCGGGACCTACACGTTCTCGTTTCACAAGTAGCGGCGCCCGCCGGGAGGCGGAGCGTTACAAAGTGGTGGCCCATGCAGGTCCGCGCAATCGCCTCGTGAACAGTGTAGAGCAAGCAGGAAGTGTGATGCTCGATTGACTCAATCTTGCTTTGTGGATGCAGGCGTGTATATACGTGAGAGACATAGACCGTTCAGGAGAGCGCTCATGGCTTCCGGATCAGGATCTGGGTCCGGTGGCGCCAAACCCAACACGGTGTATCAGCTTTCAGACCAGGCCTTGCGAGAGTTGGTTCAGGCTATATGTGAAGGGCCCAGGCCGGATGGAGGAGTGCATCAGTTTCGATCTCTTCGACCGCCGGTTTTCGATGGACAAGGAGATGCTTTGGCTGCAGAAGGGTGGATGCGTTCGATCACCGTCAGGCTGAAGGCTGTAGAGGTACCTCCAGCGTTGTGGATTTGCATGACGACGCTACAGTTGACTAGAGATGCCAGAGACTGGTGGGCTGCTGCAGAGGACCGATTACCTCAGCCGATCTCTTGGGCTACGTTCGAGGAGGAGTTCAACGGCCAGTACTTCTCATCGGAGGCGCAAATGGAGTTGGAGGCACGGTTCATGGACCTGGAGCAGGGCTCCATGACTGTAAAAGAGTACGACGCCGAGTTTTCTAAACTCAGTAGGTATGTAACTTGTTGCAAGATTGCTAACCATACTTTGTGTTTGTGTTTGCTAACAATTGGTGTTTCAGGTTTGCTAAGGACGCAGTGTCTACCCCTCAGGCTCGAGCTAAGAGGTTTCGGCAGGGCATGGACATCGACATCCGCGACAAGCTGGTAGGACTCGGGTTGACGACGCATGCTGAGATGCTCTCCACAGCCCGAGAGTACGAGTACGTGCAGCGGGAGCGAGTACGACAGGAACAAGCAGGAGTTCCTTCCAGACGGCCACCATCACCCCAGAGGAGCCAGACTTTCACCATGGAGGCGATGGAGACAGACGCTCCCGACTTTTAGCTTGTATTATTAGTTGTTGAACTGGTTTTATTTTGTTGTAGCCAGTTGTTGGATATCCCTTGTGTTATATATATATATATATATATATATATATATATATATATATATATATATATATGTTATCTTGTTCTGTTATGGTGAATGGCTCTCCGGTAGGTTATTTCAAAGGCAACCGGGGTCTTAGGCAGGGGGATCCCCTCTCGCCCTTTTTGTTTGTTATAGCTATGGAAGCTTTTTCCCTGCTAATTGAAAAGTCTCTTATTTCTGGCGCCATCCAGCCCATGAGACGTTGTGGGGCCGTATCACATTTGCTCTTCGCAGATGATCTCCTATTATTCTGTAGAGCTAATAAACGCTCTTTTCTTGGCATAAAAGCACTGCTTAAGGACTTCTCAAATTTAACTGGCATGGATATAAATTGGGATAAAAGTATCGCCATCTTCAGTAAAGGAGCAAAAAACCCTATGGAGCTATCTAATGTGCTGGGGATCAATGTTGGCACCTCCTTCTCTACCTACCTGGGCTTGCCCCTATCTTCTAAATACCCCAAACCCTCCATGTTTGGGAGATTGATTGACAAGTGCAATAAAAGACTAATGGGCTGGACGTCAAGCATGCTATCTAAAGCAGGCCGAATTGAACTTGTGAGAACAGTTATATATGGCATGATTAACTTCTGGCTCCAGGTATATCGTATCCCTCAAACTGTTCTTCGGATTATTTCTTCTGCTTGTAGGAAATTCATATGCGGCTCCTCCCGCATATGGGCTTGGAAAGACATCTGTATCCCTAAGAAGGAGGGGGAGTGGGATTGAGAACGCTGAAGGATTTGAACATGGCGGCTGGAGTGAAACTCACATGGAGGCTTTTATCCAAAGAAGGGCTATGGGCTAATTACATGCATTCTAACTATAAAGATACTACCAAATTTTTTTCTTCTAAGAGGTCTGCTACCCAATCCGGAACCTGGAAGTTCATTCTCCACTGCAGGACTTACTCTAAACACTTAATCAAAAGGATTGTTCGGGATGGTGAGTCTACTATGTTCTGGACAGATAATTGGCTCCCTTGTGGGCCATTGGCTGCCTTGTATGATACCCCCAATGATTCAATCGCAAGGAGTGTTTCTTCTTACTGGAGTGGTGCAGGCGGGTGGTCTCAAGAACCATCAATTGCAAACATCCGGCCACTGCTCCGAAATGTTACTCTTACAACCGGCAATGACACTTGGGCCTGGGCAGACGGCTCCAATTTTACCTTCAGGGCCGCATGGGAGGGGACCCGGGAGAAGAAACCCCCTTTTCCCTTCTACTCGCTGGTATGGTCTAAGCATATCCCTCCAAAAATGAGTATAACCCTCTTAAGATCATTCCAAGGCAAATTGGCAACGAAAGATCTACTATCCCGATGGAACCCTCAAATTGAGGTTGGATGTGTGCTGTGTGAAGGAGATGTCGCTGAAACTATAGACCACCTTTTCTTCCAATGTGAATATACGAATTATATACTCTCCAGAAGTCTGCTCAAAATGGGGGTGTCGGATCCCGTCGTTCCTACACTTCGTAGCGTTGGAGACTATGTAAATTCAAATTTTATGAAGGGGGGGACGGTTGGTATATTAGCACGTACTCTTCTTGCTGCAATGGTTTGGAACATCTGGAAAGAGAGAAATAAGAGGATATTTGATGGTATAAAAAAACCTAAAACGGTTCTTATGGAAGACATTGTGGCGTCCATTAAAGATGTTCTCCATCAACTAGAACCAGACACCCATGAGGCTAAGCAAGCTATGGAAAATTGGGATTTTGGATATGCTGGCTAATGGGCTTTATTGTTTTTTTTTGTTGTTGTTTTTTGAACTTTGGCATTTTTCTAGGCAGGTAAAGGGCTAAGGGTTTGTTGGTAGTGGGTGACGGCGCTTGTGCCCGCTCCCCACTCCTCCATTTCACCTTGCCTTTTTACTGCTGCATGTAAATCTGTACAGTTTTGTTACTAATAAAGATACACGCTAATTCTCCAAAAAAAAATGTTATCTTGTTCTAGAATTCAGATGACGGAATTTTTTCTAAGGTGTGTAGAATGTAATGGCCCGGCCCGCTTCCCCCGTCCCTCTCTCCCTTTTCTTTTTTTTTCTTCTCTTTCTTTCTTTTCTTTTTCGTGGCCCACTCGAGAGCCCCAGGCCCGCGAGCCTCCCCCTTTATTCCCCCTCTCTCTCCTTCCCCGCATAAAACAGAAGCCCGAGCCTTAGGGTTTTTTTTCGTTCGCCTTCCTCTCTCCCTCTCGATTCGGCAGCCTCGTGAGCTTCGACGCGTCTCCTTCAGCCCCTCTCATGCTCGCGTCGCCTGCGACCCCCTCTCCCTTCTTCGAGGCCCGCAAGCCCTCGGGGCCCCTTCGACGACACGACAGCAGCGAAGCCCTATGGCTTCTTCGATCGCATCTCGCACGCGCAACGACTGCGATCTCTCTCCCTCTCTCTCTCCCCTCTTCCTCTCGATTGCCCTTTGGTAAGCCTCTCTCCGATTTTCTTTGGAATTGTTGCTGATTTCTTATGGGATCGGTATTTTTGCTCTGAAATTGGGAACGAACTGATGCGGCTTCGATTCCTCTACCCTGTGTTGGTTTCCTCTTGATTTCGGTAGACCCTATCTCTTGTATTCAATTCTGATTTCGGTTTCCTTTTGGGAGAGGATGATTTGGGGGTAGGATTATGGTTTTACTGTCCCTATTGCTATTTCGTGTGGTCGGACACCCTCGCTTACTTGCGTGGTGTCCCGAGGTTGCCGTTGGGGATGTTTGGAGGTTCGGTGGCTCGCTGTTTGGGTTTCGTGGGCGCTGCTCGCTGGTCGGGTTCCTCTACTTGCTGTTTGGGCTTCCCCTTGCTACGGCTTGGCTCTCGCTTGCTGACTTGGCTCCGTGGGCTGCTGTTTGTGCTCGGCTGGTTCCTTCTACTTGCTGGTTTGGTTCAGTTGGGTCCCTTGCTCGCTGTTTGGGCTTCTGTGTGGTACTACTTGGGTTGTGAGCCCCGTTCCCGACGAATTTGGTTGTTAGCCCCTAGTTCCTTACAGAGAACCCCGTGGACTTTGCCATAGATCTGGGTACCCCCCACTATGTGATGAGAAGACCCCCAATCTGATCCCTCTGGCCTAGACTCTCTAGCGCCATCTTGAGTTGACTTTTTGGTCTTTCTTTATTAAAGTGATTGTTATGTTTTCTTATTTATTGGTTAGTTGCAAGATTCAGTTAGTATTGTTTCTTTTATATATCAGCATGTTCTTTCTCACTTGCTTGCAGGTTTCTTTCGTCCTTTCTCTATTGATTGTGGGCTTTGGTTTTCTTGTTGCTGATAGTTGCGGCGTAGGCTTTCTGCAGATGCTGGGCTTCGGTTCTTAATTATCTTGGTTCTTCGGCTTCGGTTTCAGGTAGACTTTATCCCATATACTCAAATTTAGATTCCTTTGCTTGTGTTGGGGTTTGGGTTTCCCTTGCTTGTGGTTCAAGCTTCCCTTATTGGTAATTGAGTTGGGTGGCTCCTTTTGCGTGTTGTCTGGGCTTGTTGGATTTGATATCTTCCTTTGATTGCTGCCTTGGGTTTCCTTATTGTCCTTGAGTTGGTGATGCTTCCTTTCTGCTCAGTTTGGAATATCTTGCCATGAGGAACATCCATGCTACCTGTCACTTGCTAGTTTCTTGCTCTTGTTGTTTCATAAGCTTACTAGTACCATGTTAGTTTAATATTATTAAATTGTGTAGCCTTGGGATGTTCTTATGATGGCACATTACTATGTTGGTACTGGATGACTAGTGGACTATCCTGAGGTTGGCTCTTGACTTGACGGGTTACTATTACCGGTACGGTAATAGATTCCCCTTGGCTACATAATTTAATCAATATTGAACCTCACGATACTAATAACTAATAACATGATTACTTTCTGCTTGACTCACCGGGTTTGGGGAAACTTATGATTGGGGAGTACGTGGGCGACTGGGACCTGATCTTTAGCAACCAATCGCTTTTTGTTGTTATTTTCCCCGAGTTAAGGGGGCTCCATCATGCTGATGGGTCTTGAGTCCTGGGGGCAGACAGGGACGGCCATCTTGATGGGTCCTGGAGCCCCACCACAGGCCACAACGCCACAGTTCTTACAAGTTTTGCAGCTTACAGTACAGTACTTTACACTTTTGGACTCTGCCCGGGGTCGCACCCTCGCGGTCAAGGTAGCTCTCAGATGCTTATTGTACTCCCCCTCATAAGTCACGGCCTAGGATTGGTTCACTTTAGTTAGTACACTCTTTACAGTAGTTGTACTCATTTTAACCGTCAGGACATCTCTTTTCTGTGCCCTTTTTGTTGCTGTCACATCGTCTTTTGTGCTTCATTACTCTTCAGTGGCGTGGGTTTTTGGATTACCAGGTCAGGTTACCTCTCTGGTTAGCGCTGACGTATCTGTGGCTGTCTTGCTTCCTTTTGTGCACCCATACTTTCTTTGTCTCTAGTTTGGATATTGTCTACTCTATTGAGCGCGGTGCGCCCTTTGTTGCCCACCAGGTACGAAGCACACGATCATCCAGAGGCGTCTGAGCACGAGGAGTTGGAGCTTCAGCACAGGACTTGAGAGTAGTCAGAACTTCCAGAGCAGAACAGTTTGAGCATTGACATAGCTGAGGTACGAGTTCCCTTTATGTTTCAGCAGTAGTACAGCTTTTTTACTTGTCTCTTTCTTTTTCAGTGTTGTGTTACTTATTTTAATGTCTTTTCCTTATTTAGAACCGTGTAGCTGGTCATGTCTAGAGTGTCTCCTTACTTTCTGCACTGCTCCACATTGACTTCACTGGCACCTGCGGGACCTGCACATTCTCGTTTCACAAGTAGCGGCGCCCGTTTGGAGCCGGGACGTTACAAGGGAACATTAGTAATTTCTGAAAATAGCTTTTATTAAGGGGGGATGGAATAGTTAGGGATTATACTGAATATTGAGAAGAGAATTGAGAAGAATAGAGATTAGGAGTAAGGTACCTAGATTTAGTGAGAGAGTTGGGCCTTTTCTCTCGAATTAAAAGCTAGGAGAGCGGTTCTCGTCTTGAAAGAGGCCAACTATCATTGTATCCCTTTATATCATCGATAAAAATAACATCTTTTCTCCCAAATCCACTTTTTAGCCCTAAAAATCCCACCTTTCACTTAAAAATCTCGTCTTTCCCACACAATCCATTCAAAATTCTATTTTTATCCCTAAATCCCTTACGAGTCGTATCAAATTGGTATCATAGCGTAGATCAAACTTTGGAAGAGAAATTCGATCGCGAAGTGTAGGGATTAAAGAAATCGATAAAGGAAATGAGAGCATCAATCGTATCCCTCGAATCTGGGGTGAAAGCATCAAAAGCATGGATCAAAGTGTTGATGGAAATCTAGGTGAATTAAAGGACTGCTTACTAGATCGGTTTCGTGACACGCAGGGGTGAGATTTACACAAGCAGCTCCTTCATGTCAAGGGAGCAATGTGTCGTCAAATAGAACGATACCATCAGAGACTACCGAGAGAGGTTCGAGATGCTCTCGAACTGCATGAGATGGACTCCTGAAAAGGTACTAGATGGAAGTTTCATGATGGACCTTAAAGCGAGCATCAGAACGGAGCTTCGTATACTGAGATCGAGTGGACTTGAAGAAGTAATGGAGGTTACCCAGATGGTGAAAGACAGAATCACTGCAAAGCAGGCCGCCAAGGGAGCGATGAGCGGGGTCACATCCCACACTCATACCAAGACAAAGGCTCACACATTCATACCAAGACAAAGGCTCAGAAGTCACAAACAACACAGATGAGCCAAGAAAAGAATAGCGAGCCATAAACAGCCTGCACGATCAAGTTTCTCATGCAAACGGAGATCCAGGACAAGCGTGCCAAAGGTTTATGTTTTTGATGTGACGAAAGATTCGGTCCGGGTTATCATTGCTGGGATCATACTCTCCAGGTTTTGATCATCGAAGAAAATGAAGGCGCATCAGCTAAAGAGGAAGAGCCAAGGGAGACAAGCTTTCCATTTGTAGTGTACCCATGGATTTCATGACACAACCTTGAGGACAAGATGATTCTTTGGGGACGAAGTAATGATACGACTTGGAGGGTGCAGCGGCAACCAGTGACAGATCAGTAATTTTTGGACACAGTGAAAAAACTTAATCTTAAGGGTCCAGTGGCAGATTTGTAATTTCTGAAAATCAATAGCTTTATTAAAGGGGATTGGAATAGGTAGAGATTATGCTGAAAATTGAGAAGTAAATAGATTAGGAGTATGAACCTAAATTTAGTTGGAGAGTTAGGCCTTCTCTCTCGAATTAAAGGCTAGGAGAGCGGTCCTTCTCAAATTAAAGGCTCGGAGAGTGGTCCTCTTGAAAGAGGCCAACTATCATTGTATCCCTTTATTCCATCAGTGAAAGTATCACAGTTTCTCCCAAATCCACTTTCTAACCATAAAATCTCATCTTTCACCCTAAAAATCCCATCTTTCCCCCAAAATCCACCAAAAATCCTATTGTTATCCCTAAAATCCCTTACAAAACGTATCAAAAATGTGATGTTGGTGGTAAACATTTCTTTATTTGGTAGGGTGATGTTAGGCAGTCTTCTCATTGAGATCCTTTGGATTCTTCTCTTTTCCAAACCTTCACATGAGCCTTCCCCATTAGGTGGATGGGATAACTAGGATGATGTTTGATTTGTTATTTTCAGATCATAAGGTTTTGCGAGGGAGGTTTTATTATCGATGCCCACGTTGGTTCTGAGATGGTATTTTTTTCTATAAAAGTTGAAGCTCCTTTTGATTCTCTAACTTTCATTCCACCACCCATAATTATTCCAACTTACAAGGGGTCTCTTTTAAGGCCAGGTTCTCTGCTAAGCTTTTTTATGCTTGTTTCTGTCTCTTGGGAACTCTGTCTGTTTCCTATATTGTGAAATCCATATATACTAAGAGCTCTATGTAATCTTATTTCGTGAAGGCTGATATTTATAGTGATTGTCTTTATGGTGAGGAGTCTGTTGGAAATGCTTATTCTCTGAATGTTCATTCTCTGGATGATGCTGCGGACAAGCTTCTGTGATGGATGACTCTCTTGGTTTGATTATGGCAGATCACGTCTCCGCTTCTGCTGGAGTTAATTTTTAAGTTTCTTTCAAGTCCTTGGAAGTTTCTCCCCTTGCTTATGTTTTACCTGATTCCTCAGTTAGAGGCTCAGTTTCTAGTTATGCTACTATTTGGCGTAGTTGTCATAAAAAAGGTAAGCTTCATAGCAAGTCCTATTCGGTTGAACAAAGAGCAATTAACAATGCTCAGATCATATTCTTGGAAATTTCTTCATCCGACTCCCCATTGGATAGTCATGCTTCTATTAGTGAAGTTATGTAGTCTTCTTTTGTCTCTGTTCTCATTTCCTCTGTCTTGGAGTAATTTTGCTAGAATTTGTTCGACATGTGTTAGGTTCTAATCTAGTTGATATCTCATATCCTAAGAAGAATCTCAATGAAGTTCTTTCTCTCTACTTAATGACGATTCATTCTTAGAATGTGAAGGGTCTTGATCTTCCTAGAACGCGTAAATCTTTGAGTCTTTTCTCCAATTAAATAAGTGTGATATTGTTTTGCTTCAGGAGACTAAATTAGATTCTTGAAATGATTCTATGGTTCGTTCCTGTCTTGGTTCCCTATTATCATTCATGTAGGGATGTTAATGATAATGGTTCTTGTAGTGGCATATTAGTTAGTTGTAACTTGGAACTGTACTTATCTCAAATTTGTGGCATGCTGAGAAGGTTTCTTTTTCTTATATGTTCCTTATTGAGATTAGCAGCTCTAATTCTTTTGATGTTTATTGTTGTTATGGTCCTTATCTTGATATTAAGGATGCTTTTTGGTATGAAACTAGAAATAACACGTGCACATAGTGACACACACGATGAGGGACCAACGCGTGGGTGTGTGGGTATCATCGGGGGGAACAGTGGTTAAAGTACAAAAAACGTAGGATGCAAAGTGGAAAAATCCTGATAGCAAACCCGTAAATATGGAAAAGATGGAGGTTTTTTTGGGTGCTATTTGGGTTCATGAAAGGAAAATGGTAAACATGTAAACAGTGGACATTGGGCGGCTTTTTCTTTAGGAGGGTGAGGTGGCACCCCAATGTGGGGAGTCCATGTGGCACCCCTCTCTCTTTGTCACATGGGACAAATGGCCCCACATAGGGTTGTCCTACTCTCAAATGTATAATAGATTATCTTAAGTATTTTGTTAATAATGTAAGGGTCATTGGGGTGATTTTTAAAGATACTAGATTTGTTCATGAACGAAGAGGTAATTCTTCTCTCATGTCATAATTCTTCTGGATTTAATGATTTGATTCGGGATATTTTGCTTGTTGACTTTCCTCGTTCTGGCCGTGCCAAAACTTGGTCTCATGTGAGGATTTATCTTAGTAACGCCAACCTAGATACATTTCTAGAGTCTAACAATTGGGACCTTTCTTTTTCTCAATCTATTATAGTTTGTTTGATTGGTGATTTGTCTGATCATCTTCCCATTCTTTTAAATACTAATTCTTCTCTTTTCGTCCCTAGTTGGTTTGTTTTGAGAAAGTGCTCATTTAAACAATATTTTAAATCAGTGGTTATCTCTTGGTGGTCCTTTGATTCTGGCTTTTCTATTTCTTTTAGTAAGTTTCTTCATAAGGTTAGGCTTATACATTGGAATTGTAAGCTTTGCTCTTAAATCTTATTTCTATAGTGTCAATGCTAAGAAGATGAACATTCATGATGAGATTAATAATTTAGATCTCCTCAGGAAGAAGACTAGAGATCTGAGTCTAAGAGATCCCTTTTAAGTTTCTTTGAAAATAAGACTTGCAACGTATCCTTGTTTCTGAAGTTACTTGGAGATAAAAAATCTCGGGTCAAGTGGTTGCTTGATGGTGATAATAATTCCACCTTCTTCCATAGTGTTGTTAATTTCAAATGATTCAAATCTATTACTTCTCTGGCTAGTAATGGTATGATACATAGGATATTCAAGCCACTTGGCTTTTACGATTTCTATATAAGTCATGATGAGTACTTCTTATTCTCAGAGATACTTGGAGATAAAAATTTAGGGTCAAGTGGTTGCTTGAAGGTGATAATAATACTACCTTCTTCCATTGGGTTGCTAATTTCATAGGATTCAAATCTATTACTTCTCTGGATATTAATGGTATGATACATAGGATATTCAAGCCACTTGGCTTTTTCGATTTCTATATAAGTCATGATGGGTACTTTATTCTCAGAGCTTTACTTTTGATTGTCCTATTTTGTTTCTACATAGTGAGCGTATTAATTTTTCATCTTCAGACTCTGATTTTACTGAGTCTAAGATTAGATGTTTTTTTTTTGTCAGCCAGTGACAGCTCGTGGCCCTCATTGCTTCCCTCCATTTTTTCCCCAAGAATTTTGGTCCATTATTAAAGATGACATTAGTGGCTTATTCAGGATTTTGCTAAAGGTAAAGCTGACGGTAGTAGATTAAATTATGCTTTAATAGTTCTTATCCCCATGATTTCTTATGCTACTGTAGTTTCTCAATGCAGTCCTCATAGTCTGCTGAAAGTTTCATTTCAGCAGATAATTATGAATATTTTGACTAATAGAAACTCAATTGCTTATATTAAAGATATATTTATCTTTGATAGTGTGGATTTAGTTAAGTAGATTATTTTTGATTGTCATTCTAGACATTTGAATGGTATTCTCCTTAAGTTAGATTTTGAAACCTTTGATAATATGGATTGGAATATCCTTTTGAGGTTTTTAAATCTAGAGGTTTTAGTGATAAATGGATAAGTTGGTAATCTTCAGGATTTATCTTTTGACAAATCGTCTACGTTAGTTAATGGGTCTGAATGTAGGAATCTATTTGTAAGAAAGGACTGAGGTAAGGGGACCCACTTCGCCCTCTTCCTTTTGTTTTAGTGGTTTATGTTTTAGTAGGATTTTTAATTTAGGTAGGTGTAAAGGCTTGATTACTGGTTTGAAGAGCTATCGTTTAATTTCATTGCCTTACAATTTGTGAACAATATTGTACTTTTATTTAACTTCTTTATCTTTTAAGAATATGTCTGGACTCAGGAGGAAAGCTGCATTCTTAACATCCAGTTGATGTATCGGCCGATTCTAATTCCTTTGGCTTAACCGATGGGGCGCTAACTTTCTTAAATCTACTACTATCTGGTCAGACGGTCCCTCTTCTCAACAAATAGTGGCTGCCTCTACTTGCAAGATTGATTCCTTTTCTAGTAAGTCACTTCGATCAGATTGGCAATCTTTGCTGCATAGGATTGAGCTTTAGTTGGCTCCTTGGAAATGCTCATCTTTATCCTACGGAGGTAGGCTTATCCTTCTTAATTCTAGTAACTCATCTCCCCTTCTTATTTGATATCTTTTTATTATATTCCTGATTTGGTTACAGTAGAATTGACAAGATTTGTAATGTGTTCTTCGGATCTGGTTATTCCTCTGAGAGTAGTATTAGATGTCTTTGTAGTCGAAAAGTTGTCTCGAAATATACGGAACCATGGTGATGCAGATATTATTGATTTTTGTGACATGAATTTAGCTCTTTTGGGTAAGTGATTGTGGTCTCCTCTTACTAAGCCTGATTTTGACTGGGTTTGTTTTCTTAAATTTAGACTTTTTCCTAGGTGTGGAATTTTGATTGTGTAGATGGTGAGCAAATGTTTGGTGCATTAGCTTTTTGGAAAGGTGGTTGGAAGTGTGGCGTTGGTTTGAGATGTAGTGGAAGATTTTGTCATAGTGATGGTAAAAATATGAGATTCTTGTTGGGTTTGTGGATTGGTGAGGTTCATCTGCCTGTGGCCTATCCCTCTCTTTTTGCTCTTGCTAATGATACCGAAGCTTCAGTATATTCCCAATATATCATGAAAGAAGGATACATGGATTGGAGTATCAAGTTTCATAGAGTTATAGATATTTATTTAGTTCCTTAATAGATTTAATCCATTTTCTTAAAATCTTATAATTGGTTAGCTTTTGATGCATATACTTGGTGTTGATTATCTAATGGTCATTTTCCGATTAATTCCTTCAATAAGTTTTCATACTTTATTGTGGTTCGAACTGAGTGGAGTAGAATTATTTGAAAGAATATTGCCCCTCTGAATATCAGTGTCCTAGTTAGTCAGTTGTGAAGAACAAGCTTTTTACTACTACTTACTACTGATAATTTAGGTAAGAGATATTTCTATTCTTACTCAAGTTTTCTACAAGTCCCATTCTGAATTTTCTTATCATTTATTTGTTTCTTGCACTACTTGCTATGTCATTTGGTCTTTCATTAAAGATTGTTTTCACTTAATCTAAGCCTTCTCACTTAATCTAAGTCTTTCTCTCTTTCCTCCTGGTGGACTTCTTGGAAGAGGAATAATATTCGAGTCAAGACACCAATTACCGTAGGATATGGTTATGATGGTTTTTATTTGTGTTGGTTGGACTGACAGGAATAATCACATTTTTAATAATACTAATCTATTTTGAGTCTTCATTAGATTTTGTTTTGTTTTTGTTGATCTTTGGGCAGGTACTCTTTCCATTCCCATAAGCAGCGAGTGGATACATCTCTTCTTACATATTCAAGGAAGTGGACTCACTTCTATTCTTCTCTTGGAGCCGTTGGCCTCTTATGATGCTAAAAGCCTTGGTGGTTCATCCAGATTTAGTCAAGTGGTTTAGTTGGATTGACTTGTTAGGATGTGACTTTGTTTGGTTCTTTTGGTTTGTAGTATCTTGAGTGGTAACCTATTTGGCTGTGGATGTTACCTTCTTCTGTATAGTCTCTCTTTAGAGAGTTTATGGCTGGATCATAGGCTCCATCCTATTGTCTCAAAAAAAATTCGGTTTTCTCAATAATTTTAATTTTACTTTTTTAATAATCCCTTGAGGGTCAACTTGGGTGTGTACACCTAGATCTGCATCTCTCTTCAAATATTTATGCAAACATATTGACTTGAGCTTGATGTTCAAACGTATAGACAGAAGAACACATATTTTACATATAATAGCATACAGAGTAAAGAACACAACAGCAATAGCAGGTTCATATACTACAAAGCACATCTTGATGTTCCTCCTATCAAGGAAAAATGAATGTCACATTCAAGATTGCAACAAAGAGTAAATCTAAATGACAAACCAATTTAAAAGGGTATAGTTACAACCAAATATTTCTAGTTTGACCGCTTGGAAGTTTAAAAAAGGTAAACATGAAGTAACTTACAGTGAGCATCCATGTGGCATTCTCAACCTCATGAGGATTGGACTTGACATATCGATGATTGAATGTGCACCCATCATGCATATCCACTTTGTGATCATTTTTCAGGTGAGCTACAAGCATCGGAATGTCACCAGTGACAAGACACTCAGACCCAGCATATGGGCAATTATAGGGCCTGAACTGGCATAGCTGCTCGTGCTTAAGTTTTCCATAGTAGGGAAATATTCCTGGACATCCAAGATTCTGATATCTGCATGGAAGTTCAAGTGACTCTGCAACTTTCTCAAGAGCTAAGCATCTGATATCACCCAACTCATGTCGGCAAGTAGGGCAGTGATTATGTACCCTGAGCTTGCAACTTGAACAAAGAGTATGGCCATTGGGGCACTGCAAAGAGGTCATTCAATGATTATTTCCTTTAAGATCATCATAATCATGTGGCAAGGAAGAGTCAGGAGCCCGGCACACATATATGTAGGCCGGTTCATAGGAACATGACCCAAACTGGTAGCAAAGTTCGTAAATATTATCTAGTAGCATTGGCAAACAAAATAGTAAGCGTCTCAAAAATAATGAACATAATTTTTTGGGATTCATAAGCCTCGAATAGGAACCAGTAATTTGAGCCAACATTGAAATTTGAAACATTAGAAGATTACTTCCAAAAGGAAAAGTACAATATCTAAGATCAGTTTTTAGGCAACGTAAAGAAACATTCAAAAAGCTACAGTGAGTTATACAATTTTGCGAGTTGTAGCATCAATAAGCTCCATCTTCGACCACTGATTGTTCCCACACTAGAGAACTGAGTTTGTTGAGACCACAACGATCAATGACATCAAATCTGACAAGTCATCATCACCTCAACGAGTGCATCCTCATAACAGCGCCTCCTTTCATCTCATCGGTTTGTGAAACACTGGTAACCCAGAGTCCACAAGTGCTGGTCAGCATTATGCAGGCATCTCGATCATTAAAAAGCGATGAGAATCTTCTTTTATATGCACATATATGGCATGATTTTTCAACAAGAATCTGAATCCAAGCTGACTCGCATCCCCCTTCTCCTTGCAACCCTTGATGCTGCTCACAAGTGGACTTATCAGCAGTGTTACCTGGACACGGCATGAGAGTTCCCTAAAGTGTCCAACAAAGCAAATCTTCACTAGTAGGATATGATGACACATATAGATATAAATCATATATCTCTATCGCATTCTCATATATATAGGGGAGAAATATGTTCTATTTAATCTTCCTTGTTTACTTACCATAACAATGATATAGATAGAACAAATCATGATATGGGTTATGACTCTGGTGATAGTTATAAAGACATAAACCTCGTTAACTTTTCTTGTTTCTACCCCCCCCCCCCCCCCCCCCCGCGGGGGGGGGGGGGGTGGGGGGTGGGGGCTTTTCTCTTCTGAATTATTCTTATTTATTATTGAATTATTTCTAATCCTCGCATCCTATCCCATCCGTTCATATAGTTCGCATTTCCCATCTATTACAATGATACCATGTATCCCATCTATGATTTACGTGAGCTGTGTCCAGTCCTTCAACATGGGTGTGCTAAAGTGTCATCTGGCATGGCAAAATTTTGCTAGATTGTCTGGGCAACTTTCCTGCAACAACTTTTTTTTAATTTTTTTTATTGGATGGTTGATACTGAGCAAATTGAGTGGTTTGTATTTCCCTGAATACCATGTGCTATTTGGACCTAAGCCCCTTCTTCCTTTCGATCTTTGTCCATTGTTTTCCCACATGAATTAGGAGCCAGTTTATAAAGGATTGGCACCAATTCAACAATCAGTAACAAAAGCTTGATCAGGTGTGTTATAACCATAAAACTGGATGGTCCTACTTTGGTTCTGCATTGAAAAGGCTTGCAATATGGTGCCTGGTACACAACAATTGCAAATTTGCAATAAATTCAAGAATTAATAATAGCCAGCCTTCGTAAGGGAGGAGCCATGTGAAAACACCACAACACAATCATAGATGGGTGACCACCTGCCATGTTCTCACATAGGTGCCATGCCGCAACATATAACCCTTTTCAATCACCCAGGTTCGACTATACTGCTCAAGTTTATCACACTTTCAACACGAGAGCTGCATAGAAAATCCTTGTGATAATTTCTTGTTACCTACTGATAGCATTATAATTTATAATTTATAATTAATGGATATGTATAAGAAATAACTGGCTGATGCATTCCCACTTAACCATTGCACTTTGTTATTTGTATATTATAGGTTTATAGTTGTCAATTAGCTAGTTTCATAAATTCTGTATAATAGTTGTCAATTAGCTAGTTTCCTGATTTTGTATAATTTCCTAATATATATCCTTAATTTTGTATATAAACGTGCCTTATTTTTCAATGAAAATAATGAGAAAGTATTCTCTTTCTATCTCAAATAACATGGTATCAGAGCCATAGAAATTCGAAATTAGGGTTTGAGTGCTTTAGGGTTCTTTTCGGCACGCTGCCCATCTCACATAACATGGTAAGTCGCAATATAAATTATGCACTTGGGAGATCTACTGGTCACAATGGCAACAGAGGAGGTGGCTCACATGGCTTTAAAACTCAAACATCGGATTTTGGTGGAATTGTGTGCAACTACTGTCGTAAGCCATGCCATACAAAGTTTGAGGGTAGAAAGCTTTGGTACAAAAATCAGCAAAAACACTTGGCCCATGTTGTGTCCACTAATGATGCCTCTCATAGATCAGTCATTATCTCTGCCGATGAATTTGTTAAGTTCTCACAGTATCAGGAATCACTCAAGTCTTCATCTTCTTCTATCACTGCTATTGCTGATTCAAGTAAACCCAACACGTGCCTTCTTTCCTCGTCCTTCAAATGGGTCATTGATTCTTGTGCCAAATATCAAATGACAGGTAATTCTAGTCTCTTTTCTACCTTTCAATCCAATACTTCCACTCCTACTGTTACTTTAGCAGATGGGTCTTCATCTTTTGTGTTATTGGGTCTGGCACTATCAATTCTACCCCTTTGCTTCCTCTATCCTCTATCTTACATTTACCTAATTTATCTTTTAATTTGCTCTCTGGCAGTCAACTCACTAGTAATCTTAACTGTTGTATCTCATTTTTTCCTTATCATTGTTTATTTCAGGATCTTATGACAAAGCAGATTATTGGTAAAGGACATGAGTCTGGAGGCCTCTACATCCTTAACACATCGTTCCAAAATTCTATTGCTTGCTCAAGTGTCACTTCTCCTTCCGAGACTCATTGTCGATTGGGTCATCCATCTCTCCCTTTGCTCCCCTTTGCTCAAGGAGCTCTGTCCACAATATAGTAAGGTGTCTTCTTTGAATTGTGAATCGTGTCAGTTTGCAAAACATTATCGGCTTAGTTCAAGTCCTAGAGTCAATAAACGTGCTAGTGTTCCTTTTGAATTAGTTCACTCCGCTGTTTGGGTCATTATCATATTTTGTCTAAACCTGGATTTAGATATTTTGTTACTTTTGTGGATGATTGTTCTCGTGTAACTTGGTTATTTTTTATGAAAAGTCGTTCTGAATTATTTTCTCGGTTTTGTATGTTTTGTGCTGAGATTAAAACTCAATTTAATGTTTTTATCCGTACTATGCGAAGTGATAATGCCCAAGAATATACGTCCGCTTTATTCCAATCTTATATGGATTAGCATGGCATGCTTCATGAAACCTCGTGTTGATACTACATCCTAAAACGGTGTGGCAGAACGTAAAAACAGACGTCTTGAAACTGCACGAACCCTTTTATTTCAAATGAATGTTCTTAAACCATTTGGACCGATGCAGTTTCTACAGCCTATTTTCTCATTAACCGCATGGCATCCTCTGTTCTTCATGGTGAGATCCTATACAAAATCCTTTTTCCCAATAAGTCGTCATTTCATGTTGACCCAAGGATATTTGGTAGCACTTGTTTTGTTCGGGATGTTCGTCTGCATATCACTAAATTAGATCCCAAGTCTTTGAAGTGTCTTCCTGGGTTATTCTCGTCTTTAGAAAGGTTATAGGTGTTAGTGTCCCATTCTTAACAAATATCTTGTCTCCATTGACCTTACCTTCGTGGAAGACACTCCTCATTTTCCATCTTCACCTATTCAGACTCGTCAAGTGGAGGATGATGATTTGTTGGTCTATTCTATCACAACCTCCGCACTTGTTTCCGAACCAGATCCTGGCAAGCCTCCTATTACTCAAGTCTACTCCAGGCGTCAACCTCTTGATTCATGTCCTGCACCAACTCATTCGTCATCAGATCCAGTCCTGAGCGATGATATTCCTATTATGTTACGCAAAAGTAAGCGCCAATGTACTTATCATATTTCTTCGTTTGTTTCTTATAACTGCTTGTCATCTTCCTCTTGTTCTTTTATTGCTTCTCTAGAGTCTATCTCTATTCCTAAAACTATCTGTGAGGCCATATCTCATCCTGGTTAACATGATGCAATGATAGAGGAGATGAATGCTTTAGATGACAATGGCACTTGGGGCTGGATCGATTTACCTTCAGGTAAATTGGCTATAGGATGCAAATATGTATTCGAAGTTAAAGTCAATCATGATGGGTCAGTTACCAGATTGAAAGCCCGTTTCGTCGCTAAAGGCTATGCTTAGACCTATGGAGTGGACTATTCTGACACTTTTCTCCTGTTGCAAAATTGACATATGTACGATTGTTTATTTCAGTGGCTGCTACCCATATTTGGCATTTACATCAACTTGATATCAAGAATAATTTTCTCCATGGTGATCTTCAGGAGGAGGTATGTATGGGGCAGCCTCCGCTTTTGTTGCTCGAGGGAGTCAGGACACGTTTGTCACCTTCGAAAATGTTTGTATCGTTTGAAACAGAGCAATCAGGAGCTGGTATCATTGTGTTAGTTGTGTATGTGGATGACATTGTTATCACTGGAAGTGATACTACGAGAATCTCATCTCTTAAGTCTTTCTTTCATACTCAGTTTCACACGAAGGACTTAGGGTGCTAAAGTATTTCTTCGGTGTTGAAGTTACAAGGAGTAGAAAAGGTATATTTCTATCTCAAAGAAAATATGTCCTCGACCTATTAACTGAGACAGAAAAATTGGGAGCAAAGTCTTGTTGAGCTCCAATGACTCCGAACATGCACCTCCCAGGAGATGTGGAACTACTTGAAGATCCTGAGAGATATCAACGATTAGTTGGGATCTTCAAGAGGTGTGCATGGAGCAACCTCCGATTTTGTTGCTAAGGGGGAGTGGGCACGTTTGTCGCCTTCGAAAATCTTTGTATCGTTTGAAACAAAGCAATCAGGAGCTGGTATCATTTTGTTAGTTGTGTATGTGGATGACATTGTTATCACTGGGAGCGATACTACGAGAATCTCATCTCTTAAGTCTTTCTTTCATACTCAGTTTCACACGAAGGACTTCGAGGTGCTAAAGTATTCCTTGGGTGTTGAAGTTACAAGGAGTAGAAAAGGTATGTTTCTATCTCAGAGAAAATATGTCCTCGTCCTATGACCTATTAACTGAGACATGAAAATTGGGAGCAAAGCTTTGTAGAGCTCCAATGACTTCGAACATGCACCTCACAGGAGAAGGGGAACTACTTGAAGATCTTGAGAGATATCAACGATTAGTTGGGAAGTTGAATTACCTTACTGTGACTCGTCCATATATTGCATATTTAGTTAGTGTTGTCAGCAAGTTTATGGCATCCCCAACAATTCATCATTGAGTAGCGTTGGGGCAAATTTTGTGTTACTTGGAAGGAGCACCAGGATGTGGTATCGTGTATGCAAACATGGGCACACTCATAGTAAATGCTTTTCAGATGCAGATTGGGAAGGTTCCAAAATGGATAGTCCAAAATGGATAGAAGATCCACTTCAGTTTATTGTATTTTTGATAGAGGAAATTTGGTCTCATTGAAGATTAAGAAGCAAAACGTTGTATCATGATCCAGTGCAGAGTCAGAATATAGGGCCATGGCACGGTCTGTGTGAGAGATAGTGTGGATATATCAACTCTTGACTGAAGTAGGACTTAAAACTTTGGTACCGGTAAAACTATGGTGTGATAACCAAGTTGCTCTTCATATTGTATCGAATCTTGTGTTTCATGAGCGAACTAAGCATGTTGAAATTGATTGTCATTTTGTTCGGGAGAAAATTCAAGCAGCCTGATATGTGAAGGCTGGAGAACAACTAGGGGACATCTTCACAAAAGCTTTAAATGTGGTTCGGGTTGATTATCTTTGTAACAAGTTGGGCATAATTAATATATATGCTCCAACTTGAGGGGGAGTGTTAGCTATATATTATAGGTTTATAGTTGTCCATTAGCTAGTTTCCTAAATTGTGTATAATAGTTGTCAATTAGCTAGTTTCCTAAATTGTGTATAATATTTGTCAATTAGCTAGTTTTCTAATTTTGTATAATTTCTAAAGATAGATTCTTAATTTTGTATATAACTGTGCCTTACTTTTGAATGAAAATAATGAGAAAGTATTCTCTTTCCATCTCAAATAACACACTACATCCTATAACCTTTCTCAATCATCAAGATTAAGACTATTCCTAAAAATTTATCAGCTTTCTTGGTGTCGAAATCACATGAAATGCATATAAATCCTCATGATGGCTTATTGACTCCAACTAATTTATATTAAAGTGAAAAAGTATACATAAGAAACAGCATGCAATATAAAGTCTAGCTTTGGTTTCTATTTGCCAAAGTTACAAGATCCATCTAAAAATAAGTCAAATTCTCCATTCTTCCAACAAATGTAGGTAAAATAGCTTAATTTATATGGTACTTTAATATAAACGAAGCAGAAACTTCCACATGCACCTTGCAATCCTCCTATATAAATTAAGCCATCCTCGTGTCGTATTATACCTTAAGGAAATAACTCGTCATTTCCTAAGGACCTAACAGACAGCTTTCCCACCTGCAAATGATTCATTAATTAGGGCACATCTTCATGCAAGACCAGATTTTCACTAACAAATTGAAGATCCCTCCATCCCGATTAGGCTCTAAGTTCATGCTTTTTAGAAGGTTACACATCTATTCTTCTTTTAGTAGTGCAAAATAACGTCTTGATTAGGTGGAAAATTATGTGTGTTTTTCTGGTCGGGGAGGGTGGTTTTCATTGCAAAAACTCCCAAGTGCAAGCATCGTGATGTTTTTTAGATCTAAATTGTTGAATGTGATCTAAACATCATACTACCTCCACATTCCCTTAGGATTCATCCATTATTTTTCTTAAGGTATATACATGTATGAATTAAACTTTTATAATTTTGAAAATAAAATAAAATAAGCTTTCACACAAGCTTGGTGCGAACCATTCGCACCTGAAACCCCCATATATTTATGTATGTGTGTGTGTATATGATTAATGTGAGCTGATCAAAAATGTTCAACAATGGTCAGATGTGAGCTGCTTTTTTCGATGGCCACTTACGAACCGTTACGTCAGCGGACCCGATCATTTTTGATTAGGTATTAACTTTTCTACATTATTCTATATATATATATATAATTTTCAGCTAAGGTGGAAATTCTCTCCTTAGATAAAATCTAGAACATATAAACCACCAAATGTGCACATGAAAAGATTGTAAAGTTTATGCAGAACCAAGGGTTTCACCTATTTTGTAGGTGAAAAACTTGATCTAATCAAAATCAACAATTTGAATTGTACAGTCAAGTCTATCCCAATCTAAACTGTCCATCTACAATCAAAATCACTTCTTACCTCTCACCATACAGTATTCAAGACTAAATCCATACTAAATCAGAAACTAACCAGAGCAAGTATCAAGAGGAAGGGGTTTTGACTAAGATCCCAATCTTTTGTTCAAGTTACACGTGGCCTCAAGGCCATTAAGCATTTAGGCAGCCTTAGACATGACCCCGATTATTAAGCTACACAAGCAGCAATACAGCTGTCTGGGGTGAAATACTTAAAGCTCGGATATCGTTACCACGATTCAATTTTACAAAAAATGCAAAGCGATATAGTTTGGCATATAAACAATAACCACCGGTCGCATGTTTGCTTGAATCTTCAACTTTACAACTTAAATTTCACTTGCACCAAAGTTTCATCAAGTGCTTTCAAAAGTAAAGATTCCAAATAGATAATATGAAAACATCAATGGTTAACTAGAATGTCCTCTACACAGCGTTGTCAAACAAACTGTTCAGGGTTGACTCAATTTTGGCTCGCTCGAAATCGTAAATGACTCGAACTCAAACTAGGCTAGCTCACTCAAGTTTGGTTTGAATAAGGTTAACATTTCACATCGATATGTTGTGTGTGTATTCTATAAAATAAGGTTTTGAATGACTATACTGACTAGGATAAAAGGGTTGGTAAAAGAATGATAAGCAGTTACTCTAAAATCAACGGTGAATATGAAATGGCATGAAATTTTTAAGGGAAACCCCTATGGTACCGCATTATTTTTCGGGAGGAAATCCTAAGATACAAATGGTTATAGTTGAAATTTTAAAGGAAAGATTTTGAATGTGATGGCAATTTTTGGAGGAAAAATGTTTTGAAAGAGGCTGGAATTTTTTTTGGGATGACGATTTTGAATTGAGTGGTTGAAATTTTTTAAAGAGTAAATTTTGAATGTGTTAAGAAAGAAAATTTTGAATGTGGTTGAAATTTTTAATAGGATAGATTTTGAATGGCATGTGCCCTTATAACTAGTAATTTTACATTTAAAGCATAAGCCACAACTTTTTTTGAAAGGTAATAATTATGCTTCATTAACAAAAATTTAAAGAAGCACAATTATTACCTTTTTAAAATATAAATAAATGGTACATGTAAAATAAATATATGTATGCATAATATAAATATGTACAACTAAAATACACAAAATTATATATGTATGCATAATATAAATATGTACATCTAAAATAAATG
Source organism: Scilla litardierei (assembly GCA_030789695.1). Lineage (NCBI taxonomy): Eukaryota > Viridiplantae > Streptophyta > Magnoliopsida > Asparagales > Asparagaceae > Scilla > Scilla litardierei. The sequence continues at coordinate 178,012,702 of CM061142.1, forward strand.
GTACTTAGAATCAACAACAATATGATGCATTTTGGCATTTTACTTATCGTCATATCTATAAATAAGTTCTTATCAAGTACAAAATAAGTAATGAGATATGACAAACACACACACACATACATCTTTGTATTTATCTATGCGATAAGTAACGCCGAATGACAATATTTAAAGTGCCAATTCCATGATGCATCAAATAAACATAGTTCGCAAAGTGTTGAATTTAGCTCAATTAAATATTTAACTGACTCGCTTGTAGCTCACTCGATTACTAAACAAACCAAACTTGACTAGCCTTGGATCACTTGAGTTCAGCTCATTTACACCCCTATGCATAAGCAATAGAATATTCAAAATTGAAGACATCCAATGATTTTATAAAACAAAGATTGCATGTGGTATTATTTTACATATATATCAATGATATAAGCCGAACTACGATAGCAAATTTTATGACAAGTCGCTTCCACTAGGCACCAACTCCAGGATGATAGTTATATAAACACAATTATAAACACATGCACCTAGGGTGGTAGTTATATAAACACAATTATAAACACATGCACCTTGATTGACCCACAACTAACAGTAGGTTCCTCGGGTAAGAACTTTACGGTCTTAAGCATCAATCTAGAGCATGTATGAACTTATATGATATCATGGTCAGTTACAATGAAAAGGATTTTGCATAAATAGAACTTAAAAAGAACAATAGAAACCAAAAGTTATTATAAGAAACTACGGTGATGACCATGATAAAAACAACACTACTTTCATCACAACCCTTTGGAGTCGGCAATTTTTTTACCATCCATAATCCATGCTATGGTAACGGTGATTTCCTTGGTTAAATTAACAACTACCGCATCATTTTCCATTGCCTTCATCCATGTTTATTTAGGCAAACACCTAGCCTCGTTGCTCTAGTAGCTACGCTTCTTGCTTTTCCTTTCTCTTACATAACATTTTTCCTTTTAGACCGGCTTTTGAAATCTATAACACCACGTGGACATCTTCTCCTCTCGTCTTTATTAATCATATTCTAGAATAAATAGCTCCAAAGTCCACACTTTGTATTCACGTGTAGGCATTTCTTTCTTAGTCTTTGTTCCACCATTCTATCTAAAAGTTCCATCATATGGTTCATACGCTTGAGACAACAATACTTTAGATGATTTCATAAATCTTATTTATTGTTAGAATAGGTCAAAGTGCTAATCCTTTACTCATCAACTAGTATTATAATTTGTTTGAATAACTTAATTAACCACACTAGGCCCATACCTTTGAACAATTCCAAGCTTCTATATGAGCATCACTAGGTCCTACAACTCCAAGTTTTCGTGCTTAAAGTGAATTGCACAGAACGTTCTCTTAGCTAATCCCCCTCAACTTGATTATTGGCAACCAACACCCTTGGAAAGCTAATACAATTAAAACAAATATTAAAATGTAAAATTTCCTTCTCTCTCTCTCCACTCTATCTTATATCTCTTCATGACTCACTCTCTTGCCCACCTCTCTTTCCTCTCCTCTCTTGCAATTATTCAGATAAAGATTCATCTATCTTTAAATTGAGATAGAGTATTTTTTCTTTATTTTATTTTATTTTAGATTTTATATTTGAGAAAGGGATAGAGTTTGAATCCTTTGAATCTTTTAGTTAGTTTGAGTCTTTTAGTTATTTTGTTTAGGATATAGTTTATCCTTTTTGAATCTTTTATTTATTTTTAGTGTTTTAGTTATTTTAGAATTTTTATCACATCTTGAATATGAGTTTTGACAGACAAGTTGTAAACCTAAATAAAGGCCATAAAATTATTTATTTTTTATAAATCAATGGAGAATTAAAATTTTGATGTAAACTTCTAGTTTCTCTATAAATATTAAATCTTTTGCATTGGTGTGTGCGAGTGGGTTAGGTTGCCTAAGAGAGGTTCCAAAAATCTCCGCATACGAGACATGCAAGTCATTAGATCTCTATAGTGTGAGGCCTAAAAAGTTATCATTCCCTAATTTCCTTTTCCCTAAATCCCTACCACATCCATTTCCGCTTCCGTCATGCATCATATTCCCCCTCCCTCTTCTTTCTTACTTCTCCCCATTTCCACTTTCTTGTCTCTGCCTTTTCTCTCCTCTTCTTTCCGCTCAAGCTTTTTTCCTTTATTTTTTTGTATCTCTTTCTTGCCTCTCTCTAGTCTATTTTTCTCTAATTATTATATTTTTATGCTCTTTCCCCCTCTCTCTCACCCATCTCTTCTCGTTTATTTTCTCATCTCTTTTTACTCTCTTTTTTCTTCTCTTTATCTTATTGTTTGCTTCTTTGTTTCCTCTCTCATCTATCCTCACGTGTATCTCTAATTTCTCTCTATTAACGGCAAAAAAGAGAAATCAATAAGAGGTAAGAGCAAGATAAAGTGAAAAGGGGAGAAGAGTTGGGGGAGTATAAAGAAAGATAAATAGAGGAGATAAGTAGATATAGTGCAAAAGTGAAGATATAGAAAGTCAAAGAAAACGGGACAAGAAAAGAATAGGCAAGAGATATATCGGTGGGGGGGGAAAGATAAAAGATATTTGAGAAAGAAGAAAATCAAAAAGGAAAGAGAAGCTCAAGGAGATAAAGAGATGCAAGAAAGATATAAATGGGAGAGGTAAGATGCAGAAGTCACACAAGGGGAAAAAAGGAGACACCAAGAAAATGAAAGCAGGTGTATAAACGAGAGGAGAGAGTTGTAAAGATAGGCAAAGAGGCGGATGAGAAAACAAGAGCAAAGGAGAAAGTAACCAGATAGGAAGGAGAGAGGTGAGAAAGAGGAAAGAGAGTGGAGTTGGAAAGTGTAGATGACCATTAAAACTATCCGAAATGCATTTCTCAAGAATTCACGATAAATCTTTAATGGTGTTAACTCAAAGGGTGTGGTACATTAGTAATCAAGTTTGCGGATATAAGTACTATTCTCAACATATTACATAGTTACCAGTGCAAGTTGTTTTGCATAACAGCATTAGCTTCACAAAATCTATTTTTAACAATTTTTGTAGTTCTTCCAATGCATATTCATTAAATGATACATGAAAGTATCAACTCCACCTTTCTTTAATTTCATTATTCGTCACTATAACATTAATTAGGTCTCTACACTAACTTTCTCTCATGGTAGCAAAATTATATATCAATTTCTCTCTCCTTTATTTCCACCCTTTTATACAAATCTTTACTAATTTATTAAAAATTCTTTGGGGTTGGTCCATGTACTAAGATCATGGTCTTCCCAAATCAATTCTAACCATTCATTTAACATCATTTACGATCCCGGTATAAATTTTCAATTAAATTAACCATATGTCTTTATAACAATAACGCTTTTCATTAAATACAACCTACACATCTACAAATTGAAGTCATAATGTGGCCTTTCTAATTTTCTAGGAAAAGAAGTAATGATATTTAACTTCAAATTTTGATATAATTTTCATAGAGAAAAAAGATCATATTATTTTGCATGGTTATAGATAGCGGAAACAATCCGAACACTGAAGCAGGACGTAATTACATCCGAAAGAAAAATAGGAAAAATAGCATGACAAAATACATAAAGAATACATAAATATTTACATGATTAAACAATACAACCATTGTAACGGTATTGTAACGGTCTGTTTTCTACAAAAGCATGTTTAGCATTTTTAATGTATTTTGCTAGATTTACTCTCTTTCTATTTCTTTTCTCCTTTTTACTTTTTTTCTTTCTCCTCCTTTTTCTTCCTTACTCTCAGGCCCAATGGGCGGCCCGCCCATCTTTTTCCTTTCTTTGCTTTTTTTTCCTCCCATATCTGCTCGGCCCAAGCCCGAAGACCTCCCACTTAAAATATCTCTAAGTGAGACCCTAGCCCTCATATTTTCTACTCGCCGATGCCAACAACCACATGATCTTTTCATTCGATCAACTCGTACGGTGCAGTCGCCCCTCGTCTGACAAGAGGAAACCCCCAGTGGGCCGTCTGGAAGCCGTCCAGGGGTCGTCGTCGCGCCTCTCGCTTCAATCCCACAGATCGCGCGTCATGATCACCCACATTTTCCTCTAAAGGGTTCCTCTGATTTCTATATATCTGATGGGACCCGCGTCGACAGCAGGAGGTGGACCCGCGGCCAGCCTCACCGGGCCAGCAGCCCGCACGCACATGAGGGGATTTTCCCTTATGGGCGTTTTGACCCTTCACTTCTAATTATTTTTTAATGGCAAACTTGTAATTGATTAGAGGGTGGGATTTATTCTTAAGCTAGGGCTAGCCGTCTTTTATTCCTCATGCTTGATTATTAAATTGTTCTTGAGCGAGTTCTTAGAAGAGTGCGGACGTCCTTGCTTATTGGTGTCTTGGGAGGGTGGTTACCCCTAGAATTGTAGCCAAAGTTAGCTCTTTTGTTTTCTTCAATATAATTTCAGATTTGCTATATTCCTATCAATTTGATGTCAGAGCACGTGACGATCCATAGCTGCTTCGACAAGATCATAAGACAAGTTCGAGACTTTGGAGGCGAAATTTACTAGCGAAATCGACAGGATAGCGAAATCCTTGGCGGGGAATGATGAATCTATGGCAAAGTTGACGGCTTCCATCGAAAAGTTGACGGCGAGGCAAGAGAAACAAGCCGACCAATTCGTGCAATTGATTTTTCAATTGACGGCCAACGCGGTAAATGATTGAAAAGGTGATGAAAACCCTAAATCAGTGGGAAAGGCGCCACCGTTGGTCAAGGGGAAGGAAAAAATGGAGCTTTTTGATGTGGAAAAATTCCACGTGGAGGAGTACGATGAGGAGGAAGACGGATACCCTTGTAAGGAGGATTATCGAGAAACGGTGCGTCAAAAAGCGGAGGAAGCAAGAAGGGGGCGGCCCTAGCCCCCCCTTCACGACGCAGGACAGGGTTTTGGGGGCCGCGGGTCCCTCCCTAGGCCCCGCGGACCCCAGAACAGCTTTTGGGGGGCAGCGCACCCCCCAGCCTGCGTCGAGGCCGGCAAAGGCCCCGGCGGGCCCCACCGACCAGCGATACGGCTGCGGGAGCCCGGACAACCTTCGGCAGGGCCCCGCGGCCCCTCCACAGGGCCGATGGGGCCCCGCTGATCAGCGAGGAACCACCCGCGGGGGGCGGGAAGCAGGGCAGGAGAAACGGCCTTCTTTCGGGGATTTTTCGGCCTATTTTGAGGGCTTGGCACGTGATTCGACGGCTGTTTTGACCCGGGAGTTGGGTAGGGGTATTACGACGATGGAGGAGGTTCTCGGGACCCTACCGACCCTCGATATGGCGATGATAGATGGTGCCTGCCACCCCACACTTATGAGGGGCGCCCCGGAGTTTATCAGGAGTGGGAGGGTCAGACAGGAGGCTACGATGGTCGAGGAGATGGGCCCCGAGGGGGCCATGGAGATCGCTGGAAAGGACCGCCGAGAGGGTTTGAGACACACCATGAGAGGTGGCATCAATACCATCCGCCTAGGTATGTCGGGGGGACGAGGAGACCAGGGCACATTCAATATGGACTGGCTGCGGAAATTGAAGATGCTAGTATTCGATGGGGTGGATCCAGTATCGTAGATCAACTGCGCAGAGAGATTTTTTAGAATCTCTCGCATGACGGAGGAGCAGAAGCTGGATGCAGCTAGGATTTGTCTAGATGAAAAGGCCATCGCCTGGTTTCAGTGGAAGGATGCGAGGCGTTCTTTTCGCTCGTGGAAGGAGATCAGAGATTAAATGGAGAGGTTCAGGGACCCCCACTTGAGAAACGTACGGGAGCAGCTGCTATCACTTAGGCAGGAGGGCACAGTGTGAGATTACCTAGAGAGGAGGTTCGAAACCCTATCAGGACAGATGCACGGGGTGACGGATGAAACAATAGAGAGTACCTTCATGAAGGGGTTGAAGGCCACTATTCGAGCAGCGGTGCGCATGCAGAAGCCCCAGAGTCTGATGGAGGCTATGGAGTACGCTCAGATAGCAGAGGATTAGCAGATGGAGGAGAGGAAGACAAGGGGCGGTTGAAGTGGTCCAGTTTTTCGCAGTCAGACAGTGACAGGAGGTCCACAGAGAGCCACAACGGGATCTGATCCGGCCCCAAGGAGAAGAGTGGGGAGAAGAGTAGTGCCCCGCATGTTGGGGGCAGTTTAGACGGATGACCGACGCGGAGATGAGGGAGAAGCGGCAGAATAGCATATGCTTTAGATGCGACGAGCGGTTCACACCAGGCACAGTTGTGCGGGGCGCAAGCTCCAAGTACTGCTACTTAAGGATGATGATGACGATGCTGAGGTTGAGGACGAGAAGGCTGAGGTAAAGGAGGAGTTTAAGGGCCACCAACTAGACGTGGCGGATGTTTTCCTTAACTCCGTGATAGGCTTCACACCGAACCATACCATGAAGTTGAGACATATCGACGACCAGGAGGTAACAGTACTTATCGACAGTAGGACGACCCACAATTTCATTTCCAGTAGAGTGATGATCCAGTAGGAGCTTCAGCTGACAGACTGTGGCAGCTTCAGTGTCATGATGGGGACGGGGAAGGAGAGCAGTCGGGGGTTTGCAGAGGATTAATGCTGATATTACAGGGGGTGCAGGTGATCGCTGACTTCTTGCCTCTAGACTTGGAGAGTACCGTCATCATGGGCATGACGTGGCTACAGACGTTGGGGAAGATGACGGTGAATTGAAAACTTCTCAGAATGGAGTTTCAGGAGGAGGAGAGAGCAGTCACATTACAAGGGGACCCCAGCCAATGCAGAGTATTGGTCTCACCGAAGACCATGGCGAGGACCATTCAGACAGAGGGCGGTGGATACTTAGTGCAGTTATATTCATTGACGGGAGATGGAAGCGCTAAGGTCAGTGGAGAGCAGCCCATTCCAGGAGAGGTACAGCAGCTGATGGGGCAGTTTGAGGTCTTTCAAGGAGCCCCGGGGTCTTCCACCGCCGAGGGATCACGAGCACGCCATAATACTGCGGGAGGGGGGTGTCCCCCATCAGCGTAAGGCCCTACCGTTACCTCCAACATCAGAAGGACGAGGTCGAGCAGATGGTGGCAGAGATGGTGTAGGCGAGAGTGATACAGCCTAGTGTAAGTCCCCTTTCCAGTCCAGTGCTGTTAGTGAAGAAGAAAGATGGGAGCTGGCGTTTCTGCGTGGACTACATGGCCTTAAACAAGGAGACCGTGCCAGATAAGTTTCCCATACCAGTTATTGATGAGCTCATGGATGAGTTGCATGGGGCAGCCCTATTCACCAAGATAGATCTCAAGTCGGGCTACCGCCAGATCAGAATGCGACGGGAGGATGTGCCCAAGACGGCGTTCAGGACGCATGAGGGCCACTACGAGTTTCTAGTCATGCATTTCGGCTTGACTAACGCACCAGCTACCTTCCATGCCTTAACGAACAAGTTATTCCACCCTTACCTGAGATGATTTGTACTCATTTTCTTCGATGATATATTGGTGTACAGTCGTACCTTGGAGGAGCACTTGGACCACCTGCAAGTCATGTTCCAGGAGCTACAGTACCATCAGCTGTTCGCAAACAGAAAAACGTGCTTATTCACACAGCCACAGGTGGAGTATCTGGGGCATGTGATATCGGCAGACGAAGTGGCAGCAGATAGATCGAAGATTGCGGCGATGCTAGACTGGTTGCGTCCCACCACCCTCAAGGGGCTGCGTGGATTCCTGTGCTTGACAGGATACTACCGCAGATTTATGCAGGGGTACGGGATTATCGCATGGCCACTAACCGAGCTACTTAAAAATGACTAGTTCATTTGGGGTGAGGAGGCGACGACAGCATTTGAGGCCTTAAAAAGACCATGACCACTGTGCCAGCTTTGGCGTTGCCAGACTTTTCCAAACACTTCGTGGTAAAGGCAGACGCGTCGGGACATGGGTTGGAAGCGGTGTTGATGCAGGATCAGCGGCCCATAGCGTATTACAGTCAGGTGTTGACCGTTAGAGCCAGACTGTGATCTGTCTACAAGAGGAAGTGGATGGCCATTGTCCTATCTATCTAGAAGTGGAGACCGTACTTGTTGGGGAGGAGTTTTCTGGTGCACACAGATCAGAGGAGCCTCAAATACCTATTAGAGCAGCGCACGGTAGCAGAAGAGCATCAGAAGTGGCTGCGGAAGCTAATGGGATATAGGTTTGAGATTGAATAACGCCCCGAACTAGAGAACAAGACGACGGACGCCCTTTCACGGTGAGAGGATGTGGAATTGGCGGCACTGGTTTCAGTACTACAGGACTGGGAGCCACTGCAACAGGAGGTTGAGCAGGATCAGGACTTGACAGGGATACGGATGGTAATATTGCAGGGATCTACGGGGTACCTAGGTTATACTATTCAGGAGGGATGGCTGCTACATTGGGGAGCGATTAGTTCTGCCGAGGACTTTGACATATATACCGACCATACTTCAGAAGTTACATAGCAGTGCCGTAGGAGGACATTCTGGAGTCATCAAGACTTACCAGAGGCTGGCGAGGGAGGTCTACTGAAAGGGGATGAAGAAGGATGTAGCGAGGATGATTGCAGAGTGTGACGTTTGTCAGCGTCACAAGTATCAGGCGATGGCTCCGGAGGATTACTACAGCCGATGTCTTTGCCCAATCGTGTGTGGGAGGACCTTTCCATGGATTTCGTTGATGGACTGCCTAAGTCGGGAGGATATACCGTCATATTTGTTGTGGTAGACCGCCTCAGCAAGTATGCGCACTTTATACCACTCTGGCATCCTTACAGCGCAGTGACGGTGGCGGAGGTATTTGCGATAGAGGTCATTCGCTTGCATGGGCCCCCAAAGTCCATTGTCTCTAATAGGGACAAGGTGTTCCAGAGTAGATTCTGGTAGGAGCTTTTCAGACTTCAGGTTACAGTGTTGAGACGGAGTACAACCTACCACCCGCAGACAGATGGCCAGACCGAGGTCGTCAACAGGAGTGTAAAGACTTATCTGCGGTGTTTTATTTCAGAAAATCCTAAGGAGTGGGCTGGCATAAGCGAAGTACTGGTATAATACATCACACTACAGCCCAGACGACACCGTTCAGGACCCTGTATGGTCGTGATCCCCACATTTACTACACCATGGGTAGGAGACGGCACCAGTATCAGATGTGGTGCGGTACCTGGCAGAGGGAGATCAGATTTTGGAGGAGCTGAAGCTCCATCTAGCTAGAGCTCAGCAGATTATGAAGACGATGGCAGACCGTCACCGCAGAGATGTGTAGTTCGCAGTAGGGAATATGGTGGATTTGAAACTGAGACCCTACCAACAGAGACCTTGGCCCACAGGAGGAATGAGAAGTTAGCGTCGCGATATTTTGGGCCTTTCGAGGTCGAGGCCAGGGTGGGACCGGTTGCTTACAGGTTGAGACTACCCCCAGGATCTGATATCCATCTGGTATTTCATGTGTCGCAGCTGCGCCAGGTTATCGGAGACCGCACACCGTTGCCCACACTTCCGGAGACGTTAACAGATGATATGGAGGTGATGTTGGAGCCTGAGGCGCTGATGGGGGTCCGTAGATGGAGCACTGGAGATCGAGAGGTGCTGCTGCAGTGGAAGGATTTGCCAGAGCATGAAAGCACGTGGGAGTCCATGGACGTAATGACGCAGCAATTCCCAGATTTCCACTTTGAGAACAAGGTGGCTCTTTGGGGAGGAAGTAGTGATGGGACCCGCGTCTACAGCAGAAGGCAGACCTGCGGCCAGCCCACGCGTGGCCAGCAGCCCGCGTGCGCATGAGGGGTTTTTCCCCTAGGGACGTTTTCGACCCTTCACTTCTAATTATTTTTTAATGGCAAACTTGTAATTGATTAGAGGGTGGGAGTTATTCTTAAGCTAGTGCTAGCCGTCTTTTATTCCTCATGCTTGATTATTGAATTGTTCTTGAGCAAGTTCTTAGGAGAGTGCAGACGTCCTCGCTTATTGGAGTCTTAAGAGGATGGTTGCCCCTAAAATTGTAACCAAAGTTATCTCTTTTATTGTTGTTTTCTTTAATATAATTTCAGATTTGCTATATTCCTATCAATATCATCTCCATCTCCTTCTTCATGCTTACACGAAAATAATACGTTCTTTCCAAATTTCTGGGGCTTTCGGTTCGAATGTCTGCAGATTTTGGAATTTGTTTCTTGCGGATATCGTTCGGATTTTGTTGGGGATTTCGGTTTTCTTTAATTTCTTTAGCATCATCAGTGAACGGTAGATTCTTATCTTCCTTGTGCTACAGTTTAATTTCAGTTTCGTTATGAGATGAATCGTTGGTTAATTTATGAGATGGATCGTTGGTTAATTTTGTGCGAACATTAGATTTTTCCCTAGTATTAAGGATATGATGATTTGGGTGTGGGGTGTAAATTCCCCCGATTCATGGCTGCAGGGCCTCCTTGGCTGTCGGTTTTTGTTTTCTGTGGGGATTGTAGGTCGAAGGGCTCAGGTGGAGTTCGAGGTTTTATCTTTGTTGGTTGTGGGGCTCTCGGGTCCCATGTTTACTCTCTGGTTGTCTTGGCTCTCTGGTCTTTGCTGTCGGTGATCAACAGACCATGCACTTTTGTATTGATTGGGGATTTCAGCCTTCGGATTAATTGTTTGTGACCCTACAGTGTGGTTATTCCCGGCAATCGGATTAAGTGTACTATTCTTGACCCTTTAGTGTCACGGTATTGCCCCCCGACCTTAGAGTAGCCTTTGGCACATCCCCACTCTTTTATGAACTTTCGAAATTTTTCTTGCAGCCACTATATGAAGAAAGAAAATTCCTAAATCTGATCCCTCTAACCTAGAACTTTCAAAACCATTAGGATTTCATCTTTCAAATTTCCTTTATAAAAGGTATTGTTTATGTCCCCTTCATATCTTAGTTCATTACATAGAATAGTTTGTGTTTTTTATACATTAGTTTAAAACTGAAATATCTTATAAAGGAAAATAATTCTATCCTTGTATCTTAATGGGCCGGCGAATTGTAATTTTTAGCTATGTAATTGACTCATCACTCCAACCAAGGTTGGATTTTATCACAAGTCATCATTAATATTGTGCCCTTTAATTTGTTGAGCAATTATTTCTTTAAGCATGCTAGCACTAGAAGGTTTGATGTTATGCTTAAACTACGTAGTCCAGGGATGATACTTTTGATGATACTGATAAAGTATTGGCTGTGGATTGGATTTAAGAATGGATTCATACTTGCACAAAACTTGACTTATTGTCCGTGAACCCCCAACTACGTAGTTTAGATAATATTAAACTTAGACAAATCCTGACAGTAACAACAATACTTGACATGACGCAATTGATACACAAAACTAGAGATAACTGAAAATCTAGACAATATGACCCGACATGAATATTGTACATGACATCAAACTGTTAGCTAAACAACTTCACATGACTCGCAGTGATTTTAGGAAAACTTATAATTGAGAGAGTGCGGAAACGATTGGAGCCCTGCTTTCGGCTAGTATCTGATAGGATTTCCTTTTATGGATCCCGAGTCCCTGTCACAATTGACTTTTAGACTCGGCCCAGGGTAGCGCCCTACGGTCCAAGATGGTCTACAGGTTGCACATCGTGCTCTCCGTTATAAGTTTACGATTTAGAATTTGACAACATTAATTAGTACAACTCTAGTAATTGTTGACATTGAAATGACCTTAATGTGTTACTTTTGGCATTGTATCATTCATATCTGTTCGTCATTATACATCTTTTTTATGCATTGTCATTATTATTGTTGCTTGGTTAGATATCATCTACTCTATTGAGCAGTGATGCAACTTCTGTTGTCCCACTAGGTGACGAACAGGAATATACGGAGGCACCGGTGTAGGAAGAGTCAGAGTTCATCGTACATGACGCCGAGCTTTATTGGCTAGTTGAGTGTGAGTGTTCTTTGTATCTTCAGTTCCATGTATTTATGTTTCAGCTTAGAGTGAGTTTGTGCGTTGTTTCCTGTACAAGAACTTTGTAAACTTGATATGAAAGAAATGAAATGAGTATCTTTATTTTCCCACTCTGCTCCACATTGTTTTCACTAGTATCTGCAAGACCTGCATGACGGCACCCGGAGACGGGGCATTACAACCATGTCTACGGGAAACAGTTGATCAACGTAGCACTACATTAAAAGGAAAAATTTACAAGTATATAGTGATTACTCACTATTCTCACAACCCAAGTCTACAACTAAAGCCTCACAGGAAACCCAAAGTTTTTATACAGAGGATGGGCACACCCTTAATAACCTCTTGGCTTACTGCTCTAGTTACTCTAGTTACTCTACTGCACTTACAATTCAAAGAGGTGGACAATCATCCTCTTTATATAGAGTTAGCTCTGCCATGCATGTCGAATTCGATGATAGGTCTTACAGCATCATTAAATTCAATTATATGCTCGTCTATATAAAGGCTCCTTATCAACATGTTAGCATCCCATTAATTGGTTCAACATTTCTCCTTTGCAAATTCCAATACCCCCGACGAAATACAATGCAGCATTTTTTTCTCTATTTTAACAAATTCAGCACAGCACTCAACTTTATTTATTTGGATTGTTGGCCCGTTAAGTCACTTTACACCAAATCCATTACTTTATTTACTGGTTGGATGTGACTTAAATCGGCTGACATTCCTGATTGAAATGGTATCAATGTCCCATTATAAATATAGATCCTATTTGAATAGCATCAAATAATGACTGAATAATATCAAATACTTCTTATATAGTGTCTAATAGTAGCTCAAATAGTGTTGAATAATCATCTATATATGATTAGTTGTAAGTTTTGAATGAAAAGAGAAAAAAGAAATTTAGCAACTGTAATTTATGACCAGCTGAAATCTTCAAACATCATTTTTGTACTGCGAATGTGACAATAAAATATTCAAATGAGAAGCTCTATAAAAGGAACCATGTTTTTCTCCTTTCCGCGCAACAAAAAGTGAGATGCTGTGAAGATATGAGATTATTTGATTATCTCCTTCAAGAAACTTGAAGGTTTCTTCTGAGGCTTCTAAGTATTTGTATTGGTGGTAAGGTGGTAAGAGAACCGTAAATTATATGCAAGTCTCCTATTGATATAATGAAATAAAAATCTGTTGCTACCTGTAGACGTAGATCCTAATACCGAACCACTACCGAACCACCACCACGTAAATCATTGTATATTCGGTGTTCTTATCTTTTCTTATTTTCTTTCTTATGCAAATTTCGATTAGCTTATGTGTTTGGGTTGCTTCTACTATCCTTGACAAATTGATATTGGAGCTATGATTACTTGATCTAGTACAAGTATATCATTCGTAAAGTACAAGATCGAAAAGTTTGACGAGAAAACAATGTCAATCGGTGATGCATCAAGATCTCTATTGACGTAACTAGATTAAGGCACATATGTGAAAAGAACATGATGTCGAGTTCAATATCTCATGCTGAGACAACCATTATTAAAAAGGTACTTACTATCATCTAGTTGTATATGTTTGATAACGTTCTCATAAAGGTCACAGATGAGATGTCTGCAACTAGCTTATTGTATACTACAAAATCGTTGACCAGCAAGTTAAATTTAAAACAATGTTTGTTTACACTTCGTATGACATAAGATACATTGATCAATGACCATCTTGTTGAGTGAAATAAGATTTTAATAGATTTGAAATATGTAGGTGCTTAAAGTAAATGATGAAAATGCTAACCTCATTCTACCCATTTAATATAAATAATACATTTATATGTCGATGCTCATCGACATAGGTCATAGTGTCGAGCCATATAAATAGTAATGTTCTTTGTGTTACTACTCTATATATTTCTCTTTCTTATGAAATTATGACTTGCTTCAATGTTTGGATTGCTTCTGGTATCGGTAACAATGCAACATCACATGTTTTTACGCATTTATATTTTCAAATCCAACGAAATTTTATTTACCTCATCGAGGTTGACCTTGATCGACATACCTTTGTTACACGACGAGTGAATTGACATTGCTTTAAATATAGCTTGTTGGTCAACTTCGTTATATATAATATTTCTAGTTGAGCCACAAGCTAGATGACGACTTCTCATCTATGACCTCCATGAGAACATCAAACATGCATAACTGCATAATAGCGAGTGTCTTAGCTTCCATAGTGATTTTCTGAGCATCAAATATCAAACTCGATAACTTGTTCTTTTAAGCAAGACCCTCAAACAAATCTAGCAATCAACAAGGTACACATCTTGACGCATCCAAAAATGAAACTGTTCTTATCAAACTTTTTGATCTTGTGCTTTACGAATGACATACTTGTACGAGATAAGGTAAAGATAGCAATGATACTAGTTTATTACAACTAGCAACAGAAATCCAAACATAAAAGTAAGCCATGATTGAAGAAGAAAGAAAATAAGGATAAATAGTAATACAGAAAATATAGATTTACATGGTTCGATACTATAGCCCAAGTCTAAGATCAGCAACATAACGATTTTTCACTATATTAGACAGAGAATTGCATATACAAAGTAGTAACTTATTATTCTCTCACAGCCCAAACCAACAACTAAAGCCCTAGAAAAAACACTTTAACTATCTTATACAAGAAGAGATAATTTGATAACCTCATATCTCCACTACACCAAACTACTTGTTGCATTAAAAAGAAGAACCGGGTCCTTTTATAGAGCTTCTCCTTTGAACATTTCGTCATCATACCCATAACACAGCAAATGAGGTTCAGAGATTGACTTTGACTGGCCATATATTATGGTGGTCAAATCCTGCAACTCTTCACTTTTCTTGTTCCCTGAAACATCGCTACCAATAATAAAGTTCATGATCCTCAAATTAAATTCTCAACTGTAATCGAGAGGGAGAGGAGAGTTGTAGTAAAGGCAAAGGCAGGTGAGTGAATGACGGTCAGAATATGAAATTTGAGCTCATTCTACTAATTTTTTTGATTTCCTTTGTAAAATGCATGTATGATCCTTCTTCTAATGTTTGTAGTATAAAGGTGAGAGTTTTTATTTGATTAAGCAATAAACGTTTCTGAGCAACTGTGATTGTGGCCTAAAATGGGTGCAACGATTGTGGATAGAAAGAAAAATGTGAATAAAAAATAAGACAGATTTTTCTAGGCTTTTGAGTCTGGATTACTTTGCAAGTTGATGTTACTTGGCATGTGAGATGAGAAATAACATTTAACCAAATAGACTAACCCTAATGATAACTTAAGGCGGGGTTACCTTTTATTAGAAAACTAGGCATAACCTTTGACCATAGGTCACGGGGCATTCAAAATATTCCCCCGAAAGATTTCAACCCATTCAAATCTCTTCCCTTCCAAAAAAAAATTTCAGCCTCATTCAAAATATTCTACCATGAAAATTCAACCATATTCAAAATCCCTCCAAAAAATTGCAACCACCTTCAAAATATTCTCCAACAAAAAATCTAACATTCAAACTAAAATTTAATTCCACCAAGAGAATTTAGTCCCCCACAAAAATTTTAGTTACCCCCAGAATTTAGTTCCCTCTAGATTTAGTTCCTCCTAAAAGCTAAAATTTTAGTCTCTCTAAAATTTAGTTTCCTCCAAACTTAGTTCCCTTAAAATTTTAAAATAAAAATTTAGTTCACTCAGAGAATTTAGTTCTCACCAAAAATTTTAGTTTAGCCCAAAATTTAGTTCCCTCAAGATTTAGTTCCTCCAAAATTTAGTTCCCTCCAGATTTATTCTCCCAAAAAATTCACAAACTCTCATTATAACCTTTGATTACTTAAAATTAAATCTTAACCGTCTTTCTACACATATCTTTGTCTTAGTCAGCAAACCCATTCAAAAAGATCCATCATTTGTATAATAAAGCCTCATTGAAAATATCTTACCCCAAAATTCAAACCCATTCAAAATCCATCAAAAAATTTGCAGCCACCTTCAAAATATCCACCAACAAAAAAGTTCACCACATTCAAACTAAAATTAAGTTCCCCCAAAGAGAATTTAGCCTCCCAAATTTTAGTTTCCTCTAAAATTAGTTCCCTTCAGATTTAGTTCCTTCCAAAATCAAAAATTTTAGTTCTCCCGAAAATTTAGTTCCTGCTAGTTTTAATTTCCTCAAAAGCTTAAATTAAAATTTAGTTCTTCTAAAAAATTTAGTTCCAACTAAAAATTTTAGTTCCTCCCAAAATTTAGTTCCCTCCAAATTTAGTTCCCCTAAAATTTAAAAATTTTAGTTTTCTAAAAGTTAGTTCCTCCAAATTTAGCTCTCCAAAATTTTATTACTTGTCCACCAAACTTTTCACAAGCCCTCATCCTAACCATTGATTCCTTAAGATTACATCTTAATTGTCTGTCTACTTACACATAGATTGAAATTTTTCGAAAGAATATTTTGAATGACGCGTGACATGTGGTCATAACCCGTGACCATATGTCATGGGACATTCAAAATATTTCCTAAAAAATTTAAACACTTCCAAAATCTTTCCCTCCAAAAAATATTAAACCAACAAAATTTTTTAACCACATTCAAACTAAAATTTAATGCCCCCTAGAGAATTTAGTTCCACCCAAAGTTTAGTTCACTCAAGATTAAGTTCCTCCAAAAAATTTAGTTCCCCCAATATTAAGGTCCCTCTCGATTTAGTTCCCCTCAAAATTTAAAATTTTAGTTCTCTAAAATTTAATTCCCTCCAGATTTAGTTTCTCCGAAAAGTTTCCTTCAAAAATTTCAAAATTTTACCCCCAAAATTTTTACAACCTCTCATCATAACCATTGATTTCTCAAAATTCAATCACAGCCGTCTTTCTACCCACCCTTTTGTCCTAGTCAATTACCACATTCAAAAACATCCATCAATTGTATAATAGACTAGTCATACCCGTGTACTGAGGGCACTGTTCATTTAAAATATTTTCCCGTTAAAATCTTGGTTTTCCTAATTTTAAACAAACATCAATAATTAAAACGTAATAATTGTTATTAGTTCTTTCAAAAAAATTAGTTCTCCCAAAAATTAGTGCCACATAGAGAATTAAGTTCCCCTAAAAAAAATTTGTTTCCTCAAAAATTTACTTCCCTCCAGATTTAACGCATGCCCTAAGGGCACAGTTCATCTCCCGTCAAAATATTGGTTTCTCTAATTTTAAAATACAACAATAATTAATTCCCTTCATATTTAACACATGCCCTAAGGGCACGGTTCATCTCGCGTCAAAATATTGGTTTTCCTAATTTAAAATACAGCAATAATTAAAGTGCAATAATTGTTATTAAAAATTTTGGTTCCACCCAAAATTAAGTTTCCCCTAAGAGAATTTAGTTCCCTCCGAAATTTAGTTTCTTTATATTTAAGCATGTCTAAAGGATGTAGTTCATTTAAAATAATCCACCATCAAAATATTGGATTTCCTAAATTAAAACAAATATCGATGATTAAAACGCTATAAGTGTTATTTAATTTTCTACAAAAATTTTTGATCCCGCAGAGAATGTAGTTCTATCCAAAAAAATTAGTTTCCTCTAGATTTAGTTCCTCCCAAAATTTTAGGGTTTTCCTCCGGAAATTTTCACAAACTCTCATCTCAACCCTTGATTTCATAATATTAAATCCCAACCGTCATTCTTTCAATCATTTTTTCCTAGTCAATAAAATTCAAAAACATCCATCAATTGTATATTAGATATATAGTATTCTTAACATGCTATGTTCTGAGCGGACTCGGTTAAATGGCCCAGGACTCGTCGTAAGGTCCAGAGAGGGGTGGCGATCAAATTTGAAGTTTGAATCCAGTCAAGTCAGAGAGAGAGAAGAAGAAGCCCACCTCTTGGCTTAAAAACAAACGATTTTTTTTTTACTTTTTAAATTATACTTTATTTTAGAAGATCATGCGGACAACACGAGTCCACAAGGTTTAGACGGCCATGATGATACCATTCTCTCATGTGCCCTTGCTGATGATGTGTGAAGTGGGCCTTAATGGGCATAACTTAGTCGTGCTGCTTGTAGCTTCACAGCACCCAAAAGGGATAGGCCCAATTAAATCTTGTTTCTCTACCGACCAAATATATTTAGTTAAATTAAGTAATGAGAATGAGTGGACCTTAATGGGCTCAATATGGAAAATTTGACTTCCGAGATGGCACGTTATGCAAATTGGCCCATTGTCCAGGTTACACATCAAGGCCTGAGGGTCATCATCTTATTGGGCTTGATAGAAAGAAGACTTTGTGCATGGGTTATGCATGAATGATCTCCTTTCATATCTGACATTCGATAACAAAGTGTAATTAGGACCATTTATATCAATTATGGTTATGTGTGTATATTAATGTTTGGCATGCATGCAGTTAAAGATGTATAGCAGCAACTGTACACACTCTCTCTCAATCTAAACTCAAACTGAGGGATTTAGGGGCCAAAACATATATACCTAGAAAGGTCCAAAGGCCACATATAGATTTTGTAGCATGATGCGTATTTCTATATGCATATAGTACGAAACTAATCTCAGCTTGATCTATCAATGTCATCGCCTTCAATTACGACGACGATGACCCCCATTGCAATGCCAGATATGCACAGTTAGACTTATCGACGCCATGTCTATCTTTGCCTGTGTCAATTCTTGCCATTCTGCGATGTTCATCCATCAAGGACTAATTCACTTCATGTATCTATACAAAGCTAGGCATCCTTGCACGTGCAAAGCACATATATAAAGGTTTGTTTCTTGTTTTCTAATGGAACGATGGTCATTAATTCCACATCTCTATTCAGGGCTTCAAATCGTGCCTCCAATTGTGTACCTTCAATCATGTCGCACGCAAATGGGTTGGGCAACGCTAGTCGGGGTTAAGCCCTTGCACAACCGGAGAATTAGCATGGGCCTTCATTTTGAGGCTCAAACATGCCCGGCAATATTCATGTATCATTTGATCCATTATCATTATTCGGGAAATTTTCCCAGCAAAAATGTGCCCATCATGACAGATTGGATTGGTTGATACATATTTGAATCTAGTATATTTTAATCGGTCAGAATGCAGTTAATAGCCATACATAAATAAATTAAGAAAAACTGACTATATTTTGGCAACGGCTTGTCACTCCCATATAGAAGTGGCAATTTTCGGCCCGGCACGGGTCCGGCACGATAAGACCGTGCCTGGGCCAACAATTTTGGCCCGAAATCCTTATCGGACTGGGCCGGCCCGGCCCGGTTCATTTTCGGGTTGGACCCGGGCCAAGCTTTTCAGCCCATGGGCGGCACGGCACGGCACGAAAAGAATTTATTCGTCCTACTTCAATTTGATCTAAAGAGGATTTCAGTAATGTGCATTCATTTATGGTGTTGAGTCCAATGTCATAAATCTTATCAGATCAAAGTCCAAATATCATAAATTTTAAAAACTTCCCGCCAGCGCCAACTGTCTTCAGATTTTAGGGGTTGATCTCAGTTTTCGAGAAGAGACAAAGAACTACCAAACATGTTGTAATGCCCTACAAGCTACTGCACAAGTACTAGAGGGGGGTGAATAGTACTTTAAAATAATAAGGAGTATAATTCCAAATTAAATTGCAAACAACTACCAAATCAATTTGCGGAAGCTTAAATTGAATGACAACAACAAAATTAACAATGCAAACAAATGATGTTAATGGGTTCGGATCCACCCAAGTCTCACCGACTTGTTCCCGGTGATCCTACGTCCCAACCACCCGGATCCCCTCCGGATACTTAGGTTAGAAACCCTAACCCAAGATTTCCACTATGAATATCTTGTGAAAAACCTTCACAAGATCAAATCATACAACAACGGCAATAGTGAATCCCACAACCCGGGATCACAACCTTCTCTCACAACCGAGAGAATCAACAAGCAATATAAATGAGTTATATTGAAATAAGCAAACTTACCACAAAATCCTATACCTTGAGTTTTTCTTACCCAATAGGTGAAATGAAGGATTTGAGGAAGATGAAGTCACCAAGACCTAGCACCAAGGAAATGACCAGCAATCGGTGCCTAGGGATGATTTGGAGACTTGGATCAAGCAATAGCTTGAAGAGCTCACCAAGAACAAGCTTCTCTCTAGATGGATTCTAGATCTAGAAATGAGAGAGAATGGGTTTCTTGTGAGGAAGAGAGCTTTAGATTTGAGTGAGAATGGCTATCTCTTTTGATCTCAATGAATCTCTGAATGGAAGCTCTAACCTAGATAGAAATGACCTAGGTTCGTATTTATAGGGTCCCATAAAAACAACTTAGGTCATTCTCCAACGGATAGAAATCTGGGAGAATTAGTCGGTCAAAGAACAATCACTGACCGACTAGTTCATCAACTAGTCGGTCAGTCAAACAGCATGGACCGACTAAGAGAGGAACTGAGAAGAAAGAGAATTTCAGACCTAGAAATCTAGTCGGTCCAAGAAGACTGTCTGACCGACTAGTTTCACAACTAGTCGGTCAGTCAATGAACGTAGACCGACTAAGAAGCAAAATGAAATAGTTTGAATGCAATATGACTTAGTCGGTCCAAGAACAAAAGTTGACCGACTAGATTGTCAACTAGTCGGTCACCAAACGTTCTTAGACCGACTAACGATAAACAGTAGCTTAGGAGAATTTTAGCATGAACAGTAAGTTACAACTAGTCGGTCAAAGAAGCATCACTGACCGACTAGTTCACAAACTAATCGGTCGGTGAGTCAACGTAGACCGACTAACTGTAAACAGTAAAGTCCAAGAAATTAAGGAATCAAACTAGTCGGTCCAAGAAGAGTTGCTGACCGACTAGATCACCATCTAGTCGGTCAGTACTTCTTCTTGTACCAACTAATATGCACAAACAAGTCCGAATCGAAGCGCGACGCTTCGAGGAAGTTAGAATGAACTTGTGCTAAGATCCTAGAGCTATGATGTGAGCGTTATGAAGTTAGAATGGTAAGATATACTCAAGTCTTAACATTCTATATATCGAAGCTAAAAAGACTATAAATAAAACCTTAATAAACGGTCTTTGAGAGCTTCGATTGAATCTTCATAACTTCCAAAACGGCGCAAGAGCTTCATCGAAGCTTTGGGCAACAATACGAGTTTTGTGAAGTGTTGAGATGTCGCTTTGAATGCTTTCGTGAATTTGGCGACGATCTCCAAAACTGCGCTCACAAATTGTTAGTTCATGGATTATTTATGTTTGCTCATCATCAAAACCAAATCCGGGGAGTCCAATATTGAACATTCTCCCCCTTTTTGGTGATGACAAACCAACATAAATAATAATCAAAAATAATGATTCAAATGTAAAATACTTACTCCCCCTGCATTGATGACACGTTAATTCCAAAATGAATATATATGAATTGCATCAATCAGATGAGTAAGATAAACAAAGAGAATCAATTTTCGAAATATCGGATTTTGAAAATCTTTATATGTATCTTAACTCCCCCTGAATCTAACATATCAAACTAGATTCTTGGAAATTGAGTTAAATTTTCATTTGCGCTATTTATTATCATTATCTCTCCCCCTTTGTCATTATCCCAAAAATGGGGGGCATACGACGACGACAACAACTAGGAAATGGAAAATCCAACATCGGGAGTCGTAGACAATGACGATGGAACTAATTGACACCAAAGGAAAAGCGATAAAATCAAATCAAGGTGTGCCAAGATTGTCCATTATCAAAAAGCGATAATCAAAATCATCAAAGATACCAAATAATTATTCATTTCTTGAATAATGAAACATACTCTCCATTATTCAATATTCATGGTTAAATTTGTGCATGGAAAACAATTCTATACAATTATAGAATTTAAATATATTTAACCAAGTTTTCATGCGTCGAGTGACGAATTCACACACCATATGCATTGAACGAATATTAAATGTGCACGACGAATTAAGACAAAAAGAACGACGATGTATATATATAAATGATAACATCATGAGTACATCCAAAAAGATATCGATACATCAAATGCAACATACCCATCAAAAAGAAATACATCATCATCATCCACATCAAAATAAATACAACATCATCATCCACATCAAAATATAACATCATCATCGACATCATCCAAAATACATCAAAATATCATAACCCGCATACTCTATCCTAACCCAAAATACTCTCACTAAGATATATCATCCAAAGCGTAGTGGAGAGTCCTCGGAACAACGATCACGAGGAAGTGGCTGGATCTGCAGTGTCCGTGGGTCCAGTCGACGGAGTGGACTCAGGCTCTGCAGGGAGGAGAGGTGTCTCAACAGACGGGATCGTCGGGGTAGGAGTCGAGACGTCAACGACGGGCTCGACGGCAGATGTGTCAACAGGAATATCAGCAGGCTCGGCAACAGGGTCAGCAGCAGGCTCAGAAGTCTGAAGTGCTGAAGCAGAAGTCTCTGGAGCACCGGAAGTGGTGCCATCTCCAGGAGCTGAAGTGGTAGCAGCAGCAGTGGCCGTGGCCTCATCGCCACGAGCCAAGGAAGTGACAAGCTCGTCAATCTCCTCATCGTCCATCTCCTCGGCCTCAGAAACTGAAGGAGGAAGATCAATCCCCATCATCTGAGCCATACGGCAGACGACCTCCTCGGTACGAGCCAAACGCGACTCGTGCCGACGAAGAAGGCGTACGACATCATCTAATGTGGCAGGAGGAGCGGGGGCTGCAGCAACTGAGGGAGTGGAATGGGAAGCAGATGCGGTAGACCTCTGCACGTGACGAAGCGCCGCTAGAGATTTCTTAACGGCCGTCGCGTTCAGAGGAGTACCCAAGGGACGCTCA
The DNA here is from genome assembly GCA_030789695.1 of Scilla litardierei. Classification (NCBI taxonomy): domain Eukaryota; kingdom Viridiplantae; phylum Streptophyta; class Magnoliopsida; order Asparagales; family Asparagaceae; genus Scilla; species Scilla litardierei. The sequence goes on from CM061142.1 coordinate 178,035,544, forward strand.
TCGTCAGGAGGGAGAGGGACTCGGAAATGACGAAAGACTAGGGTCAGCAGACACGGATATGGAATATGCGCAGATTTATTGGTCTTGCGTATACACTCGAAAGAGTCCATCTTATCGAGTATCACGTGAGCCCAATTAATCTCGCACCCCAAGAAAAGAGCGTAAATCAATTTCAAGAACGGCTGGGATGGAAGAGAAGATGATCCATACTTAGGGAGAAGGCATGACTTCAAGATCAGGTTAAGGACCCACGCATTCGGCTTGAAAGATTTCGATGAAACACCAATGAATGCGGAGGGGATAACCTGGAAGGTATCTGAAAGAACTGACTGATCCAAGGAGGAAATATCATCGACGGAAATGTCCGAAGGAAGGAGACCACACGACGAGCAACCAAGAATCTCCCCCAAGATTTCTGCCGTGAGAACTATAGGAGTTCCCAAGACAGTAGTCTCAATGGAGTGGCTAGCATCGTACTGGCCTCGAACACGATTGGCATAGAACAATTTCACAAGGCGAGGATATGGTTTAGGATTCGCCTTGGGGTCAAAGCGAAGATAATCAAGAAGGCCACTATAGGAGAGAAGATCAGCAAGGCCGAGAAAATCAGAAAACTGAACGTAATGCTCTAACAACAGTGGACAGTGCTCTATACGGTTGTACGCTGCGAGACACTGAGGGTCATCGCGGCACAACGATATGTCTACACCGCCGACTGGCATAGGAGCTTTACCCTTAGCCTTACGGGTCTTCGGAGGAGGAGTAGGTTCCCTAGGGCCAGACTCGTCCTCAGGCACGAACTCAGAGTCGGAATCTGGAGGAGTAGCAGGAGAGTGGAGAATGGGCTTTTTGGTTTTAGATTTTCTGGGTTTTACCGTCGCCGTCCTCGGCTTCTTAGGAGGAGGCGAAGATGGAGAAGCTTGGGTTGATTTGGCACGACGTTTAGGCTTAGGCGGATTCCTAGGGTCGGAAGGCCCTATAGACATAGGAGAAGCCCCAGAAGAGGCGATAGGAATCCTCGTCTTTGCCATGGTCGAGGCACGACGAGTACAAGCTAAAAACGACGGAAGATCAAAAACCCTAGCACACAGCCCTAAGAAGAGAGAATCCGAAATACACAAGCCCTAGGTTAAATTTGAAACCCTAGCAACTAGAAGTTGAAATCAAGGAGAGCAAACCCTAGAATAGGAAATGAGACCTAGGAGGAGGGGGTTTTTACCTAGGAGGAGGAGTCGACGGCGGCAGACGGCGGCGATGGCCGGAGAGATGGCCGGAAGTCGAAAGGTCTCGAGAGGGGAGAGGGTTTATCGGGCTGGAGGAGAGAGATGGATACCGACTAAAATGATTTTTAGTCGGACGAAATGAGATTAAGTCGGTTTGGAAATCGAAAAGACTCATTTGCCCTAACCAACTTAGTCGGTCACAGTTCAAGCACTGACCGACTAGATTACGATCTAGTCGGTCGGTCAATGAGCTTGAACCGACTAAGTCGAAACAGAGGCAAACAGGGATTTTAAGGGCTAGAATTAGTCGGTCGCAGTATACTCACTGACCGACTAGTTCATCAACTAAGGAAAGAAAATGATAAGAGTAAGATAAAAGCTTGATCTAGTCGGTCTGAGTTTACTTGCTGACCGACTAGATGAGCATTTAGTCGGTTGACAAGTGAACTGAAACCGACTAGAAGAGTCCAAAAATTGATAATTGATTTCTCTTCACAAACCATTTGGATGAAACATCTTAACACTCTCATTAGTCATCTAAATTACCCCATAAAACGTCGAAATCTCAAATACGACATTGAAATACGAATTCGATCATAAATTCAAACATATCACATAAAATTCCCAAAAATTCAATAAATCTAGCATGAATGAAATATCGCAAAATATAATAGCATGCAAGATAATTGAATGAAATATGAATCCTATATCTCGGATTCACCCATAATCCCCAATTCTCGACGCAACCGCACAAAGGAGTCCTCCTTTAGGGGTTTCGTGAAAATATCGGCGATTTGCTTTTGGGTTTCAACGTACACTAAAATGATGTCCTTTTTAGCAACATGATCATCTAAGAAATGGTGTCGGACATCTATGTGTTTTGATCGGGAATGGTGCACCGGATTCTTTGAAAGACAGATAGCACTTTGGTTATCCACCATGATAGGGCTAGTATCACAGTGAATACCAAAATCCTTCAAAGTGTGTCTCATCCAAAGAACCTGGGCACAAGCGGCACCGGCGGCAATATATTCCGCCTCGGTGGTTGAAAGTGATACGGAATTTTGCTTCTTGGAAAACCAAGAGACAAGAGAATTTCCTAGAAAATGGCAAGTGCCACTAGTACTTTTCCTGTCGGATTTGCATCCCGCATAATCGGCATCACTGTATGAGACTAACTCATACGTGCTAGATTTCGGATAAAGTAATCCAAAATCTAAAGTGTAACTCAGATAACGGAAAATACGCTTTACCGCTACCAAGTGAGACTCCTTAGGTTGAGACTGATAACGAGCACATATGCATACGGCAAACATAATATCGGGCCTACTTGCGGTAAGATAAAGTAAACTACCTATCATACCTCGATATAGACGAATGTCTACATCCTTACCGCCCGTATCCTTGTCGAGATGCGTAGTCGTGCTCATTGGAGTCTTTTTCCCGAAAGCACTTTCCATTCCAAATCGCTTAAGCAACTCCACCGTATACTTCGTTTGGTGGATGAAGATTGCATCGTTCATTTGGCGAATGTGGAGACCTAAGAAATATTTGAGTTCGCCCATGTGGCTCATCTCAAATTGGTCCTTCATAACATTAGAAAACTCTTCGCAAAGAGTGAAGTTAGTAGCACCGAAAATAATATCAACATAAATTTGAACTAATAAAATATCATTATTCGCATGCTTAACAAAAAGTGTAGAATCGGCTTCGCCCATTTTAAAATTCAAATCCAAAAGAAAATTCTTTAGGCGATCATACCAAGCTCGAGGAGCTTGTCTCAAACCATAAAGAGCTTTCTTTAGTTTAAAAACATGATTTGGAAATTTTTCATTTATGAAGCCCGGAGGTTGAGAAACGTAAACTTCCTCAACAACATCTCCGTTTAAAAATGCACTTTTAACATCCATTTGAAATAACTTAAAATTTTTATGGCATGCATATGACAATAAAAGTCTAATCGATTCTAATCTAGCTACCGGAGCGAAGGATTCTTCGAAATCGATACCTTCCTCTTGGCGATAGCCTTGAGCAACTAACCGAGCTTTGTTCCGGATGACGACTTGATTTTCGTCGGATTTGTTCTTGAAGATCCACTTTAGCCCTATGACGGTGTGGTTCTTCGATGGCAAATGAACAAGCTCTCATACCGCATTCCTCTCGAATTGAATGAGTTCCTCCTCCATGGCAAGGATCCAAGCACTATCTTCGCACGCTTCAACTATATTCTTTGGCTCTATTGATGAGACAAAGGCACTATTGGCGAAGTGATGGACTTGAGATCTCGTCTTGACACTATCATGAATATTGCCAATGACTTGCTCATGGGGATGGTCGCGAACGGTATGAAGCCGCTTGGGAATACCTTGATCACTAGGCACATTCTCAACTTCATTAGTCGGGTTAGTCTCAATAGAATCAATTGAATCAATAGACTTAGAATTTTCAAACGAATCACATAAAACATCCATAGAATCATTATCATTTGAAATTCTAGAAGTAGTAAAATTCTCATTAAAAGAGACATGAAGTGATTCCTCGATCGTAGAGGATCTTTTGTTGTATATCCGATAGGCTTTGCTACGTGAGGAATACCCAACAAATATCCCCTCATCCGATCTCGGATCAAACTTGTCCAAATTATCATATGTGTTTTTAATAAAACATTTTGCGCCGAAAACACGAAAATGTTTAACTTGAGGCAATCTACCAAACAACAATTCATAGCAAGTTTGTTTGGTGCCGGGCCTCAAAAGTATTCTATTAAACACATAACAAGCGGTGTGTACCGCTTCCGCCCAAAATTGATAACCAAGTTGACTATCTTCGAGCATAGTGCGAGCACACTCCACAAGCGTTCTATTCTTCCTCTCAACAACACCATTTTGAGGAGGTGCGCGAGGGAAAGAAAACGTGTGAGTAATTCCAAGATCATCACAAAAATTTGAGAAAGACTCATTCTCAAATTCATCCCCATGATCACTACGAATAGTGACAATGGTGGTTCCGATGAGATTTTGTACTTTCTTCACAAATATTGTGAAGTTTTCAAAAGCTTCATTTTTATTACACAAGAAAATACCCATGTAAATCTTGAATAATCATCAACGATGACTAGTCCATATCTTGCATTTCCTAAGGAAGCAACTCTAGTTGGCCCAAATAAATCTAGATGTAATAGCTCTAGTGGCCGTTTCGTAGAAATGCTTTTCTTAGGTTTAAATGAAGATTTGGGAAGCTTGCCACGTTGACAAGAATCACAAAAACTTTTCTTTTCAAAAACGAGTTTCGGAAAACCTTTAATGGAATTTAATTTCGAAAGCTTATAAAATGTTCCAAAGTTCACATGTCCAAAGCGTCGATGCCATAAGTGTTGTTCACTTGTGTTGGCAACGAGACATTGTTCATATGACTTAGGAAGATCCAAAATATAAATATCTTTATGGCGTGTGCCGGAAAATAATAATTTATTATTATCATTTGAAATATGACACAATCCTTTCGCAAAACTAACTTTGTAACCTTTGTCACAAAGTTGACTTATTGAAATAAGATTATGATTTAAACCATCAACTAGATAAACATCACTAATTAAGGGTTTAGAAGGGTTACCCACTTTACCAACACCGACGATTGTTCCGCTCTCATTGCCTCCAAATACGACGCGATTTCCATTTGCAATGGGAACCACTCCGGAGAGCAATTGAGCGTCACCCGTCATGTGTTTTGAACACCCGCTATCGAGTATCCAATTCCCTTTGGAGCTAAATTTATATTTGTTGCTCCTTTTCTTTTTCTTTTCCTTGAGTACCTAAAGATAGAAACTTTCATATCATGGTACCCAAGGTCATTGGGTCCTCAAAGGTTAGACCTTTGGAAGCCAAGTCCAATTGGACTTTGACTTCCCCACATAATTCCTACTATGCACAACATTCGAAAAATAAGCATTCATATATACTTGTTTTTCATCCATGCTTGTGTCCTTCGGGCTCCAAATAGTGAAGATTTTGGGAGCCCTCATCCTATTGGGTGCATGCATGCGACGTTGATTTCTACGTGATGCATGTTGTGGATAGGCATACGGGACATGATGGAATGGTGCACGACGAGAATTATTCATATGATGCGGTGGGTGAACATATGCATGTGTGGGAACACGTGCGTGAGGGTGTCTCACATGGTGTGCACGTGCCCGAGAATGCGTTGCATAACAATCATCATATGTGTGAGAGGGTGGAGTAGGACGTGTGTTCCTACGTGGCATGGTATTTGTGTACATATAAGCATGACCCTTCTTTGGAGGTCCACCCTTAGTGGGTTTCTTTCCGAAAGAGGGTGTGGACGAGGTGGAAGCACCATTGGTAGATGAACTATCAATAGAGTGTTTGCTACCACTCGTAGAATCACCGGAAGTTGGCCTAACAAAAGTAGTGGCCGCTTTGGATGGACATCCCATCGTATACCCCAAACCAATGTGGTGATTGGCCGGAAGTAAGTCACTTAGAATTTTATCCAAATGGTCCTTACCTTTGTTGAATTTGTTAATTCGGCCCAATGTGTTCTCATATTTCTCTTTGAGAGAACGCATAGAAGTATCCAAATTGGATACTTGCGATGTGAGCACAAAAACACGAGATTTAAGATTCTCGTTCTCAATACTCAAAGTCGAGTTTTGAGAAGTTAAATCCGCTATCCTATGTTCTTCCGGATCCTCGATGCTAACATGTTCAAGTTTAGATTTGAGATTAATAATCTCATTTCTTAACTCTTCAACAACGGTGTCGTTGTTGGTGATGATAGTCTTAGGCGAGGTTTGAATGCTAGCTAGGTCATCTTTTACTTTAGTATATCTATTTACTAATTTAGTGTATTTAGACCATAAATGAGAGTTAGCATCCCTAAGATCATCCATCGTTATCTCATCGCCTTCGTCGTCGCTGTCATCGGAGGAGGAAGATCCTTGATCATGCTCCTCTCTTGCCATGAAGCACACGTGCGCTTGCTCCACTTTCTCATCATCCGACTCTCCGCTTGAGGAATCCTCGGAGTCGGTGAATGTTGTTCCGACAAGTCCCTTTTTGTACCCCTTTTTGTACTTCTTTGACTTGTCGAACTTCGGCGCCTTCCACTTCTCCTTTTGCTTGTTTTGAGGACAATCCGCTTTGATGTGTCCTGGCTTATTGCATTTAAAGCACAAAGGTGGAGAGGCGTTAGTAGAAGTAAACTTAGATTTTTGTTTGAAGTTACCCTTTCGGAAGAAGCGATTGAACTTCTTTGCCATGAGTGCAATGGATTCCATGTCCATTTCTTCTTCCGAGTCCTCATCATCGGTAGAGGTGGATGAAGCCGCCTTGAATGCAATCGCCTTTTTCTTAGGCGCATCTAGGTTCAAATAGGACTTCACCTTTTCTTGTAACTTCACCTTGCTATCTTTGCGTACCTCGTATGACATCAAAGTACCCATTAGTTGAACTACGGTATATTTGTTCATGTCATTACCTTCCTCGATGGCGAAGGTACGTTTTTCCCAAGAAGAGGGAAGTCCTTCAATAAGCTTTGAGCACTTCTCCTTTTGAGTGTAGGACTTGCCGAGGGCCTCTAACTCGTTTATTATGTCAACAAAGCGAGCGTAATATTCTTTCATCTTCTCGCCCTGTTGCATATGAAACATTTCGTAATCTTTGTTAACGACTACGAGTTTAGAGTCTCTTACCCTACTCGTCCCTTCATGAAGTATGAGGAGGGAGTTCCAAATTTGATATGCACTCTTACATGTGCATATCTTATTGAAATCCTCGGGCTCCAATGCGCATTGCAAGGCGTTCATTGCCTTGGCATTGCTTACCTCCGCGGCGACCTCCGCGGTAGTCCATTTCTCAAAGTCTTCTTCTTTGGGTTCGATGTATTCCTTTATTGTAGTCCTCCATAAGGATGCACTCCGGAGGAAGGTTTCCATCCGGCATTTCCAATACCCATAGTTGGTACCGTTGAAGAATGGAGGCCTCGTAGAGGAATGTCCTTCCATCACCGATGACGCTCCTTCACGGTTCCTGAAGGTGTCATAGTTGGAAGGTGGAGGCACGGTCTTGTTGTCGTTGGCAGACATAGCTAAGTATCTGGCTCTGATACCAAATGTAATGCCCTACAAGCTACTGCACAAGTACTAGAGGGGGGTGAATAGTACTTTAAAATAATAAGGAGTATAATTCCAAATTAAATTGCAAACAACTACCAAATCAATTTGCGGAAGCTTAAATTGAATGACAACAACAAAATTAACAATGCAAACAAATGATGTTAATGGGTTCGGATCCACCCAAGTCTCACCGACTTGTTCCCGGTGATCCTACGTCCCAACCACCCGGATCCCCTCCGGATACTTAGGTTAGAAACCCTAACCCAAGATTTCCACTATGAATATCTTGTGAAAAACCTTCACAAGATCAAATCATACAACAACGGCAATAGTGAATCCCACAACCCGGGATCACAACCTTCTCTCACAACCGAGAGAATCAACAAGCAATATAAATGAGTTATATTGAAATAAGCAAACTTACCACAAAATCCTATACCTTGAGTTTTTCTTACCCAATAGGTGAAATGAAGGATTTGAGGAAGATGAAGTCACCAAGACCTAGCACCAAGGAAATGACCAGCAATCGGTGCCTAGGGATGATTTGGAGACTTGGATCAAGCAATAGCTTGAAGAGCTCACCAAGAACAAGCTTCTCTCTAGATGGATTCTAGATCTAGAAATGAGAGAGAATGGGTTTCTTGTGAGGAAGAGAGCTTTAGATTTGAGTGAGAATGGCTATCTCTTTTGATCTCAATGAATCTCTGAATGGAAGCTCTAACCTAGATAGAAATGACCTAGGTTCGTATTTATAGGGTCCCATAAAAACAACTTAGGTCATTCTCCAACGGATAGAAATCTGGGAGAATTAGTCGGTCAAAGAACAATCACTGACCGACTAGTTCATCAACTAGTCGGTCAGTCAAACAGCATGGACCGACTAAGAGAGGAACTGAGAAGAAAGAGAATTTCAGACCTAGAAATCTAGTCGGTCCAAGAAGACTGTCTGACCGACTAGTTTCACAACTAGTCGGTCAGTCAATGAACGTAGACCGACTAAGAAGCAAAATGAAATAGTTTGAATGCAATATGACTTAGTCGGTCCAAGAACAAAAGTTGACCGACTAGATTGTCAACTAGTCGGTCACCAAACGTTCTTAGACCGACTAACGATAAACAGTAGCTTAGGAGAATTTTAGCATGAACAGTAAGTTACAACTAGTCGGTCAAAGAAGCATCACTGACCGACTAGTTCACAAACTAATCGGTCGGTGAGTCAACGTAGACCGACTAACTGTAAACAGTAAAGTCCAAGAAATTAAGGAATCAAACTAGTCGGTCCAAGAAGAGTTGCTGACCGACTAGATCACCATCTAGTCGGTCAGTACTTCTTCTTGTACCAACTAATATGCACAAACAAGTCCGAATCGAAGCGCGACGCTTCGAGGAAGTTAGAATGAACTTGTGCTAAGATCCTAGAGCTATGATGTGAGCGTTATGAAGTTAGAATGGTAAGATATACTCAAGTCTTAACATTCTATATATCGAAGCTAAAAAGACTATAAATAAAACCTTAATAAACGGTCTTTGAGAGCTTCGATTGAATCTTCATAATTTCCAAAACGGCGCAAGAGCTTCATCGAAGCTTTGGGCAACAATACGAGTTTTGTGAAGTGTTGAGATGTCGCTTTGAATGCTCTCGTGAATTTGGCGACGATCTCCAAAACTGCGCTCACAAATTGTTAGTTCATGGATTATTTATGTTTGCTCATCATCAAAACCAAATCCGGGGAGTCCAATATTCAACACATGTTACTTCATCTTGCCAAATAAATGAAAACAATGTAGGACACATCACCTTATACAACCCACTTAATCCTCTTCCGTCGTGCTCCATTTCGATGCATCTTTAAGCATACGAGACATGTTTGTATTTAAAATATGATAAAATATTATCACAATACATAATTCATTCAACCCTATCGGACCGGGCCAGACGGCCCGAATTTTTATCGGACCGTGCCCGGGCCTTTCCGGAATGGCCCGAAGTCTTATGGGGCCGGGCTGGCCCAGTCCTTTAAGAAAACCGGGCCGGGCCAGCACCGCCCGATAAGACCGGGCCGGCCCGAATTGCCACCCCTACTCCCATACGACATATGTGCATATCATGTATTTGACTTCAAAGCCAGCATCCCAAGTCACATATATATTCACATTTCCAACAATGCATGCAGAAACAAACTAAAGAAGACAGATGCAAGAAAATACCGCCAGACTACTTAATCATGTGCAAATAGAGATAATATTGCAAATAAAACAATGTTAATTTGTTGTTGCTTGCGATCCAATCTTGCTAGCAAACAAATACCTGGGATCGTCGTGCTGTGGTAAAATGTTGTGCGATCGAATTTGGTATCACAGTGGTATGTAAGGAAAGACAAACAGAAATTAGCCAAACGAACAGCACCAAAACACCAACTGAGAGGGCTTTAAAAATACCACTGAGTAATTAGATTATAGCCTTGGATAGTGAAAAGGATAGAACTAACTAACTACCAATAAGAAATCTCACCGTGCGAGTCTTCATCATTGCCAGCATCTGCTCTCCCACCCGGACCTTTGATACATAGCCAAGATGATCGGGTTGCACCCGTATCCATCTCCTTGAGCTTCTCCTCGTACTCGGCATTCTGGTTGTCGTCCAGCCACTCCAAGGCCTCCTTGAGGGCAACCTCGACCTTCTCCTCCTTGCCCTCGAGCTTGTCAGCAAGCTTGTCCTTGTCGTTAGGCTAAAATTCAATTAGTTACCTCAACAGCAAGAACTCAAACACGACATCGAGGCAGATTAGAGCATAAGTACAGACACGCCCGTACTAGCCTTTTCTTCAAGTATCGATCGAGACGACCAATGGGGAACTGGAGACTGGCCTTAATGGAGCATGAGACGGGTTTTTCTATGGGCCGTCGCCCTTGCGGCCACCGGCACCCTTCTTCGTTTTGTCGTTGACGAAGCGTAAGATGGGTTTCTTAGGGGGTTTATTAGCAATTTGATCGAACTATGATGTTAAAGCGAAAATGAATTTGATCCAACGGACGAGGGGAAGGTAGTGACGTGGATCGAGTGTTAAGACCGTTGGATCTAGTTTTGGATGGACGGTTGGGATGTTTGATTGATGATCTGCGGTGTTTTATTTGGACCAATGAAGTGATAGTATAGGGCTTTGATTGGACCAATGAGTGTTTGGACCTGTGGTGTTTTGTTTAGTTTGGACCAATGACTGCATGGCCCACTGATGAGTCTTGGAACATTGAGCACACTGGTAAGTAGCTGCTTCACAAAAACATTGGACCAATGAATTGTTTAGAATGTGTTGTTTTGTTTTGTTTGGACCAACGATTGTAGGGCCCACTGATGACTCTTGGAACATGAAGCACACTAATGAGAATCTGATAATTAATTGCCTTATAAAACACGGGCAAGTGTGCATTTAACTCCTCAAATTTCGATGCTTTATGTCGTGTTTCTTCCCAAAATACAAAGTTCCCCCATAATTTTCACAAACTCTTATTTCAACCATTGATTTCTCAATATTAAATCCCAACCGTCTTTCTATCAACACTTTTGTCTTAGTCAGCAAACCCATTCAAAAACATCCCTCAATTGAATAATAGATATCTTTTAAAAGTTATACAAAAAAATTCCTCACTGAACATAAAAAGGAAGACTAAACGAAACAAACTTAGTTAAAATAATAATATTTTAGTATATAATAAAAGGGTAGATTTATTAGGATTATTTTTGACAAAAAAGCTCATATAAAACAGTTGGTCCATGTACTATAAAAACAACTAATCGTTGAAATAACTTTCTGATGGAAAGAAATAGGCATGTCGATGTAAAATTCTATAAATTTATTGGTTGCAAGAGGCTTGCCCATGAACCTAGTTGTTAGTGTCAAAGAATGAGTATAAACCCATCATTTTGTGGCAAACTTTTTTGATAAATCTGCTAAGAAGTTTATTTGTTTTAATTTGTATGTTCGTGTACATTAGGATGAGAATGCAAATTCTTTAGTTCCAGGGGTTTACATGTAGAATAACATCTCTTATCTTTTTAAAAAACTCGTACCTTGAGATGAAAAATCTCATCATAACTTACGTTGGCACCAGGATGTGGCCCCATATTTCTCAAACATTTGGGATCTCTTTTCAGCCTTATTAAGCAATGGTTTGTAGAACATGCCTTCAATTAAGATGTTAAAACAGTCTGCAACTCACATGAGTCCAGATACATTAGGGAGTTGAGCTCCACACCCTTCTCCAATTGTAGTAGCAAAGGTTCAGTCACTGTTTGATAATATTTAAATAGTATCCAAATTTAATAGTAGGACCAAGAAACCATTTCAATCAATAATATCAGCTGATTTGAGTCACCATCCAACAAATAAATAAAGTAGATGGACTTGTTGTAAAGTGACTCAACGGGCCAACCACTCAAACAAATAAAGTTGTTGAGGATTGTGATATTTTCTTGATAAAAGAATGAGGAAAACAAGTGGCTGCATGGTGTCACATGGGGATGTTGAAAATTTCAAAAAGAGAACTGAACCAACTAATGAGATGCTAACCAATTGATGAAGAGCAATAGTCCATGAATGGGACTTAATGACGTTTTAAACCTTTCACCAATTTCGACATGTATATGCAACAGCCAAATCTATATAAAGAGTTGCTCCTTTGTTGGTAGTGCAATAGAGAGCTCGAGCAGTGAGCTAAGAGCTCAGTAAGAGTGCATAAGTTTCATCATCCTTTATATTTGGAATTCTTCTTAGGCTTTACTATATCATTAGGTTATGAGAGTGGTGAGTAATCACTTTTTACTTGTAATTCTTCCCTTTTAATATAGTGATATATCAATCTGTCACTGCCTGTAGACATAGATTAGAGTACCGAATCAGGCAAATCTATCTTCTGTGTTACAATTTTTTTCCTATTTTTTTTCTTATGCAATTACGATTTGATTTGTGTTTGGGTTGCTTGCACGATCCGTAATATGACGCGCCAATAACCTAATCCTCAAAATCCTCCTTAACCACTTTTGCTTCCTTGATACATGCATTTCTCAAAATGTTCACTACTTCTACACCTGCAAATCTATACAAGATGTCCACATGCTTTGATTGTCATTCCACATCCAATGCTTTGTAGTAGAAAATCTATTACCCTTAGAGGAATTCTTTAGATACTTTTTAATTAAAATTATACACATTGTTTCACATTATCGTAGTTTTGTCGTCTACATTTCAACTGCCACATTGTATCATAATATCCTTCATCATCTAGCTGGTCTCCTAACCATTCCAGTACTTGTTCTTTGCATGCAAATGTATAAGACAAATGTATGAGACTCAACATATGCTAATCTTTTCATGAACATGGATTAGTTCACTTTCATAAGATATCAAAATTATACATTGATGTTGGCCATTGTAATATTGATACGATCTGGTAGCATTTTGATGATAAAAGGAGGATTTTTTTATGGCAAAAGATGTGATTTTTATGAGAAAGGTGAGATTTTTTTGGTGAAAAGAAAGGATTTGACGGAAAAATTGGATTTTTATTGATGAATAATTGAGATACAATGATAAAGTTGGAAACAATTGGGGAGGCCGCTCTCCTAGTTTTGACTTAGAGATCAAAGCCTAAATCTCCAAGATCTAGCTTTTCTTTGACGGAAAAGCCAAAACTTCATAGATCCAATATTCAACATCCCCACATCTCTAGTCTTCCCCTTTATTTATAATAAGGACTCCTATTGAGCCGGCGTCCCTAAATTACCATAATATCTCTGACAGAGGGTTTTTTAATCTAAAATTACAAATATGCCCCCCTGGACCCCTAAAATTAATGCCCCGTGTCCAGAAATTACAAATCTGCTATTATGGTCATACATCCTAATCCTAACACTACATTGCCCCCGAAAATCCTCCTTATCCTCAAGGTGGTGCATGAAGTTCATGGGCCACACCTCTTCGACTGATGATGCACGTCCCCTCCTGGATCAAAGCTCATGATGCCTCCACCGCCCTCGTGGTTACTCTCAGGAGGACCGTCACCATCATGTGTGCCTCCTCTGGTTCCGCCTATGTCGTGCATGTCTCCGACACCGTCATATGGCCCTTCAAGATCTCCATCGTCCTCCACGAAGCCCAGAAGGAAGCTACGGGAATCACCAAGATTCCTCGTGGATCCGTCTTCGCCCGAAACTAGTCGTGGGACCTGAACAGCGGGCTCGCGGGCCCCTGGGTGCCAGAACAGGGCCCGTGGGGACCTGCAGTGCATGACAGGGCCCATGAGGGCTATGCATGGCCTTAGCGGGACTGCATGACCCATGCAGCGTCCGGGCAGGCCCCTCGAGGGCCACTGCAGGCACCTGGCGGCCCTATAGGCAACCAGCAGCGACCTGACAAATGCGGCCGGGGTTCCCACCCATGACGATGTCTCCCTCTGCTTCTTTGGGATCCTCATTCGTGCCAGTCAAGAGTCCTTCTCTGAAATCGTCGACCATCACATTCCCCTTCTCGAAAGCTCTCGCCTTTTACCCTAAATCTGATTGGACGTCCAGATCTGACCCTTTTGTCGCCTAAACTTCAGATCTGATTATGTGGGGTAACTGTTGCATCAGGTCTTGCATGAAGGACTCCATCCACGCAGCCAACGCCTTGGATACTTCTTCGATCACTGCACTAACCTCAGATCTAATCTCAGATCTAATCTCAAATCAGAGTTCCTACATATACTTCTTTAGATACTCCATCCCATGGATCATAGTCGCTCTAATACCAATTCGATACGATACACTAGGGTTTTAATGATAAAAGGAGGATTTTTATGAGGAAATATGGGATTTTAACGAGTAAGGTGGGATTTTTATGGTGAAAAGAGTGGATTTGAGGGAAAATTAGATTTTTATTGGTGAATAACTGAGATACAAGGATAAAGTTGGCCACGATTGGAGAGGATGCTGCTCTCCTAGCTTTAACTTAGAGATCATAGCCAAAAACTCCGAGATCTCGCTTTTACTTTGAAGGAAAAGCCTAAACTTCATAAATTTAGTGTTTCTTCTACAATTTTCAACATCCCCCTCTCTGGTCTTTCCCTTTTTTAATAATAAGGACTCCTATTGAGCCGACGTCCATAAATGACAATAATACCCTTGACCTATGGTTCTTATCTAATATAAGAAAGCTGTCCATGGACCCTTAAAATTACATAAACACCCCCACCCCCATGTACAGAAATTAGAGATCAGCCATTATGGCCATAAACCATAATCCTAACAAATACCTTATAATGCATCCCCATGCCTAGCCTATAGTATAGGGAAATGGATGGTGATGCAAGCAAAAAAAATGCTATGTTGACACAAAATCATGCTTTCCATTTCATTCAGAATCATGTGCTTCATTTAGATTACAACCATAAAAATTGTAAGTACACCATAAACATTCGCAAGAAAACAAGTAGGCTTCTTAATCCCCTCCTACACTCCATCAGACAGGCATAAATTACATAAGTAGATGAGGGAGATACTTTCCATATCAAGCACCAAAACCAGCAAAACAAAAAATAATCCACTGGCTTAGGAAGTTAGCAAGGAAAGCAATTCTTCTATGAAGTTGAAGAAAAGAGAAAAGTATCATAGGCACCTTTATTTTCCCTATTCTCATTGATCTGATTGAGTTATACCTCAACATATGGTGTGTTATTTAAGTATCATCCATACGCTCATTGGTCAGTTTGAATTAGGCCTCGATTTAAAAAAACCTTAGGGTAAGCAAAAGACCTAGGAAACTCAACCAGCCATGCTTTTAGTCCGTACAAATTTATTTTGCTTTGCCAGATTATTCTATTTGACGGATGAACTTACAATTACGGTATATTGAAGTGAAGCTGCTAACAGTGGGAGTAGGCATAAACTCATAAGTCAGTAAATCGTTATTCATATAAAAGATGCTCATGAAAAAGATTCAGCTTACAAGGAAATATCGAAATATCGAAAATAATTCAAGGAAAACATAGAAGAGTGTGAATAGCAAGACATTGTGCCTTGTGATCCAGCAACTCAGAACCCATGAAACATTGCTAAACATGAATGAGGCACGGAAACAAGAGCACACCTGGTGTATGGGAGGATACATTGAATTTGTACAAACTGGACAATCAAGAAGCTCATGCACTCCACTTGAAGAAGATACACTGGCTTTAACCCCAGAAACAGAAGAAGGCTTACTAAGCAGAACGTCTCCAAGTTCATTTCTATCAACATACTGTTCCCCATCCAAAGTTTGGGATTCAGGGACATCCATGCAAATATTACCACCAGGAGCCATGTAGTCTCGTACAATAACTCAATAGAAAAGATTCTAATGATTCCTTATATTTCGCACTTATCCAAGATGCCCTTATTCGCAGAATGCATCCTTTTCAGTTCTCTGTGGTGACAAACATATGGCAGCTTCCAATCCTTTAATAATGCTAGGCAAACAATCCCCTGGAAGTTGACGTCATGGAATAACCTGAGGAGGCCACAATTACTTAAAGTAACAATAGCTAAATTAAAAAACGAATTTAATAAAAAAAATTAACATAAATTTGGTAATTATCGAAATATGCTATTAAAAATGTCAGAGAGCCCAAAACAGAACCCAATCCCCTGCTCATTCTGAAACAAATATAAATTAGGTGATATAAACTAAAACACCCAAAAATATAAATTCCCGTGTAAACGTGAGGGAAGAACAAAGGAACCGTAGCGTCAAAAACTCATGATCTATTCCATAGAAACAGTCACAGAAAATGAGATAGATTGGTTCCTTCATTTATGAGACCTACAACTAAAACGAATAAATTCTTTTATTGCGCACTCAAATGCTCATAAAACTGGAATATAAAGAAGCATTCTATTACCAACTTGTGAATGTGCCTTATTCGAATAAAAGATTCTACTTTTTACAATGCAGAAAAAGGGATATACTAAATATATTCAAAATTTCAGGATATGTCTCAACTGATCCTCCCTTTTTCGGCTCAAATTGTTTCTAAACCAATTAGCTGATAAAAAATTCACAGTTTTAAGACCAACTACAACACAAGGGGCAATAAAGATCTCAAGAAACCCAAGAATCACCATACCTCAGAGCAAAACATCCCAATTCTCGCCGAAATCACCGCCAAAGATCATCCATCTTGCTCCCCCGTCTTGGAAATCTGAGCTCGATCCATTACCCAATGAAGTCAAACAGGAGCAAGACGACGCGGAGAGCGAACCGAATGGGAAGAAGACGCGTGGGGACCAGAAGCCCGAGTGAAGACCATAGAGAAAATCCAAGAAGCCCCCACCTTAACCAATGACGATGATGATGATGATGATGATGGGGATGAGATAAATTTAGGGGTTTTAATTAAAATAATAGGTAAAGAATATTAATTATTGTTGCTGTCGTCCTCCTCGTCGTTGTGGTGTGTTCGTCCTCGTCGGGTTTGGCCTGTTCTTTTCGGTGGAAGTGTGAATTGGGAAAGTTGGGGGACAGAGGAATCTAGAAAAGAGAATAAGATAGTTTTGTGTTCTTTTGATTGGAAAGTTAGTTGGAAAAGTAGATATGGTAGTACATGGTGGGTCTCAACCAACTTTATTGTGTTCTTTTGGGTTGGGAAAGTTGACGAGGGAAAATGGAAAAGTAGAGTATGGTATAGAGGGGTGAGTATAAGGTAAGTTCACCCCCCATGCAGCAAAAAAATACTGATTCAATGCGGATGCAACCCAATTTGCCCAGATTCAGATTCGAAATCAATGTGCAGCAAGAGGGGAGAGAGTACAACCACAATGATTTCTGAAAATTACACTTTTATTTTGCAAAACAGTGACATACCCAATAAAAGCACACTACATCTGCTTAAAAAACTGAATACATAAACCAATAAAAACACAAAGCATCTACTTACAAAACTGTTGTCGATCGCAATACATAAAAGCATAACAAACAATCTTGAATTACATACTGCGCATAGCGTACCATACCTACCATCTATCTCTAACAAGTACATATCAGACAATGGAACTGCAGAAATATCTCCTCGTGCTCCTGCCCCTCTATCTGTCGCATCATTGACCCGTTGTGGGTCCTTCCAGAGGAAGAAATCACATTTTTTGGCCGCGAGCAGGACAACCCCAAAATCGCCTGCTGGGGTTGGTGGGGGCCCTAGATGTCATCAATGGCGACTTCAGGCCACAGTGGCACACCTTGGAAATGGCCAGAAATTCATCAACATCAGGTGAAGCCTGATGGCGGGAGCGAAATGACGCGCTTGATCCTGCACTCATCTGTATCTAGAAAATCAAAGAGATACACACAATGAATCAGTATAATGTAATTAGTTGGGATACGGAGAAATGTAAAGAGAAGTATGTGATAAGGGCATACCGAGGATCGATTATATAGGTTGACGTTGTCATTGGTGCTGACATCATGCACAAATCAGCATTGTAAAAGAAATAGCAAAAATAATATATCTTATGGGTCATACGACACTTGCAAGTCTTGTCTCAAAGATAAGATGACCAAATCTCCTTTTGTATAACAAAAGGAAAGAGTTGGTGAACTCTTGTGTCTCATACATTCAGATGTATGCAGACACTCGTCTACATTAGCCAGAAAGGATTATTTGGTTATGACCATTAAATTATCACTTTAAATATGTATGTATGTATACATATGTGTGTATGTATACATATGTGTGTGTGTGTGTAGAGATCCCCTTTCCCCATACCTTTTCGTTATTATCATGGAAGCTTTCTCGCTTTTGGTTTGCAAGGCCATCACTTTACGTACCATTCATTCCATGAGGCGCACAGGTTACATCTTCCACCTCCTTTTTGCTGACGATCTTATTTTGACCCGATAACCCAATTATTGTCTTGGGCCACATGTGGCCCAATTTAGAGGCATGGGCATTTGCCTATTTGTACGTTTAAAACCCCTTTTTTTATTTCAACTCAAGATTTAAAAAATGTGAGAAAATTGATTTAAAGATCAACTTAAAAAAGTTCATCTTCTTCAGGGTTAGGATCCACCACGACTTTTTAGCATTTTAGCATTTGATAAGAAGATAATAATGTGTATCATATGATATATCATGTTAAGTCTTATATATGATCTTCAAAACTCAGTTTTCTGCTTTTTTCGCAGGATCGAAACCATTCATTTTGATCTTCATATCTAGAACCCCAAAACACCGATGCTAAAATGCCCATGCATGCCGGTTTGTTGTTTATGGTTATGTTCATTTCTTAAAATATTATCACATCAAAAATCGTATGGCTAGTGTATTATTTAACTTTAAATTGAAAAATCAAGAATTTAATGGTCTTTCTATAATATAGGACATTAGCCAAAAACATGTTTGCAATGCAAACTGCCCAGAAGCATTTCAGACATCAGTGTGCAGGTAGGAGACAGTGATCACCAACACAATGAAGCAAAAAAAATACATTTTCAATGTGGTTGCAATTCAAACTGCCCATAGGCATTTCAGACAACAATGTGCAGGTAGGATACTGTGATCACAAACACAATGAAGCAAAAAAATACATAATCAATGTGTTTCCACTTCAAAAATATCCAGAAGCATTTCAGACAGCAGTGTGCAGGTAGGAGACAGTGATCACTAACACACTGAATCAAAAAATACATATTCGCTGTGTTTGCACTTCAAACTGCCCATAGGCATTTCAGACAACAGTGTGCAGGTAGGATACTGTGATCACAAACACAATGAAGCAAAAAAAATGCATAATCAATGTGTTTCCACTTCAAAATACCCAGAAGCATTTCAGACATCAGTGTGCAAGTAGGAGACAGTGATCACCAACACAATGAAGCAAAAAAATACATTTTCAATGTTGTTGCAATTCAAACTGCCCATAGGCATTTCAGACAACAGTGTGCAGGTAGGATACTGTGATCACAAACACAATGAAGCAAATAAATACATAATCAATGTGTTTCCTCTTCAAAATACCCAGAAGTATTTCAGACAGCAGTGTGCAAGTAGGAGATAGTGATCACCAACACACTAAATCAAAAAAATACATATTCACTGTGTTTGCACTTCAAACTGCCCAGAAGAATTTCAGACATCAGTGTGCAGGTAGGATAATGTGATCACCAACCCAATGAAGCAAAAAAATACATATTCACTGTGTTTTCAATTCAAACTGCCCAGAAGCAGTTCAGACATAAGTGTGATGCTAGGATACAGTGATATCCAACACAATGAAGCAAAAAAATACATATTCACTGTGTTTGCAATTCAAACTGCACAGAAGCATTTCAGACATAAGTGTACTGCTAGGATACAGTGATATCCAACCCAATGAAGCAAAAAAATACAGTTTCAATGTGTTTGCAATTCAAACTGCCCATAAGTATTTCAGACATCAGTGTGCAGGTAGGATACTGTGATCAGCAACAGAATGAAGCAAAAAAATGCATATTCACCGTGTTTGCACTTCAAACTTCCCTGAAGCATTTCAGACATCAGTGTGCAGGTAGGATACTGTGATCACCAACAGAATGAAGCAAAAAAATACTTATTCACTGTGTTTGCACTTCAAACTTTCCAGAAGCATTTCAGACATCAGTGTGCAGGTAGGATACTGTGATCACCAACAGAATGAAGCAAAAAAAATACATATTCACTGTGTTTGCACTTCAAACTTTCCAGAAGCATTTCAGACATCAGTGTGCAGGTAGGATACTGTGATCACCAACAGAATGAAGCAAAAAAAAATACATATTCACTGTGTTTGCACTTCAAACTTCCCAGAAGCATTTCAAACAACAGTGTGCATGTAGGATAATGTGATCACCAACACAATGAAGCAAGAAAATACATAATCAATGTGTTTGCACTTCAAACTACCCAGAAGCATTTCAGACATCAGTGTGCAGGTAGGATACTGTGATCACCAACACAATGAAGCAAAAAAATACATGATAATATAATACCTGCACACACTAGCCAAACCCACAAAATATAATACATGATAATAAATTGTACCTGCCCCCTCCTTACATCAACATAATATTACATAAACCAACATGACTGTACTTACACCGTACTAGCCACTCGCACATACCAACCATACATCAAACATCCAAACCATACATAATTATAGTGTACCAATACATATTACAAAAACCATCAAGCTTGTCATCAGTGATATCTAATCACTTACTATCCAATGGAATCGGTAGCATCATCATCATCATTTCCTTCCCCGCGCGTTGTCGCAATCTCCTCGATGATCATCTTTATCTTCATATCCCTTGCTATCCTCGGCATACCTAGAAACTTCCTTCCAGTGTGCTCTCGATCGGCCAAATGGTCGTACACCTAAGCCAACATCTCCAGTGGATACTCTTGATGTGAATAAACTGTTTCACCCAATTCCTTATGCCAATGGCCGAGAGAACGACCTATCGCATCGGCGACATTGTCAACAGAATTTACCATTTTAAGCATTATAGCGGGCACGTCCGATATCCGTTGCCTACGGGATTTCTTTTTTCCCACAGATGGGGGCTAGCAAGGTGAGGCCCATGGTGAGTAGGACCCGGTGGGGTAGCCGGTGGGATGGTAGGAGAGACCTCATTATCGATTGATGCATCATCCGAAGGCTCATTCGCAGCATGCTCCCCTTCGCCATCCGAGTTATGGCCTCCAAATTGTTGGTACACAACCCTCCTATAATTCCCCATAGTCTTGTCATCTCCTACGATCAATTGGAGATTAGCATACCACGGAAGGGGCTTATTCACATTGTCCTTGCGTCTTGGGTTTGCCTACACGAATAAGGCATTTGATTTTACTTCGTGCATTTAAAAATTCTTGTAGAGGATGTAGGCAACTATAAAATGGTGAAGGCCATACCGCTGCAAATGTTTCATAAACTTCAGGCTCCATTATGACCATTTGCTCCTCATCACACCAACCAACGCCACTCATTTCGATGCAAGCTTTCACATCTTTGAGCCGCGTTCGTATGACTTTAAGTCTTCACATTTGCGCCGGTGTAGTTCCTGTGAAATTGCACATTGATGTGTGCCACAGCGGCATTGAAGGCGCAAGCTTTGAACGACTTATCGGACTTATTGCCTTCCTTATTTGTTTTGCAAGGAAAGGGATAAGGACCATATCCTCCTCCCACGTCCAATATTTGTTCGTCGGCCCTTTGGTTTGTGTTTGCTTCTTCGCCTTTTTGCTTGGGATTGACACCAACACATCCTCCGATTCATCCCGGCGACTCGACTTCCTAGACGAGTCACTCCCCATCATCGGGTCATTCCCACTCACCGATGAATTCCCTCCCCGTCTCCCACATTCTCCCATTCCCCCACCTTGGAAGCTCCCCACCCCTAGGGACATCATCCCTCCATGGAGCATTTGCATATCTCCCGTTGGATTGTGCCTTTGCATTTGCACATTGTCACCCATTCCCCATCCTTGGAAGCTCCCCACCTCTTGGGCCATCATCCTTCCGTGTTGCATTTGCATAGTTCCCGGAGGAGCGTGCCTTTGCATGTGCACACCTCCACCCATTCCCCCACCTGGGAAGCTCCCCAAACCTTGGGCCATCATCCCTCCTTGTAGCATTTGCACAAATCCAGGAGTAGCGGGCATTTGCAATGGCATTTGTATATATCCTGGTTGATATGACATACTTGGCGCAACACCTTCGAAGCCTTGCATAGGATATTGAAATTCTCCCATCCTATGCACCGTAGGCCGCACCGGAGTATTCTCATTTCGACTTTCATCTTCTGCCCTTTGACTCATACTTTCACTCCAATGCCCTTGGTCCGATGACTCATCCATGCCTACAACAAAAAGGGAGTTAATAGAGCAAAATCTTATTTAAAACACACATGCTTCATTCAAGTAATAAAAGTCTATGGCAGTTTTGATAATTTTGATACGAAGTAACGTCCCTACTCCTCTCTCACGTTTGAATATTTAATTCATAATTTTGATATTTTTACTAATATCATAATATTGATAATCAAGTCTATGGCAATGGTGATAGGTCATATATCAATTATATATTTGACTACGTTTTTTGAATTCTAGGGCTGATTAGGACAAAATAAAGAGTGGCTGTGATTTGATCTTGGAAAATCAATGGTTGAGATTGGATTTTATGAAAATTTTAGTGGGAAACTTAAATTTTGGTGGGAAATGTGTCTTGGAACCCAAAACTTTGAAATTAGAAGTGTCTTTGGAAAGATTGTGGAGATTAAATTTGGGGTGGAAAGTGTCTTGGAAACCTAAACTTTGAAACTAAAAGTGCCTTGGGAAATATTGAGGAGATTAAATTTGCGGGAAAAAGTGTCTTGTGAACCTAAACTTTGAAATTAAAAGTGCCTTGGAAAATATTGTGGAAAATCATGATCCATTAAATTAAACAAAATAAAAAATTTAGCGTAAAACAATTTAGCAAAACAACATATTAGTGTAAAAATATCCTGAGCTTTGTTGCTCCGCGCAGGAGGCGCTCACGCCAGAGGCGCCTGCTAAATTTTTTAACGCTAATTTGTTATTCTGCGCCTAAGGCGCCTGCACCGAATTTGCTGTTCCGCGCCGAAGGTGCCCGTCCACTAAATATTTTTACTCTAATTTATTGTTCTGTTAAATTTTGGCAGTGGAAATAATTTTTCGGGGAGCAAAGATTTCATGGGAAATCTTAAATGAACCGTGTCTTGGGAAACATTGTGAAGATTAAATTTGGGAGGAAAAGTGCCTTGGGAACCTAAACTTTGAAATTAAAAGTGCCTTGGAAAGATTGTGGAGAAGCATGATCCATTAAATTAAACAAAATAAAAAATTTAGCGTAAAACAATTTCACGGAACAACAAATTAGTGTAAAAATACCCTGAGGTTTGTTGTTCCGCCCGAGTCGAAGGCGGCTCCCGTGGCGAAGGCGCCCGTTAAATTTTTTAAAGCTAATTTGTTGTTTCGTGCCAAAGGCGCGGGCATCAAATTTGTTGTTCGACGCTGAATTTGTTGTTCCATGCCTAAGGCGCATGCGCCGAATTTATTGTTCTGCGCCGAAGACGCCCGCGCCGAAGGTGTCCATGCCACTAAATATTTTTACGCTAATTTATTGTTCTGTTAAATTTTGGCTGTGGAAATAATTTTTCGGTTAACAAATATTTTGCGATGGAAATCTTAACTGAACCGTGCCCGCGGGCACGGTTTATAACTATCTATTATACTTTTGACAGCGTTTTTGAATTATAGGGCTGACTAGGACAAGATAAAGAGTGGCTGAGATTTGATCTTGGTAAATCAATGGTTGAGATTGAATTTTGTGAAATTTTTTGGGGGAAAATGCCTTGGGAACATAAACTTTGAAATTAGATGTGCCTTGAGAAAGAGTGTGAAAATTAAATTTTGGGGGGAAAAGTGCCTTGGAAATCTAAACTTTGAAATTAAAAGTGTCTTGGAAAAGATTGTGGAGAATCATAATCCATTAAATTAAACAAAATAAAAAATTTAGCATAAAACAATTTAGCAGAACAACAAATTAGCATAAAAATACCATGATGTTTGTTGTTCCGGCGCCCGCGCTAAATTTTTTTATGATAATTTGTTGTCCCGCGTCGAAGGCGTGGGCGCCAAATTTGTTGTTCGACGTCGAATTTGTTGTTCCGCGCCGACGGCGCCTGCGCCGAATTTGTTGTTCCGCACCGAAGGTGCCCGTGCTACTAAATATTTTTACACTAATTTATTGTTCTGTTAAATTTTGGCGGTGGAAATAATTTTCGGGGAACAAAGATTTCGCGGGGGAAATAACATGTGCCCGCGCCGCGCTAAATTTTTTTACAAAGATTTGTTATTCTGTGCCGAAGGCGAAGGCGCCAAATTTGTTGTTCGACTCCGAATTTGTTGTTCCACGCCGAAGACGTCTGCGCCGAAGGTGCCCGTGCCGCTAAATATTTTTTTTGCTAATATATTGTTCTTTTAAATTTTGGCTGTGTAAATAATTTTTCGGGGAACGAATATTTCGCGGGGGAAATGTTAAATGAACTATGCCCGCGGGCACGGGTTATGACTAGTATATATATATGTATGTATTATCTATTATACATTTGACAATGTTTTTTTGAATTCTAGGGCTGACTATGACATGCTAAAGAGTCGATGTGATTTGATCTTGGGAAATCAATGGTTGAGATTGGATTTTGTGAAAATTTTAGTGGGAAAAGTGTCTTTGAAACAAAAACTTTGAAATTATAAGTGTCTTGGGAAAGATTGTGGAGATTAAATTTGGGGGAAAGTGCATTGGGAACCTAAACTTTGAAATTAGAAGTGCATTGGGAAAGATTGTGGAAATTAAATTTGGGGGAAAAGTACCTTGGGAACCTAAACTTTGAAATTAAAAGTGCCTTGGAAAATATTGTGGAGAAACATAATCCATTAAATTAAACAAAATAAAAAATTTAGCATAAACCAATTTAGCGTAAAAATACCCAGAGGTTTGTTGTTTCGCGTCCGCGTCGAACGCGGGCGAAGGCACCCGCTAAATTTTTTTACGCTAATTTGTTGTTCCGGATCGAAGGTGGGTCGCCAAATTTGTTGTTCGACGCCAAATTTGTTGTTCGACGCCGAAAGCGCCTGGGCCGAATTTGTTGTTTCGTGTCGAAGATACTCGTACCGCTAAATATTTTTACGCTAATTTATTCTTTTGTTAAATTTTGGCTGTGGAAATAATTTTTCAGGGAACAAAGCTTTCGCGGGGGAAATCTTTAATGAACCCTGCCCGCGGTCACGAGTTATGACTAGTACATATACATTTGACTACGATTTTTGAATTTTAGGGCTGACTAGGACAAGATAAAGAGTGTCTGGGATTTGATCTTGTGAAATGGAAGGTTGAGATGAAGCTTTGAAACCATGAATGCGAGCTTTGAAATTTGGCCTGCCTTTGAAATTTGGTCCAGCTTTGAAATGAAGGAAGCTTTGAAACCATGAATGTGAGCTTTGAAAATTTTTCCAACTTTAAAAGCAGCCAGCGAACCTGTTTCAAGATGGGGCGCCCGCTAAATTTTTTTACGCTGATTTGTTGTTCTACGTGAATTTGTTGTTCCGCGTCGAAGGCGCTCGCGCCGAATTTGTTCTTCCGTGTCGAAGGCGCCAGCATCGAATTTGTTCTTCCCGTGGAAGGCACCTGCGCCGTTAAATATTTTTACTCTAATTTGTTGTTATTTTAAATTTTAATTATTTTTTTGAAAACAAAGATTTCGTGAGGGAAATCTTAAATGAACCATGTCGTGGGCACGGGGTTTTTGTGCTAATTTGTTGTTCCACGCAGAAGGCTACCGCACCGAAAGCGGCACTGCATGCGTCGAAGGCGCGGCGCCGAATTTGTTGTTCTGCACTAATGCACTTTGGTTTGCAAAATGTGTGAGGTGACTAGCGACATGCCCGCGTCGAAGGTGCTAGCGCAATTTTTATACGCTAATTTGTTTTTCTGTGTCGAAAGCGTCTGCACCGAATTTATTGTTCATCGCCGAAGGCGGCAGTGCCTCTAAATTTTTTTACGCTAATTTGTTGTTCTTTTAAATTTTGGCTGTAGAAATATTTTTTTGGGGACAAATATTTCGCAGGAAAAAATCTTAAATGCACCGTGCCGCGGACACGGGTCATGACTAGTATATATATGTATTAAGAAGGATACAAAAGTTCCTTTGCAATTATGGTGGATAACAAGGGTCTTTGATACCAAAGGTCTTAAGGCCAAATTCATAACACTTCCCCTTATCCATCCATCATTGTAAACTCGACATATGAATACTTCAGCATTCATAGTGCTAATGAGTATTAGGAGGGGTGGATACTTCTGGATCCTGAACTAATGTGGTTGCCTCGTTAAAACCTTTGGCTATGTAAAACACAGTGGGAAAACCCATAGCTTAAGGAAAAAGAGTACAACTTTATATTTAACTCCCCCTGATCTGTACAAGCTTCATGCTTACAGATCTCCTAGATAGATATACATCAATCTCACCTACAACATTTCGAGAATAAATCCAATATACAAGCATCACTCATTTATACAAGTATCGCTCATATATGGCAGCTACTGAATCCAAGAGAGCTCCTCTGAAGAGGTGTGCTCTGTCTCATCGCCTTTGATGGAGCCTTCTCAAAGATGAGCTAGGAAAGTGGCATGGTTTGTAGACTCGATAGATAGCTCCATATCTCTAGTCTCTGACCAAGTCGTCACTATGTCTGCGAGCTACTTTAGGGCGTAGCTATGCATACTCTTGATTTGCTTCATAGATGATGAGCTTCTCGGAATGGTAGGATGATGTTGCCTTAGCTGCTTGCTTTGAAGATCTCCAGGAGGTAGCTTTTCCTTTGTGGGTAAAACACGTACCCAAAGTCTGTTGTCATCGTGATAATCTATAACCTGCATCTTCAAATACATTTAACATGGCGGATAATCCTTTATAATATTGACCCTTTGAGGTAGCACAGAAGATGCATAGCTCCGGTCTAGTGACGCGCTACAGGCGCTACACTGTATCTGGCTAACAGATTCATGAGTTGGTCATATAATTCAAGGCATCTTATGAACAAAAGATTAATGCACAATTGATTTAATACCTCGTTTGCATGACATTACTTAGATTATCTTCATGTATATAATTGTTTTTTATACTTCAAATGAATTACCTACTTAAATGCTCTATTTATCTGCATGATATTTAATAATTCATGCATTTATACCCACATATATAAATTATGTATTATGACACACGATTAATTATAATTTTCAAAAAGTTCAAAAATCATATCTATATTGATAATTGAACCTGAAGTTCAAATTTTTATGTCACCACCCTTTTGCTCAACTAAAATGAAAATAAAAATAAAAATACGAGGAATTATGCGAAAACTATTTATGCGGTCTTCTTAAAAATACGCATTTTACGGTATATAGATCTCGCAGATCTATGGTCTATATAGACCAATATGGACACCAGAAGTTTGCCATTACACCGCAAACTCTTTTAGAGTAATCTCATTTTACAAGGAAAGATTCTTGATTCTATCCTTGCGTATAAGTTCACTCCTAAATTCGCGACTTAATATATACGTGAGAACTACATTATGAAATTCGCACCCACATATTTATTCTCTTTAAGCATGTTTCTTTATCCACATAAAAACTAAATGGCTTAATAAAATAATGGCCTGAAGGCCATATATGAGCATTCAAATGGACTGTCAAAAGTCCCACATAAACTCAAAAAGTCGAGGTCCAGGACCAACGACGTCCTGATATATAAAAAGAAATGGAAGATATGATATACCTCGACATGAAATTAGCAATGGCAAACCAAGATTAGACCTAGAAGTTCTGATACGACTTATACTACTATTTGCAATATGAAAGGTCATTAATTTATGTCATAGATAATATATACAAAGCTAATCTAATGACGAAATTTGATGTAGCTATTGTATACTAAGCTATTCCTCGAGAACACATAGACTTTGAAAAACTATAATTAGTTGCCATAACATAATTAATAGGAGTATGTTTCTAAACTTATTATTATAAACTCTTTTTGTTTATATGCATTTAGTTCTACTACAAAAGTTTATGCTTTATTTTTAGCATATGTCAAACAATTATAGATTGACACCTCAAGACGTATGCTATTAATAGCATTTCACCCTAAGAATAGTCTAGTATAAAACTATTTTGGGACGTCTGACTTGAGATTCGGGCTTTGCTAGCCTGAATACTCTAAATGAGGATGCCCAATACTCTCTGAAAAAGAAACTTATAAAGTTTCGATAGATATTCGTCAAAACAAAATCCTACTAAATGACTGAAGAATATAATGGCCTTGAAGACCATACTTAAGCTTTCTAATGGATTTTCAAAATTCCTAGTTAAATTCGAAAAGAGAAATTAAATGGACCTCTGAAGTCTCCAGACTCGTCTAAGTTTTAAACTTTAGAACGATACAATGTACCATCCTGGATTGATGAAGCAAGACATCGTTAACCAAGCATATAATTATGTAGAACATGAATTTTCTTAAGAAGGGTGCGTTTTCTTTATCCCATTTAGCAGGAAAAATGATTACGAGATCATCTCCACTATACATGGACATTGACTCTCAAAACTTCCTCTAATAGAATTTAAGATGATATATTTACTATCATCATTAAAATAATAAGACATCTGGGTCTCCAGAGAGTACTTGTGGGATTAAAGTGGACTTATCCACTCCATACATAAGGGCTAATGATGTACCTTGGTACACCCATCCATATATTCTCTAAAAATGGTCATAATCAAGCCTTTTATCCAATCGTAGTTCAAATTTTTCAGAGCATATAGGACACATTACTTAATGGCGGAAACATTGGATAATACTGGGAAATCAACCATAATTTGCAACTGGAATAAAGTTGAACACATTGGAGTTTGTGTTCACACCCAAAAATGGGTTTATGAATAAATCATTAAAATGATTTAAATGGATTACTCATCCGTTACAAACCCATCTGCTGGTGACTTCATGGGAACATGCTATTACAATGCACACCATCAAAACGCCTCCTTAGAACCTATTTATATGAGCTTAATCACCTATATAAACAGTTTTCGAGAACCCCTAACGGGGGAAGCGTTTAGAACACATCTTATAGGTTGTGCCATGATGAGTATACATCCTCATATCACCACTATAAACCATCAAAATGCACTCTAAACAGGGGAATCATTTAAAATCACTTCTCCTATGATGGGCATTGATGGGTCATCCTTTAAAGATTCGATGAGATCTTGAAGATCATTCACATCTTTAATTCCCAGGTATTAGGTTCAACAGAAATATTATAATCATCCATGAGCCTGAAGCTCAATTGACCATTTCAAAACATTAATACCTATGATCAGATTATCATGAATTGTAATGAGATCCTGAAGATCCACACTTATGACACTGTTAAACAGTTATCAGACATAGTTACTGGCAATATAAATATTTTCAAATTCACACATCCCTGCTACTAAAAATCCAGCTAGGATTGACATACCAAATATAATGGATGCAATCCACCAGTAGTAGAAGTGGATGTCCTCAATGGATGTGAGGAAATACCACGAGGCTCCAAAGCGAGAAATAACTCTTGGAGACCCTTAAGCAATACCACCACAGGAAAGTGAGCTCATCTCCATATCATCTCCCTTTCCAGAACCTCTAGAAGAGATGAATCTGGAATAAATTGAATAATATACGTACATGAGGAGGTGTTTGGATAAAAACACACTTGTCGACAATTACTCACATTTCATTTTGCCATTTAAATGATAGATATCGTTCCACGCTCCGTTTCCTGAAGCAAACATAGAGATTGGCTAATAGTATGGAACGAGGCAATAATAAGTTGAGCTGGACTCACTTATGAAATGTGAAGTGTTTGGACTTGAAGTCTTGATATAAAAAAATATCAATCATGTAGGGGTAACCCAGTATTATATAAACATAAATATAAATAAATAAAATCGTATGCTATAAGCAATGCGCTATAGCTTAGAGGTTTATTTCGCTGAAATCAGAAAGTAATCAAGTAAGATGAGCTTGACTCACTTACAAAATTTTATAAACTGATGCATCAGGCTCCCTAGTCATAGTTGCGAAAACCATGCGATTGGCAAAAGAAATTTCGAGATATGTTGCTATGGATGATGTGACAACATAACCTTACGGATTTCCTTTATTACCTGGATAGATTTTTTGGACAACTATCTTATGAAATTATCATCATGAAGATAAAACCATCATCCAGAAGATGAAAACATCATTCAGAAGATGAATTATCATCCTGAAGATGAAATAACCATCCAGAAGATGAAACCATCATCCATAAGATGAATGGTCATCCAGAAGATGGATAATCATCCAGAAGATGAAAACATCATCCAGAAAATGAATTATCATCCTTAAGATGAAATAATTATCCTGAAGATGAAACCATCATCCAGAAGATGAATAATCATCCAGAAGATGAAAGTATCATCCCGAAGATGAAAAACATGTGACATTAAACTTCATACACCTGAAGTTGATGAAGAAACATGTACAATTGCAATACACTAAATACACCTACTGATTGTATAGGTGTACATTAAGACCCCTTCCGTTCGCTGGAAGAGGGGAATGATATCATAGGTCTTGAAGTGCCTTACTTGAGTGCTTTTGGTACACTCCTTTATCTGGCCAACTGCACGCATCTCTAGATAGCATTGACAGTAAATCTGTTAGCCAGATACAGTGCAGCGCCTGTAGCATATCACTGGACCGAAGATATGTAGCTTCTGCGCTACCTTTAAGGGCCAAGGATTATCCTCTATGTTAAATGTATTTGCAGATACAGGTTACAGATCATCGTGATGACTACAACAAAGGAACGACCAACTCCTGGAGACCAGCAAAGCATGCTTCCAAGGCAACATCAATCCTACCATCCCGAGAGGCTCATCATCCAAGAAGCAAATCATGAGTATGCACAGCCAGGTCCTGTAGTACCTCGTAGACACAGTGACGACTGGGTCAGAGACATGGAGCTACCTACCGAGTCTGCAGACTACTCTTCAGAAGAGCTCCCTCAGATTCAATAGCTGCCATATATGAATAATACGTGTATAGATGAGCGATACTTATATAGATGAGCGATGTCTTGTATTTTGTACTTATTCCCAAAATATTGTAAGAGATTGATGTATAGTTGCCTAGGTGATCTGCAAGCCTGCAGCTTGTACAGATCAGGGGGAGTCAAATGTAGTGTTGTACTCTTTTTCCTTGGCTACTGGTTTTTCCCACTGGGTTTTCCATAGCTAAAGGTTTTAACGAGGCAAACGTGTTGAGAATCAAGTCTATGGCAAAGGCCATAGATCATATATATATATATATATATATATATTAAGAAGGATACAAAAGGTCCTTTACAATTATGGTGGGTACCAAGGGTCTTTGATACCAAAGGTCTCAAGGCCCTATTCATAACACATAATTTATTCTTACTTTACTACAAATAGAATAAAGTGCTTGGAAATAGAGATGAAAATGGACCAGGCTGGATCGGGCTTATGAAGACCAAAACATCGATCTGAAGTAACATACTCACTCATCCCTCACATTTGAATATCTATTATACAAATGACAACATTTTTTGCATCTTTGTCATATATGGCATCAAAAATATGACTAGGACAAAATGTTTGGGAGAGTGGGTGGCCCAATGAAGTGTGGGTGAGTGGTTGGGTGTGGAGTTGGGTGTTTTGGTTGAACCCCAAACAAAAGCCCACCACATTTCCCTTATTTGCAAGTTTGCCATTGTTTTTTTCATAAAACCTAAAGACCCATCATCTTTTCCATATTTACATATTTGCAATCGCTCTTTTTGCGCTGTTCACCCGTGTTTTTTTGCGCTTTATTTCCTACTTTTGTGTCCATGTGACGACTGACCCATGGTTTCTTTTCGCCATCAGTATTGCGTCCGGGAGACGAATGTCCCCGTCGTTCTTGCGCTCGAGAAACAACTGCCACATCGCCATTTCACCCGAGAATCGAATGTCCCCTCGGTTTCTCACCCGATAGACGACCTTCGCCGTAACCTAGGGCACGGGTTATGACTAGTTTAATTCATAAGTTTGATAGTTTTAACAATTTCATAATTTGTTTCCCTCACATTTGAATATTTAATTCATAAGTTTAATAGTTTTAACAATTTCATAATTTTTTTACTTTAGTATAAATAGAATAAAGTGGTTGGAAATAGGGATGAAAATGGGCCAGGCCGGATCAGACAGGGGCTAGGCTTCGACCCCAGCCTCAATATAGTTCGGGCCTAAAATCTGGCCACGGTTTATCATATGCCTTCTAACAGGCAACCCTAACCCTTTCCTACGGGCTTTTGGGCCGACCCTTGGACTTTCAAACCGAACCTTTACTTTTTTAAAGTACAATTCTAATACATGATTATTAACAATAACATATCAAACAAAAAATTAAGAGTAAAAACACACATGTAACATATACATATAATAATAATGTTCATCAATTTCATAAGTTTCTTTTTGGTTAGGTTTACTATCAAAAATCTACGCAAATGATTTACGTATGAGAGAAAAGTCATGCTATTGTATTTTTACAAGTCATATATTGCTACTGCTCAGCTCGTCCCCTTAACGGCCTAATCTCATACCATCTGATGAAGGTGGAAGAACCGAATAAATATGATTCAGAATCAAAGAATGGAATAAATAAGAAATCAAATCATATTTCAAGCAAGCATTGATTATCTGACCAAAAAACTAAGTCAAAATTATTTGGAACAAATATGAGTACATCATATCTGTTGATACAAGGGACCGGCCCATAAAGCAGAGAGAAGTATACTTCTGAGAAAGAAGAGCCCAATTGGGGCGCATGGCCTGGCCCAGTAGCCCTTGGGTCTACCAAGAGTGGTGAGTAA
Source organism: Scilla litardierei (assembly GCA_030789695.1). Taxonomy (NCBI): domain Eukaryota; kingdom Viridiplantae; phylum Streptophyta; class Magnoliopsida; order Asparagales; family Asparagaceae; genus Scilla; species Scilla litardierei. The sequence goes on from CM061142.1 coordinate 178,068,475, forward strand.
ATTACACAGTCAAAGCGCCAACACATACAGTCGTTGGGCCCAGCTAAAGCCACAGAAATGGTTAATAATGGCAGAATAAACGGGTTTCCGTTATCTCCATTCCCGGAGGAGATCTCGCCGCTATGAATGAAGAGCTGTTGCGTACTGGCAAAGGAAATCATCACCTATAAATAGAGAAGACAAAAACAAGAAAAGGGTTCACACTCCAAAGATACTAAGTACTAGGTACTCTGATAACATTTACTCTTTACTTTCCACAATATATTTCTTCCTCCTTTACTCGGCGTGACAGCACCACGGATGATCTCCCTTTAGGTCGATCATGTTGTCCCAAGTCTCTTTAAGTTCCCTATTCACTTAAGCATCAGAGGGGATTTGTGTCGGAACCCAGATTTAACTCTCCTGACGATTGTCTGTGCTGCAGATAACTCAGCTGACGACTCAACAAGTGGCTCAGATAGCTCAGAGTACTCCGAGGCTAGGTCAGGGTTAATCACAGTAGCTCGGACTTGGCTCCCCCTGACCTGGGCTACCGTCAACACGGGTCCCACGTATAGCTGACGAGGGTCCATGTCATCCCAGGCATCCGAGTCATCCCATCTTACTGTTGGCCGAAGTCCATCCTACAACAGTTGGCGTCGTACGTGGGAATCAAAGTCAACATACCCGTCTCTGCCAAACAAGTAGACTATGTCGACTCGCCCCACCAACCAAAGTTCAAAAAGGCAAGATTCCCTTGTGAAGGATGCCTCAACCCCTCCGATTGGTGCCCTTAACATGATACTCGGCGGACCTACTCCAAGCAAATTCTCCACATCCCTGCAAATTAACTACGCTGGGTGGGTGATGACTGCGGTTGTTGGTCGAAAGAGACCGAGGAATGTGACGCCCCCAATATCCATTTCAAATGATGACCTTGAGGGTGCAGAGCTGTTGCACGACGATGTTGTCATCATCAGCGCCATCATCAATACAGTCGAGGTCAGAAGATTGCTTGTCGACACGGGAAGTTCGTGTGATGTGCTCTTCTGGACCACACTCGAGAAGATGAGACTGGCTTCATGATGTGTCCATATTTTACACTATTTTCATATCATTATTCCATTGCAGCTCATGCCATTTTCTCATCCAAATCCCTCATTTTACTACGATATTGCATTTCTGACGATCATTTCGAGTTTCGTAGTGTTTTGTGAGTTTTCAGGGATTTTGGAGCGATTTGGGACCCCACTTGGGTATGGACACATCCGACGTGCTCATGAGCTTATTAGCGGGGCTCTGGAGGAGTTCACCACACTTCTGGAGCCATCAGAGAAGAGAGATGAGAAGAGAGAGCAGAGAGAGAGAGAGAGAGAGAGCAGAGAGAGCACCCAGGAGCCTCTGCAGCATTTTACCAGAAAATGCTCGGTCCGAGCAGCTCAGCTGCTCGACCGAGCCATATCAGATTAAGAAGAGAGCTGATACGGGCTGGCTCAGACCGAGCAGTTTAGCTGCTCGATCGAGCAGCCTCAATTTCCATAGCTGAAGCCATCAAGCGACGCGCCCCGAGCAGCTGACCGAGTCTACGCCTACTCGGACCGAGCAAGACGCTGCTCGGTGCGGGTAGGCTAAGCAGCAACTTTGATTTTCTATAGTGCGCGGTCAAGCAGCCCATCTGCTTGGCCCGAGCCACCGAATGAGCAGCTCATTACTCGACCGAGTCACCTACTCGGTCGGCAACTCCAGGGTCATTTTTGGAAAGTTTTGAAAGATCGCGATGCGCGCGATCTCAGGGCACTGAAGGCTCGCAGAGCTGGGCGACGGAGGAGGGGCTTCGGATTAGGGATTTTGGGGAGAGTTTTTGGAGAGAGAGCTGGGCGATTATTTTTAGGAATTTTTGAGATTAATTTTTGTAAGAAGATTTTGAATCAAGTACTTGGAGATCGTTGCGTTACTTTGGATTGTTCTTGCGCTTGGAATTCTTTTAAAAATTGCAGATCTTTCCCTTTGGCCACTGTAAGTCTTCTACTCGGATTATTTCAATTTCTATGATGTCTCTTTCTCTGGAATCAATGATTTTATTCGTTATTGTTGCGATGTGTAAGTAGATTCTTTCTAGGGTTGATGGGTTAGCCCTAGGATTCTAGGGGGAAAATGTAGATCTGGATCCCTACATTGAATTGGGGACTTAGGGTTGTATTTCGGTAGATCCTACTGAATCCGTAGATAACCCATACTGAGATCATGCCCACGGTCTGTGGAATTGATGTGCTTAAGGGGTATCTAGGGATTCGAATAGGAAAATCGTTGGATGCAACCAAGGCACGTGACCATGCTTGGCTCGCGCCTTGAGGGGATCCATCGACGAACTATACCGCTACGTTGACGGCTACCGCCATTGCGTCAACGAGAGCCACCGAAATACCCCGCAATTCTAACCCACGAGAGTGGTACGAATTGGGGGATTAATTCTCTAGCCCTAATGCAATGCAAGGATCATATCCTAACGTCGACCCCCAACGATCCTAGTGGTGTTCCCTAAAGCCCTAGTCCCCTTTATTAATATTACAACAACATCACCCCAAACAAACCTTTTACCCCGACCGCTATCTCACGTCTAGACTTAGAAATAAACCGAGAACCAATTGAGACTATCACCGTCCCTGTGGGATTCGACAATATTTTATACTATAACTCGACACCGTTCGCTTACGGATTGAGCCCGTGATTGTAGCCTAGGTGCCATACCACACCTGGCGATCGTGACACCGCCAGGTGGAACCTAGGTGTAGGTTACAGGTGCGTCAAGTTTTTGGCGTCGTTGCCGGGGATGACAATAGTGTTCCATCTCAGTTTGTTTTTTATTTTGTGGAGTTTGCTAGCATTCCGATCATTTCTCACCTTTCCACCATTTTCTTTCTCTTTCTATTTTCTCTGCCTTGCTACTAACGTCTTCCTCCAGCTAGCGATTATTTCCTTACCGAACAGGTATAATGGAGGTGGTAATGCAAGTGCAGTGGACATGTGAGTCTGATAGTGACTCAGAGGAGTTCAGTCTTTCCCCTTATCATTTACACGGCTTCCAAGACGCACGCATAGACGAGTCCATGGTCGAATGCGCAGCTTGAGAACTGATCGATGCAGTTCGATTTATTGGCTCAGGAACCTATGTTGCAGGTAACGCAAATCAGCAACTGGTCATGGATTATTTAATGAACCAGGTTTCTGATGCAGGTACTATTAAAGATGATATTTGGGTAAGCTTTGAATAGAACGTGATGCTCCTTCAAACCATTGAGGCCCCATCTGTTGATGCATATTGGGGAGAGGCTCATCGATTGGAGTCACTACACAATTCTTAGATGCTTGAGATATTAGAGAGCGTAGTAGCTGACGTATGGGCCCATGGCCCAGTTGAATTCCCTACGGATGACCCATCTATGCAAGAGCTCTCGGTTTTCATTGCAAGCACTTTCTATGATGCAGATGCCCTGGATGGCGTCGCCGTAGCCGATGGAGTCTACGTACGGCATGAGGGAGATACACTACGCTTCTATAATGACATCCCTCTGTAGATTTTAGCATATGAAGAACACACCTATGAAGAGTACCCAAATCCACCACCATCGTAAAACCACATCAACCAGGGAAGTACTCCAGACTTTACGTTTGATAGTGAACACATACCTGAAAACCTTGCTTCTGTTGACAGGTGTGCTACGGGGGCAGAACCTGCAGACATGTGCCTCGATGCACCGTCATCTCCCTGCTCCTCCTATGATTCCGTGAATGAAGAGTTTTCACCCTCTGAACCCGAGATCAAGGATGCGTAATTCTCACAAGAAAGAGACGCCGGGGGTACATCGCCCCCTCAGGTAGAGTTAAAACCCCTCCCCGCTAATTTGAAATATGCTTTTCTAGGGGAAGATTCTACTTATCCTGTTATTGTGAATGCTGCCCTCACGGAACCCCAGTTAGAAAGTCTCCTAAAAATCCTTAGGTCTTACAGAAAAGTGATAGGGTATAATATCTCTGACCTGAAGGGTATTAGCGAGACCATATGTACACATAGGATCACCTAGAGGATAAGGACGCCACCGCCATTGAGACTCAAAGGCGATTGAACCCCAACATGAAAGAGGTGGTGAAAAAGGAGGTCTTGAAACTCTTGGATGCTGACATCATTTACCCTATTTCTGATAGTAAATGGGTTAGTCCCGTGCAGGTTGTCCCTAAAAAGGGGACACGACAGTCGTGAAAAATGAAAAAGATGAATTAATCTCCACTAGGACTGTCACCGAGTGGCGCATGTGTATCGATTATAGGAAGCTGAATAAAGCCACCAGGAAGGACCATTACCCTCTGCCCTTCATAGACCAAATGCTCGAACGCTTAGCTAAGCACAAATATTTCTGCTACTTAGACGGATACTCCAGATTTTTCCAAATCCCGTTGCATCGGGAAGACCAAGAGAAAACGACGTTCATATGCCCTTACAGTACCTTCGCTTATCGAAGAATGCCGTTTGGGCTAGGTAACGCACCTGCCACATTTCAAAGGTGTATGACGTCTATTTTCTCGGATTTCATCGAGAATATCATGGAGGTTTTTATGGACGACTTTTCCGTCTATGGCACCGAGTTTGATAATTGCTTAGCTAATTTGTCCAAGGTCTTAGAATGGTGCCAAGACAATAATCTTACTTTGAATTGGGAAAAATGCCATTTCATGGTAACAGAAGGAGTTGTTCTTGGGCATGTTATCACCTCTAAAGGAATCGAGGTTGATAAGGCCAAAGTAGAGGTTATCAAAAGTTTGCCGCCGCCCACCAACCTCAAGGGTATCCGTGGTTTTCTAGGGCATGCCAGTTTTTATCGACATTTTATAAAAGATTTTTCCAATATTGCTCGCCCGCTCACGGAGCTCCTAGCCAAGGATGCTCCTTTTGTGTTTACTGACGCCTGTTTGGTAGTTTTTAACAGGTTAAAATAAGCTCTCATCTTGGCTCCGATTATACAGCCGCCGGACTGGAATCTGCCATTTGAGCTTATGTGTGATGCTAGTGATCAGGCGGTCGGAGTTGTGCTTAGTCAAAGAAAGGAGGGGAAACTCCATGCTATATACTATGCTAGCAAAACCTTGGATGACGCTCAAAAGAACTACACCACCACGGAGAAAGAGCTGCTAGCCGTGGTCTATTCTATCGAGAAGTTCAGATCTTACCTCTTGGGGTCCAAGGTGATCATCCATACGGACCACGCGGCGTTGAAATATTTGCTAAGCAAGAAGGATGCTAAACCACGTCTAATACGGTGGATTCTTCTGCTCCAAAAATTTGACATCGAGATCAAAGACAAGAAGGGAGCAGAAAACGTGGTAGCAGACCATTTGTCGCGGCTAATTCAGAGGCATGGGGACGACAGCTTGCTGATTGACGATTCTTTCACCGTCGAACAATTATTTGTGGCGAATTCCTCTGAAACCCCCCGGTACGCCGATATAATGAATTATTTGGTAAGTGGCATAGTCCCACATGGGCTAGCGACCTATTCAAGGAGGAAATTCCTGCATGTGCCAAGAGCTATTTCTGGGACGATCCGTATCTGTTCAGGATGTGCGCCAATGGGATCATCAGACGATGTATCCCAAAAGAAGAATCAACTTCCATCATTTCGCATTGCCACGATCAACCATGTGGCAGGCACGCAGCGGTCACCAAAACCACGGCAAAAATTCTCCAGAGTGGCTTCTACTGGCCCACTATATTCGGGGATGCAAATGAATACATAAGGAAGTGCAACAGATGCCAGAGGACAGGAAACATCACGAAGAAGAATGAAACACCTCTCCGTGGTATCCTGGAGATAGAACTATTCGATTATTGGGGCGTCGATTTCATGGGACCTTTCCCATCAAGTAACGACAACAAGTACATCTTGGTTGCCGTTGATTATGTCTCGAAATGGGTGGAAGCCATAGCCACCCCGATAAATGACGCGAGGATAGTAGCCAAGTTTTTTAAGAATACTATCTTCTCTCGCTTCGGAGTCCCCCGGGCGATCATAAGTGACGGAGGGAGTCATTTTATCGAGAGAAAGTTCGAGGCGATGCTGAAAAAGTATGGAATTCATCACAAGGTTGCCCTTGCCTACCATCCTCAGACCAGCGGCCAAGTGGAAGTGTCTAATAGGGAAATAAAAAGCATCCTGAAAAAAATGGTTAGTGCTTCAAGGAAGGATTGGTCGCACAAGTTGGGTGATGCCCTTTGGGCGTACCGCACTGCCGTCAAAACTCCCATCGGCACAACCCCATACAGACTAGTGTATGAAAAAGCTTGCCACCTTTCGGTAGAATTGGAGGAGAGAACATATTTGGCGATAAAGAAAATGAATTTTAACTACCAAAGCGCTGCCCCCAGACGAGCCCTTCATAGCAATGAGTTGGACGAAATTCGGCGTCATGCATATGAAAATCCGAAGATATACAAGGAGAGGACCAAGGCTAATCATGATAGAAATATCACGGTTGTTCGCCATGATGTCGACGACCAGGTACTTCTATATAACTCAAGACTACGCCTCTTCCCCGGGAAGTTAAAATCGAGGTGGTCCGGCCCCTACAAGATAGTAAGCTTATCCCCAGGAGGCGCCGTTGAGCTCAAAAGGAAGAACGTGAACTTCAAGGTTAACGGTCAGAGAATTAAGCCTTACAGAGCTGGAGAACCCATGGGACCGGAGGAGACGTACTTCCTCAATGGTTTCCCCGACAACAACTGATAAATTAAGGGGAGTCGAGCTCACGACTAAAAACGAGAGCTTATTGGGGGGCAACCCAATTTCTTGGATTCCAGATCCTCTTTTTTTGGTTTCTTACTCTTACTTTACATATTTTAGAAATAAAATTTTGAAAACCGCACGAAAATTGATGAATTCCTACTTTGTGCAGGTTAGATATGAGAGCATATCACTAGGAGGAAGATGGAGTACATCAGGAGATAGCCCAGGAAGTTGGGCAGAAAAGGCACAGGTGACTCGACCGAGCAGCCTCACCGCTCGGTCGAGCAATACAGACACAGAAAAACTGAATGAGAGAGTCCAGTGTCAGCTCGGCCAGAGTAAAGTTTTGCTCGGCCCAAGTAGAAGTCGACTCTGTCTAAGCAGCTTTATACTCGGTCAATTTTTACAGGCTCTAGAATTTGAGGAGAAAACATCATTCTGTCAACCCGGACAGACTATTTTCGGCTCGGCCCGAGCAATTGACGACTCGACCGAGCAGCCCTCTCCTCGGTCGAGTACTACAAGCTTTTGAATTTGAGGAGAAAACGTCACTCTGCAAACCCGGACGATAATTATTGGCTCGGCCCGAGCATGAGGCGACTCGACTGAGTAGCTCTCTGCTCGATCGAGCTGGCTGAAGATGTATCCCACACTTTATCCGCAGCTTACTAGACCGAGCACTTAGATTGCACGATCTGAGTCATTCCCATATCCATCTTACTCGATCGAGCAACTGTGTTGCTCGGTCCGGGTCATGTTTCACTGCTTATCGGGTCACTGCACTACTCAACCTACCCACTTTCACCCTTGAAAAGCCGTAACCTAATCGAAAACCTCCCTCCGCTTGACCAAGCTTCATTTTCTTCCCCACAGCCGACACCACCTCTCCAAAAGCCGCTCCTTATCTCCGCACGGCCGTCGCCTCGTGCCTAATCTCCATCCGAGCACCCCTCGAAATTGAATTTGCTTGTCTGTGCTTGTCTGTGCTTAAATATACTGACATCCTCATGTTCCATATTTCAGGTTTGAATTGCCAACGTCAGAAGACACTACTTTGAACAGCTTGGGGGATATTCCGATTCAGCGATAGTTACGACACCGAATACAACGCCATATCATTCTAGTCGGTAAATTCGTTCTCCTCTTTATTTTACATAGTACATCAAAATAGTACAACATTATTCTCCTTCGCTTGCACAATGCCTCCACGCCATGCTAGACCTGCCAACACCGACACATCGAACCCTAGGCCTACCCGGCGTACACACCGCACACGCTCGCCTACTCGAGCCAACACCGTCGCCGAATCATCCACCACCACCCTTGCACCACCCACCGCTCTACGCCCCTCTGACCCCCTTTACATAGGCGACGCCGAATTTGAGGTCACATTCCGTGATGATGACCAAGCTGACCGGTTCGGCGCCATAATCCTACTAGCAGGATATGGTGGTGTGATGGCTCAACAGTCGGTCGAACGTGACCTGCCCTTCCTTCAGAGCCTCATGCATCACATTCGTACCGACCCACCTCACGAGTTTCGACCGGACCTTCCGCCCATCACCCCTGGTCCGCAACAGAGGGACTCATCACCACCCCCAGAGGGTGGTGCCTCTGCTTGATGTAGTTCATACCCACTTTGCCTCCCCTATATATTTTGGTGCACATCTGTCTCTTCGGCGCCCTACTTTTACATAGCTTGGGGGAGGCCCCCACTCATGCATCATATCTTATTTTGCATTGCATCATGTCATGTTTTTATTTTATTTCTTTTTGCACGTTTTTGTTTATTTTATTTTAATTTTATTTCCCCACCCACCGTACCCCTTTAGCATCATCTCCCGCTCATGAGCGTTTTCTTAGCAGTGAGGACACTGCTAGATTTAGCTTGGGGGATGAGCGCTACCGCTTTATTTTTGATTTTTTCTTTTACATTTTCTTTCCGTATTTCAGTTTTTATTTCACTTTTCCACCGTTTTCACGTCATTTTCTTTTTTCTCATTTTGCATCATATTTTCTATTTTCCCCATGCATGCATCTATTTTTCTTTATTTTCCATTTTTTATCCGCCTCTTTTTCTTTATTTGCTAGGGATGTTTCCGCATGATGATATCTCTCGTGGCCTTATTAGTATTTTGCGATGCTCATTTCTGCTGACGTGCTATTAGGGTGAATTTCATCTTTACTATTTATGTGCATGCATTTCTTTTGATGATCAATCTGATTTAATACTTGAAATGAATTGAAAATCGAATGCATGAATTAGTATATAGTATGATCTATGTTGGGAAACGCACCTAGGTTCACGCATCACTAGAACACTTGGAGCATCTATTTTCTTATCTCAGTCACTTCTGTTTGCATGCCTGCTGATATTGTGATTATTACTGCATGCCTTTTTCAGTATTCAATTAGAGAAGTGAAAATATCCATGCTATATATGAGTTTAGTTACGGTTTTATTTTATCAAACTGTTGTGCACCCTCTAATGAGTGAACCGAGAGTCCTACTATTTTCATTCTCCACATATCTATTTATATATCTCTACATATCAGTTGGTTACACCCCCATAGCTATCTTTACCGCATCTTACTTCCCAAAACCCAAAAAGAATAAGTATAGCTTCTAATTGAAAAAAAGAAAAAAAAAGAAAAAAAAAAAGAGAGTGTGTATATATACTCATATGCGAAAAAGAAAAGAAAAAGAAATAAAATGAATAAATAGTGTTTTATATCATTTCATTAGAAGCTATCATTTATTCTGGGAAGAGAAATAAAAATTCCAAATCATTTTCCTTGATGCGACGACTCAAGCTAAGCTTTGGGGGTAAACCAACTGATTACATGAGTGAGCATGACATTAGAGTGGAGACGGTGCACATCAGGGAGATTTAACAACGCCTAAACTTTACGAATTTCTTTAGCTTTGGAGATTTTTCATGTATCGAATTGAATATCTGAATGGCATGATCTTTTTCTATTCTCTATTGCATGTTGTGTGATTCCTTTATGCCCCTTGTGTATCTATGATTGAAAAGGGCGTTGCCAACTTCTTTATACTAGACTCTAGGGATTGTATGAGATTGATATGATTTGACGGTGTTATTTCAGTAGATCCCTATTCCTTGCCTACACTGCATGCTAGTCATATGATGTGTAAAGCTAGAAATTACCAGTAGCATGTTTGTTTATCATTCACAGTATCGTGATATACTATTTAGGCCTGAGATCTGACCGATCATCCTTAGCACTCTCCTCTTGCTTCTCTTTTTGTTTTTCCTTTCTTTCTATTTTCGTTTTCTTATTTTCTTTTTGTTTTCCTCTCGGCGTACCGATTATTCGTCTTCCTCGAGGACAAGTAAGAGGTAAGCTTGGGGGATTTTGATGTGTCCATATTTTACACTATTTTCATATCATTATTCCATTGCACCTCATGCCATTTTCGCATCCAAATCCCTCATTTTACTACGATATTGCATTTCTGACGATATTTTCGAGTTTCATAGTGTTTTGTGAGTTTTCAGGGATTTTGGAGCGATTTGGGACCCCACTTGGGTATGGACACATCCAACGTGCTCGTGAGCTTATTGGCAGGGCTCTGGAGGAGTTTGCCACACTTCTGGAGCCATCAGAGGAGAAGAGAGAGGAGAAGAGAGAGAGCGGAGAGACAGCCTCCAGGAGCCTCTGCAACATTTTACCAGAAAATGCTCGGTCCGAGCAGCTCAGCTGCTCGACCGAGCCATATCAGATTAAGAAGAGAGCTGATACGGGCTAGCTCGGACCGAGCAGTTCAGCTGCTCGGTCGAGCAGCCTCAATTTCCACAGCTAAAGCCATCAAGCGACGCACCCCAAGCAGCTGACCGAGTCTACGCCTACTCGGACCGAGCAAGACGCTGCTCGGTGCAGGTAGGCTAAGCAGCAACTTTGATTTTCTATAGTGCGCGGTCAAGCAGCTCATCTGCTTGGCCCGAGCCACCGAATGAGCAGCTCATTACTCGACCGAGTCACCTACTCGGTCAGCAACCCCAGGGTCATTTTTGGAAAGTTTTGAAAGATCGCGATGCACGCGATCTCAGGGCACTGAAAGCTCGCAGAGCTGGGCGACGGAGGAGGGGCTTCTGATTAGGGATTTTGAGGAGAGTTTTTGGAGAGAGAGCTGGGCGATTATTTTTAGGAATTTCTGAGATTAATTTTTGTAAGAAGATTTTGAATCAAGTACTTGGAGATCGTTGCGTTACTTTGGATTGTTCTTGCGCTTGGAATTCTTTTAAAAATTGCAGATCTTTCCCTTTGGCCACTGTAAGTCTTCTACTCGGATTATTTCAATTTCTATGATGTCTCTTTCTCTGGAATCAATGATTTTATTCGTTATTGTTGCGATGTGTGAGTATATTCTTTCTAGGGTTGATGGGTTAGCCCTAGGATTCTAGGGGGAAAATGTAGATCTGGATCCCTACATTGAATTGGGGACTTAGGGTTGTATTTCGGTAGATCCTACTGAATCCGTAGATAACCCATACTGAGATCATGCCCACGGTCTGTGGAATTGATGTGCTTAAGGGGTATCTAGGGATTCGAATAGGGAAATCGTTGGATGCAACCAAGGCACGTGACCATGCTTGGCTCGCGCTTTGAGGGGATCCATCGACGAACTATACCGCTACGTTGACGGTTACCGCCATTGCGTCAACGAGAGCCACCGAAATACCCCGCAATTTTAACCCACGAGAGTGGTACGAATTGGGGGATTAATTCTCTAGCCCTAATGCAATGCAAGGATCATATCCTAACGTCGACCCCCAACGATCCTAGTGGTGTTCCCTAAAGCCCTAGTCCCCTTTATTAATATTACAACAACATCACCCCAAACAAACCTTTTACCCCGACCGCTATCTCACGTCTAGACTTAGAAATAAACTGAGAACCAATTGACATTATCACCGTCCCTGTTGGATTCGACAATCTTTTATACTATAACTCGACACCGTCCGCTTGCGGATTGAGCCCATGATTGTAGCCTAGGTGCCATACCATGCTTGGCGATCGTGACACCGCCAGGTGGAACCTAGGTGTAGGTTATGGGTGCGTCACTTCATCAGAAATGAAGGAATGTCCTGGCCCTCTCGTTGGCTTCACAAGCCATACCGCCCTAATCACAGGTGTGATTACATTACCGGTCACTCTCAGGCAGTTCCCTCACCAAGTCACTCGAATGATATCATTCATTCTGGTGAAAATCAACTCGTCCTATAACTGGATTATAGGTCGACCGTTTCATAACTCGGTGGAAGCGGTGGTCTCCACATTCCACCATATGATCAAGTTTCAGACTCCTTAAGGAGTCAGGAAGTGAGGGGAAATCGGATGCATGCCAGGTCTTGCTATCTTCAGTCTGCAACGATCAGAAAGGTGGAGCAGGTATCTTCGGATGATCTGACTTACAGCAAAAGGAATCCGGTAGACCAATGGCCAACCCCAGTCGAGGAACCGTTATCTGACGAAGCAGGAAGGACTGTCACCATTGGGCCGAGGTTTCCTCCTGACCTAAAGGAGCAGTTGATTGACTTCTTGACAGCCAAGGCAGGCGTGTTCGCTTGGTCACCTGATGATATGCCTGGCATTGATCCCCGAGTCATCTCCTACGAGCTGCACGTCGACCTGACTTTCAAGACGGTGAAGCAGAAGAAGAGGAACATCGGCGGTGACAAGTGAAAGTAACCATTGAAGAAGTCGATCGACTGCTGGAGGCCGGCTTCATTAGAGAAGTTCGCTACCCTGAGTGGCTCTCAATGTCATTATGGTGAAGAAGGCGAACATCAAGTGAAGAATGTGTGTGGACTTCACCAATCTCAACAAGGCGTGCCCAAAGGACATTTACCCCTTGCCTCGGATCAACCACTTGGTGGATAACGCTTCTAGGTACAAGCTTCTTAGCTTCGTAAATGCTTTCTCTGGATACAATCAGATCCAGATGGCCCCCGAGGATGAGAAAAAGACCTCTTTCATCACAGACCGAGGGATTTTTTGTTACAAAAAGATGCCCTTCGGGTTGAAGAATGCTGGAGCAACTTACCAGCAGATGATGAACAAGGTCTTTAAAGCGCAGATCAGGCGAAACTTGTGTTAGGAGATGTGTATGCCCTCGAGGCAATTTATCTCTGTGTATATGTACAAACATCTTGTTCGAAATAACAGTAAGCTATTTGGTAAGAATTTACCTAATTAAATAATAATGTAGTCTTTATAAGAACTTAGGTAAAGTCCTGAGACTTAATGTGAGGTCAAACAAGTATTGAAATGAGGATCTTGATTATGGAGAGTTACTTGACCATTTGTAGCATTAGCCTAAAATCGTTCGTGGTCGTATATGTTTCGAGAATAGGAGATCGGCACATCGGATAGACCATAATGTCTTTGTTTCACTATGGAATGGTGACGATGATCTCATGGTCGTTCGACTTGGTAAAGTCGGAGACGAGACACAGGTGCTCACTAGAGAATGAGTTCATTGAACGACCCTGACGTCCCCTAGGTTTTGGCACTATGTATAGTTGGAATGGAGATACCAGGATTAAAATTTATAAACGCAAGTGCACGGTGTTGTAGTGTGGCTTGGGGGTCGAACACAGGGAGGCGTGTGATGTGCTTGTGATCAAATAGGAACCGGATCACCCGGTGGGTGAGCTAGCCCTATCGCTTGGTGGTTGTCACGATATAAAACTACGAAAAGATGTAAGATATAAAAAGTAACCTAGGACTTTGGTTTCCAACCTATCATGAGTCCTCTCTATTACGACCGATGGATAGGAATACGATCGGATTCTAGGGTTTAGTGGTGAGACGTTGCCTCTAATAGCGGTACCTAGCGTCCCATGGACCCGATATTCCGCTTGATGCCCAGGATGATACGCTAGGTCTACCCGGGTTCGGGTGGTGGGCATTCCCATGTCCAACACCGACCGACTCCGGAAGCACTAAGCTCACAACGATTGCTACCGACATTTCATCCTGCCGTTCCCACGCGCTAGGAATCAATGTCTACGCAAGGGGTGTGAGCTGTGGCTAGAGGATCAAACTCCCGTTTTATTTCCCCTTGGCTCGACGGTCAGAGGCGGTCTTTATCCTGCCAATGACAATAAAACGCCCTGCGTAACCATCTAAATCCATATATCCTATCGAAACCATAATCCTATGGTCGTTCTAGAGAGAACCCACGAAGGGGCTTCTACCAATGCCCCAGATTAGAAAACTACTCACTAATCATTGCAATAGATTCAACAAAACAAATTTCAGCCATCAAAATTATAATCAAGCAATAGAATAATAGAGCAAATGGTATCAATAATGCAATATTAAAGTATCAAAGAGATCAAGAAACTTACAAAGCAAAATAAATTCTCAGCAGCCAAAAATCCTAAAAATAGTTAAGAAAACCGGGATCCTGATTTTCTGGGAAACCTAGAGATATATATACATTCTGGCAAGATGCCAGGGAATATACCCAGAAGAAGACAAAAATAAACGTCCAACCGATCGGTTGAAACATCAACCGATCGGTTAAGACAACAGGGAAATCGGTCTATAGCTTCTGAAATACTTCACCCGATCACTGAACCGATCGGGTGAAGTCGTTGGATTCTTGAGCTCGTGGAGAAACACTACAGGTGACACGATCGGTTGACAAGTCAACCGATCTGGTGGAGTTCAGCTTCAAAAATAGAGAAGACTGTCGTGACCACCCGATCACTGAACCGATCGGGTGGGATCTGCTTCATCCTTGCCTTCTGCTCGGGTCTGATACGCGTGCACGAACCGATCGGGTGGGTCTGTCCACCGAATCGGTTGAGGGCAGATACATGCTCTAACTTGACGTTTGGCCCTCAGGTTCTCGTGTGACACCTCCCGTTGCTCTGGGGACTCATGATATTTGCTTTATATGTCCCCTGCACTGGCAATCTCCTGCAAGTACACACAAATACAAAGAAAGTGAAAATAAACTAAAAAGCACAAAAAGACGGACTCAAAATAACGAAAAACGACGGAAAATCACGGAGAAGACGTGCGTGAATATACAAAATATAAACGCACGTCAAAATGCCCCAAGCTGAACCCTTCCTCGTCCTCGAGGACGACGAGCGAGAGTAGGAGCTCGGAGGGAAAAATAGAAAGGAAGAAACAGAAAAAGAAAGCAAAATCCTAGATCACCCGTCAGAGCCAACGAAAACCAACACGCCACATTAAGCAAGCATGCGATAAGCATATCACTAAACCCAGGAATATGAGTCCATAAAAGTTTCGTGGGTCTACGCGGTGAAGCGTAAGTGAGTGAGGTCATAAGCTAGCAGACGGTGTAACTATCTAAATTGTGCAATAAAGCTCCATATACACATACACAAGGAATGACCCAAATATCGATTCAATTTGAATTAGCAGTGAAAAATATCTCAAGCATGCATGAGAATAGAGTAGGAATAGAAAACATATCATATGCCGGGGACTCTACTGCTAGGAACTTAGGAATCACCACACGACTACTTAGATGATCGCTAGAAAATTCCTATGCCAAGCGTGTTCGAAATCGAAGGGGGTTGAGTAGGTGTGGAGGAGATCACTTGGTGCAAATTCTCGGCTTTCCTTTATTCATGGCGGTAGGAGTAATATTCACATCATGATTTTTTTTTGGATTTTGGGTATTTGTATATTTTTTTTGGATTTTTGGGCTATACATATTTTTTTTCTTTTCTCCCTTTTTTCTTTTTGAATTCTTCTTCTCTTTTTTGGAAGTGGGATAATGAAAAGTGTGCACTCCCCCAAATGGGAGAACGATGCACGACGAGGGGATCTGCACCAAGTAAAACAAAAAAGAAAAAGCGCCGTTTTGATTGGGCGAGAGAGAGAGGGGCCCACCAATTAAATTCGGTGCTGCAAGCGAAAGCAAAAAAAGAAAGAAAAAGAAACCGCGGTTTTGATTGGGCGAGAGAGAGGGGCCCACAGCTTCGGATTCCAGTGTAATCCGAGCAAAACTCGTGGATTGCAAAGCCCCTCCACAATCCAACTTACACAAAGACACGTTGGCAAGATAACCCAACAAAACAAAGCATAAAAGAACAGGCTGTAGAAAATCAAGTCGGATTCCATCGCATCTGGCATGAACAGTAAAAAAACGAGATTCCATCTCAAGAATCGGTCAAAAGAACAGCCACTAAACCCCAACGGGTTCACCCATTATTTTTCCTGGGGTATATTATTGTATAGATTAAACATCAATAAAAATATTTGAAAAAATATATCAAAAAATTAAAAAAAAGGTTTTCGCACCATGCGAAAACCCCATTTTCACACCCGAAGATTGACATATATATATATTCTTTAAAATAGGGATTTACCAAATTTCCATTATCCTACTAGGACAAAGAGTTTGATAGAGATGTGGCTTAGGTTTCGCCACCTCATCACGGTGGGGCCCACTTGGTGGAGGGTGGGAGTGTGGGTCCAATTTTGGGTGGTGTTGTATGGAGTTGGCTTACATGGCCACCTCATTCCAATTATTTGCAAGATTGCCATTGCTTTTTCATAACACCACATGCCCCTCCCAATTCCACATATTTATGGATTTGCCATCTGGCTTTTTTCACTTTGACCCCCGGCATTTTTTGCATTTCAACCCCTGGCTTTCCCCCTTTACCCTCGACGATACCCGTACACACACCCACTCTTCTCGCTCTTTTGTCGGTTGCGTGCTTGCACTGCATTTTGTGTTTGGATTTTTTCTTCGGTTACCGTGCACTGTATGCAGGGTTATTTCTTGTGTGTGTGTGTGTGTGTGTGTGTGTGAGGAATATGGAGGTGTGCTGGCTGTGCATGAATTCTTTCCTGTGCTGTCAGATATTCAGGGGGTTAAAAACAATTTTTTTATTTTTTGCAATATGTTCTACAACTTGTTAACTAGCTCCCGATCAATTTTCAAGTCGATTAACACCGTTTGAGCTTACATTCATCCATTTCAAAAACATAGCGCTCACAGTTCGGAATTCTGGAGCGGTTTTTTTGAAATGGATGAATGGAGGCTCAAACGGTGTTAGATCGACTTGAAAATTGGTGGGGAGCTAATTAACAAGTTGTAGAACACACTGCAAAAAAACGTTTTAAAAAAATTGTTTTTAACCCCCAGAATTGCTGACAGCACAGGAAAAAATTCATGTGATGTCAGAACACCTCCATATTCACACACACACACACACACACACACACACACACACACACACACACACACATAATACATTTGACGATGTTTTTTGAATCCTAGGGCTGACTAGGATAAGCTGATGTCATGCTGATGTATAAAGAGGTTGATAGAAGAATGGCTGGGATTTAATATTGGTAAAAAAGGGTTGATATGAGTGTTTGGAAATACCACCACTTTATTCCTTTGGTTTTTCAAACCCCCCACAATCACTACATTTGCGCAGAATACTACCTATTTCTTCTTTTTGCTAAAAACACATCTCATTTCACTTTTTACCCACACACCATACGCCCACCCACCCACCCACACTTATGCACTTCCACCCTTTATTTTCGCGCCCCCTCACAATCACTATATTTGCGCAGAATACCGACACTTTTCCCTTTTTGCTAAAAAAACCCTCCCATTTCACTATTTTCCCCACTTTTTGGCCAGAGTTAAATTTTTTTTTCATACACCCGAAAGCGCCCGCGCCGAAGCTAAATTTTTTTCGTTTAGATATTAGAGGGGGGAATAATTTTTGGAAAGAACAAAGATTTTGAGGGTATATCTTAAATGAACCATGCCCGATGGCACGAGGCACGGGTTATGCGCCAAAGGCGCCCGCGCCGAAGCTAGATTTTTGTTCATTTAGATTTTGGAGAGTGAAATAATTTTTGGAGAGAACAAAGATTTTGAGGGGACATCTTAAATGAACCTTGCCTGAGGGCACGGGTTATGCGCCAAAGGCGCCTGCACGGAAGCTAGATTTTTGTTCGTTTAGCTTTTGGAGGGGAAAATAATTTTTGGGAAGAACAAGGATTTTGAGGTGATATCTTGAATGAACCGTGCTCGAGGGCACGGATTATGACTAGTATATATATATATGGATTATTTAAAAAAATTCTTTTAAATGCCCCAAATGGCTGTCAGTGCAGGAAATTTTTCCTGCGCTGACAGCTCAGGCCCATATTCGTCATATATATCTATTTACGTTTGACAGCGTTTTTTTGAATTCTAGGACTGACTAGGACAAGATAAAGAGTGGCTGAGATTTGATCTTGGTACATCAATGGTTAGGATGTGATTTTGTGAAAATTTTAGTGGGAAAACTTAAATTTTGGTGGGAAAAGTGTCTTGGGTACCAAACTTTGAAATTAGAAGTGTCTTGGAAAGGATTGTGGAGATTAAATTTGGCGGGGGAAAGTTCCTTGGAAACCTAAACTTTGAAATTCAAAGTGCTGTGGGAGAGATTGTGAAGAAGCATGATCCATTAAATTAAACAAAATAATAATTTAGCATAAAACAATTTGGCAGAACAACAAATTAGCGTAAAAATACCCTGAGTTTTGTTGCCGAAGGCGCCCGTTAAATTTTTTACGCTAATTTGTTGGTCTGCGCCGAAGGCACGCGTGCTAAATTTGTTGTTCGACGTCGAATTTGTTTTTCTGCGTCGAAGGCGCTTGCGCTGAATTTGTTGTTCCGCGTTGAAGCCGTCTGTGTCGAAGGGGCCCGTGACGCTAAATATTTTTATGCTAATTTATTGTTCTGTTAAATTTTGGCTGTGGAAATAATTTTTCGGGGAACAAAGATTTCGCGAGGGAAATCTTAAATGAACCGTGCCCACGGGCACGGGTTATGACTATATATATATATATATATATATATATATATATATATATATATATATATATATATGAGAATAATGGGTATCATACGCCGTATGAGAGAGGGCCTCATATGCCCTCTCACTTAAAGTATGATACCCATTATATGAGGCCCTCTCTCATACGGCGTATGATACCCATTATTCTCATATATATATATATATATATATATATATATATATATATATATATAAAAGGTTAATGGAGGAGTGCTAACAGCGATGGAAATTTTTCTAGCGCTCTCAGCGATCTATGCACCCTACACATATGTATTTTAAATTTTTTTTGCAGTAGTTAGATAAACGTGTTACCCAGTTTTCCACAAAATTTCAGGTCGATCCATCACCGTTTGAGCCTCCGTTCATCTATTTTAAAAAAGTTGCGCAAAACTGTCCAGATTTTGTGCAACGTTTTTGAAATCGATGAACGTAGGCTCAAATGATGTTGGATCGACCTGAAATTTTGTGGAGAGCTAGGTAACAAGTTTATCTAACTACTGTAAAAAAAATTTAAAAAAATGTGTCGGGCGCCCAGATCGCTGACAGTGCTGGAAACATTTCCAGCGCTGTCAGCACTCCTCCATATATGTATATATATATGTATATATATATGTGTATATATATGTGTATATATATATGTGTGTGTGTATATACATATATATATACATATATATATATATATAGGAAAGTTAGCGGTAATTTTATTGAGTAATTTACAAAATACAACAATAGCGCAAAATGGAAAGTGGGTTTAAGAGGGAGAGGAGGGGCAAAAGCGCCGTCACTCCCCACAAGCAAACCCAATCCCAAAATGACACTATTCAAAAGAAGATCAAAATAAATACATAAACTCTGTAACTACAGAGAACCAATAATATCAAAAAGACTCAGCCCATGTCTCTGAATTCCCAATTAGAGTATGCAATAGCCTCCTCCCCCGTAGCTAGATCTTGATCATGCAAAACTACTCTAATGTCAGCCGCAATCTCCTCCAAGAGTAAGGTCTTGCATTGTTTCTCCCCATAAAAAATACGTCTATTCCTCTCTCTCTCCAGATATGCCAAACCATTGTCGCTAGGGCTGTTTTAGCCAGTAAGCTCAGAGCACTTTTACCTCCAAAATGTGATAGGTAGTAATTCCCAATCTCACCTAGTGAAGGAGAGATGGGAGTAGAGACTCGCAATTTAAGCAAAGCCCTGCTCAAAATGTAATCGGAGTAGCTACAACCGAAAAACAAATGCTTTATGGTTTCATCCTTGTCATCCTCGCATAACACACAACGAACCGATGTATTAAGCCCCCACCTTGCAATCATATCCCTAGTTAGCAACTTACCACGAAAGGCGCGGAGTAGAGTCAGAGACATCTTCAGAGTATGATTACTATACCATATTAATTTGTGATAGGGAAAAGAAATCCCCCCTACGGACACCCTCCCATGCGTGCTTGAAGCTAAAATGGTCTCCAGGAACCCAAAGCCATTCATCCGTACCTGGGGAAAGCCGCACATGCTGTAAAATAGATTTTAACGGCTCCAACGCTGGGTCAGAATTCCATGAGGAGCCCACCCAATAGGATTTCACTGTCATGTGTTCAGCACCCACATGGATGTCCAAAAAATTTTTTATCGGCCCGCATTGCAGCCAAGAGTCATGCCAAAAGAGGCTACTTTGCCCATCACGGACCTTAAGCTTTATCAGAGCCTGGGAAAAATTTCTGCAATTTAATAACCTCTTCCAAGTGCCAGAGTTATATAATTGACTATTAGCTGCATAAAATCCGCCTGCACCCCTATAAGATGTTTTCATGCACTTAGACCAAAGACAATCAGATGTGAGAAATCTCCAAGTAAGCTTCACCCCTGCCACAACATTTAATTCTTCTAGCAATCTAATACCAACTCCACCTTCAGCTTTAGGTTTACAGATATCTTCCCAAGCCCAGGCTTTTGATGTCCCCAAAATGAACCTCCTACATGCAGATGAAATAATCCTCAGAATACTGGCTGGAACGTGAAAAGCATGCATCCAGAAAATAATAATTCAGTGAATGACAGTCCGGACCAGCTCAATACGACCAGCAACAGATAGCAGTGAGGAACTCCAGCCCATCATCCTCTTCTTACACTTGTCCACCAATTTTTTATAATTAGGAGACTTGGGATACTTTGATGAAAGGGGTAATCCAAGGTAGGTGGTAATTGTAGTAGCAATCTTGACCCCCAAAAAATCCCCATTTTTGTTTTTGGTTCCCTTGCTAAACAACCCAGAACTTTTGTCCCAATTAACTTGAAGCCCAGAAAATATAGAAAACTCATTCAATAAATTTTCGATTCCCAAAAATGAAGTTTTGTTCGCACGGCAGAACAATAGGAGGTCATCAGCAAACAAAAGATGAGAAATAGCTCCAGTGCGTCGCATTGGTTGGATATTGCCCATATTAATAGCTTTTGTAATCAGGGTGGAAAAAGCCTCCATGGTAATGACAAATAAATAGGGAGAAAGGGGGTCACCTTGGCGAATACGTCTATTACCTTTAAAATATACGAAGGGGGCACTATTAATAAGAACAGAGAAAGTTGGAGTAGAAATGCACTCCTTGATCCAGCTTATTAGAATATCTGGGAATCCCATCTGATGCATGAAATAGAGAATGAAATCTCTATTGACACTGTCGAACGCTTTCCTCAGGTCTAATTTCAGACAAGCTCTGCTCCCCATAGGGTTGCTGAAATCTCTGATTTGCTCGTGGGCTATAAGAGTGCAGTCAGTATGGAGCCTCCCTTTGAGAAAAGCAGATTGATTCGATGATATCAATTCATGAATCACATGCTTAATCCTGTTGCAGATAATTTTACTGATAATCTTGTAAATAACATTGCAACAGGAAATAGGTCTATAATCTCCCAAGGTCGTAGCATTTGCATTCTTAGGCACCAGGGTAAGGAAGGTATGATTGACGAGCCGAAGAAGAGAACCAGATGTGAAAAAAGATTTAACGACGGAAGTTACCTCATCACCAATTAGGGCCCAATTCTGTTGAAAGAATAGACCATTAAATCCATCCGGCCCGGGTGCCTTGTCGGGACCAATCTGGAAAACAGCAACTTTTACCTCTTCATCTGACGCCCTCCTACTCAGCCAAACCGAGTCCTCATCGGTTAATACACGCTTTGGCACAAGCTTTGGAAATCTACTCAAGTAGTGGCTCTGATTAAATAGGCTCTCATAATAAGCGGGGGGCATACAATTTTAAATCATCATATACTCTTTTTTGGTTACCAGTAACATCCACCAAGTGACCCAGAGAGTTGCGACACAACCTTGACCTCATGGCATTGTAAAAGAACGTGGTATTCCTATCTCCCAGTTTCAGCCAGTCCTGTCTACTTTTTTGACGAATCATCTCCTCCTCTAGCTTCATAGCTAATGCCAAATCCTTAATCAGTTTTTGTTCCTTTTGTTGCAAGGTAATGGACGAATGGATCAAAGGGTCCATTCTAAATGCATCCAGCTTATTTCTTCAACTTGTCACCAAGTTAGATGCATGATACTTACCAGCCCATTCACGAAGAAAGGGTTTCAGCCGTTTTAATTTTTATGTGAGCCGAAACATAGGAGTGCCCTGGATATGACCACTCCACCCCGAATCAACCACATCCTTATATCCGGGGCAATTAATCCAGTCGTTGAAAATTTTAAAGGGCTTGGGATCTTAAAGAGACTTGGTATGTAGATTCACGACCATATGGGAGTGATCGCTAGTAGTAGGATCCAAGTATTCAACAAAAGACTCTGGTAGGGAATTAACCCAGTTTGCATTACACAATACGCGATCAAGTTGGGCAACAATACGATCATTCCCCACACGATTGTTACACCAACTTAATCTATTCCCCGTGCTCTTAATCTCTTGTAGCGAACACGAACTAATACATTCATTGAAGTCCCGGACCATAGGCTCCTCAAGCCTTCTACCACCCACTTTATCTTTAGCAAATAGGACACTGTTAAAGTTGCCTCCAACCAGCCAAGCTACATTTCCCATTAAACCGACATCAGCCTCCAGACTCTTCCACAACTGCTTCCTCTCACCCACGGTGTTACATGCATACACACCTGTGATGACACAAGAGAACCCTCCCAAATTGGTGCAACAGACAGATATATGCTGAGAAGAACGAGAGAGGGGAGAGACTTTCCAAGTAGCAGGGTTAAACCCCATAATTATACGACCCCCTGGAACTAGATCAGAATTATCAAAAGATGCCCAATCTATAGGGATCCCCGATTTATTACTATCAGCTGGAGACTTGAGCTTGGTCTCCAGTAGAATAAAGGCGGATGGATTTATTGAGCTAATTTTATTCTGAAGGTCACGCCTCCGAATAAGATTATTCAGTCCCCTGGTATTCCAAAAAAGACTGTCATTGATCAGAATATGGCTGTTGTTGTTCTAGGCCAATGTCCTTAACCTGAGATCTCGTGTTCCTCCTCCCTACAGCCGAAGTACTTGGTGCCATCTTCTTCTTCCCATTTGTGATTTCCAACTTATGCCGCACCTGCGCTTCCACCTCCAACTCCCATTTCGGATTATCCACTGTAAGACATTCAGGGACTCTGTCAACGTCATCTCCAACGGTATCATCAAGTAGTGAGGGCAGGATGGGAGTTATCTTGGGGATAATCTGAGCAGAAATAGTGCCAGTATTAGATGAGGGAATAGTGGAAGTTTTGGATCATGGTAGCTCTGAATTGCTGGAGGAGGGCAAAACTGCTGCAGTAACTACAGCCGCAGCACCTGGGATGCTCAAGTTTCTGCCTGTGTCCATCAGCAGTAGTCCCGACATCTCCACATTAACCCCAGGATCTAATCTGCTAATCCCGGGATTACCATCCACCTGGATGTGTCCGCAGCTAGCAGCATTTAAGCCCAGTTCATGCCCCACATTGGCATGTTGTAGGTTAATTTCCGGTTCAATACTAGTTACTGAATATTCTTCTCCTTCGACTTGCAGTGGGCTCCTCTTGCTCCCCTCAACATCTGACACAGTTACTGAATCTTCTCCTTCCACTTACACTGGGCACCTCTTGCTCCCCTCAACATCTGACTCAACATCATTAAGCTTAGTATTGTCTTGCAAATTCTGCTTACCCATCTCCTTTGCATTATCTTGGATTGAAGGGAGCTTAGTAATACTTGGGCATTGCTCATCTGTGTGACCAAAATAGACACAGTGACTGCATCTTGGGGGAGCCCCTTCAAACTTAGTCTTAATAGTAACCATAGACCCATCATCCATCTCTACCTCGAAAGAAGAGATCAATGGGGTTGATTCATCGACTTCAATAAGACACCTGGCATAGGAGATTCTCTCCAGATATGCTGTGGCCCGGTCCAAGCACAAGGGGGTGCCAACTACCGAAGAGATGATATTAAGCCCCTCCAGGTGCCACATGAAAAGAGGTACTCCATGGAGCTGAACCCAAACAGGAACAGAGGTTAAAATATCTCAATCATGCCGCAATTGAAGACTCCATCTCTTGAGGACCACGAGTTGGCCGTCAAATAACCAAGGGCCTCCTGCCAAATCCTGTTACACTCCTCCTGGGATTCAAATCTGAAGTAAAAGAACCCATTCTCCTTTGTGTAAATCTGAACCCTCTTCTTCGGCTTCCAAAGTCTCTCCATCCAAGCAACAATTTGAGAGTAGAGAGGGATATCACCCAATACATAGCCAACTATCGTATTCTTCCAACTTTCCGCCCCCACTGAACAAGCTCTCCAGGGAACCTAGCATACACGGATCCATCCTTCCTTGAAAGAGGCAGAATATAAGACATCCCCAAAGCAGCTCCATAAGTGCGACGATTAGCGTAGACATCAGACCATGACTGTTTAACGGCAGCCGGGTCTATGCTAAATTGGACATTAGGTCTGGTAGGAATTTTATCAAACTGGTTGTGGGCACCCCCAACAGGACGGGCTGTAGTAGAACTAGGGAGCCTAGATCTAGCCTGATGAGCATTTCTCGCCAGCCCACCAACGAAGTTACGGTTCCTATAATATTTCAATGGACCACCTCCCTTAGCAACAGCTCCTTTCCTACAAACAATCAACCACCCTTCATCCGCAACCCCCTCCATAGCTAGACGGCCTCCCTTACCTGGCAAAGCACCGCGATCAGATCCCCTAGCAAGACGAGTTGGTTGTTCCGCCGCAAAGCATGATCTCGCGAACTCGCCCTCCTTCGGACCTCCCGTAAACTTCTGGCTCCCCTCCTTGGGACCCCCGTAGTAAGCCGAGAACCACCAGTAGTAGGCCGTGGAATCAAAGATCCAGTAGCGCTGCCATTAGGAGCAGACACCCTATGATCACCAGATTCTCCATCGCTAGAATCGCCTTCACTGCAATTTTCGCTCTCCATTATTTGTTTATATATATATATATATATATATATATATATATATATATATATATATGACAGGTAAGTGGTAATCTTTATAAATGAAATCAAAAATATGTACAAATATACAAACTAGATTACCCCGGAGGGGAGGCAGAAAGAGAGGGGATAGGGCACAAGCGTCGTCACCCTCTACAGCCTACTTCCCTTCCAAAAAGTATCTAGCCAACAAAACAAAACAAAAGATGATCACAAATCCTTCTTAACCATAATCAAGGAAACCCCAATTAGAGAACGGGATTTCTGCATCAGGGCCTTCAATATCAACATTGCGTAGAATGATGCGAACATCAGATGCTATATCTTCAAATAGGGCCACCTTCCCTATATTTTTGCCATCAAATATCCTCATGTTACGCTGCTTCCATAGATGCCAAACCATAGAGGCTAATACAGTTTTCGCCAGAACACCAATACAATCTGATTTCTTGTATCTTGAAAGAATCAAGTCACCAACTCCCTCTAAACTGTTAAGTGCAACCCCAGAAAACCCCAACTTAAGCAGACTTCTGGCAAGGATGTATCTACTATAGTCACACTCAAAGAAAAGATGGCTTGAATTTTCAATTGCATAAGAATTACAAAGCACGCATGTACCTTCAGTCGAGACTCCCCTCTTAGCAAGCAGGTCCAAGGTCGGAAGCTTATTGCGGTAAGCTCTCAGCAGCGTAAGAGCCTGCTTCGGAACATGATGAGAGTGCCAAATGACCGGCGCATATTTGAATAGTGGCCTAGCATCTTGCATGCCCTTCCAGGCGCTCTGAAGTGAAAAATTTGGGCCAGCAATCTAGCGCCAGGTGTCAGCCCCTGGAGAGAGTTTAATTCCATGTAGAATTGGAAGCAGCCGACTAATATCAGGGGAGGATATCCAGTTGCCATTATCCCAATAATCTTTAACTAGAGCATTCTCACTTCCAGGCAGATGGACACAAAGATGATGTAGCAGACCAGAAGGGTGCCAGTTGTCAATCCAAAACAATGTAGTAGAACCATCCTTAACCAATCGTTTGATTAGTTTTAGGAAATTGGGCGATTCCTAAGCAAGAATTTCCACGTACCTGAGTCAGTTGGTTTAGAAATAGCAGAGTAAAATCTACAGTCTGCCCCAATTCTTTCCTGCATGAATTTTGCCCATAACCCATTCGAAGCTAGGTACCGCCATGTTAACCGAACACCTGAGGCTGAGTTTAAATCTTTAAGCATTCGAAGACCTATCCCACCCTCTTTCTTGGTTACACAGAGATCCTTCCATGCCCAAGAGCATTTTTTCCCCCATATGAACCTCCTGCAAGCCGAATTAATTGCATGGATAACAGTGAGTGGTAGGCAATATGCTTGCAACCAAAAACCAACCATGCGAAAATCACTGAACGTACTAATTCAATCCTACCAGAGATAGATAGACAAGAGGAAGACCACCCCTGAAGCCTTTTTTACACTTATCTATCAACCGCCCAAACATAGCCGCTTTAGGGTATTTAGAGGAAAGTGGCAATCCCAAGTAGGTAGAAAGAGAAGATACCATTCTGATACAAAGAATAGAGGTTAATCGTTGAGGATCTCGTGTTCCCTTGCTGAAAATGGCAGAACTCTAATCCAGATTAATTTGAAGACCAGAGTACCGATAGAAAGAATTAAGGAGGTCCTTAAGACCCTTAAAAGACAAAGCATTAGCACGACAGAATATCAATAGATAGTCTGCAAACAACAGATGAGATATAGACCCAGAGCGCCTCATAGGTTGAATAGTATGTAGACATTCAGAACGTGCCATTAGCAAAGAAAAATCTTCCATAACCAATACAGAGAGATAGGGAGATAGGGGATCACCTTGTCATAGACCTCGGTTAGACATGAAAAACCCTTCCGAAGATCCATCAACTAATACCGAGAACGATGGGGTAGAAATACATTCTGAGATCCAATTAATAAATCTGGTCCCGAACCCCATTTGGTGAAGCATGTAGGTAACAAAATTCCTATTCACACTGTCAAAGGCCTTGCGAATATCTAATTTAATGCAAGCCCTAGATCACATAAGGTTGCTGAAATCACGGATTTGTTCATGGGCAATGAGTGTACAGTCAGCAAGCAACCTGTCTTTTAGGAAAGCAGCCTGATTAGGGGAAATCAACTCACTGATAGCCATTTTCAACCTGTTGCATAGAACCTTGCTAATAATTTTATATATAACATTACAGTATGCAATCGGCCTATAATCCCCCAATTCCGTAGCCCTGTTGTTTTTAGGAACAAGGGTTAAAAAGGTATGGCTAATCTGACGAAGCATACTTCCAGATCTAAAGAAAGAGGACACATCAGCAATAACATCCTCTCCAATAATTCCCCAACAGTTCTGATAGAAGCATGCATTGAACCTGGAGCTTTGTCTTTCCCTATTTGGAAGGTTGCATTCTTAATCTCCTCAGGTGTAATATTGCGATCCATCCAAATTGAGGCCTCAGGGGTCAATTTTTGCTTTGGAATGAGTCTAGGAAATTCAGTCATATAATTGCTCTGATTATATAGGTTCTTGAAAAAGAGGGGGGCCTCAGCCCCTAAGAGAATCCGCAACAGAATTCAATACTCCATCAGGAAAGACAAGGTGGCTGAGGCTATTGTAACATTGGCGGGCTTTCATAGCAGTATAGAAGAACTTCGAATTCCTGTCCCCCAAAGTTAACCAGTTCTGGCGACTTCTTTGATGTAAATCAGCTTCCTCTACCTCTAAAGCCTGGGAAAGCTTTAACATTGCAAGATTTTCTTTAACTTGAGTATTCTAATTTGTACTAATTCCTGGATCATTTTGAATATCCGCCAACCTCCTTTTACACAAATTGACATCAAGCCCATCTCTATGATCTACAACCCATCT
This sequence comes from Scilla litardierei, assembly GCA_030789695.1. NCBI lineage: Eukaryota > Viridiplantae > Streptophyta > Magnoliopsida > Asparagales > Asparagaceae > Scilla > Scilla litardierei. The sequence continues at coordinate 178,096,461 of CM061142.1, forward strand.
TCTTAGTTCCAGCTTTAGAAATTTTAATTTTCCAACTAGCCGCTTCATAGGGGATCCCTCCATGTAAACTTTCCAGGACGAATCAACCAATTCATAAAAACCAGGATAAGTAGCCCAAGAATTATGAAATCTGAATGGTTTGGGAGAGGACCGAACCTGATCTTGAAGATAAACAGCCATTGGATTATGGTCACTAGTTCCCGCATTTAAATATTCACAGTAAGAATGGGGAAAGAAATGTAGCCAGCGAGCATTACATAAAGTTCGATCCAGGCGTGCACAAATGCGAGCATTCCCAATGCGTTTATTGTTCCAGCTTAGATAACAGCCCCTACTCTTCAGCTCAGTAAGTCCACAGGTGCCGATAGTGCAGTTGAAGCCATCCATGGCCAATGGATCAACAAGCCTACCCCCAATTTTTTCACCCGAGCTATGCACACAGTTGAAGTCACCACTAATTAACCAAGGCAACGGCTGAGTCGTTATAGAGTCAGCAACAAGCTTCTCCCAGAGAGGCAATCTGGATTTGGATAAATTTAACACATACACAACAGTGGGTGCCATTATGAACCCATTAGAATTGGTAAAAGAATAAGTAATGTGCTGTTCAGAAAGTGAGATAATCCCTCTGCTCCAGCAAGTACCATTGTAATAGATGACAATCCTTCCTCCCTTACAAATAGACCTGTTATCCACAGACAGCCAGGGTCCCCCAAAACACTTTGAAATTCTGGATTCATGAATGGCTTCCACTTTTGTTTCAAACAAGCAAACGATACTCGGTCTAATTTTCTTCATACTCAACTTAAGCTCAGCACGACGAATTGGGTTGTTAAGACCCATAGTCTTCCAAAAATATATAGACATTATAAATCATGTTTGGGGGGCAAGCACTGGAGTTACCTGTAATTCGAGAGGCCTGTTAGACTTTGGAGAGCCAGAAACAGATTTTCCCTTGTGCTTAGATGCCGCCGAACTGAGATCCAATTGTTCATCCGACCACTCAGGGACGGGACTAGTCCATATAATAGGTTGATCTTGATTAGTATATTGCTGAGTAGAAAAAGAATTATTACCCTCAGGGAGAGAGCGAGCATGGCTAGAAGGCATATGAGAACCCGATGCAGCATTTTCAATAGTAGGAGTGTCTGGCAAAAAGTTCTTGCTAACCTCATTAGAAGAGATTGCCGGCCTGATAATTGGACCGGGGGGTGCCACAATTTGCTGGATACCCTGTACATCGCCATTCTCAGTAGCAGTAGAAATTCCGAAGGGTTCTGAGACCTCCTCATCCTTTTGATTGCTAGGTACATCATTTCCATCAACTACTTGGCACAACCCAACCTCAGCTACTGGAGGCGCTGTGCTAATTAACTCACCCTCCTCCAGCTCCTCAGCAACATTAGAATCTGGGTGCAAATTGTTACAATTCTCCAACCCCACTCCCGAAGATGAAGCAACAGGGACGGAGGGAGGAGACTCTCTTTGTATTGAAGAGAGCTCATTGACATTCTTCTTGATTGAGCACTGGGATTCCAAGTGACCAAAACTGGCCCAAGCTATGCAGCGCGGCGGCTCCCCCTCATACTTAACCGTGACAGAAAATGATGATGAATCCTCCAATTCAATAAGAACATTTCTAGCCAAGGGTTTGTTAGCTTCAACCTCAACATTTGGTAACATTATTCTACTCAAATTAGCTGTTGCACGGTCAAGGCAAATTGGAGTTCCAACTCCACTTGCCACCATATTCAAGATATCTTTGGTCCACATATGGAGGGGAAGGTTGCGGATTTGAATCCAAACCGGGACCGCAGTCAGAAAATCACGGTCGTGCTTAACCAAAGGACTCCATCTCTGAAGGACAACAAGCCGGCCGTCAAACAGCCAAGGACCCCCATGAAGAATAGTTTCACAGTATTCCTCTTTCTCAAACCGGAAGTAGAAAAATCCAATTTCTTTGCTAAAAATCTGCAGACCTCCCTTTAGCTTCCAAAGCATATCGGTCCATGCCTTGATCTGACCGTAGTAAGGGATATCTCCCAAAACATACCCCACCAGTGAGTTTTTCCATCTCGACACTCCTGCTTCCAAATGCGAATTCGATACCCTTATCTTAACAATTCCATCCACCTCCCCGACTGGAGGAATAAGCGACATCAATAGCGGGTCATCATACTTACGCCTCTGGGAGCAAACATTAAGCCACGATTTCTTACCCCCTTCAGGACTGATCTGAATAGCGGTGGACGGTCTCACAGGAATTTTACCAATCACATGTTGGGTGGAGGCAGCACCGGATTTGACCAACCCCCTAGGAGCTACAGGTGGACGGGGATTGCCACCTCGATGATTAATTTTGCTGCCCCTCACCTCTTTATTGAATCCAAGTTTCTCATGGGAAACAAGATTATTGCTTTGCCCAGTCCCCTGAAATGGAAGGCGCGCACCTCTGTATCCCCAATCCGTAAAACTTTTAGGTTGGAAATTTATCTTGGCCGCCCTCCTCTTCGCATACTCCACTGTGTTCCATCCCTCCTCCACCTGAGAATCAGAGAAACCCTCGTTACATATAACAATACTATTATTGCCCAGAGCCACATGAGAATCATGGATTCCCTCCTCCACAGCGCCCCGAATTGAATGACCGCTTGATTCTGCTGCAATCTTAGAGCCGCCGTCACCATCACACGGATCACACCTAGGGCTTGCTCCACGAATTACGGACATTATATATATGTGTGTGTGTGTGTGTGTGTGTGTGTGTGTGTGTGTGTGAGTGTGTGTGTGTGTGTGTGTGTGCCCACGAGAGGGTGTCCCAGTGGTAAGTCATTCCGCTCCAAAGCCAAGGGGTGCGGGGTTCGAGGCCTATGGCCGCCGTGACTTGGTAATTATTGTGGAATTTGTTGTGGAATTATTTACCATGGGGCTACATCTCCCCTCTCGGACTTACCCGGGGGCCGTTGGGGGCACGGCGGTTTCCCCCCCAGTTTGCATAGTCTCGGCCGGGCTCTCGCCTTACCCTCCTAAGCCGAAGGCGGGGGGAGGGGGTTGGGGATTTTTCTGGATTGTCATACACACACACACACACACACACACACACACACACACACACATATATACATACATACATATATATATATAGTCATAACCCGTGCCCGTGGGCACGGTTCATTTAAGATTTCCAACGCGAAATCTTTATTCCCCGAAAAATTATTTCCACGGCCAAAATTTAACAGAATAATAAATTAGCGTAAAAATATTTAGCGGCACATGCACCTTCGACGCCGAACAACAAATTCAGCGCAGGCGCCTTCGGCGTCGAACAACAAATTCAGTGTCGAACAACAAATTTAACGTCCGCGCCTTCAATGCGAAACAACAAATTAGCATAAAAAATTGCGCGGGCGCCTTCGGTGCTCAAGGTATTTTTACGCTAATTTGTTGTTCCGCTAAATTATTTTACGTTAAATTTTTTAATTTAATGGATCATGCTTCTCCATAATCTTACCCACGACACTTTTAATTTCAAAGTTTAGGTTCCCAAGGCACTTTTCACCCCAAATTTAATCTCCACAATCTTTCCCAAAGCACTTCTAATTTCAAAGTTTAGGTTCCCAAGGCACTCCCCCCAAAAAATATTTAATCTCCACAATCTTTCCCAAGACACTTCTAATTTCAAAGTTTTGATTCCCAAGACACTTTTCCGACCAAAATTTAAGTTTTCCCACTAAAATTTTTAACAAATCCAATCTCAACCATTGACTTTCCATGATCAAATCCCAGCCACTCTTTATCTTGTCCTAGTCAGCCCTAGAATTCAAAAAACGTTGTCAACTGTATAATAGATTTTTACGCTAATTTGTTGTTCCGCTAAATTTTTTATGCTAATTTTTTTCTTTGTTTAATTTAATGGATCATGCTTCTCCACAATCTTTCCCAAGACACTTTTAATTTCAAAGTTTAGGTTCCCAAGACACTTTTCCCCCCAATTTAATCTCCACAATCTTTCCCAAGACACTTTTAATTTCAAAGTTTTGGTTTCCAAGATTTTTCACCCTAAAATTTAAGTTTTCCCACTAAAATTTTCACAAAATCCAATCTAAACCATTGATTTACCAAGATCAAATCTCAGCCACTCTTTATCTTGTCCTAATCAGCCCTAGAATTCAAAAATCGTTGTCAAATGTATAATAGATATATATAGTGAAAGGCAAAGGAAAATTTATATTAAAACTGTACAAAAATAGTACAAAGTTGGATGCAGTGGATTTAAATAGACAAAAGATATGGCACAAGCGCCGTCACTCTCTACTATTTAGCTCCGGACAACAAACTTTACAATCAAATTAATACCAATTTTCTAACTTCCTCCTAGCCAGTGTCTCTAAACCCCCAGTTGGACATAGCCCGTGTTGCCCTATCATCATCACTATCTTAGTCGCCGAGAGCAATCCTTAAGTCAGCAGCAATATCTTCAAAGAGATGGGTCTTACATTTCCTGACCGATTCGAAAATTCTTCTATTCCTTTCTTTCCATATGTGCCACACCATGGCAGATAGAGCGGGTTTTGCAAGTAGACACATTGTACCCTTTACCCCTATACCCGCCCATATAGTAGCTCCCCACCTCAGGTAGAGTAGGCGAGATGGCAGTCTTTATCCCTAGCTTGAGGAGGGTTCTGCGCAGTAGATAGTTAGAGTAATTGCATTCAAAAAAAACATGGTTGATGGACTCATCTGTAGTACCATCGCACAGAACACAGCCCCTAAGTTATTAAGTCTCCATCTACACAAAATATCCTTAGTCAGCAGCTTAAACGCACGCAGCAGCATGATACTCATGTTCGGCATATGGTGTTGGTACCAGATGAGTTTGTAAAAGGGGAACACAGTACCTGGCTGCCGTGACCCTTCCCAGGCCTTGCGGAAGCCGAAGTCACCGCCGGGCATCCAGTACCATTCATCCGGACCGTCGGACAGGTTAACTTGCTGTAAAATAGGCCGAAGATGGTTTATTGTTGCATCATCAACCCAGTCCACACCATTCCAATACTCAGAAACTCTTTTGCAATGTGCTCAATACGGGATGTTATGTATATTCTTGAGGGGACCGCAGGGGAGCCAATTATCCGGCCTAAAGAGTGTTGAATGACCATCCCGCACCTCCTTTTTAATGAGTTTCTGAGAAATGCTTCTACACCAAAGCATGTGCTTCCAAGTCCCCGATTGGGTTGCTTTCTCTTCTATAGAGTAGAAAAAGTTGGGATCCCCATAATTTACATCCATATAATTAGCCCACAGTCCATTAGAAAGTAGGTAACGCCAATTTAACTTTACCCCTGAAGCAATATTGAGATCCGTGAGAAGTCTCAGACCAATCCCCCCTCCCTTCGATCTTAGGGGTGCAACAATCCTTCCATGACCAGACGCGGGTTGAACCCCATATGAATTTCCTACAGGCAGAGGAACTAGCTCGAACAATAGAACGAGGAACATGAAAAGCTTGCATCCAAAAAGAGATCATCCCATAGATGACCGATCTCACAAGCTCTATGCGTCCAGAAATTGATAGTGTAAAAGAAGTCCAGCCCATTAGTCTTTTTTTGCATTTGTCCACCAACCTGCTGTACATGGGAGATTTTGGATATTTGGCAGACAGGGGGAGACCTAGGTAAGTGGTAATGGTAGAAGCCAATTTAATGTTGAGGAAGGCAGCTAGGCTCGATGGAGCCTTGGCCCCTTTGCTGAATATGCCCGCCCTTTTATCCCAATTTATTTGTAACCCTGTAATTCTGGTGAATTCTGCCAGCAAATTTTTACGCCCCTGAAGAGAGTTGATGTTTGATGTGCAGAAAACTAGTAGGTCGTCAGCAAATAGAAGGTGGGAAATAGAACCTGCTCGACGTATATGGTGGATAGTACGGGTGGTGATGGCTTTGCCAACCATCAGAGCAAAAGCCTCCATGACAATGACAAAGAGATACGGGGAGAGATGGTCCCCTTGCCTTAGGTCTCTGTTGCCCTCAAAGTATCCAACGGGGGAACCGTTCACCATGACAGAGAAGGATGGGGTAGATATGCATTCTTTGATCCAGTTGATGAACTTGTGGTTGAAACCCAATTGATGCAAAATAAAGTAGACAAATTCTCTGCTCACACTATCGAATGCCTTCCTCAGATCCAACTTAATACAGGCTCTGGCCCCCATGGGGTTACTAAAATCCCTGATTTGTTCGTGGGCAAGTAAAGCACAGTCTGATAGGAGCCTGCCTTTTAAGAATGCTGCCTGATTCGGGGAGATAAGCTCATGGATGACCACTCTAAGTCTGTTGCAGAGCACTTTGCTAATAATTTTGTAGATCACATTACAGCATGCTATAGGTCTGTAATCACTGAGGCTTGTTGCATTTGAGCTTTTGGGGACCAGTGTAAGAAAAGTGTGGTTAATCTGTCGCACCATTATCCCTTTTGTGAAAAATGATTGTACTGCAGTGGTGACTTCATCACCAATCAAACTCCAGTCGTGATGGAAAAAATACCCATTATAACCATCGGGACCAGGGGCTTTGTCAGCTCCAATCTGGAAAGCAGCAATTTTTACTTCATCTCTGGATACCCTCCTATCCAGCCATGTTTTCATTTTAGGGGAGACAATGCGTTTAGGGATAAGATTTGGAAAAACTTGCCAATAATTGTTCTGGTTGTAAAGCTCTTTATAGAACCTTGGGGCTTCATCCTTCAGCTACTCGTAGGACCTGTTCTGGTTTCCCCTTGCATCCAACAGATGGTACAAACTGTTATGCCCCTGCTTAGCCTTCATGGCGGCATAGAAAAATTTCGTATTTCTATCCCCCAATTTCGGCCAATCCTGCCTACTCTTCTGGCAGTTCATCTCCTCCTCCATCGCCAGGAGCTTAGATAATTCTTTTGCTAGCATCTGCTCTTTCTTTTGCAGGTCAGTAGTGGAGTGGATGCTACTTTGAGATCGGATTTCTTCCAGTTCATTGCGGCAAGCTGGAATATTACATGCAGTGGCTTTCTCACGAGCCCAGCTTCTAAGCGCATACTTAAGAATGCTCAGCTTTTGGGTTAGGCAGAACATTGGCGATCCAAAGATGTACTGATTCCAGTTACTTTCAACAAGCTCTTTATATCATGTCCAACTTGTCCAATGATTAAAAAATTTGAATGGTTTTGGAGTAGTGGGTACCTTAGAGTGCAGATGTATCACCATAGGGGAGTGGTCGCTTGTGTGGGGGTCTAAATACTCCACGAAGGATTCAGATAGTTTGGAAGACCACTCCATATTGCAGAAAATCCGATCCAACTGTGCCGTTATATGCCCCTTACCCATCCGTTTGTTGCACCAACTAATACAGTGTCCCGTGCTCTTGAGCTCACGGAGAAAGCAGTTGTTGACGCAGTTATTAAAATCCTCAACCATGTTTGCCTTCAGCATTCTCCCCCCAATTTTATCTTTTGCATACAGGACACAATTAAAATCCCCCCGACGATTCAAGGGTCATTCTGCAGATTCGTAGCATCCCCCAGCAATTCCTGCCAAAGCGACTTCCTAAAAGTGCTTGTTTTAAGGCCATACACATCCGTAAAGACTATGGTGAAACCCCCCACATTCAGGCAATGGATCGTGATATGCTGGCCCGATCTTGTTAAGAGAGTCGCGTACCAGACTTGAGGATCGAATCCAATCATAATCTAATCATATATGTATATATATGTATATATATATGTACATATATATGTATATATATGTACATATATATGTATATATAGATGTATATATAGATACATATATACATATATATATATATCTATATATACATATATATGTATCTATATATACATATATATACATATATATATATATATGAGAATAATGGGTATCATACGCCATATGAGATAGGCTCTCATATGCCCTCTCACATAAAGCAACCAAGTACAACCAAGTACAAGCCCATGTGGGGTTGTACTTGGTTGCTTTATGTGAGAGGGCATATGAGAGCCTATCTCATATGGCGTATGATACCCATTATATATATATATATATATATATATATATATATATATATATATATATATATATATATATATATATATATATGAAAAAGAGGATCTAAGGAGCCTCCTTAGATGAAATCTAAGGAGGCACGCTTATTTCCCCCCGTCTCCTACAATTTTTTTGAAATGTTTTTTCATGAGGTTGATCAACATACCAAATTTCAAGGGATTCCAATACTTTTTGAGCCCACATCAACCCCTTACAACTTCAACTATCTGAAAACGTGCTGAAAATCCCACGAAATTGCAAGGGGTAGATGGGGGCTCAAAAAGTATTGGAATCACTTGAAATTTGGTATGTTGATCATCCATAAGGTGAACAACAAACCCATGAAAAAAATTTCAAAAAAATGTGGGAGATGGAAGGAAATGAGGGCGCCTCCTTAGATTGAATCTACAGAGGCACCTTAGGATCCCTTTATTTATATATATATATATATATATATATATATATATATATATATATATATATATATATATGAATATGTGCTTGAGCAAAAAATATTTTTTTTCAAAAAAACTTTTTGTAGTGTGTTCTCCAACTTGTTAACTATCTCCCCACCAATTTTCAAGCTGATCCAACATGTTTGAGCCTCCGTTCATCGATTTCAAAGAAACCACTCTAGAATTCCGAACTGTCAGCGCACCATTTTTGAAATCGATGAACGGATCCCAAACGGTGTTGGATTGGCTTGAAAATTGGTAGGGAGCTAGTTAACAAGTTGGAGAACACACTGCAAAAAAATTGTGAAAAAACATATTTTTTGACCCACCAAATTGCTGTCAGCGCAGGAAAAATTTCATGCGCTGACAGCTCAGGCCCATATTCCTCATATATATATATACTAGTCATAACCCGTGCCCGCAGGCACGGTTCATTTAAGAATTCCTCCGCGAAATCTTTGTTCACCGAAAAATTATTTCCACAGCCAAAATTTAACACAACAATAAATTAAAGTAAAAATATTTAGCAGCACGGTCACCTTTGGCGCGGAACAACAAATGAGCGTAAAAAAATTTAGCGGGCGCCCTCGGCGCAGAACAACAAATTCAGTGTCAGACAATAAATTCGATGCACACGCCTTTGGCGCGGAACAACAAATTAGCATAAAAATATTTAGCAGCACAGGCACCGTCGGCGCGGAACAACAAATTCGGTGGCGAACAATAAATTTGGCGCACGCGCCTTTGGCGCAGAACAACAAATTAGCGTAAAAAATTTAGCGGGAGTCTTCGGCGCCCGCGCCGAACCTTCCCCCACACAATTGTTATTTAAGTCCCTTCCCCCACACAAAAATTTTGTTCACGCCAAAATTTATTTCCACAGTTCATTTAGAATATTCCCCTATTAAAAGCTTGGATCTCATAGTTATAAACGAACAAAAATAATTAAAACTTAATAATTGTTATTTAGTTTTTCCTGAAAAATTTAGTTTTACAAAATTTAGTTCTCTTTTAATTTAGTTCGACTAAGTTTTCCAAAAAAAATTAGTCCCCCAAAATGTAGTCTAGTACAAACCCATTTAAAAAGCATCCGTCAATTGTAATCATAGATGAAATCTCAGGTGCATGTTTATATCAAGTGTGCAATCTCAGGTGCATGTTTATATCAAGTGTGCAATCTCATGTGCATGTTTATATTATCATATGTGCATGTTTATATTATCCTACGTATGTCCTGGGACTATAAACACCAAGCTCATACTTGATAATGAACCAAGGCAAGTATCTGTTAAGCCCATAAATGGTTCATATCCTAGTACTGCATTTGGTTGGGACGAAGACCATGGGAGGTCTTCTAAAGCTTTTCATGTGAAAATATCTACAAAGGTCATGTGTGAATTATTTGATCTTTTCGTTTGACAGGTTTACGCCCAACACATTATCAATGTAGAGAATTACAAAGGTCAAGTTCATTCTAAATAATGAAAAGTTAGTTCTTCAAACCAATAACAAAATAAATAGCATGAGATAAATATTACTCTCTTCTTATTGCACCTTGGTTATTACTAATTTAGTGCTTGTTCCTATAAAAATAACAAAATAAACAGCGAGCATCAAATTAAAGCAAGTTTGTTCATATGGCTGTCATCTATGTTATTATTTTCCAGATTTATTTTACACTTACTATTGCTAATTCTTCCTCATCCTTTTGAATTAACAATGTTTTGTAGAATCAACATTAATTTTTTTGCTCCAATTTCTCAAGGCTGTTAATTCTGCATAACATTAGGACTATGCTAACTGCACCGCACAGAGTGCGGTGCAGACTGCTGATTTTCTCTTTCATTGGAAAAAACATCAAATCGGAGTTAGACATGTGACATCTAGTTTGATGTTTTCTTCCCAAAAAAGCAAAGATAAGACCCTGCACCGCACACCGTGCGGTAGATTTAGCAATTCCTTAACATTAAACTTTCAAACCCATCCTGCTGTGAAATAAACGGCAAATCATGAAAACGTTAACAAACATTAAATAAAAACTCCAATGTCTGTTGGCCAAGTGGTATATCCCCTTCCTTTCGATGTACCAGAAAAACGTTAACAAACAAATAAAAAAATTAATCAAAATGAACACATGTTAATCCCACCAAAAGATTAAATTGAGGAAAGTTGCAGCGGTTAATTGAACAGAGATTAAATTAACATGGAAGGAAACTTGAACAAAATAGGATGCGCCAAAAACAAATTCGAAAACCCTTTGTAATTTTGAGAATAATACACAACTATAATGTCCAAAACTGAGAAAGAATACAATAATGTTCTTCCTCTTCTTGTCGCAGATGCTTCTCAGCATTGGGCTTCTTGCCGGCAGGAGTCTTCTCGGCCTTCAACAGCTTCTCCTTGGGCTCCCCTACGGGTTCTAGGTGGCCAGCGGCTTCGTCTCTGAGGCCCTTTTTTTGTTCTTCCCAAAACAATTTTATTCCACCACCAATAAAGACCAAATCGAACCTATAATGATGAATAATAATATCACTGTTATAAACGGGCTTTGGAGGCCCAACCCGTTAGTAGGTATCCACCCATTATGTAACCCTATTACTATAAATATAGGGCTACGGGGTTCCGTAGCCGCCATGGTTTACAACACGTTATCAGCATGCTCGAAGCTAAGCCGAACCCCTGCCGACGGACGAACGCGACGCGAACGGGCTTCCTTCACCGAACGTCACTAGATCCGGTGAGTAGGATCTAGAGGTAATCCTGAAACCCTAGATCTAAAATTTTATATGCGCATATGTTGAGATCCAATTTCCTGGATCAATCAATGAAATTCTCATCGTTTTTATTGCTAAAAATCAACCTTTTACAATAAAAAACGAATTTTTTGGAGATAAAAACACTTTTTTCTACTAAAAATTGGATTTTTATCCCCAAAAACCATGAAACCCTAGGGGATCTTCTCGCCAGAACGTGAATCCCCCAAAACTCGCACGAGAACCCCCCGCCCGCCGCCCGAAGCGGCGGCCACCTCCCCCCCACCCCGCCGCTGCGACGGCGGGCTCGACCCGCCACTGCCGGTGGTGGGCCCATCCACCGCCTGCAGCGGCGGGCGGCCCCGCCACCAGCAGACGGCAGGCCAAACCCGCGGCTGGTTGCGGCGGGCGGCCTTGCCGCCGCCAGCGACGGGCTCGACCCGCCGCCTGCTGGCGGCGGGCGGCCCCGCCGCCGTAGTGGCGGGCCAAACCCGCCGCCTGCAGCTGCGGGAACCACCCCCCGCCGCCGGCAGCGGCGGCCCCCCATCCCCCCCGTCGCCGGCAGCGGCGGGCCTCGCCGCCCGCAGCGGCGGGCCCCGTCGCCCGCAGCGGCGGGCCCCAACCCCCCGGTAGCTGCTCGTATCGGGCCCCCCCGGTGCGTGCTCATGTCCGGAAACCCTAGCCGCCTGAAGCGGCAATCCGCGCAACCAAAAACCCTAACTAGGGTTTCACCCCGAAAATTCATTTTTTTCAAACAATTTTTCAGATTTAAATTCGATTTTCCTTCGCTATAATCTGATTAATGCTTTATAAATCATCGCAATTTTTCTTGGATTATTTGATTATTACACGTTTAATAATTAGGAAGATCCTGCGACCGCTCTGCCGTTAGTTAACTAACCTAACGGTGTATGACGTTGCCCAGTGGTCCAATAATTATTAAACGAAAATTTTTCACTTCCATTATAAAATTTCTGTGATGATTAAATGCATGTGTAGAAAATTATATGCATGCCGCATATTTAATGATTCTGTGATGTACATTTTTATTTAGCATGCTAAAATCACTATGACATAGTTTAATGCCTGTAGCAAAACTGTATGTCTGCGATAAGATTATTTAAATGCCTGCAGCATATAAATAGCATGTGAATACATCATACTTGTTTCAATTCAGGTTAATTGAGCACAACTTTTTAGTTTACAAGCTTTACATTATATTTTATGTATGATGTGCTCATGATATGACAACATTTTATGTTAACAAACCAATAATGATTTCAAAAAGTTTAACACCATATCTTAGTTGACAAAATGAACCTGGAGTTCAAAACCAAAATGAACCTGAAGTTCAAAATCAAATCAAAAGTCAACACCCTTTTACACTAATAAAAATTAACAAGAACGATGGATTATACGAAAAAAAATTTATACGTTTTCTTTTAGAAATACGCATTTCGCGGTAAATAGATCTCTCAAATTTACGGTTTGTATAAACCAATATTGACACCAGCAGTTGTCATAACACCGCCAAACTCTTTTGAGTAATCTCACTTTACAATGTATGATTCTTGAATCTAACCTTATTTTTTAAGCGTACGCCCGAAGTCGTGGCTTAATAGATAAGTGAGAAATTATAAAATTCGTACCCACGTAATTGTTTCCCATAGAGTATGATTCTATATCCACACAATACTTGAATGACTTAATAAAAATGGCCTGAAGACCATACTTGAGTTTTCAAATAGACTTTTAAAAGTCTCTCATAAACTAGAAAAGTGGAAATATAGAAACTAACTTATTTCCCTTGTATATGTCTAATTTGTAAGACCAATAATCATTCTTCCTTATAAACGACAATAAGGACGACTGAAAACAGGGGAAGTCTTGAATAAAAATGAGAAAGGGAAGATATGATGTACCTCGATATGTAGTATGCAATGGCAATCCAATATCAGACCAGAAGTTCTGACAAGACCCATAATGCTTTTTGCAAAATGAATGGGCATTAACCTATGCCATATAAAAATATATACATATCTAGTCTAAACGACGAAAGTCAAATTGACTGTATGTATATTTCGCTACTCCCCGAGGACAAATAAATTTTGAAAATAAATTTGATCTGTTGTCATAATATGAGTCTAAAATGAGCACAATTGTGGACGTATATTTTATAGAACCCACATCATACTATGAAACTTGTTGCTCTAACATAATTATTAGTAGTATTCTCTTGCAGTATATATGTGCTTTTTACGCATTTTATTTTACTGTAAATGATTTGTCATCCTGAATACTCCTAAAAACGAGGATGCCATGTACTCTCTGAAACTTATAAAGTTTCAAAGGATTTTCGTCAAAATGATATCCCTAATGACTCAAGAAACCAATAAAGCCTGAAGCGTTATCCAACTATGATCATCATAATAGTCATTGTGAAGATGTAATCCTTCACAGTTTGAACAGAGTTCACCTATTACCGGACAAAATTAACTTGAGCATTTTAATGGACGTTCAAAAGTCCCTCATAAATTCGAACAGAGGAATTAATTTGGAACACCAGAAGTGTCCAGAATCGACCAACTTTGGATCGATGTCACCCTGGATTGATGATGCAAGACATCATTAACCAGACGAACCCGAAGATTCTTCAAAAAAGGGTGAAACTCTCATTATCCCATTCAAAAGGGAAAAATGATTACGAGATCATCTCCATTCACGTGGACATTGACTCTCCTCACTTCCTCAAACGAATTTAAGATGATATACTATCATTAGAAGAATGTGACCTTTAGGCCTCTTGAGAGTATTTGAGGGATAAAAGTGGACTCACACACTCCCTACATATGGCTGATGATGTACCTTAGAGTACTCATCTATATATCCTCTTAAAATGGTCATAATCAAAACCTTGTTATCCAACCGCAGTCCAGATTATTATTAATCACAACAGACATATTACATTTCTGGGATATTGGTTGGGCTTTTACTTACCCTCATACCACCCTCAAAAATGCCGCAGTGGAACTTATTCATCGGGACTAACCCTCCTAGATGAATATGTTCCGAGATCTCCAAACGGGGGAGGCATTAGAGCACATCTTATAGATGGAGCCTTGACGGGTTCATATCCCTAGTTCTATTCTCAACTTCATTGAAGTCGAGCTTATTGCGGATTTTTGGGATAACACTAGGAAATCAATTTAACAACTGGAAGAAAATTGAACACCCTGAAGCTTTGTGTTCACACCCAGAAATGGGTTATATGTAAATCATTAAAATGATTTAAACGGATTACTTATCCACTAGAAATCTAGTTGTAGGTGACCATGTGGGAACATGCAAACCATCAGAACGCCTCCTTAGAAACTATTTGTTTGAGCCTGATCACCTCATATAAACAGTTTCCGAGAACCCCTTACGGGGGAAGCGTTTAGTGCACATCTTATCGATGGAGTCATGATGAGTATACATTCCCATATCACCACCATGGACCATTTAAAACATTAATACCTATGATCTGATTATCATGAATAGTGATGAGATCCTGAAGATCCACACTTATGAAACTGTTAAACAGTTATCAGACATAGCTACTGACAATATAAATATTGTCAAATTCACACATCCCTGCTACTAAAAATCCAGCTAGGATTGACATACCAACTATAATGGATGCAATCTACCAGTAGCAGAAGTGGATATCCTCAATGGATGAGAGGACATACCACGAGACCCTAAAACAATACCACCACAGGAAATTGAGCTCATCTCCATATCCTCTCCCTTTCCAGAACCTCCTGAAGAGATAAATCTGGAATAAATTGAATAATGTACGTACACGGAGAGGTATTTGGATAAAACACACTTGTCAACAATTACTCACATTTCATTTTGCCATTGATATCGTTCACAATCTCTGTTTCCTGAAGCAAACGCAGAAATTTGGCCAAATTATGTGGAACGAGGCAATAATAAGTTGAGCTGGACTCACTTATGAAATGTGAAGTGTTTGGACCTGAAGTCCTGATATCAAAAGATATCAAACCTGTGGGCTACCGAGTATTGTATAAATAAATAAAATCGTATGCTATAAGCAAAACCCTATAGCCTTAGAGGTTTATTTCACAGAAACCAGGAAGTAACCATGTAAGATGAGTTTAACTCACTTACAAAATTAATCAAACTGATGCATCAGGCTCCCTGGTCATGATTACGAAACCCATGCGATTAGCAAAGATAATTTTAGGCTATGTTGCTATGGATGATGCGACAACATACCCTTATGAATAATCATCATGAAGATGAATTATCATCCCGAAGATGAAACCATCATCCAGAAGATGAATTATCATCCTGAAGATGAAACCTTCATCCTTAAGATGAATTATCATCCTGAAGATGAAACCTTCATCCTTAAGATGAATAATCATCCTGAAGATGAATTATCATCCTGAAGATGAAACCTTCATCCCGAAGATGAATAATCATCCCGAAGATGAAACCATCATCCCGAAGATGAATAATCATCCCGAAGATGAAACCATCATCCCGAAGATGAATAATCATCCCGAAGATGAATAATCATCCAGCAGATGAATTACCATCCAGAAGATGAAATTATCATCCAGTCGATGAAGAAACATGGAAAATTGCAATCCACCAATACACCTACTGGTTGTATCGATGCACATTAAGACCCCTTCCGTTCGCTGGAAGAGGGGAAGGATATCCTAGGTCCTAAAGTGCCTCACTCAAATGTCTTTTGTACACTCCTTTATCTGGCAGTAAACACTTTAACCAGATACAGTGCAGCGCCTGTAGTGCACCACTGGACCAGAGATATGTAGCATCTACGCTATCTCCAAGGGTCAAGGATCATACAACATGTTAAATGTATTTGCAGATACAGGTTACAGATCATCGCGATGACTGCAACAAAGAAGCGACCAACTCCTGGAGACCAGCAAAGCATACTTCCAAGGCAACATCAATCCCACCATCCCGAGAGGCTCATCAATTCAAGAAGCAAATCATAAGTACACACAGCCAGGTCCTGCAGTACCTCGCAGACACAGTGAAGACTGGGTCAGAGACGTGATGCTACCTACCGAGTATGCAGACCACTCCTCCTCAGAAGAGATCCCTCAGATTCAGTAGCTACCATAGATGAGCGATACTTGTATAGATGAGCGATGTCTTGTATAGGTGTGCGATGCCTTGTACTTTGTACTTATTATTGGAACACTGTAAGAGATTGATGTATAGTTGCCTAGGAGATCTGCAAGCCTGCAGCTTGTACAGATCAGAGGGAGTCAAATGTAGTGTTGTACTCTTTTCCCTTGGCTATTGGTTTTTCCCACTGGGTTTTCCATAGCTAAAGGTTTTAACGAGGCAAACTCATTGACTCTGGATCCAGAAGTATCCACCCCCTAAATACTTCCACTAATCAGGGGAAGTTACGGAAACTGTACTCTTTTTCCTTGGCTATTGGTTTTTCCCACTGGGTTTTCCATAGCTAAAGGTTTTAACGAGGCAGTTATCCCTAACTTAGGATCCAGAAGTATCCACCTCTAGTGATATCCATCGATCAGGGGAAGTTACAGAGACTTGCACTCTTTTCCCCTAGCCATTGGTTTTTCCCACTGGGTTTTCCTTGGCAAAGGTTTTAACGAGGCAAGTACTCTTAAACTTGGGATCCAGAAGTATCCATAGACCCATGATCAGATAAGCTCTATGAACCCTGAAGCGTTCATCATGGCTTACAACAATGGATGGATAATGGGAAGTGTTATAAACGGGCTTTGGAGGCCCAACCCGTTAGTGGGTATCCACCCATTATGTAACCCTATTACTATAAATACAGGGCTACGGTGTTCCGTAGCCGCCATGGTTTACAACAATCACGCAAATTACTTGAGCTTTAACCAATAATACATCAATATTAGCATTTACTTAGTGACCATCAATATTAGCATTTAATTCGTGCAATCAAGATTGATACCTCTCACCTGACAAACTCTTTTTCTATCAAATTTTTCGAAGGGACTACACTCGTTTACATTTGTCCCTTGATTTGTTTTAAAACCAACCATTCATATGAATCCTCAAATTTAAATCCTTAAAAGTTAAAGCTGCGTATAGTTAGTAATATAAACAAAATGATCACAGCCACTGGAAACACTGTGCGCACTATATATATACATACGTACATAGAGGAGAGAACTAATCATCATCTTGCTCGCTGCAAGAAGGGAGCTCGAGCACCTCATTCTCATAATTCTCGCCAGTGTCGCAGTAATCCCCTGCGAATTTAGATGTGCCGTTCCTCTTCTCCCTGAGATGAAAGCTTCTCTTTTGATGATGGGTCCTTGCAGCGTCCTGCAGCCTGCTGCTCGCTGCCGGTCCTTTGGCCTCTGTGGGCGGCCTCACCTTCACTCCCCTTATCATCTGTTCCAATTGTTTCCAGGGCACAACAATCTTAGTACACAGATGCATGTTAACAATACATTCACAATGCTGTAACTAATTAGCGAAAAGATTTACATATTTGTCGCATTACGCATCAGAGTATATCACTATGAAGTCCCCTTCCTGAAGCCCGTTTGCTCGCACAAAATCTCCTGAAGACACAATTGAGCAAACATTTCACATTGATCAAGCAAAGACAACACCGATCGTTTGGGTATGTTGTGCTGTCATCGCCCTACTTGTGTTTTCCAGAAGATACATTCGGCTTTTGTTGTTGGGCCAGAACCTAATTTGATTACTTTGAGCTATTAATTCATCAGATGAATCAAATTAAGATGTGAGCTGATTGTAGACATGTTGGCTAGTTTGGCTACATGTACTTCATGTTCCAAACCCGAGAGGTGCCAATGTCCTCCATTCATATGAATCCTCAAATTTAAATCCTTAAATTTTTGAATGTTGGCTAGTTTGGTCTCCATCCATTCATATGTTGGCTAGTTTGGCTACCTGTACTTCATGTTCCAAACCCGCGTTAAGATCCTCATGCGGAGCAACCAAAGCGCATACTCTTCTTCTTCCCTCTATTCTATCTTCATCCATTAGAGAGGGAAAGGGTGAGGTACAGAGGGATATGGTTTTTTTTAAAAAATCAAAAGCCAAAGAAAGGAACACAGATGAAGGCAACGATCAAGGGTTGATACATCAAAGAATGAAACACATACCAACATCACATAACTAAACCATACAGGAACATATACATCTAAATTCAGACTGAAACATGTTGGCAGCCGTCGAGATCGACTGAGCCGATCAAGGGAGATTCCATGGCTTGAGCATTAGAGTTTGCCAAGGCTTCTTCTCTGAGATGCCATGGCTCTGAGGGCTTCTTCTTGGCCTTGGGATCCATGGAGACTGAGAATTTGGTTGTTGGGATCCATGGATCCATGGAGACTGAGGAGTGCAACAAATAGAGAGAGGGGGGAGAGAATGAGCCTTTGATGGTTTGGATTTAACGGTGGTAGATGGCTTTTAATATGATGTAATGGTTCGTTCTGATTGGGCAAGTTGCTTTGACGTGGATCAATTAGCTGGATCTATTAATAATTGCCATGAACCAATCGTTTTGCTCCAGACAATGAGCTGGCTTCATATCTTTTTCAATTACCTTTATGATTACATAGCTAGAAAGTAATTGCACCCCAAAACAATTTTTTTTTTCAAAAGTTATCTTTCAAAGCAACATACAAAGCTTTTTCCCGAGAGACTTTAATTAAATGCTGAGTTGATTAAATGCTACTGGGTGCGGGCAGTTGATTAAATGCTGAGTTGACAGCAGGTAAATGACTCTTGGTTTTCTCTCGAAATTCAAATTTTCCCCCCAAAATTCTATTAATACCACATCCCAACCGTTCAATACCAAAGATTAAATCTCAACCATCTTTCTATCAACCCCTTTGTCCTAGTCAGCTTGTCCTAGTCAGCCCTAGAATTCAAAAATCGCTGTCAAATGTATATATATATATATATATATATATATATCTATTATATAAAAGATGGATGTTATCAAGAGAAGTTGGATAAGAGAATTTGGACATGAGAAATTGGATAAGAGAATTTGGATATCTATTATATAAAAGAGGGATGTTATCAAGAGAAGTTGGATAAGAGAATTTGGACATGAAAAATTGGATAAGAGAATTTGGATATCTATTATATAAAAGAGGGATGTTATCAAGAGAAGTTGGATAAGAGAATTTGGACATGCGAAATTGGATAAGAGAATTTGGATATCTATTATATAAAAGAGGGATGTTATCAAGAGAAGTTGGATAAGAGAATTTAGACATGGATAAGAGACACCCACCTACACTT
Source organism: Scilla litardierei (assembly GCA_030789695.1). Lineage (NCBI taxonomy): Eukaryota > Viridiplantae > Streptophyta > Magnoliopsida > Asparagales > Asparagaceae > Scilla > Scilla litardierei. The sequence goes on from CM061142.1 coordinate 178,116,086, forward strand.
TTTATTCTCACCCCTTTCCGACCATTTTTTCCTGTCCTTTGAAGATTTTGAATCTTATCCTATTAGGACAAAGCTTTGTCCTACGTGGCAAGTTTGTCCTAGGTGGCAATGACAATTTTGGGGGGACTTAAATTTTGGGGGGAAACTTAAATTTGGTGGGAAAACTTGAAATTTGGGAGAACTTGATATTTGTGGGGGGAAAACTCAGCCATTAAATAAACTGTGCCCTATGGGCACAGGTAATGACTAGTATATATATAAAGAGGGATGTCATCAAGAGAAATTGGATAAGAGAATTTGGACACGAGAAATTGGATAAGTGAATTTGGATATCTATTATATAAAAGTGGGATGTTATCAAGAGAAATTGGATAATAGAATTTGGACATGAGAAATTGGATAAGAGAATTTGGATATCTATTATATAAAAGAGGGAAATTGGATAAGAGAAAATATAAGAGATGAGATTTTGAGGGATAAGAGAGGAGGTGTGGAATTTTGCACATACAACCCCGGTTTTTGCATTTTTGCCCATGGACCCTCCCCATGCACCCACCCACACTTTTTATTCTCCCCCCTTCCGACCATTTTTTCCAGTCCTTTGAAGATTTTAAATCTTATCCTCGTAGGACAAAGCTTTGTCCTACGTGGCAAGTTTGTCCTAGATGGCAATGCCAATTTTGGGGGACTTAAATTTTGGTGGAAAATTTAAATTTGCGGGGAAACTTGAAATTTTGTGGAAAAACTTGAAATTTGAGGGAATTTGAAATTTGTGGGGGGAAAAACATAGCCATTAAATAAACCGTGCCCTATGGGCACGTGTAATGACTAGTATATATATAGAGGAATATAGGAATATGTAGGTGTGCTGACAGCGTATGAATTTTTTCCTGCGCTGTCAGCAATTTAGCGGGTTTAAACAATTTTTTTAAATTTTTTACAGTGTGTTCTACAACTTGTTAACTAGCTCTCCACCAATTTTTCAAGTCGATCCAACACCGTTTGAGCATCCGTTCATCCATTTCAAAAAAATTGCTCCAGAATTCCGAACGGTCAACGCAATGTTTTTGAAATAGATGAACGGAGGCCCAAACGGTGTTGGATCGACTAGAAAATTGGTGGAGATCTAGTTAATAAGTTGAAGAACACACATCAAAAGAATTAAAAAAATGTTTTTATCCCCCGAATTGCTGACAGCACATGAAAAATTTCATGCGATGTCAGCACACCTCCATATTCCTTATATATATATAATACATTTGACAACGTATTTTGAATTCTATGGCTGACTAAGACAAGATAAAGAGTGGCTGAGATTTGATCTTGGTAAATCAATGGTTGAGATTGGAATTTGTGAAAATTTTGATGGAAAAAGTGTCTTGGGAACCAAAACTTTGAAATTAAAAGTGTCTTGGAAAAGATTGTAGAGATTAAATTTGGAGGAAAAGTGCTTTGGGAACCTAAACTTTGACATTAGAAGTGCCTTGAGAAAGATTGTGGAGATTAAATTTGGGGGGGAAGTGCCTTGGGAACCTAAATTTTGAAATTAAAAGTGCCTTTGGAAAGATTGTGTAGAAGCATGATCTATTAAATTAAAAAAATAAAAATTTAACGTAAAATAATTTAGTGGAACAACAAATTAGTGTAAAAATACCCTAATGTTTGTTATTCCGCGCCCGCACCGAAGGCGCCTCGCGAAAATTTTTTACGCTAATTTGTTGTTCCGCACCAAAGGCGCGAGCGCCCAATTTGTTGTTAGATGCCAAATTTGTTGTTCCACGCCGAAGGTGAATGCGCCGAATTTGTTGTTCCGTGCCGAAGACATCCTCGCCGAATTTATTGTTCTGCGGTGGAAATCTTAAATGATCCGTGCCCGCGGGCACGGGTTATGACTAGTGTGTGTATATATATATACACTAGTCATAACCCGTGCCCACGGGCACGGTTCATTTAAGATTTTCCCTCGCAAAATCTTTGTTCCCCATAAAATTATTTTCACAGCCAAAATTTAAAAGAACAACAGATTAATGTAAAAATATTTAGCGGCACGGACGTCTTCGGCACGGGTGCCTTTGGTGCTGAACAACAAATTCGGCGCAGGCGTCTTCAACACAGAACAACAAATTCAGAGTGGGCGCCTTCGACACGGAACAACAATTTAGGCGTATAAAAACAATTTCGGCGCGGCGCCTTCGACGCAGAGCAACAATTTCGGCGTTGAACAACAATTTCGACATGAGCGCCTTTGGCGCAGAATAACAAATTAGCGTAAAAAAATTTAGCGTACGCTAGTATTTGATTACCAAATTTTTGTATCATAAGGTAAGGCAAATGCACATGCTTATGTATATATGTCCATACGCTTCCTGATACATGAATGCATTCATCCTATTTACTAATATATGCATGCAATAACATAATATATGTTCACTCAATCTCAAACTTGCATGCAAAATAAAAACACACCTTAAATACACTTACAATATTGTTTGAGACTAAGAATTTCAAGTATTTAACCTAGGGTTTTATGTTTTTTCGTAAACTGATGATAATTGTACTGAAAGGTCAACTCGATAATCCAATGCTACAATGGGGAATGACTATACCAATGACAATTATTAGATTTTTTGGGAAGAGAGAGGGGGAGAGAGTTTTCAGTTTTCAAAACATTTGTTTTCTCAACACATTTCCTACCAAAAATTCAAATGTTTCCCTCGAAATTTTCTCAAAATCTCATCCCAATCATTGATTCATCAAGACCAAATCTCAGCCACTCTTTATCTCAATCCACTTGTCCTAGTCATCTCTAGGATTCAAACACAGTTGTGTTTTATATTTTATATATATATATATATATATATATATATATATATATATATATATATATAAAAGAGGAATATGGGTCTGAGCTGACAACGCAGGAAATTTTCCTGTACTGTTGCGATTTGAGGCCCTAAAAACAATTATTTTTTAAATTTTTTTGGTGTATATTCTAATACTTGTTAACTAGCTCCCCACCAATTTTCAAGTCAATCCAACACCGTTTGAGCCCACATCCATGCGTTTTTAAAAGATAGCTCAAATTCTGGAAACTACCGGTGCAATCTTTTTGAAACGCATGGATGGGGGCTCAAACGGTGTTGGCTTGACTTGAAAATTGGTGGTGAGCTATTTAACAAGTAGTAGAACATACTGCAAAAAAAAATTTAAAAACAATGTTTTTTGGGTCTCAAATTGCTGACAGCACATGGAGGCCGAATCTATGCTGTCAGCTCACCTCTATATTCCTATATATATGGAATAATGGCTATCATACGCCATATGAGTGCCACTCTCATATGCCATCTCACGTAAAGCACCCAAGTACAACCAAGTACAAGCCCATATGGGCCGGGCTTGTACTTGAGTGCTTTATATGAGAGGGCGTATGCGAGAAGCTCTCATATGGCGTATGATAGCTATTATTCATATATATATATATATATATCTTATACATTTGACAACGTTTTTTGAATTCTAGGGCTGACTAGGACAAGATAAAGAGTGGCTGGGATTTGATCTTGGTAAATCAATGGTTGAGAATGGAATTTGTGAAAATTTTAGTGGGAAAACTTAAATTTTTGGGAGTAAGTGTCTTGGAAACCAAAAGTTTGAAATTAAAAGTGTCTTGGGAAAGATTGTGTAGATTAAATTTTGGGGGAAAAGTGTCTTGGGAACATAAACTTTGAAATTAAAATTGTATTGGGAAAGGTTGTGCAGAAGCTTGATCCATTAAATGAAAATTGCATTAGTGTAAAAAATCGCCGAAGGCGCCCGCGCTGAATTTGTTGTTCCGCACCGATGGCGTCCATGCCGAATATTTTTTCTACGCCGAATTTGGTGTTCTGCGCAGAAGGTGCCCACGCCGAATTTGATGTTCCACGTCGAATGCGCACTCGCCGTATTTGTTGTTCTGCGCCGAAGATACCTGTGGCGCAAAATATTTTTAAGCTAATTTGTTCTTTTAAATTCTGGCTGTGAAAATAATTTTTAGGGAACAAAGATTTCGCGGGGGGAAATCTTAAATGAACCGTGCCCGCGGGCACAGGTTATGACTAGTATATATATATATATAGAGGTTGACTAGGATCCATTCGGATGGATCAAACCTGCGGATCCATCCAAGTGGAATTTAAAGCTAGACAATGTCAATAGAAAATCCGACCATTGGATGTCTTCTAACATGTCTAAACTAGCTCCAAACAAAATTTCAACTAATGTGGACGTGTTTTGCCCATGCATCAAGTGGTTGCAAAATTAGCCGATTTTATAACTATTCAAAAACATCGATTTTGCAACCACTTGATGCATGGGCAAAACACGTCCAAATTAGTTGAAATTTTTTTTGGAGCTAGTTTAGACATGTTAGAAGACATCCAACTGTCGGATTTTCTATTGACATTGTCTAGATTTAAATTCCACTTGGATGGATCCGCATGTTTGATCCATCCGAATGGATCCTAGTCAACACATATATATATATATATATGAAAAAGGGATCTAGGGTGCCTCCTTATATTAAATCTAAGGAGGCGCCCCATTTCCCTCTATTTCCCACAATTTTTGTAGAATTTTTTTCATGGAATTGTTGTTCACATCATGGATGATCAACATACCAAATTATTGTTGAGTATTGGTGTTTCATACAATCTTATTTTGATGATGATCACAACATTATGTTGTTGCTAATGAATCTCTTGTTTTAGTCTCTCAGTTTATTTCAAGGATATCTTTCTTGGAGACTAATCACTTGGTGTAAGGATGGACATCATGTGAAGAAGAGCCAAAGTTTGGACTCAAGGAGTGCCAAAGCTTGGAGATGATGGAGAGCTTTCAAGGCATCAAGATTGAAGACTTAGACTCTTAAGAAAGCATTGTAATCCATGTAATTTACTTTATTGCTTTCTCTCTCTTTTGAGTCTAGGGTTGATGTAATGCCTTGCTAGATGGTTTGCTCATTCATGCACATGCATTTAACCATCTTAGTGAACCTTAGGATTATCATCGAATCCAACCCAATAGGTTCACTCTTTCTGTCAGTCGACTGTTGAGGGAAACACAGCCGACTGTGTGATTTCAAGTCGCCTATAGATTCTTCTACAGTCGCCTGATGTGCACTGCTCAAGTCAACATTTCTATTGACTCAAACTTGAGCTTTACGCACAGTCGCATATCGATCAGATTTTTAGTCGCCTGTATACTTACAGTCGCCTGATATTTGGCCACCAGTCGCCTGTCTAGCGTAAGTGCAATCTCTGCCTCTCTCTGTCTTCTCTCCATACTTTACAGTAGTCGACTGATGAAGAATATACAGTCGCCTGACTATTTGACAGTCGACTGTAGTATTAACATAAGTCGCCTGTGCAAAGAATTGGAGAAAGAGTGCAGCTCTATGTTTCGATCCATCCCCTGCAGCTGTCGTCTGCTGAAGGATTAACAGGCGACTGTCCTGTTTGTCAGTCTACTGTATTGACTTCGTCAGTCGACTGTCCTGGCTCAGATTATAGCCGTTGGATATTTTCTAGCCGTTGATCAGTCGACTGTCTTATGATCATCAGTCGACTGTTCCTGTCGTTTTCACCCAGTTTCTAGCCGTTGCAGATCTGATTATTTGGCTGTTTCTTTGGGTTTTTGGGCTTGATATAGGATTCCTATATATATGAGTGTGCTGCCTTTCTTGAGAACTCTTGACAACATTTGATAAACTCTTGACTCTATAGAAAATCTCAAGAGATCAATAAGCCACTCTCAAGCTCCCTCATATCCCTTCTTTGAGCATTCATCTTCCTTCATGCATTGAAGTCCAGCTCAAGGAAAATCATCCAAGTGCTCTCAAGCATATTCCAACACTTGGAGATCCTCTTCCATGCCTTACATTCATTCATGAGTAAGCATCTCAAGGCATAGGTAAGAGTATTTACTTTACTTGGTGTAATTTGTTTTCCTATTTCTCTTTGTGGGATTAGGATACTCTCTTTGTGGGAGTTTCTCTCTTTGTGGGAGGTTGTCTCTTTGTGGGACTATGGAATTCTCTTTATGTGAATTAACTCTCTTTGTGGGAGTTCTAGTGTCCTAGTGTAGGGCTAACCCTAATTCTCTGAGTGGGAGTTAGTGATTCTCTGTGTGGGAGTCTTGATCCTTGTGTAGGATTGGTTGGGTCCTTGTGTAGGGCATAAATCCTCTTTGTGGGGTATCCCCTTGTGAGATTTGTATTCACTTCTCTGTGTGGGAATATAGTGAAAATTGGTGTGGTTGGATGTACCCAAGTTTGGGGAACCAGGGTAATTCTTTGTGTTTGCGTTTGGATTGATTGTGCCATTTAATTCCTCTTGCATTTATAATTCCGCATTTGCAAGTTAAATTTTTTTTGGACAATTTTATTTCCATTACACTATTCACCCCCCCTCTAATGTGTGTTGTTAGTATTGCAAGGGTTATACGATCCCTACAATTGGTATCAGAGCGAGGTTAAAGCATACTGCAACGATGGCATTCAACGCCTCATCCGCGTCTCATGAAGAAGGTCACTCAACCGTTCGACCCCCGCTCTTCAACGGAACCAACTATCCTAGTTGGAAGATCAGAATGATGATCTACATGGAGGGTCAAGACCTATGGGACATCACGAAGGTGCCATTTATGAAGCCCACTACTCCTGCAGCTTCAAGGACAAAGGCAGAGAAGGACTCAATCAAGTTCAATGCGAGAGCTATGAATGCATTACATTGCGCTCTCTCTGCGAGTGAGTTCAACCGCATCTCCATGTGCAAAACGGCGAATGATATTTGGCACACCTTGGAGATTTTTCATGAAGGGACAACGAAGGTAAAGAAATCTAAACAAACTGTGTTTAGATCTAAATATGAAATGTTTAAGATGCAGGAAGGCGAAAGCATTTCAGAGATGTTTACTAGGTTCACCGATATCGTGAACACATTGGAGGGTCTCGGGAAGACGATTTCCCAAGAGGATCGTGTAGAGAAGATCCTAGACTCTTTCACACCTCGTTGGGAGTCAAAGGCCAACGGAATTTTGGAGTCTTATGACACGTCCAAATATACCGTTGAGGAGGGCATTGGAAATCTCATGGCGTATGAAGTAAAGCTTCAACACAAGAAGGAGATTCAACCAACAAAGCCCGAGAAGCTAGAGAAGCCAAAGTGGGTTGCATTCCATGCCAAGGAGGAGCCAATCAAGTGGAGGAGGAAATTCCTTCGAGAAGCTCCTAGCGAAGAAGATGAGCAAGAAGATGCAAGTGGAGAAGAAATTGAGGATCTTGCTGAGCAATTTAAAGCTTTCCTCAAATGCAAGCAAGGTAAGTCTTTGTCAAAGTTTGCCTCCAATTCTAACAAGGTTCCTACTTGTTACACTTGCAGTGGAAAAGGTCATTTGTCCACCGAATGCCCTTCCAAACCCATTAAAGAAACTTACAAGGGTAAAGGGAAGAAGCATGGGAAAGGGAGGTCCAAGTCCAAAAATCACAAGAAGGGACTTGTCGGGACCTTTGATGATTCGAGTGAGGCCACTTCTAGTAACGAAGAAGAGGATACAAAGGAGGATGCTCACGCATGCTTTGTAGCCATGGATGTTCCTACTCCAATCCCCTCCGGATTAAACGAAGAAGAGTTGGATGCTAGGCTTGACGCATACAATTCCTATGAGGATTCGCGCCTCACGGCTAAGGATGAGAAGTCGTCATCAAGCTCTTGCAAGGATGATGATGATGATGATGTTGAGATCGAGGAAGAAAAGATCTCATATGAGGAGCTCAAGTTCAAATTTGACTTGGCCTCCGAAAAGGCTAGTAAGTACATCAACTCTTACAATAGAATAAAAGAAAAATATAAGATTGCTAAGAGTAGAATGCATAAACTAGTTATTGCAAGTGTAGTTCATGATGAAAGGCATGTTTATGACACTTGTGAGAGAGACACACTTCTCTCTCAAGTTAAGGAATTGAGCATTTCTAATGAAAATCTCATTGCTCAAAACCTTAGCTTAGATGCTCACATTCAACAACTTACGTTGAAATGTGAAGAGGAATCCCGGAAGCTCATAAGCTTTGTGTATTCTAGGGATTCACTCCACGATTTGTTGGAAAAACAACATCCGACAAATCATAGAGGAGGTTTGGGTTTATTCAAAATGTGGTTCCCAAACCCACCTCTAATTCTTCTTTTGGTGCAAATTCAAGAAATATTGCTAAAGCACCTAAGAAGAATCACCATGCTTTCTTGTACACCAATAACACCAACAAGAAGCATGTAGATCATAAGGGGATGAGGAAGAATGAAGAATCTTCATTTTTTGCTAAGAAGCAAAATCCTCATTCTTTGCATGCTAAGAAATTTGTTTCTACACCTAAGCATGCCACATCCTTCCCTCTTGCAAAGGCAAAACCATTGCCTAGGAAATCCTTGAGATTATGGATTCCCACTAAGGCTAGTGTGCAAGAGAGAGATAGTTACATCAACTCTCTAGTTAGGGATGTGATCACCTCGTGTGATTATGTTAGGAAATCAAACTCCTCTTGGGTTTGGTTACCTAATGTTTAGGTTCCTCACACATTTGCATATTGCATGGGTATTGTGCTTCTATGTTTATTTTAAGCATACACATTGATTGTGTGTGTTTCATGATTGTGAAAATATTTTTCAAATTTATTTCTTTTCATGAAAATTGGGACCTTGGGGTTTTATTGACATACCTGCATTTTTTATCCATGTGTATGTCAATAGGGGAGTTAATATGTTATATGTTTAAATTATTTTAAGACATATTTTAACTCTCATTTTGGAGGTTATTTGAGATCATTATTTTTATTTGGTTATTTTGGGTCTCAAACCAAACCTATTGTATATTGCCAACATGTTTCATGTTTTATTTGTTTTGGCAATATCTTTGTGTATCTTCAAAGCTTGATTCTCTTCATATTTATTGCTTTGATACACTTATGGCCCATGGCTCCATTAATTAAATGGTATTAGATCCTAGAAGTCAAAAGTTGACCATTTCTATGATCTAGGGGGAGCATGGGACAGTGAATTGATACCCACTAAATTTTATATTTGGTATCATACATATCTTTCTTTTCTTGCATATTGTCACATCTTGGTTAAGATGATAAAGGGGGAAATTTTTTTGATGTCCACCTTTTTGACGATGTCAAGGGGGAGAGATATATGCATTATGTGATCATATCTATAGGGAGAGATATATATACATATGCATATGGGGAGAGATATCTCTATAGGGAGAGATATATGGGTTTAGTTAAACCATTTATGTTTGCATGCCTTTATTCTTTGCAATTGGTTTATGTAACCCATGCCTATTATATGTCACCATGTTGTTATTGGTTTATGAGTATTTATCTTTGTGTAGCTCATTATTTAATTGGTGCATATAAGTAGGGGAGATCATTAGCTTTGTGCTTTAATTCTTTATGATTTACATAATGTATGTCATCATCAAAAAGGGGGAGATTGTTGAGTATTGGTGTTTCATACCAATCTTATTTCGATGATGATCACAACATTATGTTGTTGCTAATGAATCTCTTGTTTTAGTCTCTCAGTTTATTTCAAGGATATCTTTCTTGGAGACTAATCACTTGGTGTAAGGATGGACATCATGTGAAGAAGAGCCAAAGTTTGGACTCAAGGAGTGCCAAAGCTTGGAGATGATGGAGAGCTTTCAAGGCATCAAGATTGAAGACTTAGACTCTTAAGAAAGCATTGTAATCCATGTAATTTACTTTATTGCTTTCTCTCTCTTTTGAGTCTAGGGTTGATGTAATGCCTTGCTAGATGGTTTGCTCATTCATGCACATGCATTTAACCATCTTAGTGAACCTTAGTATTATCATCGAATCCGACCCAATAGGTTCACTCTTTCCGTCAGTCGCCTGTTGAGGGAAACACAGCCGACTGGATGATTTCCAATCGCCTGTAGATCCTTCTACAGTCGCCTGATGTGCACTGCTCAAGTCAACATTTCTATTGACTCAAACTTGAGCTTTACGCACAGTCGCCTGCCGATCAGATTTTCAGTCACCTGTATACTTACAGTCGCCTGATATTTGGCCACCAGTCGCCTGTCTAGCGTAAGTGCAATCTCTGCCTCTCTCTGTCTTCTCTCCATACTTTACAGTAGTCGACTGATGAAGAATATACAGTCGCCTGACTATTCGACAGTCGACTGTAGTATTAATATAAGTCGCCTGTGCAAAGAATTGGAGAAAGAGTGCAGCTCTATGTTTCGATCCATCCCCTGCAGCAGTCGTCTACTGAAGGATTAACAGGCGACTGTCCTGTTTGTCAGTCGACTGTATTGACTTCGTCAGTCGACTGTCCTGGCTCAGATTATAGCCGTTGGATATTTTCTAGCCGTTGATCAGTCTACTGTCTTTTGATCATCAGTCGACTGTTCCTGTCGTTTTCACCCAGTTTCTAGCCGTTGCAGATCTGATTATTTGGCTGTTTCTTTGGGTTTTTGGGCTTGATATAGGATTCATATAGCTGCCTTTCTTGAGAACTCTTGACAATATTTGATAAACTCTTGACTCTATAGAAAATCTCAAGAGATCAATAAGCCACTCTCAAGCTCCCTCATATCCCTTCTTTGAGCATTCATCTTCCTTCATGCATTGAAGTCCAGCTCAAGGAAAATCATCCAAGTGCTCTCAAGCATATTCCAACACTTGGAGATCCTCTTCCATGCCTTACATTCATTCATGAGTAAGCATCTCAAGGCATAGGTAAGAGTATTTACTTTACTTGGTGTAATTTGTTTTCCTATTTCTCTTTGTGGGATTAGGATACTCTCTTTGTGGGAGTTTCTCTCTTTGTGGGAGGTTGTCTCTTTGTGGGACTATGGAATTCTCTTTATGTGAATTAACTCTCTTTGTGGGAGTTCTAGTGTCCTAGTGTAGGGCTAACCCTAATTCTCTGAGTGGGAGTTAGTGATTCTCTGTGTGGGAGTCTTGATCCTTGTGTAGGATTGGTTGGGTCCTTGTGTAGGGCATAAATCCTCTTTGTGGGGTATCCCCTTGTGAGATTTGTATTCACTTCTCTGTGTGGGAATATAGTGAAAATTGGTGTGGTTGGATGTACCCAAGTTTGGGGAACCAGGGTAATTCTTTGTGTTTGCGTTTGGATTTATTGTGCCATTTAATTCCTCTTGCATTTATAATTCCGCATTTGCAAGTTAAATTTTTTTTGGACAATTTTATTCCATTACACTATTCACCCCCCTCTAGTGTGTGTTGTTAGTATTGCAAGGGTTATACGATCCCTACAATTATAAGGTATTCTAATACTTTTTGAGCCCCCATCCACCCCTTACAACTTCAACGGTCCGAAAACGTTCTGGAAAACACTTGAAGTTGTAATGCGTAGATGGGGGCTCAAAAAGTATTAGAATCTCTTGAAATTTGATATGTTAATCATCCAAGAGGTGAACAACAAACCCATGAAAAAAATTTCAAAAAAATGTTGGAGATGAGGTAAAATGGGGCGCCTCCTTAGATTGAATCTAAGTAGGCACCTTAGGATCCTTTACCATATATGTATGTATGTATGTATGTATGTATGTATGTATGTATGTAAGAGAATAATGGGTATTATATGCAAAAAATGGGACCGACGGCTGCCCTAGGAGGGGGCATTTTTGGTTCGGCGACTACAACTCTGGCCAAGGAGGCGGACTCGGCGAATGTCTTCGATAAAGGTAAGTCTATTGCTTCCAACCCTCATGGTACAGACTCGGGCTCGGGGGAAGTAGGATGGACTTCGGTTGCTAATCGGAGAAGGAAGGTTGTCCGATTTGAAGCAGAGCATCAGCGAAGTCTAAGAAGAGGTTGTTGGCGCCCTTTGAATCGAGTGTTCTCTTCTCGTTCGGTAGCAGGAAAGGACGTGCTTGTCGATTTGAAGTAGAGTGTGCGTGCTTCACATTCTTCATCTGCAGAACCCAATGCCTGACAGGTGTTTGACAAAATTCCTATTCGGCCTATTGCTGAAATCAGTCTTAACCCTGCAACTGATAAGCGGTCATGGGTAGACATCTGTGCCACTAGGCGCAAATACGATGACCCTCTTGTCATGACTCACATCCCTCCAGCTGTCGGAGCGGATGGTATTCCTAAAGTGTTGGTAGCTAATAACCTTGTTGCTCGGGGTGCTGCAAGTTGGAGCAACACGCTTGTTGGGTATGTTCTGGTGGATGTCCCCTACTTTGGGCAAATTAAAGCTTGGACTGATCGTCTTTGGAAATTTAAGAGAGATTTGAGAATTTTTAGTCGGATAAATGGTTTCTCTATTTTCGTTTTGAAAATGTAGATGATTGTGCGAGAATTCTTCATGGGGGTCCTTGGTTGTTTGACGGTCGCTTGGTCGTACTCCAAAGTTGGAGTCCTACTGTGAAACATGAAAGGGATTTCCTGACTGTGGTGGCAGTCTGGATTCAGTTTCATCATATGCCTCTCTATATGTGGACTTTGGACATTCTAAATGTCATCGCTAGTGTGGTCGGCATTCCGTTATGCCTCGACAGAGCAACGACAAATCGAGATAGAATTCAGTATGCCCGATGTTTGGTGGAAGTAAATGCGAAAAATCCCTTGCCAAGGGATGTTTTGGTCGAGATGGAGGATGGTACTCATATATTGGTTGAAGTCAAGTATGAGGGAGAACCTCCTAGGTGCAGTGGGTGTTCCTGTTTCGGACACATTGATGCTCAATGCCCTAGTAAGGGTGTTGTCGAGACTGACCCTAATCAATCGGAATTGGCTATGGGTTCTTCTCTTGCTGAAGATTCTCAAGCCATTGACAAACTGGTATCCCCTAACCTAGCTCAGACCAATTATTCTGCGGATGTTGGTGCTCCTCCGTTGAGGTCAAAAGAACAGACCGCTGGGGAACGGGTAGAGCAAGTGGGATCCTATATGGCTAGTGCGGCTACTGCAAATGTGACAGGGGCGGGTACTTTGGTTCAAGCATCTGCAGATAAAATAGTAGTTGATTGAGCTAATCCCATAGCAGTACTCTGATTGATGTCGTGATTGCTCCAAGGATTGGTACAAATCAAGCCAGCTGTTGGAGTAGGGTATGCCTTCTTACCAGAATTGTTGTTTCTTTGGTTAAAAGCCGGAATAATTCAAATGGGGGTATTATGGCAAGCAACGTCATGTAAAATGTTGATGAAGGAGCTCAGGCATCTGACGCAATTTTGGACGAGCAATTCCCAAAGAACTCAAGCTCTGTTCCCCCTAACTTGCAGGTGAATAAACTGATGGAGAATTCTTTAACCATTGATAACCCTTTCTGGGTTTTGAAAGATATTGAATTGAAGTCTGTTTCTAATTCTAGTAAAGGCAAATTAGCTCAGAAACAGACTGCCCCTACACCCATTTCATCCGCTTCTAGGCGAAGTACTCGCCTCGCAGGGGGGAAACTGTACCCCATCATCATCCTCTTAAATGTCTGTACTCCTATGGAATACTAGGGGTTTAAACTCTTCCGCCCGGAGGAGTAACCAGAAGCATCGGTTTCGTAAGTACCGCCCTTCTATTTTTGGCTTAATGGAAACTAAAGTTGAGTTGTGTAATGCGTCGAGGGTAACCAGATGCTTCCCTCGTGCTTGGATAGTATTGACAATAGGCTTCACCATTCTGGCGGACGTATTGTCGTACTATTTGATCCCTCCATTTGGCATTTCACCATCCACTCCATCTTCGCTCAACATATCTCGGCCACCATTACCAATGTTGCGGGTCTTACTTTTGCCTTCACAGTTGTGTATGCTTTTAATCAAGCGCCCCTTAGAAGAGACTTATGGGATTTCTGTGCCAGGATGCTACTACTCTTAATTCTATGCCCTGGCTTATGGGAGGTGACTTTAATTGTGTCTGTTTTTCCAATGAGAAGGTTGGTGGTCGTCCCATCGATCCTATTGCTACAGATGATTTCAGCGATTGCATAGGTAGCTGCTGCCTGATGGAGCTTAAGAGTGTTGGTCAATGCAAAAGTTGGAATAATAAGTGATCTGGACCTGGACGCATCTCTGCTACTCTTGATAGAATTTTATGCACTTCTTCTTGGATTCATCTTCTCCAGCATTCTTTCATGGAATATTTAAATGCTGGGACTAATGATCACTGTCCCATGCGAGTCATTCTGCAACCCAATGTAAGTTCCCACCCTAAACCATTCAAATTTTATAATGCTTGGGCTTTGCATTCGGGGTTTTCAGATTTACTGCATAAGAGCTGGAATTCGTATATCCCATATTGTAGCCCAACGTTTAAAGTTGTTACCAAACTTAAAGTTCTAAAGCAACATCTTAAACATTGGTCTGTTGGGTGCCGCAAATTGTTATTAATTGCTGAAATGCACTAGATCAGATCCAAAGCAATCTATATTTGCCGCATAATTCTACCCTACAGAAGCAAGAGCAGGTAGCCTCTTTCAGGCTTGCCCAGGCTCTTAATATGGATGAGGCAGATATGAGGTAGAAGAGCCGTCAAAATTGGCTTAGTTTGGGGGACAGAAATACCAATTTTTTATACTTCTATAAAGGCTCGGTAATGTCACAATAATCTTACTCACCTTATATTTGCGGATGGAAGGCCTAATTCTAATCCTAAAAGTCTTAGAGAGGATGCCCCCTTATTCTATGAAAGGTTATATAAACAGGACGACTATTGGAACGTATTTCCCAAGCTTACTCCAAAAAGGAAGCTTACTCCTTTCGGTACAGAATATATGGATAGGGATATTTCGTCTGATGATATCAAGGAAGCTGTGTTCCAAATTGATTAGGATAAAGCTCTTGGACCTGACGGATACAATGCCTATTTTTACCAGAAAAATTGGGGAATTATAGGGGATGATGTCTCTGCTGTTATTTTTCCTTCTTTGAATCAGGATCCATGTTGCGCCAAATAAACCACACTTTCTTAACCTTAATCCCCAAGAACTCTAATGCTTCTAGTTTGGGGGATTATAGGCACATTGCCTGCTGCAATGTCATTTATGAAATTATTAGTAAAATTCTTTGTAACAGGCTTAAGCATGTTATTAGTAAGCTGATTTCGTCTAATCAAGCCGCCTTCCTCAAAGATAGACTTTTAGCAGATTGCACTCTTATTGCCCATGAGCAAATAAGAGATTTCAGCAACCCTATGGGGGCAAGGGCTTGCATCAAATTGGACCTACGCAAGGCTTTTGATAGTGTTAATAAAGAATTCATTCTTTTCATGCTTTATCAGTTGGGTTTTGGAGTCAGATTCATTAATTGGATATATGAGTGTATTACTACCCCTACTTTCTCTGTGTTGATTGATGGCTCGCCCGCAGGATTTTTTTCCCTCTAATAAAGGGTTGAGGCATGGAGATCCACTTTCCCCCTATCTGTTCGTCATTGTTATGGATGTGTTCTCTCTGTTTATGGCCGGAGCAGAGTCGTCCCTTTCTATACATCCTATGAGAAATCTGGAGCTATTTCTCATCTGCTTTTTGCCAACGATCTTCTTGTATTCTGCCGTGCAAATCCCCATTCTCTGAAGGGCCTGCAACAGCTTCTTGATACTTTCAGTCTTTTTACAGGGTTGCAGGTTAACTGGGAAAAAGGTTCTGCCATTTTTAGCAAGGGTACTCGTAGTCCTAGTACCCTTGCGAGCATCTTGGGGATTAAACTAGTCAGTTCTCTTACTACTTACCTAGGCCTCCAATTATCTTCGAATTATCCTAAGGCTTCCGTGTTCTCCAAGTTAATTGATAGGTGTAAGAAAAGATTATTGGGTTGGTCCTCAAATCTTCTCTCGATTGCGGGAAAAATTGAGCCGGTTCGGACTGTGATCTACAACATGGTATCATTCTGGATGCAAGCCTATCGTATTCTGTATTTGGTAATCTATTACTTCGGCCTGCATGAAATATATTTGGGGCAATCAGCACTTTTGGGCCTGGAAGGACTTGTGCAACCCTAAAGAAGAGGGGGGTGGGCCTCAGACTCCTATCCGATCTTAATGAGGCCTCTTGGGTTCGCTTAACCTGGAAATATTTATCTTCTGACAGCCCTTGGGCTAAGTGTATAAGGAATACTTATAAAGCTTCTGATGGCTTTTATCTCTCCAAGTCCAAACCAACCCACTCTGGAACATGGAAATTTTTATTACACTGTCGCGGCACTTCCCAGAACTTATCAAACGTGTAGTGATGGATGTCACTAATACATCTTTCTGGAATGATAATTGGTTGCCATGTGGCCCCTTAGCTCAGTCTCATTTAGTTCCCCTCGGTTCGGAAAATAAATTTGTTAGCGACTACTAGTGCGAAACAGGGTGGATTACTGATTTGGGTATTGATAGTGTTTGGTCACTTCTTCAGTCGGTGCATTTAGGCCGTGGGGTTGATTCCTAGGCGTGGATAAATGGTTCAACCTGTTCATTTCATTCGGCATGGGAGGGGACCCATACCAGGGGGAAGCCTTCCCTTACCATGGTGTTGTTTGGTATAGCCGTCATATTCCTAAGATGGCCATTACCCTTCTGAGAGCTTTCCACGGCAAGCTATTAACCCGTGATATCTTGCATAAATGGGGGGTTTCCCCAGATCAGTCTTGTGTCTTGTGTGATGGTGGCTCAGTGGAAAGTATTTATCACATTTTTTTTCAATTGCCCTTACACTCATTATATTCTATATAGATCTCTGCTTAAATTGGGGATCCATTCTACTGCCCCATCCACGCTGAGGGAGGTGGGGGACCTCTTCCTTGGGCTTTATAGTAAGAAGAATAATGTGGGCATCTTGGCTAAAATAGCACTTGCATCTATGGTTTGGCACATTTGGAAACAACGTAACATGAAAATATTTGAGGGCAAGATTAAGAATAAAATTGCTCTTTTTGAAGACATCGCAGCTGATGAGTTATAGCTTTGCGTGATATTGAGAGAGATCAACCATCAGATATTGCCCCCTTTTCCAATTGGGGTTTTTTTTGGATGTTTGAGATTTATGTATATACTTTTGGTCTTGTTAGTAGTAAACTGTATGACTTTAGGATGTAGTGGGTGACGACGCTTATACCATATCCACATTCTCCTTTAATTGTACTAGTTTACTCTAGTGGTGATGTTTTGTATTATATTTTGTTATAAATAAAGAGCAATCTTACTTGTCAAAAAATGGATATTATACACCATATGAGTGGGTGTCTCATATGCCCTCTCACATAAAGAGGGCAAGTACCAGCCCACATGGGCTTGTACTTGTTGAACCTGCCCTCCTTTATGTGAGAGGGCATATGAGGCACCCCTCATATGGCGTATGATACCCATTATACTCATAGATATACATATACATGTGTGTCTGTGTGTGTAGATGTATATGTATATATATATATATGTATGTATATGTATATGTATATATATATATGTATATATGTATACATGTATATACATATATACGTGTGTGTGTGTGTGCATGTGTGTGTGTGTTTGTGTTT
This sequence comes from Scilla litardierei, assembly GCA_030789695.1. NCBI lineage: Eukaryota > Viridiplantae > Streptophyta > Magnoliopsida > Asparagales > Asparagaceae > Scilla > Scilla litardierei. Next base: position 178,133,630 of record CM061142.1, read on the forward strand.
GTGTGTGTGGACTTGCTAGAGTCCTCATCCCTAAAGTCCTCAGCCATCGCCTTGCTAGTGTTATCCCTCATCTTATTTCTTGGCATCAATCTGCCTTCATCAAGGATATGCTCATCTCTGACTCATCCCTGCTTACTCATGAATTATTTGGGACTTCTCCACCTCTGCGGGGGCTAGGGCATGCATCCAGCTTGACTTGAGGAAGGCGTTTGATAGTGTTAACATGGAATTTGTTTACTTCTTCACGCATCGAATGTGCTTTCTCACGGCCTTCATACATTGGATCTGGGAATGTATCTCTTCGGCCTCTTTATTTGTTTTGGTTAATGGCTCTCCTGCCCGCCTCTTTACTGGTAATTAAGGGATTCTTCCGGAGGACCCTGTCTCCCCCTTCATCTTAGTCATTGTCATGGATTTCTTCACCTCTCTCATGGACATTGATTGCATTTCGAAGGCTATTCGCCCCCCGAAGCTTGGAGGTTTGGGGTCCCTTTCTGCCTCCTCTTCGTCGATGACGTCCTCGTCTTTTGTAAGGCTGACCAATCCTCTTTTACTGCCCTCAATTGCCTCCTCTCTGAATTCCACAAATTCACCGGGCTTGAGGTTAACAAGGGGAAGAGCCGTATCATTCTTAGTAAGAGGTGTGTCTTTGGTGGTGAGCTTGTTGACATCCCTGGGCATCCCTATTGACACCCCTCCTGTCAAATATCTCAGTCTTCCTCTCTCGCATATATACCCCTCGACCAAGATGTACTCCGGGCTCCTGGACAAGTGTAGCGCTAAGCTCTCGGGGTGGTCCTCTAGGCTTATTTCCATTGTGGGGCATATCGAATGTCACGCCCCGTTCCCCAGAATACCCGGCAGCTAAAATTTTTTTTCCTCCAAGTATCCTGAAGAGTGCGGGTGATGAGAAGGGAAAATGGAGAGAAAGAAGAAACTGAATATGCAGGCCACTGCGCACATGCTGGGATAGTACAAGTGAAGCTCCACTATAATATCAAACAATCTAACAAAACAACAACAACATTTTATATGTAACATGTTTTATTTATATACATAGTCCAGGTGTAACAATACATATTCACCACTCTTAATCTGCCAAGACAACCCAGTCACAATACAAACTACAGCTCACACCAAGACTACTCCTGAAACCCAACTCCAAGCCACCACTAACCTTGTTGTCCCTGCTATCTGAAAAATAGGGGGAGCACGTCAATGTGTGCCTAGTAGGAACCAACTTGGATTTGGAACACCGTTCTAAGGTTATCAAACCAGAAGGCAAGACACGAGAAATAAGGCATGTAACTAAGTAATATAATGAAAAGTAAATAGCTAAACCAGGGGATCATACCTGCGGCCCAATGTCGAGTTACTGCAAGGAAAGGGTTAGCACAAATAATAATAATAACACAAGTGTTCAAGCAAACATTATCTAATAAGATAAGTACAAGTGCTTAAGGTATGACACAGAGTCACAAAGATGCAGGCAAGGGAAAGGGTAAGTGCTGCCAGCAGAAGGAGTAACATGCAAAATTCTTATTTTATTAATTTATAATTGAATTAATTGGAAACTTGGATAAACTTTGTGATACCAGGAGCTGAACCTCACCCCAAATTTAGGGTGAATATAGCATACGACGCAATGGACACGGGTACTGTACGTCGGGCCTCTCAGCTCCCCTGTCCCTGGCAGGAGTAAGGCCTCCCACAGTAACACAACCTCCGTATGTCCCCTCCACTCCCGGTAAAGGCGAGTGGGTATAAATATCACATATCACATAATCATTTCCCCCAACTTCTCGGTCCAGGCCTCATATCCACAATTTACTCAAATCCCACCTAAACACGGGTTTGCTAACTCACCCTCATTTGAGAGGACTGAGACATTCAAGAGTTTTATTTTATCATTTTAGTAATGAAGAAGTCATGTTGCATGGCATCACATTCCATATTCATATCAACATGGGTCATACACCGAAGTGGCATGCCCTCCATCGTAGTCACATCACATATCAACGTGGGCCATGCACCCAAGTGGCATGTCCTTCATCATAGCCATTTCAATTCATTATTCATAACATATGAAACCATGCTTTCCATGACTCCATCATCGCCAATTTATAACATGCTTAATGATACATGTATATACTAACTCATTTTGCACGTTTCTCCACTTTGTAACATTGAGTCATTTTCACAAACACGTGGCAGGCGGCACACACATGACCATTGTCACATCAGCAAATTCAATAACCATTTGCTTAACTAAGCTTTTTTCCAAGTAACAACAATAATTATGAACCATAGAGGGAAGTTTAGCAATAATACACAATTTATATCACTACTCAAATGTTTCAACTTGCAGGAAAATGGCAAACAGTCCCAACAATTGACTGATATCACCCAATTATAATCAGAATTTAAAGAAACTTCCTAAATAAAAGTTGTAGGTATGGTAGTTTTGGATTCACAGATAATATTTCAGGCAAAAATATTAAGTAACGGATTTATGGTGAATTATTTGGTGAAGTCTGTCAAATCTGTTTTTCAGACAGATTTCAGAGTCTGTATATATTACTGTTTTTGGGCATGTTTTAGCCAGAATTTGTAAATTATGCACTGAGATGAAGTTTTAGAAAAACTTGTTAACTTTCCAACGAGACCAAAAACATAAAATTCTATTGTGTGTGCAGGCACTGATGTCAATTTTACTAAACTGTGTCTAGACTGAAGATCAAACAGACATGTTGTAAAGATGGAATTTTTGCTCCTAATTTCTGAATTGAACATGTATCAACATTTATATGATTTTGGGGTAGAACTTCAGGATCTACAAGTATATATTTTTTTCGAAACCTAGCTCAAGCTATAGTAACTGTAATTACAGTAAGAACATGCAACAGAAATTCAAGATTTCAAAAGAGATAATTTTGCTTGGAATTTCAAGGGGTAATGCATGGAATTAAATCATAGCACATTAATTTGATTACCCCAACTACATATTGAATAATCATGATAGAAAAACATGGTAGAAATAACAATTCCATGGAATTCCAAATCCAAGTAAATTCCTACCTTAAGAATACCATTATCTTCTTGTCTTCTCTTTCTCTTCCTTCCACCTTCTTCTTCTCTCTTTTTTTTGGATTTTGGACAACATAGAGGGATAGGAGGGGGGAGCACGAAATTGGGGGTGGGAGTTGAGTGGGAGGAGAGGAGATAAGAATAAGGGAAGAAAAGAGAAGAGAAGAAAAGAAAAGGAAAAAAAGAGGGAGAGAATTCTAGAATAGGATTTTCCATGGCTTATCCAATAAGCCATGTCATTTATTAAATGACCAAACTATCCCTCACATATTCAAGTATTTACAAGTATGCCATTACTTTATGCACACACATCTTTCGTATGTACACACAGCTCCTTTAGTCCAAATGACCGTTTTGTCCCTCACCTTTCTAAAAAATTATGGGGGTTGCCATTGACCCTTAACCCCTTTCACACTAGCATGGCTCTCTCTACACACATCCATGCACATCCATGCATGCATACTTGCATCACACACACATGTCTAATACATACGCGTTAAATAATACACACGACGGCATTCGCACTTCTCCCGCATTCACATTTCTCATTCTCTTCCCTTAGCCACGTATTACGGCCCAATCCCCATTACACTATGTTACATACATCGATATCTACGTTTATTTCATGCCTACCCATGTATCGTAAGTAGAAATACCACGTGTGTTCAGCAGAATACACGTATAGTGCAAAATAGGGCATGACATCTAGCTTGTATGCACTGTCATTCATGGCATCATTTCCTTTTGGATCCAATCTTTCTGCATCTCAGGCTCCATCCTTTCGGCTATTGACTGCATGTGCAAAGACTTTATTTGGGGATCCAATCTCCACCTTTGGAAGTGGAGGACATGTGACGTCCTAAAAGAGAGGGTGGGATTGGCCTCCGTAACCTTAGAGATTTGGGATCGGTGACAAGTATTAAGCTCTTATGGAGTCTCATCCACTCCTCACTCCTAAGTCGAATATAGGATGGCGTCATACATGAGACACACTCCACTTTTCCTTTGTCGGTCTAGCTTGCTTGATTCTGGAACTTGGAAGCACATCCTCCGTGGGTAGGAGGTATCCTCGTGTGTTGGACTATTGGAGTGGTACCTCCTGGAGCCTCCCCGATTGCCTGGTGCCATTTGCTTCTCATTTCTGGGAGGCCATGCTCCTCGAGGCTCCTGACTCTTGGGATTAGAGCTCTAGCTCTGGATGCACCCTTCGCTCTGCCTGGGACTCTATTCACTCTCTTGTGCCTCCCTTCCAACTGTGATCCGTGATCTGTTCCTTGGGCACACCCCCAAATTTGCGGTCTCTCTTCTTCGGACTCTCACCGACAAGCTCCCTACCGCTCATCTGCTAGCCCACAGGGGCATTCTGACCTCTGCTATATGCGTCTTCTGTAATGTTCACCAGGAAATGGCCTGTCGCATCTTCTTCTGATGCGAGTATAGTGACTTCATTTGGTCATTTTGCAAGCTCAAGCTTGGTCTTCCCTCTTACTCCAAATCTCTCCATGTTGCTGCCCACCATCTGCAGCATATGTTTGGAGCAAAAGGGAAAACCAAGATCGTGGGATGGCTATCTATGCTTTTCCTCAATGCTGTCGTCGGGCACACCTGGAAGGAGCGGAACAACAGTGTTTTCCACTCACAACCACTCCCCAAGAAGTTCATGATGGCTCTAATTTCCCTGGATGTCGCTGTGCTTTCCTCCTCCTTTTTGTCGGATGTGAAGGACGCTGCTGACGAGTCGGCGGTTAGTAACTGAGGCTTGATATGAGGCCTTCTTTTCCTGGCCCTCTTTGTTGCTTGGGCCTCTGCTTGTTGAAACTTCCCAGCATCTGTCTTAGCGAGCCTTGTACTTTTGTTCATACATATATGATATACACACTTACTTTCCAAAAAAAATAGAGGTTGATTCGGATCCATTCGGATGGATCAAACATGCGGATCCATCCAAGTCAAATTTAAAACTGGATAACCTATATGGAAAATCCATTCCGTTGGATGTGATCTAACATGTCTAAACTACATCCAAACAAAATTTCAACTAATTTGGACATGTTTTTCCCATGCATCAAGTGGTTGCAAAATCAATGTTTTAGAATAGTCATAAAAACGACTAATTTTGCAACTACTTGATTCATGGGAAAAACATGTCCAAATTAGTTGAATTTGGTTGGAGATAGTTTAGACATGTTAAATTACATCCAACGGAATGGATTTTCTATTTAGGTTGTCCAATTTTGAATTTGACTTAGATGGATCCGCATATTTGTTCCATCCGAATGGATCCTTGTGTGTGTGTAGGATTCATGTAGATCAGGTGGCACCTGATCTAATAGATCACGTGCAAGACACAAAAAGGTGGGCTCCCAATGAGTACAAGCCAATGTGGGACTTGTACTTTTCACCTTTTTTGTGTCTCGGCACCTGATCTATGTAAAGGACCCTGGCTATGGAGAAAACACTAGAAGGGGCTTGAATAGTGTTTAAGCAATTTAAAATGATAGTTACACCAATTTAAATGCTAACCAACAAAATAATACGGAATATAAATTAAACCTAAAGTGAAACAAATGCAAACGCAAGAATGTTTCAAGGGTTCGGATTACCCAAGTCACTTCCCAACTTGTTCCCGGTAATCCTACGTCCCCTCCACCCGGATACCTCCGGATACTCAAGTTAGAACCCTAACTTGAGGTTTCCTTAAAACCCAGTTGTAGCAACCCTACAAGTGAAATCGAAATACAATCGATTGACCTTGACACCCACAACTTGGGAGCAATCAAACCACTCTCACAACCCAAGAGCAAATTCAAATAACGAAAGTTATGAAATATGAAAGCAACACTTACAATCACCTATGCCTTGAAATAGAACTTGAAGGAGAAGTGTGTTGTGTGTTGAAGACTCTCTTGGAAGAGAGAAAAAGCCCTTTCTCTTGACTGCACCAAATGCATAGAAGATGTCTCTTTGATTCTAGGTTGGAGAGCAAGAGATTGAAGATAGGAATTCTTAGGGCTTTAGGATTTGAGAGCTTTGATCTTGAGAATGAAAGTTTGAAAGATTTTGCAATGGAACGAGTAACATCTCAATGGAACAGTAGATGCTCCTTATATAGGTTTCTCAAATCCTCAAAACAGAATTAGCAAAAACCCTTTTGGAATCCGTGAGAAAACTCTCAACGGATAGAATCGGCGCTCACGACAGTCGGCTGTTGAGAGAACCACAGTCGACTGTTGCACAGTCAGATAGGGTAGGTGAGAATTTATAACGGTAACTTACCATGAGGACAGTCGACTGATGAAGCATAGACTGTCGACTATTGAACCAACATGCAACTGTAAATCCTACTACAAGCGACTGGCCGTAAATTGGGTAAGTTAAAGAATTCGGGAAAACATCTGGGATAACAGGACAGACGACTGAAGAGGAGAAGATAGTCGACTGTTAATCAGAACGGACGACTGTAATTCCTTATACAGACGACTGTCAAAACCCTGAGATTTTCCAGAGAGTTGAGTCAACAAATTAGCTCACAAACAGACGACTGATGCAGCATTGACAGTCGACTGATCCAATGGACAGTCGACTGTAAATCCAACATAAGTCGACTGGCCAAAAAAGACAGATCAATAGATTTTGAGCAACAGACAGACAGTCGACTGATTTACAAAACACAGTCGACTGTCACTTGGACAGGCGCCTGTGAAACGTTCATAAGTCGCCTGAGGGAATTAAATCAGAGAAACCCAAAACTAGACTGTAAAAGTTTGTGCATAACAGGCGACTGTAGAACAAAACACAGTCGACTGTTTTTGAGACAGGCGACTGTAAAACGTTCAGCAGTCGATTGTTATATACGTGACATGCACAATCTAGTTTGAAATGAATTGGAGTCAAAGGAAGCTTGAACTAAAGACATCCTAAGACAGAAATGAAGATATGTGTGTGCTCCAACAATGTTCTACTTCTAAGCTACATACTAGAAGAGATAAAAGAAATTTACACTGACAAACTCTCTTCTATCCAATGCATGAGCTTGAAGTCTTCTAGGAGCTTCAATCACCATCTACGATCATCCAATCCATTTCATTTGCCTTCAATGAACTTTGAGTGTCATCCATTGCAAGTAGATCTTTATAATAAACTTAGGCAACGGATTAACTACAAAATAGGAGATTAGTCACAAGTATTTATGTTTGCTCATCATTAACACTAAGTAGGGAGAAGTCCAATACTCAACATTCTCCCCCTTTTTGATGATGACAAACAAACATAAACAAAAAGATAAATGATTGTGCTTAATGAAAACTTACTCTCCCTACATAGATGCCAACCAAGTTAGTTAATAAATATTAGGGCATCTATATATCAATTAAAGCAAATGAGTAAGATATGCATGAATGAAATGAATTTAATACATGAAATCTATGATTTTAAATCCCTATTCATTGTATCTTACTCCCCCTGAATCTAAGGCAACTTCAATCTTAGATTCAAGTGTTATTAGGACATACTTAGCACATTCATTATGAATCTATGTGTTTATTTCTCTCCCCCTATGGCATTATCCAAAAAGGTGCGAGTATAAATAACAACAATAAGCGTGCTAAATAAGAACTATAAAAAATCAAGGAGTATAAAGATATATATAGAACCAAAACTCATAAAACCACATCATATACCTATGTGAATAGAGGAATAAAAGTCCAATATCAACATTTTAGATATATAAAAAATTCATCACATCACATATGATATGTATAATCTAATATCAAGTCCAATATTGTCTCAAAAACACATCAGAGGAGAATATATCATTCATGGAGACAATATCACAAACATCACATAGGTAAGATAAGAAATTATACAATGTGTGAAACATAAGGCGAAACTGCAATATCACACACACACACACACACACACACACACACACACACACACACACACACACAGGAGATATCACAAGAGTACAAGTCAAATGGACATCCACATGTCCATCAAATACATCATGATCAACAAAAAAATACATCATGATCTCAAAAATTACATCAGCATATATCATCATACATCATCACAACAGAGAAACTCCATAAAACACCACTCAAAACAAAGAGAAAAATCTACAAGTGAGTGTCTCCATGTGCAGCAGATGAAGAACCAGGCTCTGGGTCAACCGTGGTATCCTCTGGATGAGGAGCAGCAGGAGCACCCTGAGTAGCTGCTATGCCAGGATGCACAACGAGCTCATTGATGATGGGTGGAGGAGGCACACGAGGCTGGGGAGGAACAAAACGTCTTAGATGCTCATGGAAGGGTATTCCCTGATGCTGGAATGATAGGACAGCCAACTCATATAGACCAGAGACCATCTCAAAAAGAAAGTCAAGAGCGGGAGGAGCATATGAAGATGGCTAGTCAGCAGGTGGAACTGTAGAGGAAGACGGAGCTGAAGTGGATTTTCTCTTCTTTGATGCAGACTGTAGAGCCGAAGAGGACTTCGCCTTTATAGCATCATCCAAAAGAGGACCAAAAGGCACGGGCTCAAAAGGAGACAAGTCAATCCCAGAGTGTCGAAAGACAAGTGTAAGAAGTCCACCGTATGGAATGTGAGACGATGAAGAATTAAACTCGACCTTGTTCATCCTATCATGGAGGACACCGATCCAGTTCACAGACATCTCGGAAAATATCGGGTACATACACCTCAGTATCTCCTGGGAAGGCTGGTCAGAAGATCCGCACTTCGGCAGGATGTTAGACTTCACCACGAGGTGAACAGCCCAACCCCGAGCCGAGAACATGGACGACCTAACACCAGAAGATAGAGCTACGGGTATCTCACGGAACATGTCCTGGAGGACAGCCTGATCAAGCTCATCGACGTCAGAAATGGAAATGTCAGAAGGAAGGGATCCAGTGGAGGGAATCCTAAGAATGGTCCCTAATAGAGTGGGATCAATACGAATGGAAGTCCCCTGGACAACAGTATCAATAAATCCAGTAGTAGAATACTCACCGTGAACGCGGTTAGAATAGAAAAGCTTAACCAAAAATGGATAAGCTCGAGGAGACTCGCTCTGAGAGAAGCGAAATAGGTCAGCCAAATGAGTAGCAGAAAGAGTGTCAGACAGTCTCTCAATAGTGAAGGCAGGAAAAACTATATAACGCTCTCTAAGAAGTTTGATCCCTATGAGAGATGGAACTTTTCCAAGCATAAGTCATCTCAGCAAATGGGAACAAGGGGATCAGATGGTGGAGTGACAGGGGTTTCTTCTGAGGAACTCGACACAGAAGGTGAAGGAGGAGCCTCAGTTCTAGGCTCATTGATGTGAACACCAGTGGGCTTGCGCTGACTCTTGAAGAGGGGGCTCAGTGTCAGAAGAAGAAGGCCCAGAAGGAGAATATCCCGGCAACGTAGAGTGAGAGGGAGAATCGACATGTTTGGTACGGGCCTTATAGGGTTTCTTGGTCTTGGCGATAGAAGGCTTACAAACCCTAGGTTTCTTAGAAGAAATTATCTTTCCATTTCCTTTGGGAGGCATTGCACAGTCAATTGAACAAGTTGATGATCGACAAGAGACAAAAGAAAATCGCACGGGAGAGAGAATCGAAAGAGAATCAGACCTTGTCGAAGGATATGAAGAGACAACGACAAAGCAATCGACAAGCGGTGAGGAGGAGATCGATGGTGGAGAGATCAACGATAGAGGAGATGAGCGGGAAGACGAACGGTTTCAATCGGAGGAGAGAGAAAACGTCGGTCGAAAAGAACTGTATCGATGTTTATAAGAAAGGGTCGAATTAATCTGGGCCATTGGATCAAAGAATTGATGGCTCAGATCGAAACAGTGAACCGCCACAACAGGAGACAGTCGATTGATGAACAAAAGTCAGTCGACTGGCTAAAGTGATAAGAAATAAGCTAAGGATAACAGACAGTCGACTGTTGAGTAATACACAGTCGACTGTATTATACCCTTCAGTCGACTGACTGAGAATCAGTAAAACTCATCAAAAAGACAGAGAGTACTGGCGAATTTTGACAAAGATGACAGGCGCCTAATGACTAAAATGCATTCGCCTGTTGATCAAACATTCTACTGTAAATTTGTCACCAATCGCCTGTGCGAAACATACAGTCTGCAGACAGAGAAGATAGAGTAGGACAGTCGACTGTCGAAGGAAAGACACTCGTCTGTCCTGGTCCAAAACTGCATAGTGAGATAAAAATCCAGAGGATATGAACACTCACCCTAGGACCTATATTCTGATCATAAACTCATCATAAAATCAATATAAAACAATAAATCAATTATTAAACAAATCTCTTAAAACAATCTGAAAACACATGTAATCAGAGAAATCTCAATTGCCTTTCTTAACACAAATAAATGAAATCTCAAAAAGAGTAGAGGCAACATGATAATATGAGCTCGAAAAGTGTTATAACAAGTAAGTTGAGCTCCTAAATTTCATATTCACCCATAATTCCTAATTCTCCATGCAACCTCACAAATGAATCTTCTTTAAGAGGTTTTGTGAAGATGTCGGCAATTTGTTTTTTGGTTTCAATGTACTCTAAGATGATGTCCTTCTTAGCTACATGATCATTAATAAAGTGGTGTCTCACATCTATATGTGTAACGGTCTGTTTTCGTTGTACGTTTTACGTGCACGAAGTTTTGATCGTGCACGTATTTATTTTAGACTCTGTTTGTTTGTGAACACTTTAGTGTGATATGTCGTTGTGATCGTCTCTGAGAGTATTAAATTGTGGCACTAATTTGGAACGACATTTCACGGGTCGTTCTCCCACGATTTGATCTTATTCGATGAGACGTTGCAGTTTTCGCTTTTGACGTGAGACGTTTCTATTTTTAGTTTCGTCAATCGACATCGAAATTGAGAACCGTCTTCTTAGTTTTCTTTCTCTCGTCGCCCCGATCACCTCAATATTTATTTCACAATTTTTGGATTTCATTTGACCTATTTTACATTTTTGGCCAAGCTTTAAATATTTTTAAATACTAAGTTTTAAAGTATTTTCGACCCAATATAATTTCTAGTAGATTATAACTCTTCAAAAATATTTTTGACCCAAATCCTAGCCCCTTGGCCGCACCCTTATAGCTAGAGATATAGTGTGGGTGATGTTTTGGGTTTAAAATTGATTAAAAAGCAATTTTAATTGAAATTAAACCCCAGACTTGGTCAAACCAATCTACACTATATATAGGAGGCTTAGGAAACCCATTTCCCTCAAGAAATTAACCCTAGCCGTCACAAAAAACCCCCCAAACTTTCGCATCTACCCTTGCGACGATCGTCGCAACCGCAGCTCGCAGCCGCCTGTGCCCGACCGATGGATTTCCTTGGTTTTCCTCGGTCTGACCGAGAGCCCCGCCTGCACCGCTGCTCCGCTCCGCACCAAGCGCCCCCGCTTCGTTGCATCGCCCGCTCCCCGCTACGACCGAGGACATCTCTCAGTCTGACCGAGAGATTTCCCCGCCTCCGCATCCGCTCCACAATGTTGCAACCGCAACGTTGCAACCCCGTACCGACCCCCGCTCCCGCCCGCACCGACCGAAGCGCTCCCACGCATCGGCCGCTCCCCCGCTCCGTTGCAACCCACCTCGCTGCAGCCCCGCATCCGCTCGCCCCGACCGACAGATCCCCTCGCACCGGGCCGCTGTGACCGAGCGCCCAAGCCTTGCAACGCTCTCCGCTGCACTGCGACCGACACCCGCCATGATCTCTCGGTCTGACCGAGAGAATCTCTCGCAACGGCTCGGTCTGACCGAGCGACGTTCGTCGCAAACCCACACCCGTCGCACCGCTTGCCACCGTGGTCCCCCCAAGTTCTCCAGAGTTGTTGTAGGTCCCCCATTGACCCCTAGAACTACTGTCGGTCCCACCCAAGTGCTTCTTCTTTGTCGTTGGACTATTTTGACGTTGCGACAAGTTGTAGCTCTTCGTCGCACGTTGTAGCTTTGGAATCTTGGTTAGTCGATTTGGTTGCTGCCCAGACTTGGCGAGCGAGGAATCTATTTTGGAATCTGGACTAGGAGCGTGTTCTTTTATTCCAACCCCTGGCGTCGCTACCCGACGCCAGTGTAGCTTTCGCGTCGTGTTGAGGTAACGATCTGTACCCTTAGGACCCCCAACCTACTGCCTGTTAATCAAGACTAAAATTGATGTTTTTAAAGTGTTTTAAATTCACTAATCAAGATTAATAAAATGGGACTGTAGGCCGGTGGACTTGTGCACGTATGTTATTTGTGACTTTGGACTCGTTGGACGGTGTTTTTTTGACGTCAGACTTGCAGGCAAGTGAAACTTGCCCACTTTTGCTTAGGGCCATGTTTTAGGCCACTTCTTTGTTTTTAGCGTAAAAGAGACTAGACAGTGAAATGATAGCTGTCTAGAAGCAACTTTAAGATCTAGCTTGACAGCGAAGCTAGATCTGTCACCCTGCCATGTCATTCATGCATTATTACCTGCCATGTTTAAATTCCTTATCTGTACGCACTTAAACTGTTATCTGTCATGCATTGCATCTTACATGTCATCCAAGTTGAATGTTGCATTCGTAGCACACGCTACAATACTTGTACTTCCTTGCTCAGGCTAGGTGCACCCCTATGCCATCATGAAAAACACTTCCTGGCTCGTGATCCAGAAGCGAGCATTCATGTTCGGGGGTAAAGCCCTGGCTCGATACACGTGGAGGGGTAGGGTTGAGTGACCACTCACCATAGAAGTGTGCCCGTACAGCCTCTTCAGCTGTAAGGCGTGAACTCTGTGCACGACATGAAAACGTGACTTGTGAATGATAGTAGTTTACTACTCTTGCCATGCCATGCTAGATGCTTGTTATACCTTACTTTGCTTATTGCACTCATACTTTAACTGCCATGTCATTGCATCATGCTAGAACTGCTAGGTTGCTTGCTTTACTTTCAGTTTTCTTGCACAAGTCTCTTGTAGACTTGCTGACATGTGCCCCTTGCTCTTTTGGGTGTCACATGTTAGACCCTGAGCCAGAGACCATTGCTGAGTACGTGGTAATTGCTGACACTGAGCCTGAGTCCATGTCTGCCCAGGAGGAGTTTGCGGACACCGGTGACCATTCTTAGTGACCTTGCTGAGCTTCCTTTTACTTTTAGGATTTCTGTTAGTTGTCGGTGTGTGGCACCTTTACCTTGTACGTTGTACTTTTGATGGCCATGCTGGGGCCTTTTAGATTATTTTCTTTTAGCATGGTGGCTTTTTCTGTGATGTTGAAACTTATTTTATGGATATTCTGAGATTGCTTTTTGTCTCATTTTCTTTATTATTATCTTTGTTTCGTATCGCAATTGCAAGGACCTGCCATTTAATGTTTATTGACACTTATCGGACTTGCAGCTTTGCAGCTTCAAGTCTGAGCGGACCTTCTCACGTCTCGCTTCCATATTTTTGGGAAGCGGGGCGTGACAGGTTTTGTTGGTGGCCCATGCAAGCCTGTCTTGCAACTGCGAATTATCAGAACAACGATAATAACTATGGAATGTCCATTAAATAAATTGCAACATCCGAGTCATAAGCCATGAGCCTAGTCTAGTCGTTTTCCTATGTCACTAGGTGGTAAGAAGACTTAGTTAGACGTCTGTGCTTGCTAGTTAGAGGCCCATGATTGTTAGTTAGACTCCATGCTAGGAATTGATTTAATCTTCGTAGGTGTTACCTTAGTGGTTCTTGTCTAACTCTAACCATGTTAGACTTTTAGGATTTCTTTAGTCGTTCGCTTGGGTTCATCGATTTCGGACTAAGCTGAACGCATTTCATTACCGTCTAGCTCCTTAGAAAGTCTTAGCGCTTAGTTTCTTAATCTTTAGTTGGTCGACTGTAGGAGTTTCCACGTAGATTTTCCTGGTTCATATCCTAGGAGTATGAATGTTTTGATCATCCGACCATTTTCCTTGCCTCGATTCACGAGATCGCCTCATGACAATCGTCGTCAATTTTCGAATCTTTTCGTTACACATCTTGAATCTTCTGAAAGTATTTTTCGATTTCCTCTTTCCCTAAGTTTAAAATTGTTCAAAATTTTAATATATATATACTTATACTTCATACTCGTTCGTTGACTTAAATTTTTAAAACTTTTGTCGAATTTTGAATACTAGCTTATGGTATTTTTCCAGCATATACTTTTCGTACCTATGTAAATACCTTGCCCCTTCATATACTAATTTTATTCTGAACCGTACTTTATTTTGCCCAATTCGATGTATAATTTTCCTTTCTTATTTATTCCATTCGAATGACACATCGCGCTTACTTTTAATATACTTTTCAAGTCACAGGGGACTTCAGCTTCCAGCAAGTCGAAGTTATGCTCATCGTTTTCCCTATTTCAGATTTTTGTAAAATTACTATTTCATAACCCTTTCCTGATCTGGACCCTCCATAATTTGGTTTGAAAGCTTTATTACCAATTTTGATAATTCTATTACTAAGTTATTATTGTTTTTCCGTTCGCCATACATACTTTTAGAAAAATTTCTGAACTAAATAGAATTTCAATTATTTTTATATATCCGTACCAAGCTCGTTGTGCTCATATGTTAAGAACTTTGTGTAAATCAGTTTCTTTTTGGCAAATCCTGGTTCCTCTAAAAGTAGTTTCAATATAGATTATTTTTATTTTTCCCTAGCTTAAAGATTTTGAAAGCATTTAACATGAGCTTAAATTCTTCAGCTAATTCAATTTCATTCTTTGAATTTCAAAACTTTTGCCAATATTATATTAAATTACTGCCGTATAATATTTTCTAAACTACGTCCTTAATGTTCGTGTGAATGATTTACTTTTTTATATAATAATTTTCGATAAGCCAATAAACTGTTTTCTCTTATTATGTATATCCGACTCAAACTTGTTTCGAATAACTTGTTTTATCGATCTCCAAATATTTTATACAGACGAGGACTCCAACTTTTGAAGTACAGCAGTTTCAAATTCCACGTATTTTAGCTTATGTTATTTACACTATTTCCTTTCTCTAACCTATAAAAGTATCACTACATCTCCCTTTCCTCTACCTAAACATTCACAAGTGAATCGTTGTTTCACCTAACCAAGCTGTCTCCTTGTATTCGTCCTATCTGAACTCGTGCTTATCGATCCTTCCCTCGTCACGCTTTCGACCTCGATCTCCCTCTATTGCTTAGGCTTTAGTGCTCGTCAATGACTGTGTCAACTCTAATTTATTAGTAGGCCCTTGGACCTTTGTGATGTTGTTGTGGTGCATGTACCTAAGTTGTGTATGTGGGCTTGAATGAGTGTACTCCCCTATAGTATATTAATGCTTGCCTATTGTGTGATATATACATACTCAGAGTTATTCGTCATATTATGAAGTTGTTTGTGCGTTAGTATTTATATGTATGTGTGAGGATAGCTATATCACTCTAGGGGCGTCTGTGTATATAAGAATCAGTGTTGGAATATCTAATGGGGTGTATGTAGTTGGGGATACTTATAATGGTTGAAATAATATGTTGGTAAAGCTATGTGTATGATGGGTGTAATAATAATAGGTGTACGTATAGATAAGTGGGTAGGCCTATTATATGACCTATGTATTAGTACGTGTGAGTATGTGCTCGTATGTAGATACGTATTGTGCTTAGACGTAAGTAGTTATGTATTTGCTGCATGAATATACAGGTGATATACATATGGTAATAGGATTATAATTTTGATTGGTATTGCTTGCTTTTACGGGATGTTGTATGCGTGTATACCATGAGGTATACACGACTATTGCATATCTTAACTGTGTATGAAGTAGATGTGTTGGTATACTAATTATAGGTAGTAGGATATGGTGTGAATATACGTTCTACATGTGTGTGACTATACGATGAATGCATGTATTAGGGAGGGTATTATAATTATACGTGTGCTGATGTCTGTACTATTATTATGGTATATAGAGTGATTGAACTCTGCGAGTGTTACCTGACTAAATATTAGATGTGATTGACATATGGTATGTATATGGTTGTATTGGTAGATGTGTATACATTGGAGTGGTATTGGTATAGGTATAAATACCGTGTTACGTATGTAGAGTATTCTGATATGTGTTTCGAGACTCACTCAAGCTTGAGTGGGTATACTCTAAGTATATTGTTATGTATGTCTGTAGTTTGCATATAGTGATGTTTGATGTATGTATAGTGATAGGAGTGTTTGTGCCTGGTTGCGTCACGCACATGATTGTGGGTCGCTTTACCATTATATAGTTATAGGTGTTGGTCTTGTGGTATAGTTATTTACTAAGGACTTGCCGGTGTGAACGTATGTGTGCTAGCTAAACTAGGTGTGTAGATGTGCTGAGTTTATAATGGTATGATTGGTATATATGAATGAAATGTTAGCGTGTGTGGGTGTGCACCATGCACGGGTAAGTAAGTGCCTAGTTATAAGTTCTGGTGACTATGATATGTGTGGCATGTCGTGAGTATAGCTATAGGGTCGTATGTGATGTGAATATATGGTGAAATATTTGCATGCATTTGAATGACTATATATTGTGAAATTATGGTAGTGGTGAATGCATATTAGATATAGTAAAACTTGATTTAAGTAATGGTATGGTGTGACTACATGTGTTGATGTGTTTGGTATTGGATGTATACTAGGAAATATTAGGGAGTAAGTATACCCATGTTTGTTTGTGTGCCTAGGTAGCTATCTATACGGAGAGCAATGATTGTATTTGCTAGTGTGAGACTAATCTTATGTGAGTATCTGAACTATTATTTGTGCTAGGTTAGTAGTAGTTATATAAGGGATGTATGCATATATATATGATTGAAATAGGTGCATGAATATATACATGTTAGCAGAGTTATTGTTTGACTATCTAGTGTATGTATAAGCATTTGTAATGACTATACCTGGTTGAATTATAGTGTGATGTGATCAGGATAGCTACTAGTCTGGCTAGAGTTATATTTATAGTTAGAAAGTCCGAGGACGGACTTTATTCTAAGGTGGGGAGGATGTAACGGTCTGTTTTCGTTGTACGTTTTACGTGCACGAAGTTTTGATCGTGCACGTATTTATTTTAGACTCTATTTGCTTGTGAACACTTTAGTGTGATATGTCGTTGTGATCGTCTCTGAGAGTATTAAATTGTGGCACTAATTTGGAACGACATTTCACGGGTCGTTCTCCCACGATTTGATCTTATTCGATGAGACGTTGCGTTTTTCGCTTTTGACGTGAGACGTTTCTATTTTTAGTTTCGTCACTCGATGTGTCTTCTAGGAGCTTCAATCTTCATCTTCGATCATCCAATCCACTTTAGAAGCTTTGATTGATCCTTGAGTGACATCCATTACTAATTGATCTTCATGATATGCTTAGGCAATGTATTAACTGTAAGTAGAGGATTAGTCACAAGTATTTATGTTTGCTCATCATCAAAACCAAGTAGGGAGAAGTCCAATACTCAACATTCTCCCCATTTTTGGTGATGACAAAACAACATAATCAAAAAGATAAATAATTGTGCTTAAAGAATACTTACTCCCCCTACATGGATGTCAATCAAGTTAGTCAATTTAAGTAAGGGCATCTATTGATCAATTGAAGAAAATATGTAGGATTTGCATGAATGAAATGATTTCAAGATTAAGAATTTATGATTTTAGAATCCAAGTTCATTATATCTTACTCCCCCCAGAATCTTACGCAACTTCAATCTTAGATTCATGTTTAGATTATACTTAGCACAAAATTATGATTTGTTTATTTCTCTCCCCATATGGCATTATCCAAAAGGAGGGGTAGAAAAAAACAACAATAGTGCTAAATAAGAACTAAACCAATCATGAGAGTCTATAGAATGTGATACATATATAATGTGATATCAAAATAAAATTGAGAAAACATGAAGGTGCATCACACTGATATATATCAAATATTCATCAACAAAAGAAATTTTAGTTGACTAAAGGAATGAGAATCCAATATCAACATTACATATGCAAAATGTTTATCACATCAGTTTGATGTGTTGTGGTGGCTGGGCTTGGGAGGAAGCCCTATGTTCACGTGAATTGTAAAGCAATGAGGGTAAAGTTGCTAAATGGTTGAAAAGAGGGGTAGAATTAAGTGATTGGAGAGAGAGGGTGTGAGAGGGAGGAGGTGCACTTAGGATGATATAGGATGGTGAATAGCTAGAGAATAATTCAACATGAGATGTAGATCATATGGTTAAGATTAAATCAGATTTAATTAAGTTTGAATTGGGGGGATAAGCTAGACTAATTACAAGTTGAAGGTAATTAGTGTGGAAGGCCAACTAAACGATGTCCGAAAAATATAATAAAAATACCAGGACGACCGTGTCGATGAGAGAATCAAGACTAAGAAGATTGGTCACCGGCTAGGGCAAAGGAGAACGGAAGTAAAAATAGAAAGGTCTAACAACGAAGGAGAAAGCTACGACACCTCTTCAAACAACACTATTTTGTGGGGGAACGACCCGTGAAATGACGTTCCAAAGTAATTCCACAATTAAACACTCTTCCAGAGGGTCACAACGGCATATCACATCATGCGTTTCGAATGAGAGATAAGGCTAAGAAAAATATGCGAACTTCAAGGAAAATACGCGTACAAAGGATACGGGGTCCAAAGGCGACAGTAATCTCAAGTTGGGCACTCGTCGGGGGTTCGCTTGCTAAGGATGCAACCCAGGTGTTACGGCCCTATCGACTCAACGACTCGGCTCACATACAAAACAACGAAACCAATCAGGTACCCGAAATTGCTATACGCATAGCCGTATTACGAATAGTGAGTACCGGTCTTTACATCCTACCCTCTTTAGGACAAATTCCGTCCTCGGACTTTCTAACATATCTAGTCGCTCTAGTAACCACCCCAATCATATCACATTATAATTCAAATCAGGTATAGTCATTACAAGTGCTTACATATGCACTAGATAGTCAATCATTAATACTACTATCATGTATATATTCACGCACATTATACACTTATACCTATCATAGTCAGTCAAATTCATACACGTATTTCAATCATTCATATAGTCACGTACATCCTTATATAGCTATTAAACACTTATTACATACCATGGTACACATACTCACAAACAAATAAATAGTTCGCACCAGCAAATATAATCGTAGTACTTCTCGTATAGATAACTACTTATGCACAAAATAAACATGGGTATACTACTCCCTAATTTTTCCTAGTATACATCCAACAACAAACACATCAACACATATAATCACACTATACCATTATTAAATCAAGTTTACTATATCTAATATACATTTACCATTACTATAATTTCACAAGTATATAGTCATTCAAATGCACGCAGATACTTCACCATATATTCACATCACATACAGTCCTATAACTATATTCAAGACTCATCACATGTACCATAATTACAAATACATATAACTAAGCACATACTTACCCGTGCATGGTGCATACCCACACACGCTAATATACCATTCATACATACCACTCGTACCACTATATACCTAGCACAACTACCCACCTAGTTTAGCTAACAGATGTACATCAAACATGGAAAACCTTAGTAATTAACTATACTACAAGGCCAACACTTATAACTATATAATGGTATAGCCACCCACAGTCATGTGCGTAACACAACCAAACACAACCAATCATATCACTATACATACATCATCCATTACTATATTCATAGTACTATACGCAAACCACGGACATATGTAACAACGTACTTAGAGTATACCCACTCAAACTTGAGTGAGACTCAGAACCCATATCAGAATACTCTATATACATAACACGATACTTATACCAACACAAACACAACACTCTAATATATATATACTAGAAATTTCCCGTGCCCAAAGGGCACTGCGATTTGAGAGGGTTGTCCACGCCTATACCAGAGTACTGCGAAGTGTGAGGGAGGCCCGCGCCTATACATAGCCCTCCAAATTTTAAAATTTTAAGTTTACAAATCAAATTTCAATTTTCAAATCTTCCCCACAAATTTCCCCCCAAAACTTATCCCAGTCCTAGTCATCAAGCCCTTATCCTAGTCATAATCCCCTTTGTCCTAGTCACTTGTCCTACTGGGACAAAATTCAAAATCTTCATCAAATATAGAATATATATATATATATATATATATATATATATATATATATATATATATATATATATATATATATACACACCTACCAACGTACTACACACATATATATAAATATCAATCACACCTTTATATTTAATCAAATAACACCATATAATGCACTCACTTGACAACTATAATAATATTACATTATCAGTACACGTACACAATCATGATACATCCCTCCACACCTGCATTCATTGTATAGTCACCTATATATATAATATATATAACACCATACCAATATACATATAATTAGTATACCGCTACATATACATATCAATACATAGTTACGACATTCATTAATCGTGTATACCTCGAGGTATACACACACACACAACATCCTGTAAGGCAAGCAATACCCAAAAAAATTTATAACCCTATTACCGTACGTATACCACATATATTCATATAGTAAGCACATACCTAGTACGAGCACACGTACTAACATATAGATCAAATAATAGGCATGCACATTTAACTATAAATACCCTAGTATCATTATACCTAATATACACATAACTTTACCAACATATTATTTCAACCATTAATAAGTATCTCCAACTACATACACCCACAGTAGACATCCCAACACTAATTCTTATATACACAGACATCCCTAGAGTGGTATAGCTATCCACACACCTATTTATAAATACTAACATACATACAACTTCATATATACCATGTAATTATATGCACTACAACGACATCACAATCTATACTAATGAGCCCACCATACCATATTAAGGTTAACGCCGGAACAGTAAGCACTAATGTGATAACTAAACAATAGTGAGGAACCTAAATCGAAATTGAAATGAAACAAGATCGGGATGAACGGGTTCAGATGAGACGACATATAAGGGAAAAGCTTGGTTGGGTGGAACAAAATATAGTTCAGAATAATCAAGTAGGGAAGAAGGATATAGAATACGAAATAAGGATATAATAAAATGTAAGTTATGAAATAAAAATATAACAATATCCTTATAAAACGTAGAAGGGTAGCATGAAAGTTAAATCACGACATAAGGATTAGACGTAGAATAATGAGTATGGAGGTGAATGAATTGTTTTGCAATTGTAGATAAATTTAAATGGAGATAGTATTTTACAAAAATTCTGAAGTAGTAAAATGATGAGTATAAAATCGACACGCTGAATGATGAAGTCCCATGTAACTTAGAAAAATATATTAAAGGTAAGCGCGATGAGTTATTCGAATAAGTTTTAATGGCATAAGTAAGAAAAGATAATTATAAATCGAATTAGGAAAAATAGAAGTACGGTTCAGAATAAAATTAGTATATGAAAAGGGACAATGTATTTAAATAGGTATGAAAAGTATAGGCTGGAAAAACATTATAAAATAGTAATCAAAAATCTCAACAAAACTTCGAAATTCAAAAAAAATGAATTTAAGTCAACGGAAGAGCATGAAGTCTAAGTGTGTGTATATATATATATTAAAAGTTTTCGAACGAGTTTAAACTTAGAGAATGAGGAATATCGAAAATACTTTCAGAAGATTTAAGATTTGTAACGAAGAGATTCGAAAATTAACGACGATCGTCATGAGGCGATCTCGTGAATCGAGGGCAAGGAAAATGGTCGCATGATCGAAACATAAACACGCCTAGGATATGACTCAGGAAAATATACGTGAAACTCCTACGGTCGACCACCTAAAGATTAGGAAACTTAGCGCTAAGAATTTCTAGGGAACTAGACTGAAATGAACTGCGTTCGGCTTGGCCCGAAATCGATGAACCCAAGCGAATGACTAAGGAAATTCTAGAAGTCTAATATGGTTAGAGCTAAGCAAGAACCACTAAGGTAACTCCTAAGACAATCATATCAGTTTCTAGCATGAAGTCTAGCTAACAATCAGGGACCTCTAACTAGCCAGCACAGACGTCTAACTAAGTCTTACTATAGTCCTGATCGATGGATTTCCATACTAAGCTGTGACAGATGCTCGGGCAACACGTCTTCCAGCCACCTAAGACATGGAAAATGCTCTTATTAGACTCAGATTTTACGACTTGAATGTTTCGAATAATTAATGAATGTTTTTATTATTATCGTTGTCCCGATATTTCGTAGTTGCAAAAGGACCTGCATGGGCCACCAACAAAACCTGTCACGCCTCGCTTCCCAAGTATGGAAGGCGGGACGTGAGGAGGTCCGCTCAGACGTGGAGCTATGAAGCTACAGTCTGATAAGCGTCTGTAAAAAAAATTCAAATGTCAGTTCCTTGCAACCACGAATCGTAACCAAGATAATAATAATTTAAAGCAGAAATAAAACTCCACCAACAACATCCAGATTTTTCCAAACATTCAGAAACAAGTCGTAAAGGAAAGTACAAGAGTCTGAAAGAGGCCTAAAGCATGGCCGACTTATTACATAACATCAACATGAAAAGAGAGGTGCTACGCACCGACAGCCTAACAACGACTAAGCGGAAAGCAACAACAACAAGAAGGAGCTCTAAGATTGGTCTCCAGTGTCCTCAAACTCAACACCTGCAACCTGTTCGTTCTCGGCTACGGACACTGGCTCACAACCTAACATGTGACGCCCAAAAGAGAAAAGGGGCACATGTAAGCAAAGTCTCCAAGGAGACTTTGGGCAAGGAAACTAATAAAAGTAAATTAAGTGCAACTAGCAGTTCTATAAAGAATGAATGCAATGACATGGCAGTTTAAGGCATGGATGCAACAAGTATGATAAGGCAAGGGTAGCAAAGCTACTTAAACATTCACATGGATTTACAACACAAGTAAGCATGTCGTGCACAGAGTTTACTCCCTTTGGCTAGAGCGGCTGTACGGGCCAACTCCAACGCTCAAATGATCGCTTAACCCTACCCCTCCACGTGTAATCGGGCATTGGCTTTCGACCAACACACGTAGCCCGCTTCTGGTTCACGAGCCAGGAAGTGTACTTGGCATAGGATTGTGCCTGCAATGCAGGTGCCTAGCCTCAATAAGGAAGCACAAGTAGCGTGTTCTAGGAACGCCAACATTCAAGCATGGAATGACATGTTAGGATGCATGGCATGGCAAGAGTACAAATAAAGTGCGTACAGATAAAGAAAGTAAACGCGACAGGCAAAATGTATGAATGGCATGGCAGAGAACAAATAAAGTGCGTACAGATATAGAAATTAAACATGACATGCAAAATGTATGAATGTCATGGCAGGGTGTCAGATCTAGCTTCGTTGTCAAGCTAGATCTTGAAGTTGCGTCTAGGCGACTATCATTTCGTCGCCTAGTCTCTTTTACGCTAAAAACGAGAGATATCCTAAACATGGCCTAAACACAAGTTGGTAAGTTTCACTTACCTGAAATACGTGCTGGTATCATAATTCTCAAAGTCCAATCACAGATTCACAACGTCCAGAGCTCCCACGCTCAGTCCAACAATCAGCCTACAGTCCCGTATTATTAAGTTGGATTAGTGAGTCACAAAGCAGTAAAAATAATCGTTTTTAATCTTGAATTAACATGCGATGGTTGGGGTTCCTACAGTTAGAAATATACCCTCACACGACGCGAGAGCTACACTGATGTCGAGTAGCAACGTCAGGGGTTGAATTAACAGAAGCGTGCGAGGATCCATTACACGGCAGCGATTAGTGTCAATGACGGACGATAGCGATAACGAATGACGATCAGCCGGGTAGCGACACGATCACCGGACAGTGACGCGAAGGGGGGTGGACAGCCGTATGGCATCCTACGGCGTCGGGAAGATGCAGACAGCGAGCAATGGGTTCAACAGCCTAAGGGACAGCCGTACGGATCTGGACATCCGTCGAAGGGATGTGCGGCAATGGCGCAGCGGCCTAGGAAGGTAAACAGCAGATCTGCGGGGTTGTGGGCTGTTTTGGCAAAGGAGAGAAGTAAGGGTTTCAGCCATACTGGGGTATGCGGCCATTGGGATGTTCCGGCATGGGGTAGCGACAGTTAGGGGAGAAGTCGGGGTGTGCAAGGCAGGGCTTGGTCGGAGCAAGTCACCGGTGGCTACGGCCAGCAGCCAATGGAAGTGCCGTGCTATTTTGGAGGGAAGAGGAGTTCGTTTGGTGGTTCATGGAGGAGGAGAGACCGGAGCAAGTGCTGCCGTGGGATTGTGGACGGGAGAGATGTTCACAGCGGCCATGGGGAGTTCGGGAGGGCGGAGCATGGTCGGAGTGGACTCGGGTGGCCGGAGGGCGAAGCTGGGCGGATTTCTGGGAGATAGGGCAGTTGGGGGCTTGTGCGGCAGCCAATGAAAGTTGATGCTCCGGTGATTTGCAGATGGGAGGAGGAGATCGTCGGCCATGGGAGCTTGGAGGAGATGGCCGGGGAATGTTCGGCCTTGGAGGAGCCGCTGGGTGGTCAGAAACTGGGCGGGCTCCAGCGGTTCAAGATGGTGCATGGCAGCTTAGAGAGTTTGGGTGCTCCGGCGGCGTACGGGGGGGCCGACAACGGCGGGTGATGGCCGACAACCCTTCGCCGGAGGTGGGAAGATGGCAGGTCGTGAGTTTGACGGGTTATGGTAGCTGGGTTTGGGAGGAAGCCCTAGGTTCACGTGAATTATAAAGCAATGAGGGTAAAGTTGCTAAATGGGTTGAATAGAGGGGTAGAATTAAGTGATTGGAGAGAGAGGGTGTGAGAGGGAGGGGGTGCACTTAGGATGATATATGATGGTGAATAGCTAGGGAATAATTCAACATGAGATGTAGATCATATGGCTAAGATTAAATCAGATTTAATTAAGTTTGAATTGGGAGATAAGCTAGACTAATTACAAGTTGAAGGTAATTAGTGTGGAAGGCCAACTAAACGGTGTCCGAAAAATATAATGAAAATACCAGGACGACCGTGTTGACGAGAGAATCGAGACTAAGAAGACTGGTCACCAGCTAGGGCAAAGGAGAACGGAAGTAAAAATGGAAAGGTCTAACAACGAAGGAGAAAGATACGACACCTCTTCAAACAACATTATTTTGTGGGGGAACGACCCGTGAAATGACGTTCCAAAATAATTCCACAATTAAACACTCTTCCAGAGGGTCACAATGGCATATCACATCATGCATTTCGAATGAGAGATAAGGCTAAGAAAAATACGCGAACTTCAAGGAAAATACGCGTACAAAGGATACGAGGTCCAAAGGCGACAGTAATCTAAAGTTGGGCACTCGTCGGGGGTTCGCTTGCTAAGGATGCAACCCAGGTGCTACAGCCCTATCGACTCAACGACATGACTCGCATACAAAGCAACGAAACCAATCAGGTACCTGAAATTGCTATACACACAGTTGTATTACAAATAGTGAGTAACGGCCGTTACATTTCTCTTGGGTACCTATATAATATACCATAAGCTCATGGTACCCAATGTTTGTTGTGTCCAATGAGATTAGCCCTTTGGAAGCCAAGTCCAAGTGGAATTTCGCTTCCCAACATAATTACCATTATTAATAACATCATAAAAATAGGAATCAATATATGCATTCATATCATTTAAGTTAGTGTTCTTAGGACCCCAAATGGTGTATGTTTTGGGAGTCTTTTTCCTAGTTGCATGCATACTTGTTAGATTTCTATGTGGTGCATGCTTCTTAGGAACATGGGTTCTAGCATAAGCATGAGGTGGTGAATATGGATATAACATATGAGAATTATATGTATGCTTGGAAACATGCATGTTGTATGCAACATATGGTTATGCATGACATGTGGAGGATGTGCATACATGTAAGTATGATGCGTATGCGTATATGGGTGTATAGGAGCACGTACATGAGAATCTCTCATATGTGGATTTGTACGTGTCCGTGGGTGTGGAGCATAAAAAGTGTCATGAGTATCCACTTGTGAAGTATGAGATTTCCTACGTGGATGAATGTTGGTGTACATGTAAGCATGGCTTCTCTTTTGGTTTCCACCCTTAGGGGGTTTTGGCCAAAAGAAAGAGATGGTGAAGTGGTGACTTTCTTGGTAGGTTTGCTACCTATAGTGTCTTTGACACCACTTGTGGATGCACCGGAGGAAGGCCTCACAAAGTCTATAGTGACACCACTATAGGAGGTGCGAGCATTGGATGCATTTGCTTTCACAAAACCAAGACCAACACGATATGTAGCCGGAAATTGGTTTGCTAGCAAATTGTCCAATTGTCCTTTTTCCTTATTGAATCTCACAATACGGGAGGACACGAGCTCATATTTCTCCTTAAGAGAAGAAATGTTGGTATCCAAGGTGGACACCCGTGCTTTGAGCTCGTGCACTTGGGTTTTAAGAGAATCATTCTTTAAACCCAATTGTGTGTGTCGTGTAACTAGATCACTATTATCCTTAGGATGTGTTTGATCTAGTTGAGATTTGAGGGTATTCACCTCATTTCTCAAGGTGACATTTTGAGAAGCTAAATTCGCTTTCTCAAGAGTTAAAGTATCAACAATGGTGTCATTGTTGATAATGCATGGTATGAATGAATTGCTAACATTCAATTTCTTTAAGCTAGTATATCTAAGCATTAGAGATTGATACTTAGCAAACAATTCTTCATTAGCAATACGTAATTCATCCATTGTTACCTCGGTTTCATCCATGTCGGAATCACGCTCATCGGAGAGTGGATCTTCTCGGGCCATGAAACAACTGTGGGCACTTTCACCCTTCTCATCATCGGAATCACTTGATGAGTCTCCACTTGAGTCATCGAATGTACCGACGAGTCCTTTCTTCTTGTCTCTCTTATTCTTGTCAGACTTGTGGTACTTCGGAGCCTTCCACTTCTCTTTGTTTCTTAGCATTGGGCAATCCTTCTTGATGTGCCTTGGCTTGTTACATTTAAAGCAAAGAGAGGAAGTAATATTAGTAAACTCAAATATTTTGTTAAATGGAAATTTACCTTTGCAGAAGAAGCGTTGGAACTTCTTCGCCATTTGGGCCATTTCTCCCAAATCCATCTCATCTTCTGAATCTTCACTATCGGAGGATGAGGAATTGGCGTTGAATGCCAAAGATTTCTTCTTGGCCTCCAAAGGATTCATCATAGCTCGAATCTTTAATCGATTCTCCCGTCTTACCTCATAAGACATGAGAGTCCCGATAAGATTCACAACTGTGTAGGTCTTCAAGTCGTTGACCTCCCCGATGGCAATATCTCTTCTTTCTCATTTGGAGGTCATTCCCATTATGATCTTTCTTACCTTGTCTGGTTCGAAATAGACTTGACCAAGAGCTTCCAATTCATTTGTGATGTCGGTAAAACGTCCGTACATCGATACTATGCTTTCATTTTCATGTATATGAAACATATCGAAGTTTTGCACGGCAACATAAAGTTTAGAAAGTTTTACCTTGTTCGTTCCTCATGGGTAATGGTGAGAGGGTTCCAAATTTGATATGCACTCTTATATGTGCATATCTTGTTGAACTCATTTGGGTCCAATGCATAATGAAGAGTGTTCATTGCTTTTGCGTTGTTGACTTCGGCGGATTTTTCGAAAGTCGTCCATTTTTCGAAATCCTCTTCGGTGGGCTCGACGTATTCCTTGTGGAGGGTTCTCCAAAGCGAAGCGCTCCTTAGGAATGTCTCCATCTGGCATTTCCAATAGCCAAAGTTCGTGCCATTGGAACGCGGAGGACACACCGTTGATTGACCTTCGAAAAGAGTGGACGCTCCATTACGATCGTGATTGTTGTACGAAGGCGGTGGAGGAACGTTGTTGTTGTTGGATGCCATAGCTATAACATTACGCTCTGATACTAATTAAGGACCCTGGTTATGGAGAAAACACTAGATGGGAGGTTGAATAGTGTTTAAGCAATTTAAAATGATAGTTACACCAATTTAAATGCTAACCAACAAAATAATGCGGAATATAAATTAAACCCAAAGTGAAACAAATGCAAACGCAAGGATGTTTCAAGGGTTCGAATTATCCAAGTTACTTCCCGACTTGTTCCCGGTAATCCTACTTCCCTTCCACCCGGATACCTCCGGATACTCAAGTTAGAACCCTAACTTGAGGTTTCCTTAAAACCCACTTGTAGCAACCCTGCAAGTGAAATCGAAATACAATCGATTGGCCTTGACTCCTACAACTTGGGAGCAAGCAAACCACTCTCACAACCCGAGAGCAAATTCAAATAACGAAAGTTATGAAATATGAAAGCAACACTTACAATCACATATGCCTTGAAGTAGAACTTGAAGGAGAAGTGTGTTGTGCGTTGAAGACTCTCTTGGAAGAGAGGAAAAGCCCTTTCTCTCAACTGCACAAAATGCCTAGAAGATGTCTCTTTGATTCTAGGTTGGAGAGCAAGAGATTGAAGATAGGAATTCTTAGGGCTTTAGGATTTGAGAGCTTTGATCTTGAGAATGAAATCTTGAAAGATTTTGCAATGGAATGAGTACATCTCAATGGAACAGTAGATGCTCCTTATATAGGTTTCTCAAATCCTCAAAACAGAATTAGCAAAAACCCTTTTGGAATCCGTGAGAAAACTCTCAACGGATAGAATCTGCGCTCGCGACAGTCGACTGTTGAGAGAACCACAGTTGACTGTTGCACAGTCAGATAGGGTAGGTGAGAATTTATAACAGTAACTTACCACGTGGACAGTCGACTGATGAAGCATTGACAGTCGACTGTTGAACCAACAGGCGACTGTAAACCTACTACAGGCCACTGGCCGTAAGTTGGGTAAGTTAAAGAATTCTGAAAAACATTTGGGATAACAGGACAGACGACTGAAGAGGAGAAGACAGTCGACGGTTCATCAGAAAAGACGACTGTAATTCCTTATACAGACGACTGTCAAAACCCTGAGATTTTCCAGAGAGTTGAGTCAACAAATTAGCTCACAAACAGACGACTGATGTAGCATTGACAGTCGACTGATCCAATGGATATTCGACTGTAAATCTAACGTAAGTCGAATGGCCAAAAAAGACATAGCAATAGATTTTGGGCAACAGACAGACAGTCAACTGATTTACAAAACACAGTCGACTGTCACTTGGACAGGCGCCTGTGAAACATTCATAAGTCGCATGAGGGAATTAAAACAGAGAAGCCCAAAACTAGACTGTAAAAGTTTGTGTATAACAGGCGACTGTAGAACAAAACACAGTCCACTGTTTTTGAGACAGGCGACTGTAAAACGTTCAGCAGTCGACTGTTATATACATGACATGCACAATCTAGTTTGAAATGAATTGGAGTCAAAGGAAGCTTGAACTAAAGACATCCTAAGACAGAAATGAAGATGTATGTGTGCTCCAACAATGTTCTACTTCTAAGCTACAAACTAGAAGAGATAAAAGAAATTTACATTGACAAACTCTCTTCTAGCCAACGCATGAGCTTGAAGTCTTCTAGGAGCTTCAATCACCATCTACGATCATCCAATCCATTTCATTTGCCTTCAATGAACTTTGAGTGTCATCCATTGCAAGTAGATCTTCATAGTGAGCTTAGGCAATGGATTAACTACAAAATAAGGGATTAGTCACAAGTATTTATGTTTGCTCATCATTAACACTAAGTAGGGAGAAGTCCAATACTCAACAATCTATTAGATCAAGTACTACCTTTTCTACATTAAATCACACACACACACACACACACACACACACACACACACACTAGCAAATAACATGTGCACATGTGCACGTGGACTGGAAAAAACGGTCGGAAAGTGGGGAAGAATAAAAAGTGTGGGTGTGTGTGGGGAGGGTCTAGGGGCAAAAATGTAAAACCCGGGGTTGTATGTACAAAATTCCCCACCTCCTCTCTTATCCCTCAAAATCTCATCTCTTATCCAATTTATCTTGTCCAAATTCTCTTATTCAATTTCTCTTGATAACCTCCCTATTTTATAGAATAGATATCTATGTATGTATGTATATGTATATATGTATATGTATATATGTATATGTATACTCTTATCCAAATTCTCTTATCCAATTTCTCTTGTCCAATTTCTCATATCCAATTTCTCTTGATAACATCCCTATTTTATAGAATACATGTATGCATATGTATGTATGTATATGTATGTATGTATATGTATATATGTCTGTATATATATGTATGCATATACTCTTTTCCAAATTCTCTTATCCAAATTCCTTTGTCCAATTTCTCGTATCCAATTTCTTTTGATAACATCCCTATTTTATAGAATATATATATATAGTAAGGACCCTGGCTATGGGGAAAACACTAGAAGGGGGGTTGAATAGTGTTTATGCAATTTAAAAAGATAGTTACACCAAATTAAATTCCTAACCAAAAATAAATGTGGAATAAAAGAGAACCCCAAAACGAAACAATGCTAACGCAAGGATGTTTCAAGGGTTCGGATTACCCAAGTCACTTCCCGACTTGTTCCCGGTAATCCTACGTCCCTACCACCCGGTTAACAACCGGATACTCAAGTTAGAACCCTAACTTGAGGTTTCCTTAAAATCTACTTGTAGCAACCCTACAAGTGAAATCGAAATACAATCGATTGACCTTGACTCCTACAACTTGGGAGCAAGCAAACCATTCTCACAAACCGAGAGTAAATCAAATAACTGAAGTTTTGAAATATGAAATTGAGCAGCACTTACAATCACATATGCCTTGAAGTAGAACTTGAAGGAGAAGTGTGTTGTGTGTTGAAAGACTCTCTTGGAAGAGAGGAAAGCCCTTTCTCTTGACTGCACCAAATGCCTAGAAGATTTCTCTTTGGTTCTAGGTTGGAGAGCAAGAGATTGAAGATTGGAATTCTAGGGCTTTAGTATTTGAGAGCTTTGATCTTGAGAGAAAGAAAGCTTAAATGATTTAGCAAAATGAGTAGTCTCTCAATGGAACAGTAGAGGCTCCTTTTATGGGTTTCCCAAACCCTTTAAACTGAATCAACAAAAACCCCTTTGAAATCCGTGAGGAAAAATTCAACGGATAGAATCTGCACCCGATACAGTCGACTGTTGAAGAACTCACAGTCGACTGTTGTATAGTGACAGAGGGTAGGTGAGAATTTATAACTGTAACTTACCACATGGATAGTTGACTGATGAGGCACAGACAGTCGACTGTTAAACCAACAGGCGACTGTAAAACCTACAACAGGCGACTGGCCGAAACAGGGTAAGTTGAGGAAATCTGATAAACGTCTGGGAGAACAAGGCAGACGACTGATGAAGAGAAGACAGTCAACTGTTAAACTAAACAGTCGACTGTAATTCCTTCTACAGACGACTGTCAAGACCCTGACATTTTCCAAAGAGTTGAGTCATCAAATAGGCTCAAAGACAGACGACTGTTGTAGCATTGACAATCGACTGTTCCATTGGACAGTCGACTGTAAATCAAACAATAGTCGACTGGCCGGATTAAACTGAGAAATAGAATTTGGGCTAAAAATAGACAGGCGACTGATTAACAAAACACAGTCGACTGATTAACAAAACACAGTCGACTGTCACTTGGACAGGCGCATGTAAATCGTTCATAAGTCGCTTGTGAGAGTTAAAGCTAAGATGCCCAAAAACTAGACTGAAAAAATTTGTGCATAACAGGCGACTGTAGAACAAAACACAGTCGACTGTTTTGAGACATGCCACTGTAAATCGTTCAACAGTCGACTGTTAAAAACATGACATGCACAATCTAGATAGAAATGAATTGGAGTCTAAGGAAGGTTGATCTAATGATATCCTAAGACAGAAATGAAGATGTGTGTGTGCTCCAACAATATTCTACTTCTAAGCTACATACTAGAAGAGAAGCAAGAAAGTTACATTTGACGAACTCTCTCTTCTTTCCAACGCATGAGCTTGAAGTCTTCTAGGAGCTTCAATCACCATCTACGATCATCCAAATCACTTCATTTGCTTTCAATGATCTTTGAGTGTCATCTATTGCAAATAGATCCTCATAATAAGCTTAGTCAATGGATTAACTTCAAATAGTGGATTAGTCACAAGTATTTATGTTTGCTCATCATTAACACCAAGTAGGAAGAAGTCCGATACTCAGCATTCTCCCCCTTTTTGATGATGACAAACAAACATAAACAAAAAGATAAATAATTATGCTTAAAGAAAACTTACTCCCCCTACATAGATGCCAATCAAGTTAGTCAAGAAATATTAGTGCATCTATATATGAAATGAAGCAAATAGTAAGATATGCATGAGTGAAATGAATCCATGAAATCTAGGATTTAAAATCCATATTCATTATATATTACTCCCCCTGAATCTAAGGCAACTTCAATCTTAGATTCAAGTGTTATTAGACTAAACATAGCACATTCATTATGAATCTGTATGTTTATTTCTCTCCCCCTATGGCATTATCCAAAAGGCGGGAGTAAAATAACAACAACAATCATGCTAAATAAGAACTAGCAACAATTAGAAGAGTCTAAAGATACATAAATCAAAAGCGCATAAAACCACATTATAAACTTAGGTGATTAGAGGATTGAGAGTCCAATATCAACATTGAGATATACGAAGGAAGAATATTGTCTCAAATCACATCACATATAGAATATAGCATACATGGAGACAATATCACAAAATTCACACAGATATGATAAACAATTACACAATGTGTGAAACTAAATGAAGAAACTGCAAGTTCATATGTGTGTGTGTGTGTGTGTGTGTATGTATATATACGAAGGAAGAATATTGTCTCAAATCACATCACATATAGAATATAGCATACATGGAGACAATATCACAAAATTCACACAGATATGATAAACAATTACACAATGTGTGAAACTAAACGAAGAAACTTCAAGTTCGTGTGTGTGTGTGTGTGTGTGTGTGTGTGTGTGTGTGTGTATGTGTATATGTATATATATGTATATGTATATATATGTATATGTATATATATGTATATATATATATATATATGTGTGTGTATATATATATACTAGTCATAACCCATGCCCTAAGGGCACGATTCATTTAAAATAGTCCCTCTTCAAAGTCTAGATCCCCAGATTTTAAACGAACAACAATAATTAAAGTGAATTACCAAAAATAATAATTAAAAAGTAATAATTGTAATTTAGTTCTTGAAAAATTTTAGTTCCCCTAAAATTTAGTTTACCTAAAGAATTTAGTTCCCCTAAAAAATTTATTAATTAGTTCCAAAATTTAGTTCACTCCCCCAAAATTTAGTTCCCATGTAGAAACATTTGGCTGGTATAAGTCCATGTTATCAGTGTCTATGCTTGAACTCTTCGTTCGTGGTGCTCTAATTTCAAATTTGATGGCATCCCCTACAATAATCTCCACTTCAGGAATTTCTCCATCCAAAAAGGGTTCAGCAAGTACTTGAGCTTATCCTAGCGGCATCCCTCTATATATCTTCTTCTCGGAAAAAATCAAACCTCAAAAAATCTATGTTATTAAAGATATCTTGTGTGCTTATATCTTGTGTGTTTTTCAGTTAATTAAATATCTATGTTATTAGATAAGTTTGTGGAGAAATTTTATTATCTGCATCCCAAAGGATTGAAATCTTGGTTTCGGTCTTGGTATCAGTCGAATATTTGTAGTATCGATATCGACAACAATTGTAAGTGTCAGAGTAATATGTATTGGAAGTATCAGACTTCATGTATCGGTTGCCTTGGCTCAAAATAGTTGTTATATTTGCAAATTGTCATCTTTAATGAGTGTATCATTTATTTCAACTTGGGCTAAGGTAGATAGTGTCATTTTTGTATGTTTAACATAAAATTGGAATGGTTTAATTCCAATTTTATTCTCTAGATGAGTCAATATGGGATCACGGTGGGGGGCATACTTAATCAGGATGGCTGGTTAGTAAAAACAAAGGCATGAACTCAAATATGTAACATCAACAAACGCATAGTACGCCGTGTTATGTAAATCAAAGCAATGGTATCCTTTGACATCGTGAATCGCTTTTATATACATTTTTAATAGACCTATGGAATATTTTATCCAAATCAGGTTACAGGCTATGAACAAAACACATCCAAAAATCGTTGTAGTGATAAAAAAGGCATATCAAGATACAAACATGAGTAATAATGTACAACGGAAAGCATACAATTTATAAGGTAGCATGCATAAAGAATAGCAAGAGCCTAAAGATATTTTAAGATATTCATAACAATCATTAGTGTTATAGTAATGTCTATGGGATGCCGATATTTTCTTTTGGTCGGCCATTTTGTTGGGATGTATTAGGAAACATTGTTTAATGCAAAACACCATGTGAAACATAAAAATCAGACACATTTTTTGCACGAATTCAAAAGTATTGATATTAAAACTAACTCGTTATTTCATTATAAAAATTTGTAATATCAATTGAAACTTAAGCTCTATATTTTAGAAATTTTCCAAATAACTATGGGAAAATCATCAAAATTGTCCAAATAGCATACAGAAAGTTATAATTTAAAGGCAGCATCCACCCTCCATACTGTCTCCCATCATATTCACAGAAGTGCTAGGCTATCGTTAGAACACGGTAACGACTAATTGTGACCCCATATTTAAAATGCAAGCAATAGCTGAATGCTTCTTGCCAAATAGGGGTTATATCCCATATAACAAACTCTAGAGATCGCTATTGACTTGAGGGGGGGATATATCCCATATAACAAACCAAAAAATATGAAACAATCCGGTTTTCTAAATATGAACCATATAACAAACTCAAGAAAAATACTTGAGTCTGGATTTATATGAACCAAATTCCAGAAAGAACAAACTCCAAAAAATATGGACTAATTCAACCAACTCCAGCAAATGAGGAAAAAGTGAAATGGGAAATGATGCTCCAGAAAGAACCGCTGCGAAATGATGCTCCGTGCTCCCCAATAGCTGCCTTGCGCCTTGTTGCCTTGTGCCTTGCGAAATGCTGTGAAACCAAAAAAGAAACGCATATTTACAAACTTAAGAAAGAACCAGCTAAATGATGCTCCTTGCTTTTTTAGCAAATAAGGAAAAGGTGAAATAAACATAACATATTCCTTTCAGAAATTTCAGAAATCGTATGAACAACCAAGAAATTTCCGAACTTTCACTTTTTCATACAGCCAAGACATTTTTAAAAAAACTTTCACTTTTTTCATCATCCAAGAAATTTCGGTAAAAACAAAACTCTGTAAATCTTAAATCAACAATTTTTTGGTCCGAACCTTTTTTTTATGATTGTGGCCATCTTTTCGTGGAAATGATGTGGAAATCACCAATTTTTTGAAATCTTTGTTGTTCAGAAATTTGTTGGGGAACAATTTGTTTGTTTGAAATCCAGACACATGATTAGAACGTGACCTATTAATCACCAGATTAACCTTCTTTTCCTTTCTATTCATTTTTCCTTTTGTTTTTAGATAATTTATTCCTCTATCTTGTCCATCCCTTAAAATGCAATCTAAATCGCATTCACAGTCAAAAGCGACTCTTTTTTCCGATGCACAAAAAAGCGACTCTTTTTGGGACCATATCACCTCCGCCCAACTCCCCCCATAACCTCATCATTCCCTAAATAAATAGGATATATGTTTTCAAAGGTTTAAAGCAATAGTTCTGGAAGTGTATGAATTTGCATCTTATTAAAAATAATTAACAGATCTTTTCGGACAAACAAACTTGAGGGTAATATTGGGAAAAAACGCCCAAAAGCAGAAGTTAAGCGGTCACGGCCCAAGGCAACTTCCTCAAGACCAGTGGTTACCAAAAGCCTTTTAGCTTGATAAGATACGTGAATCAAGCACAAAACAGCCTACTTTGCTTGAGCCTACTATCATATGGCCCATTTTTGTGTGGGTTCAAAACAAAATCCAATCAATCTTAATTTAACTAAACCACCTGTGATTTAGACTTTTTAAACTAAACCACATGGATTTTTCTCTTCACAATCCCCACAAGTGGTGTTTTACGCAAAAAGTATAGTTTGCCCCCATTCATTGTAGCAAAATCTTCACTAAGAACTTTCACTTTTTTTCGTACAGCCAAGAAATTTCGGCAAGAACAAAAACGAAACAAAAAAGAAACCTGTGGAAAAGAAACAAACCAAAAATCTTAAAACGAACCAACCCTTTGTTTTTAAACTGGGGAAATATTTGGAAGTCTTTGTTTTTAAACTGTATGAAAAAAGTGAAATATGTGAAAGCAAAAATTGGCCTTGCTGCCTTGCGTTTTAGGACCGAATCTGTGAAAGCAAAAATTGGCCTTGCTGCCTTGCATTTTAGGACCGAACCCTTTTTTATCAAAATTTTTACGAAAGAACAGGATGGGATCAAAGAACCGAACCTGTAGGTTGCAGGAACTGAACCTTTACTTGCACCTTGCTACAGAAAAGAAACGAACCAAAAAAGAAACAGCTTGCTGCCTGTTAATCAAAAAAAATTAGGAAATTAATGTTAAAGAAAAATTGTTTAATAAAAAGCCTTGCTGCCTATTAATATTTACAAACTGTATGAAAAAATTGAAAACTGTGAAATCAAAAATTGTTAAAGAAATCTTGGCCTTGCTGCCGAACCTTTAGAAATTGATGTACCTTGCTGAAGAATTGTTAAAGAAATTGCTGCTGAACCTTGCTGAAGAATTGTTAAGTAATTGCTGTCGAACCTTTAGAAATCAAAAATTTGTGAAAAAAGTGAAATCTGTGAAATCTTGGACTTGCTGCCTTGTGAAAAATTGCTACCGAACATGTAGAAATTTTTAGTTGTTCAGTTGGAGAAATTGATGTATGAAATTTTTTTAGGAAAGAACTGGATGGGATGAAGGAGCCGAACCTTTAGGTTGCAAGATGGGAAAAGTACCGAACCTTTACTTGCGCCTTGCTGCCTTGCGAACAGGTGGGAAGCTCTCGGGGAAATGACTGTTGCTCTATTGGGAAGCTCTCAGCAAGCAAGAAAATACCGGTTGCTCTTTCCCAAAAAGCCTATTGATATCCCCCAAAACAGGCTGTTGATCTCCATCTGAAAAGAAATGGGACCCACAATTCATTTAGGCTGAGTTCCAAGTAAATCTCAAAGCTTCATCTAAACCATTCATTCCCCAAGATTAAATCCTAACTCTCTTTCTATCAACCTCTTTGTCCTAGTCAGCTTGTCCTAGTCAGCCCTAGAATTCAAAAAACACTGTCAAATGTATAATAGATATATATGTAAGATCACAAGGGTACAAAATACATGAACAACACCGTGTGCATCAAAATGAACAAAATACATCATTCATCCATACATCATCACTACTACACAAAATAACATCATACATACAACACTCAAAAACTCTTAAAAAATCTAAGAGTGAGTGTCTCGAAGTGCAGCGGAGGAGGAAGATGTCTCTGGGTCAACGGGGACATCCTCTGGAGGAGCAGCAGCAGCAGCAACACCCTGAGTAGTAGATACACTAGGATGTAAAATAATCTCAGTGATGATAGGAGGTGGAGGCTGACGAGGCTGGGGTGGAACAAATCGTCTAAGGTGCTCAGGGAAAGGCATACCCTGATGCTGGAATGACAAGAAGGCCAACTCATAAAGACTAGAAACCATCTCAAACAGAATGTCATGAGAGGAAGGAGCAGAGGTAGATGGCTGATCAGCAGAAGGAACAGTGGAAGAGGACGGAACAGATGTGGATTGCCTCTTCTTAGATGCAGACTGCAGAGCCGAAGAGGACTTTGACTTAGCAAAAGCATCAAGAAGATGACCAAAAGGCAAAGGCTCGTATGGAGTCAAATCAATCCCAAAATGGCAAAAAAAACAAGTGTAAGAAGACCACCATAAGGAATGAGGGAGGAAGAAGTAGTAAACTCGACCTTGTCCATCCTATCAAGGAGGACGCCGGCCCAGTTTACAGACATGCCGGAAAAGATCGCGTACATACACCTAAGGATCTCCTGTGAAGGCTGGTCTGAAGATCCATACTTCAACAGGATGTTTGACTTCACCACAAGGTGAACAGCCCAACCTCTCCCGAGAACATGGATGACCGAACACCAGAAGAAAGAGCAGAGGGTATCTCACGAAACATGTCCCGGAAGACAGACTGATCAAGCTCATCAACATCTGAAATGGAAATATCAGCAGGAAGGGATCTAGAGGAGGGAATCCTAAGACTGGTCCCTAAAAGAGTAGGATCAATGCGAATGGGGGTCCCCTGGACGGCAGTGTCAATAACGCCAGAGGTCTCATACTCACCGCAAATGCGGTTAGCATAGACAAGCTTAACCAAAAATGGGTAAGCACGTGGGGATTCGCTACGAGAGAAGAAAAAAAGGTCAGCCAAGCGAGTAGCAGAGAGGATCTCTGATAATCTCTCAGCGGTGAAATCGTGATAAACAATGAAACGCTCTCGGAGAAGCTTGATCCCGAGGAGAGAGTGGAATTTTGCTAAACAAAGGTGTCATGGCAAATAGGAATGATAGGATCAGAGGGTGGCACAGCAAGGGTTTCTTCATCGGAGTTCGACACAGAGTGTGAAGGAGAAGCCTCAGTGCAAGGCTCATTGATGTGAATACCAACAGGCTTGCGCGGACGCTTAACAAGGGGCTCAGCATCAGATGAAGAAGACCCAGAAGAAGGAGAATATCCTTGCGAAGAGGAGCGAGAGGGAGAAACGGCTTTCTTGGTGTGGGCCTTGTAGGGTTGTTTGTTTTTGGCAATAGTTGGCTTGGAAACCCTAGCACGCTTAGGAGCAACCGCTTTCCCCTTGTTCTTGGTTTTGGGAGCCATTCATAATCAACCGATGGAATAGAAAGAAACTCATGGAAGAAACACGATAGGAAGCAAACCTACTCCGAGAGACAAAGAACAGGCACTCGACGACGCACTGGGAGACGCAATCGACAGATCGACTAGAGGAGAAGATGGAAAATCGACAGCGGAGAGATCGACTGAGAGTTCGAATCGAGGAAGACGAAGCAATTTGTCAATCGGATGAGAGAGAAACTGATCGGTCGAATCGAAGGATCTCGGTCATATATCGAAGGGGCAAATGATCTGGGCCCTTAGATTGAGAAATCGACAGCTCAGATCAAAAATATCGAACCACCACAATAGGAGACAGTCGACTGATGAACAATAGGCAGTCGACTGATTGAAGTGATAAGATACGAGCTTAAGTTGACAGAGAGTCGACTGTTGGGTAACATACAATCGCCTATCCATGAGACAGTCGACTGTATTATACGCATCAGTCGACTGACTGAGAATCAATAAAATCGATGATAAAAAACAGAGGCTATTGATGAAACGGACAGGCGTTTGATGACCAAAATGCAGTCTCCTGTAAATCCAACAGTCAACTGTAAAGTCGTCATCAGTCGCCTGGGCGAAATGTATAGTCTGTTGAAAAAGAAGATAGAGTATGGCAGTCGACTGTCGAAGGAAAGATAGTCGTCTGTCCTGGTCCAAAAATGAACAGTGAGGTTAAAATCCAGAAGATATGCACAACTCACCCTAGGACCTACACTCTAACACAAACTCCAATATCAAAAGATTAATCATTTATTACACAAAACTCTTAAGACAATCCGAAAACTCATTAAAACAACGAAATCTCAATAGGCTTTCTTAAAACCAATATATGATATATCAAATAAAGAGAGGCAACATGATGATATGAGTTCAAAAGAGGATATAACAAGTAAGTTGAACTCCTAAATCTCAGATTCACCCATAATCCATAATTCTCTACGCAACCTTATAAATGAATCTTCTTCTTTAAGAGGTTTTGTGAAGATGTCGGCAATTTGTTTTTGGGTTTCAATGTACTCTAAGATGATGTCCTTCTTAGCTACATGATCATTGATAAAATGGTGTCTCACATCTATATATTTGGTACGGAAGTGATGTATCGGATTCTTGGAGAGACATATAGCACTTTGGTTATCAACCATGAAAGGGTAAGTATCACAATTAACACCATAGTCCTTTAGAGTGGGTCTCATCCAAAGAACTTGTGCACATGCAAGACCCGCGGCAATATATTCCGCTTCAGTTGTGGACAATGATATCGAGTTCTGCTTCTTGGAGAACCAAGAAACTAGGGAATTTCCTAGAAAATGACAAGTGCCACTAGTACTCTTCCTATCGGATTTGCATCCGACAAAGTCGGCATCACTATATGAGATTAACTCATATGTGCTAGATTTAGTAAAGTAACCCATAATTTAGTGAATGATTGAGATAACGAAAGCTTCGTTTAACCGCAATCAAGTATGACTCCTTAGGTCTAGCTTGATATCTTGCACACAAGCATAAGAAAAACATGATATCGGGCCTACTAGCAGTTAAATAGAGTAAGCTACCAATCATACCTCGATACAGACGAACGTCTACATCTTTTCCGTTCTCATCCTTGTAGATGGGTTGTCGTACTCATGGGAGTTCTTTTGCATGAAGACGATTTCATCCCGAATTGCTTGATACGTGATCGGAGCCCCGAGGGTGCGAACACGCAACCGGGGCACGCGACTCGCTAGTCTTATCGCAAGCGCACGGTGTAGCGACGAGCGGGTAACGAACACGAGGAGGCCAAATGACAGTGTCTTCTTCAACTCACCTGGCTATAAGAACAGTCGAGAAATGTTCGCAATAAAGCGGTCACAGTCGTTCAATTGTATAAAAGGAATATCAAATTAATAAAGACGCCTAGGGGATAGGGAATCCCCGCTACAAACCGTATCTCGTCATTGTGATTCGTAGGTTTCATAATTGCTAGACTTGAAATTCAGGTGAACTAGTTGCAACTAAATGTTGAACCAAGCTCACGCTCTCGCGCTATTGCCGGTCTACAGCAAACCTAAGGTAGGGTCCAATCTCTTGCAAACCCTAACCTAGGCAAGCTAGCGTGAAGAACAACATCATCGTTCAATCGTATCTCGAGCCCACTCTCATGCAAACTCGAGCTACGACCTAGGTTGGGATATTTCCTACCCGTCCAATCTCTTGCAAACGGGTATTGGTATAGAATTGCAATCGAAAACCCTAGTTTCGGTCCAATCTCTTGCAAACCGATTCCGGAGAAATCCAATTGTAACCTAATTCGAATTTCTAGGGCTTCCTATCGAGTTGGGATCCAATCTCTTGCAAATCCCAATCGGTATGAATCCCTAGCTATTCGTATTAAATCAATCCCAAACTAAACCTGATCAATTCTAACAAAAATTTCACCAATTCATCACAAATTAGAAATAGGGTTCGTAGGGTTCATCCCTATGCCCTAAGACGATAAAACTACTCACAATTTATAACGAAATTCAATAGAAATTCACAAATAAAATTAATAGAATTCATGGCAATATTCAATATATCAATAAAAATGGAGTTTTTGATAGAAAGAGAGACAAATCAATGAAGAATCAATAGCATCCAACAAAATAACACTTTTCTCTCTCCCCTAAAAGCTCAATCTAATCTCCTAAAAGTAATCTAAAAAAGGCTGCAAAAAGTTCTGAAAAATCTCCCTAAACTAGGTTTAAAACTGGGGTTAAATACCCCCCAAAATCGCCCAAAAAACTGTGACGAAAATGCCCCTGTGCAGCCTCAAAATCGTAATTTACGCTACAGGCAGCGCAGCTCACTCGGCCGAGTGACAAATGTCATTCGGCCGAGTGACAAACCCTGACAAATTCCAGTAACTTCTGATTTTTGGGGGTCAGCTCCTCGGGAGTCACTCGGCCGAGTGACTTTCTTTGCTTCGGCCGAGGGGACTTCTTCACTCGGCCGAGTCGGAACTCGGGAGTCGACTGACAAATTACAGTAAGTCTGGACTTTTTGTTGTCGTCATCTTGATGCCACTCGGGCGAGTGGTGTCTCCGTGGTTCGGCCGAGTGGGCTGGCGATGCTCGGCCGAGTGCACGCTAATACTCAGTCTGTCACGTGTCCGATCTGGCCGGCCGAGCGGGCGCTCGATGGTCGGCCGAGTGACTCCTTCACTCGGCCGAGTGACATGCTCAAAATGCCCAATCTTCGTATTTTTGCTCCCTCGTCGCTCCTACGACGTTCTTTCTTCTCCCACTCCTCTCCAATAGCAAAA
Source organism: Scilla litardierei (assembly GCA_030789695.1). Classification (NCBI taxonomy): domain Eukaryota; kingdom Viridiplantae; phylum Streptophyta; class Magnoliopsida; order Asparagales; family Asparagaceae; genus Scilla; species Scilla litardierei. The sequence continues at coordinate 178,176,007 of CM061142.1, forward strand.
TTCCCCTCGAAGGAGTCACGGGTGACACTCCGGAGTGGGTGCGTCTCAGGATCACTCCAAATCGCTCGAAATCTCCTGAAATTCGACAAAAACAAGAAATCGTGAAAAGCATCGCAATATTGCCGAAAAATTGTGAAAAGCACGATTCGAGCGATCAAAATGGCATGCAATCATGCAGAAAAAAGGTGTAAAATATGGAGTGATCAATAAGCTCCCCTGTGTACTTAGTTTGATGTATGAAAGTCTCATCCTTCATTTGTCGAATTTGCAATCCAAGGAAATAGTTGAGCTCACCCATACGGCTCATCTCGAATTCATCCTTCACGAACTTAGAAAATTCTTGGCAAAGATTAAAGTAAGTAGAACCAAATATGATATCGTCTACATAAACTTGAATTAAAATGATGTCATTTTCATAATCCTTAATAAAAAGTGTTGAATCAACTTCACCCATTTTAAAACCTAAATCTAAAACAAAGGTTTTGATTCGATCATACCAATCTCTAGGAGCTTGTCTCAACCCATACAACGCTTTCTTAAGTTTGAAAACATGGTTTGGAAATTTTTCATGAATTAAACCAGGAGGTTGAGAAACATACACTTCTTCATTAACTATAACATTCAAAAATGCACTTTTAACATCCATTTGAAACAATTTGAAATTCTTATGAGATGCAAAAGATAAAAGCAAACTAATAGCTTCTAATCTAGCTACGGGGGAAAAGAATTCTTCAAAATCGATACCTTCCTCTTGCCGGTAGCCTTGAGCTACTAACCTTGCTTTGTTCCATGTGATGACCTCGTTCTCATCAGTCTTGTTCTTGAAGATCCACTTGGTCTCAATAACTTGGTGACCACTTGGAAGAGGAACGAGCTCCCAAACTTCATTTCTCTTAAATTGCATGAGCTTTTCTTCCATTGCCACTATCCAAGAGCTATCCCCACATGCTTCTTGGATGTTCTTTGGCTCAATGGTAGAGACAAATGCACAATGAGAGAATTCTTCAATTCTAGACCTTGTTCGAACACCCACACCAATATCTCCAATAATTTGGTCATGTGGATGGTTGCGAACGGTTGGGTAAGCTTTGGGTATTCCTGCATCACTTGGAACATCTTCAACAATCTCATTAGTAGTGTTAGTCTCAATAAAAGAATCATTAATCTTAACGTTACTAAGAGAATCACATATAGCATCTACACTATCATCGATAACATGAGGGGAATCAAAATCTTCATAAAATGATACGTGTAGTGATTCCTCGATCGTTGAAGAGGGTTTGTTGTATATCCAGTAGGCTTTACTACGTGTGGAATATCCAACAAAAATTCCTTCATCGGATCTTGGCTCAAATTTATCTAAGTTACCAAAGGTGTTCTTGATAAAACATTTTGAACCAAAAACTTGAAAATACTTAACTTGAGGCTTTTTGTCAGAAAATAACTCAAAACAATTTTTGTTCGTTCGGGGTCTCACTAGGATCCTATTGATCACATAACATGCCGTGTGCACCGCTTCTGCCCAAAATTGTAGTCCAAGATGACTATCATGGAGCATGGTACGAGCACACTCAATAAGAGTCATATTCTTTCTCTCTACAACACCATTTTGTGGTGGTGCACGAGGAAAAGAGAAATTGTGAGTTATCCCGGTGTCATCACAAAACTTTGTAAAAGACTCATTCTCAAATTCTCCTCCATGATCACTACGGATAGTGATAATGGTGGATCCTAAGAGATTCTGAATCTTCTTAGCAAATATAGTAAACTTTTCATAAGCTTCATTCTTATTAGTTAAGAATGAGACCCAAGTAAATCTAGAGAAGTCGTCAACGACAACTAATCCATAATGAGCATTGCCTAAAGAAGCGGTTCTGTTTGGCCCAAACAAATCTAGATGAAGTAGTTTTAGGGGCCTCTTAGAAGCAATGCCTTCTTTAAGCTTGAAAGATGATTTACTAAGTTTACCTCTTTGACATGAATCACAAAAGTTTTTCTTACTAAAAGCAATTTTTGGAAAACCTTTGACTAGATCATGCTTAGCTAACTTATATAAGTGCTTGAAATGAACATGACCAAAACGGCGATGCCATAATAGTTGTTCATTTGTATTAGCAACTAAGTAATGTTCTATGGTTTTAGGCAAGCTTAAATAATAAATATTTTACGCCTAATACCGGTAAATAAAATATGTGAATTAGAATCGACAATTTTACACAATCCTTCTCCAAATTTAACCTTGTAACCTTTGTCACAAAGTTGACTAATGGAAATGAGGTTGTGACACAAGCCACTAACTAGAAATACATTAGTAATTAAATATTTGGATGAGTTTCGACTATACCTACTCCAATGATGGTTCCCTTTTGGTTACCTCCAAAAGTGACCGTTGCACCATCATTGATGCTAATCACTTCGGAGAGCAATGAGGGATCTCCCGTAATGTGTTTGGAGTAACCACTGTCGAGAATACATCCTTTCCTTTTAGAGCTAATTTGACCTTTATTGCTCTCTTTCTTTCTCTTGGGTACCTACATAGTATACCATAAGCTCATGGTATCCAATTTTTGTTGGGTCCAAGGGGACTAGCCCTTTGGAAGCCAAATCCAAATGGACTTACACTTCCCAACATAATTACCATTATTAATAACATCATGAAAATAGGAATCAACATAGGCATTCCTATCATTTAAGCTAGTGTTCTTAAGACCCCAAATGGTGTAAGTTTTGGGAGTCCTTTTCCTAGTTGCATGCATAGTTGTTAGATATCTATGTGGTGCATGCTTCTTAGGAACATGGGTTATAGCATAAAAATGAGGTGGTGTATATGCATTGGACATATGAGGGTTGTATGCATGCTTGGGAACATGCATGTTGTATGAAACATACGGGTCATACATGACATGTGGAGGTGTGCATACATGTAAGAATGATGTGTATGAGCATATGGGGGTGTATAGGAGCACGTACATGAGTATTTCACATGTGCAGATTTGTACGTGTCCTGGGTGTGGAGCATAGAAAGTGTCATGAGTATCCACTTGTAAAGTAGGAGATTTCCTATGTGGATGTAGGTTGGTCTACATGTAAGCATGGCTTCTCTTTTGGTTTCCACCCTTAATGGGTCTCATGCCAAAAAGAAGAGACGATGAAGTGGTGACTTTCTCGGTAGATTTGCTATTTATAGTGTCTTTGACACCACTTGTGGATGCACCGGAGAATGGCCTCACAAAGTCTACAGTGACACCACTATAGGAGGTGCGAGCATTGGATGCATTTGCTTCCACAAAACTAAGACCAACACGATGTGTGGCCGAAAATTGGTTTGCTAGAAAATCGTCCAATTGTCCGTTTCCCTTATTACATCTCAGAATACGGGAGGACATAAGTTCATATTTCTCCTTAAGAGAAGAAATTTTAGTATCCAAGGTGGACACCCGTGCTTTGAGCTCGTGCACTTGGGTTTTAAGAGAATAATTCTTTAAACCCAATTGTGTGTGTGTCATGAAACTAGATCACTATTATCATTAGGATGTGTTTGATCTAGTTGAGATTTGAGAGTGTTCACATCATTTCTCAAAGTGACATTTTGAGAAGCTAAATTCGCTTTCTCAAGGGTTAAAGTATCAACAATGGTGTCATTGTTGATAATGCATGGAATGGATGGATTGCTAACAGATTGTTTCTTTAACCTAATATATCTAAGCATTAAAGATTGATACTTAACAAATAATTCTTCATTAGCAATACGCAATTCATCTATAGTTACCTTGGTTTCATCCATGTCGGAATCACTCTCATCGGAGAGTGGATCTTCCCGGGCCATGAAGCACATGTTGGCGCTTTTACCCTTCTCATCATTAGAATCACTTGACGAGTCTCCACTTGAATCGTCGAATGTACCTACGAGTCCTTTCTTTTTATCTTTCTTATTCTTGTCGGACTTGTGGTACTTCGGAGCCTTCCACTTCTCTTTGTTTCGGAGCATTGGGCAATCCTTCTTGATGTGCCCTGGCTTATTACACTTAAAGCAAAGAGAGAAAGAGTTATTAGTAGAATCAAATATATTCTTAGAGGGAAATTTACCTTTGTGAAAGAAGCGTTGGAACTTCTTCGCCATTTGAGCCATTTCCTCTAAGTCCATGTCATTTTCGGATTCTTCGCTATCGGAGGATAAAGAATTAGCCTTGAATGCTAAAGCTTTCTTCTTGGCCTCTGAAGGATTCATCATAGCTCGAATATTCAATCGGTTATCCCGTCTTACTTTGTAAGACATGAGAGTGCCGATGAGATTCACGACAGTGTAGTTCTTCAAGTTGTTGACCTCCTCAATGGCGATAGCTCTTCGTTCCCATTTGGAGGTCATCCCCATTATGATCTTTCTCACCTTCTCTGGTTGGGTGTATGTTTGCCCAAGCGCTTCCAGTTCATTGGTGATGTCGGTAAAATGCATGTACATTGATTCTATGCTCTCATTTTCCTGCATGTGAAACATACCGAAATTTTGCACTGCAACATATAGTTTAGAAATTTTTATCTTGTTCGTTCCCTCATGGATAACGACGAGATGGTTCCAAATTTGATATGCACTCTTACATGTGCAAATCTTGTTGAACTTATTCGGGTCCACCGCACAATGAAGAGCGTTCATTTCTTTTGCGTTGTTGACTTCGGCGGACTTCTCGGAAGCCGTCCATTTTTCAAAATCCTCTTTGGTGGGCTCGACGTATTCCTTGTGGAGGGTTCTCCAAAGGGAGGCACTCATTAGGAACGTCTCCATCCGGCATTTCCAATAGCCTAAGTTCGTACCATTGAAACGTGGAGGACGCATTGTGGATTGACCTTCAAATAGAGTGAACACTCCATCACGATCGTGATTGTTGTACGAATACGGTGGAGGAACATTGTTGTTTGCCATAGCTATAAACCAGTGCTCCGATACCAATTGTAAGGACCCTGGCTATGGGGAAAACACTAGAATGGGTTGAATAGTGTTTATGCAATTTAAAAAGATGGTTACACCAAATAAAATTCCTAACCAACAATAAATACGGAATAAAAGAGAACTCCAAAACAAAACAATGCAAACGCAAGGATGTTTCAAGGGTTCGGATTACCCAAGTCACTTTTCGACTTGTTCCCGGTAATCCTACGTCCCTACCACCCGGTTAACAACCGGATACTCAAGTTAGAACCCTAACTTGAGGTTTCCTTAAAACCCACTTGTAGCAACCCTACAAGTGAAATCGAAATACAATCGTTTGACCTTGACTCCCAGAAATTGGGAGCAAGCAAACAACTCTCACAAACTGAGAGTAAATCAAATAACTAAAGTTATGAAATATGAAATTGAGCAACACTTACAATCACATATGCCTTGAAGTAGAACTTAAAGGAGAAGTGTGTTGTGTGTTGAAAGACTCTCTTGGAAGAGAGGAAAGCCCTTTCTCTTGATTGCACCAAATGCCTAGAAGATTTCTCTTTGGTTCTAGGTTGGAGAGCAAGAGATTGAAGATTGGAATTCTAGGGCTTTAGTATTTGAGAGCTTTGATCTTGAGAGAAAGAAAGCTTGAATGATTTAGCAAAATGAGTAGTCTCTCAATGGAACAATAGAGGCTCCTTTTATAGGTTTCTCAAACCCTTTAAACTAAATCAACAAAAACCCCTTCGAAATCTGTGAGGGAAAATTCAACGGATAGAATCTGCGCCCGAGACAGTCGACTGTTGAAGAACTCACAGTCGACTGCTGTACAATGACAGAGAGTAGGTGAGAATTTATAATGGTAACTTACCACATGGACAGTCGACTGATGAGGCACATACAGTCGACTGTTGAACCAACAGGCGACTGTAAAACCTACAACAGGCGACTGGCCGAAACAGGGTAAGTTGAGGAAATCTGAGAAACGTCTGGGAGAACAGCACAGACGACTGATGAAGAGAAGACAGTCGACTGTTAAACTAAACAGTCGACTGTAATTTCTTCTACAGACGACTGTCAAGACCCTGACATTTTCCATAGAGTTGAGTCATCAAATAGGCTCAATGACAGACGATTGTTGTAGCATTAACAATCGACTGTTCCATTGGACAGTCGATTGTAAATCCAACAATAGTCGACTGGCCAGATTAACAGAGAAATAGAATTTGGGCTAAAGATAGACATGCGACTGATTAACAAAACACAGTCGACTGTCACTTGGACAGTCGCCTGTGAATCGTTCATAAGTCGCATGTGAGAGTTAAAGCTAGGAAGCCCAAAAACTAGACTGAAAAAGTTTGTGCATAACAGGCGACTGTAGAACAAAACACAGTCGACTATTTTGAGACAGGCGACTGTAAATCGTTCAGCAGTCGACTGTTAAAAATATGACATGCACAATTTAGATAGAAATGAATTAGAGTCTAAGGAAGGTTGATCTAATGATATCCTAAGAAAGAAATGAAGATGTGTGTGTGCTCCAACAATATTCTACTTCTAAGCTACATACTAGAAGAGAAGCAAGAAAGTTACATTTGACGAACTCTCTCTTCTTTCCAATGCATGAGCTTGAAGTCTTCTAGGAGCTTCAATCACCATCTACGATCATCCAAATCACTTCATTTGCTTTCAATGATCTTTGAGTGTCATCCATTGCAAATAGATCCTCATAATAAGCTTAGGCAATGGATTAACTGCAAATAGGGGATTAGTCACAAGTATTTATGTTTGCTCATCATTAACACCAAGTAGGGAGAAGTCCAATACTCAACATATATATATACATATATACATATATATATATGTATATATTATATACCTATATGCATACATATACATATATATATGTATATATATACATATATATACATATATGAGGAGGGATCAAATGACCCCCAAAAATAACCCCCTATCAAAAATCCTATGCCCCCCATTTTTTCGGAAGATCCGAACCGTTCATCTTGATCTCCACCCTCTAAATACATGACCCACCAATTTTCAACCCGATCCCATGTGTTTTGCTCGTTCATCAACCATTCGCAAAAGTTCTGTTCATGCGAAACCGTTAAATTTGGGTCGGATGGATGAATGGGCAAAACACATGGGATCGGGTTGAAAATTGGTGGGTCGGGTATTTAGAGGGTGGAGATCAAGATGAACGGTTTGGATCTTCCGAAAAAATGGGGGGCATAGGATTTTTGATAGGGGTCATTTTTAGGGGTTATTTTTGGGGGTCATTTGATCTCTCCTCTACATATATATATGTATACATATATCTGTATATATATATACATATATATATACATATCTATATATATATATATGTACTAGTCATAACCCGTGCCCCAAGGGCACGGTTCATATAATATTTCTCCCCTCGAAATCTTGGACCCCTAATTTTAAATGAACAATAATTAAAGCGCAATAATTATGCGGCACACCTCAAAATCATAATTCTCGCAAAATTTAGTTCTCCTCAAATAATTTAGTTTTCCTCAAAAATTTAAAAAGTTTAGTTCACCTCAAAATTTAGTTTGCCTAGAAAATTTTGTTCCCCTCAAAATTTAGTTTTCCTAGAAAATTTTGTTCCCCTCGTTGTTTGTTTAGTACCACACAAAATTTTTAGCCTCTAGTATTTAGTTCCCACCAAAAATTTTAGACAAATTTAGTTCGTCTTCCCTACATTGTTTAGACAATTTTTCTATGTTGAAAATGATAACTAATTGTGTAATACATATGGACTTGAAAGACATTGTTTGTATAATATCCTGTTTGCAGCTTAATTCATTAACCGTGACATTTGGCCTGGATTTGTAAGCTTCTCATCACACTTCAACTGAACTGACAAAAAAATAGAAGAGGTTCTTCTTCAAAATTCATCACATATTTTATCGAAATTACTTTTCTTTTTAATATGAAATGTTTTGAGTCTTTGAACTTGATGATCTCAACAAAAATCTTTTCTGCTTGTCTCGTGTGTACTTGATTTTCTATGTCCCTATAACCCTCTAAAAATGTGGTTTACTATTAGCTGTCATATGAGAGCTGTGGAATAGTATTGAGGTAGGCTAGTTTTTTTTGAATTTCTTGTTGTGGCAATCAACTAATAATTTTTACAATAACACATAAGATATTGTAATGAATTGGTATTACACTTCCTACAAAATATGAAATAGACTAAAAAACAAATGGCGATCAAATATTCACATAGCTCCGCTTGTTAACAGTTTTTCAAATGATAATCATTTGCAACTTTACCTTACACAATCCATTGTTCTGTGAAATTTCCAACTAATGTTCGATGTGTTGTCTGAAATGCATGGAAACTTACATACAATATGCATGTACAAACTCCGCCAGATCAGTCTATAATTCACTCAAGACATGCCTTAATAAACGCATGATAACATATTGAAGCAGAAATAAAACATTCAAAAAATGCACGATACTCATACGTGGTAAATGATCCGCTCCAATATTATGATGTGCGTTAGGCCCTTTGCAGGAAAGAGTGGGGAGACTTTCTTTTTTTCTTAATTAGATTTAATTTTTTAAAAAGGCATATCATTAAATAAAGCATCATTTACCGTCCATACTATAAACTTCGGGAAAAGTATATGAAATATACAACTTACAGCTACGCAAAGTGAATCATTACAGAACAAAACCAAACTTAGCCTTAACTCAACAAAGATCCAACACATTACAATTTCAGACACTTTAAAGTTAAAATTAACATTTAAACACATACAATTTTTTTAGTAATCCACTCACAATTTCAACCAAAAAGCAAAACAAAACTCAACCCGATCCGCTTCTCAACGCTCCCTTGCTTGACCTTCAAGCCGTCCCTCCTGTCGCATGTTATGGCTTTGTCATCAGCAATAACTCAAGAACATTTCTCTGCTCATTCATGACACTAGATATTGGTAGGTGATATGGCTACATGTAGTGCTTCTTTCACAGCTTGCATCTGCACATGACGTATTGGTACCCAGAGCTTAGTATGCTTTCAAAAACATTGCAACTTAAGTCGAGGTCCAAAGCCATTGGAAAACAATTGAGGGGTATGTAAACATAAGAAAATGCAATCAAGCAAGTATCAACTATGAAAGCCATATTTGTTGATGCAAGAGGTGAGAAATTCGAAGGCTAAAATAATTTCTATGAACTTTCTATGAATTAATATACAAAAAGGTTAGTTCTGTAAAATGATTTTCTATAATATTTTTCTGCAAGATTGATCTAAAGGATAATAGCAATCTATAAAGCCAATCCAATCACATTCCATTCAAACACAAATTTGGACTCTATAGAAACCTCCAGTTATTATAAGTGGATATGATTTTTCAAAATTGATCTAGAAACACAAATGCACCACGATTCATGCAACTCTTACTTCTTAGTAAAATAGTAGGTAAGTACCTCTTGTTCATGTCGACATCAACCTTCTTGCAAACAATGTTGGCAAATCTGTGTCCAATACCCTTGATCGAGGTCAGGGCGAACATGATCGTCTACTTCCCATCAACAAAAACAGATGGAAAAACAAATCAACAAAAACAGAAGAATGTGCTGAAAAAAATGAAGAATGTACTGAAAACCTTCGTTCACGATCAAAGCCTGTGCAAAATTTAGAGGAAAAACAAATCAACAAAAGCAGATTGAAAAATTAGATTCAATTAAAGAAATTAATGATAAATATTTGATTTTGACCGACCATGGCTGCAACATAGGGCTTCTTTCTTCTTTGCCCTCCGGCCCTGTGTTCTCTTTTTGTGATCCAGAAATATTTGATTTAGTTCGATTTTTGTGATGATAAGAGAATAACAGAAAATGAGATTTTTGTGATCCAGAAACCGATTGGATTTTTGCTCAAAGTAATATTCCATCATATCAATAAATATTCGATTTTTGTGATCCAAAAATAGAAGCTAAGGGGAAAAAATCACTCACCTTAGTATGTCAGCCACACACACAAAATCATTTTTAGATATAAAGCCTGTTAAAAATTAAGTTACCATGCATATTTATCAATGGAGAAAGATTGCAAAAGAGAATGACCATGAGACTCATAAGAAACCATTGGTTTCCTTATTTTGATGGTTTCATTATGGACAAACGATGCCATAAAGTAATATTGAGAACAACAATTTACATAACCAAATTAGACCAATTGGTAAATCATGATAAAAATTGTTTGCATATCCTCTGCCTTCTCTAATCTACTAAAAAACCCAGCCAATTTTCTGTTAAAGAAACTCTATTTTATGTTGTATTAACGCTAACAAATTTAATATCGAGATCAATAATTTGAGTAAAACTACTTGCATTTGAGAACTTCAAAACATATAACTACTAAAATCATAGACATAGTCACAAATTAAAGCTTTATTAACCCCAAATCTTTAGCAACCCACAATTAAGGCTTCATATCACGCATACCAATTGTCAAGGTTTTTGCCAAATAATAACATAAAAAGAAGAGAACATTGTTCTCACAATAATTTTCTATCTTCACACCTCCATAGTAACCTTTAGTTCTAACACCTCAATGATAAAACACTGAAGTTGAGATTGATCAAAATCAAAGGACTTCAAAGGACCTTTTGCTTCATCTTTTATTGTATATTAAAGATGTTTTTCTTTTGTATCATTGAGATGTTTTTTTACTCATAAAGAAGGCATAAAACTTAATCTTGATATACAAATTTGCAATGTAAATTGAATTTTTTGCAACTTAATCACCAACCTTATTTGTGCTCCCTGGAACCTTCAAAATCCAAGATAATGCTCTCAATTATTTGCTCACTGAAAGAAATTAAAAAGCAGGAAAATTTATAATGTTTACTGAAAATATATATTCGATTCTTTTACATGTTTGAGGCTTCTACAACATGAGCATCCTTAAATTTAGATAAAGAAGGATTGTGACCATAATCGATTTGTGAAAGTAATGCCACAATTTTCATTAATTTGTGAACAATTCAAATAGATACAAAACTGCATGGTCTGATAACAATTGATGTTTCACTAATAAGGAAGGTTACATCAACCGCAATAAATGAATGTGCTACAAATAAGGAAGTTAATCAACATGATGTTTCACTAATGCAATTTAATCTTTTCATTGCAAAAATTGAATATCAGAAAACAAAGGCTAGAGGAACCAAGTGATTCTAGAGAATTCATTTTATCCTATCAATATCTGAAAACAAAGGAAACGCGATCAACCAAGTGCTTCCAGTGAATTCATTCTATCCCACGAATATATGAACTGCCCACCCAATAAAATGAAATGAAAGAAAGAAAATGTTATAGAAGTTGAATGGGAAAGAAAAATATCAGTGCTTGATGACAACAAATAGAGACGGACAAATGGGGAAAAAAGACTTTTAATTTGAATGTGACCCAACTGAAAATTTTTCCATAAAAAAGGATACATGATAGTTATCTCCCCACCAATCGAGCATATAGAGCCCCATTATGACATTGTATCAATCTTTCGGCTGATGGTATTAATCCTTGCATCCTTTCTACATTGAGATATAGAAAGAGAAACAAACTGTTATAGAGAGAGAAAGACAGCAGACATATGAGAATTGAGATGAGCTTTAAGTCCAAATTTGTATATATATATATTCCCCCCCAAAAGGTAAGTTTCAGTTTACTCATAAAAAATCTCTCACCTTCAAGTTTCAACCATAACCAATTCTCTTCCCTTAAAATGACTATTGGGAAAGCCATTAGGGCATTAGCCGCCAAAATGCAATGATAACTCTTGATTCTTGAGAGACTTTATCCCAAACAGAAAAAGCAATGAAAATTGGCTATGAAGCTAGACACTTGGACTTCAAATTCAAACACACAAACAAACAGAAAAGGCAATGAAACTTTTATAGCAAACTCTAGCCCAAATCCAACAGAAAAATGAAAAAACAACAAACAAATAATGTTACCTTTCAATAATTTGAGTAAAAAAGATGTTAGAACCACTGAAATAATTTGAGTCATTTGCGAGATGAGTATTTCAACAAAATTGGGTTAAGGGCGTGTTTAGCAAGCCTTAGTGGAGAAATCAAGAAGGTGTTGCATAGTATGTTAACATGCAAGTAGAACCCTACGAAAATATCGATGATAAAAACAATAACCTCAAATATTAACACCAATTCAAGATAAACACAAATATCGTATCATTCTCCTTCACATTGGTATCGGCAACATGAATCACATTCAATCACGAAATGGATTTTTCCAACTCCAGAATCTACCAAAACCCAGATAATCAATACAAAAAAATCAAATATTTCGACAAAAAAACTCAGAGGATCTCACTTGCCTTCAAATAATCAAACATTGTATCAAAGTTGTTGCCTTTATTGAATCTAGCAGCTCAACCCCCCGAAGTCAAATAGACTCTAGATGGAGTTCTCAATATGATCTTTGCTTGGGTTGATCTTCGGGATACCTGAAACAAACAGGTCAAGTGCACATTAAATTACATCCAAACTAATAAAATCAATTGAAGTTCATGTTAAAGCTATCAGCTATCTTTGAGAAATTGGGATATCACATAAGCACCACTGCAACTTTGAGAAAAAGAGCTCATTCTCGTGGAACTACAATTTTATACCGATGACCCCAAAGATTGATACTTTAGCTCAAAAGGGGATGTGTTGAAGACGATGGCGAATATCACGATCCCTAACCGCAGCAGCAAGACCCACATTTTAAAGTATACAATATCATCTGTCTACACCATTTTTCCATCATTGAAAAGTTCTTATTCTGCGTATTGTGAAAAAAGTAACCATATAAGTGCAACACAGGTTACAGACCTTAAGCAGTCATTGGACAACATGGAGAAAGAAAGAGACTTCTACTTTGCAAAGCTGCGGGATATTGAAATCCTTTGCCAAAAGCCCTGAGCTGGAGCACCTTCCGGTATGATTGTCTTCTACAATAATTATTTGAACACCTGATTTCCTACGTGATCACTGCTCATCTATATGCATTGATATACAAGCACACATTATCTATTGTTATGTCCATGCTGTTGACTGTTTCTCCTATGATGGTTGTACCTCCAATTTTCCACACAACTTGACCACCCGTCTACCAACACTGATATGCACACACGTGGTCAATTTGATAAATAATTGTGCACATGTATGTTGATGATAAGAAAACCTGCATCATGCGTTTGAGAGCAAATTTATATTACCCAAAGACTTCTTGGGGAAAACTGATAAATGCCCAAAGATTCAACGGTCCTCAGAATTCGGAAAAAGTTCGTTGAATGATATGAATGATTCTTTACTCTGCATGCTATATTTGGATGATAGATGGCAACTAACCTGTAAAGCACAGCCCACATTTTAAAAATGTAAAAAAATATTATTACAAACAAAATTTAAGTAGTGGAAGATGAAAGGGTTTAAAGAAAGTTGAATTAACAACTCTGTGCGTGCAATTTCTCTGAACACATATGACAACCTGTATTCCTCCATACAATTTACACTTAAAAAAGCCCAAAAAACGTAGACAATTAAGTAATTAATTACCGATAGTTTTAGACATCAACCGAGAAAATGGAGATCTGCTGGAACTTGATCGCTCCCAAGACCTCAAATCCACCGCCGTTCCTGATCTTGCTCCGATCAAAAGACAGATAAATCAAGATAAATAAAGCACAGCCCACATTTTAAAAATGTAAAAAAATTATAATTACTAACATAATTTAAGTAGCATCCTCCTCCTGTCGCTCGGATCCTGATCACGCCACGCTCCGGCCATCTCGTTCGGTGAGCTTTGGGGGAGGGAGGGAGAGAGAGCGGCGTTGGTGTTGGGGGGCGGAGAGTCGAAGTCACCGGCCTTCCCCGTCGCCACTTTCTTCACCGCCACGCTCTGGCCGATGTGTTTGTTTTGGGAAGAGATGAGCCTCGGCATTTTCAAATTTTTGGTTTAAGCTGTGTTTGTTTTGGGAAGGGAAGAGATAAAGTTAAAGCTTTTTCAAATTTTGGTTTTCCCCCTCTAAACAAATTTCCCCCCAAAATTCAAGTTTTTTCATCTCAACCATTCATTCATCATCAAGATTAAATCCCAACCAACCCTTATACAAAATTCAAAACCCAATTTCTCATCTCCCAATTTCTCATATTCAATTTCTCTTATACAAAATGTTGTAACCAACAAAATTTATTACCCAATTACCCAAATTCTCTTATCTCTTATCCAATTTCTCTTATCCATATTCTCTTAACCAAATTCTCTTATCCAAAAACTCTTATCCAATAACCCATGATAACATCCTTATTTTATAATATAGATATACTAGTCATAACCCGTGCCCATAGGGCACGGCGAAGGTCGTCTCCCGAGTGCGAAACCGAGGAGGACAGTCAGTGCACGGGTGAAATGGTGACATGATAATCATCTCCCAAATGCATTTTTATTCCTCCAATTAAGACATTTTTTTCAAATGGGAGATCATTATTTTTGGCATTCAGAAAGGTAGCTTGTTATCTTTCCTATACAACCATATCAAAGAAAATCTAACCTTAGGGAATTGTGGTGCTATCTGTATGTTTCCGCCCAACGTTTACTGTAAACTACCATTAAAACAGGATTGGAAAGAAATTATATCAATTAAGCGTGTGTCCTCTTAATTGAGCGATATCAAATCGTGGCATGTTTGGCATCAATTAGAATTAGAATAATGTGAAATCCCCACGCACAACTCACAATTAAAAAAATTGAGCGATATCCCCACTCACAACTCCCAATTAGAATTGGAAAGAATTGTGTCCTCTTTGGCATCAAGCTTGTTGAATTATCTTTGTTCTTGGTTGCATGTCTAATCTGGATATAAGTGTGAGCAGTCTGTCACAATCTCTATCAATTAAAAATAACCTCCAGCAAGAAGTTTTTTGTCGCATTTTTATGTTTAGTTGACATGAAATGGAAATTTTTTATGTTTAGTTGATTTTAATCCCTTTGGAACAGTTCACTTTGGAACAAAATCAGTTGGAACTCAATCCGGTAAATGAAAAATGCCCTTTGGAACTCAATCATCAAAAATTTGAAACTCAATCTGCCTATTGAAACTCAATTTGTCGAAGTCTGTGTACTTTAGATAGGGTAACCCATGCACAGTCATAATGCTAATGATAATGGTAAGCTGCTAATCCTAAACAGTTTATTATAATGATAATGATAATGCTAATGCTAAACTGTTTAACAAATTAGACCGTGTTCACCTGGGCTAATCCTAAAAAATAATTGGATCGTGTTCATTTGCACGGTCCTAAACGAATAATGCTAAACTGGTAATCAAAGGGCACTTTTCATTAGCATTATTAAATGAGGACCATGCAAATCAACACAGTGAATAATTCAATGAGGACCATCATAAATGATTCAAATAATTAAATTAATGCTGAGGAACCATCATAAATAAAGTGCTTATTAAATTAATTAATGCTGAACTGGTGCTTATTAAATTAATGCTAAACTGGTAAAAAGTTTCAAATAATTCATTGGCACGGTCCTAAATAAGGTCAGTAACTTTAAGAATGAAATTAACTGGGGAACTACTAGGGAACTACATAAAAATGACATTTCCTCTACCCAAAAAAATGTAGAGTAATTCACCTAAACAGACAAATGCCAAAAAATGAAACCCAAACACTCAAAAGGTCAGTTACTTTAAGAAAGCGTTGATTTCGAACATGAAAAACAAATGCCAAACATTGATTTCAAATGTCAAAAATTAACCAAAAAATGTCAAAAATTAACCGAAACCCTAGGGATCAGAAATTAATGAATGAAATTGTGAGAGAGAGAGACAGAGAGGAGAGTACTAGAGGACGTCTTGAATCGAGGACGTCGCAGATGAGTTACGTTTGTGGGATGAAGGTTGAAGGATGAAGAGAACAGTTTGTTAGTGGGAATTGAAGACAACAGGTTGTTGTTGGGAATTGTTGAGAACTTGTAAATGAGGGTACGGGAATTGAAGACAACAGGTTTTTATTTTTTAGAACCGTTCCTTTTCAAAACAGTCGTAGGATCCAAAGTTAGAACCGTTTTTTTTTTCAAAAATCAGTTTTAAATAATTGTGTGTGAGTAGATTATCCTAGTCATAATTTTGGAGACACGTAGGACAAAATTGAGACACGTAGGACAAAACTGCCATATAGGACAAAGGTCATGCATTTTATAATAGATATCACTCAAAATCTCATCTCTTGTCCAATTTCTCTTGTCCAATTTTTCTTATCCAATTTCACTTGATAACATCCCTCTTTTATAATATAGATATCTCTTATCCAATTTTTCTTGTCCAATATCTCTTCTCCAATTTCTCTTGATAACACCCCTCTTTTATAATATAGATATCTCTTATCCAATTTCTCTTGTCCAATATCTCTTATCCAATTTCTCTTGATAACCTCACTCTTTTATAATATAGATATCTCTTATCCAATTTCTCTTGTCTAATATCTCTTATTCAATTTCTCTTGATAACATCCCTCTTTTATAATGTAGATATCTCTTATCCAATTTCTCTTGTCCAATATCTCTTATCCAATTTCTCTTGATAACATCCCTCTTTTATAATATAGATATCTCTTATCCAATTTCTCTTGTCCAATATCTCTTTTCCAATTTCTCTTGATAACATCCCTCTTTTATAATATAGATATCTCTTATCCAATTTCTCTTGTCCAATATCTCTTATCCAATTTCTCTTGATAACATCCCTCTTTTATAATATAGATATCTCTTATCCAATTTCTCTTGTCCAATATCTCTTATCCAATTTCTCTTGATAACATCCCTCTTTTATAATATAGATATCTCTTATCCAATTTCTCTTGTCTAATTTCTCTTGATAACATCCCTCTTTTATAATATAGATATCTCTTATCCAATTTCTCTTGTCCAATATCTCTTATCCAATTTCCCTTGATAACATCCCTCTTTTATAATATAGATATCTCTTATCCAATTTCTCTTGTCCAATATCTCTTATCCAATTTCTCTTGATAACATCCCTCTTTTATAATATAGATATCTCTTATCCAATTTCTCTTGTCCAATTTCTCTTGATAACATCCCTCTTTTATAATATAGATACCTCTTATCCAATTTCTCTTGTCCAATATCTCTTATCCAATATCTCTTGATAACATCCCTCTTTTATAATATAGATATATGTATATATGTATATATATATGTATATATATACATATATATCTATATATATGTATATACACATATATATATATACACATATGTATATATATACACACATATATATATGACAAGTTAGTGTTAATCTTTATTAATACATATATATACTAGTCATAACACGTGCCCGCGGGCACGGTTCATTTAAGATTTCCCCCGTGAAATCTTTGTTCCCTAAAAAATTATTTATACAGCCAATATTTAAAAGAACAACAAATTAGCATAAAAATATTTAGTGATACGGGCACCTTTGGTATGGGTGCCTTCGATGCGGAACAACAAATATGGTACGGACGCCTTCGGCGTGGAACAACAAATTCGGCACGGGTGCCTTCAGCGTGGAACAACAAATTAGCGTAAAAATATTTAGCGGCACGTGCACCTTCGGTACAGAACGACAAATACGGTGAGGGCGCCTTCGGCGTGGAACAAAAAATTCGACGCAAGCGTTTTCGGCGTAGAACAACAAATACGACGCGGGCGCCTTCGACGGGGAACAACAAATTCGGCGCAAGCGCCTTAAGTGCGGAACAACACGCGAGCGCATTAAATGCGGAATAACAAATACGGCGCGGGCGCCTTCGACGTGAAGCAACAAATTTGGCCCGAAACAACATATACGGGACATGCGCTTTTGGCGTGAAACAACAAATTTGGCCCGGAACAATAAATTCAGCGTGGGCGCCTTCAGCTCGGAACTATAAATTCATCGTAGAACAAAAAATTCGGCTAGGGTGCCTTCAGGACGAAACAACAAATGCGCTTTCGGGCGGACGCCATCGGCGTAGGCGCCTTTGGCGCGGAACAACAAACGTAGGCTATTTTTCGGTAAGTGTATTAACTTAATTTTTTTTACGTTAATTTGTTGTTTTGCTAAATTTTTTTACGCTAAATTTTTTGCTTTACTTAATTTAATGGATCATGCTTCACCACAATCTTTCCCAAGACACTTTTAATTTCGAAATTTTGGTTCCCAAGACACTCCCCCCATTTAAGTTTTTGCACTAAACTTTTCACAAAATCCTATCTCAACCATTGATTTACCAAGATTAGATCTCAGTCACTTTTTATCTTGTCCTAGTCAGTCCTATAATTCATCTAAGATTTCACCCGCGAAATCTGTTTCCCGAAAAATTATTTCCACAGCCAAAATTTAACAGAACAATAAATTAGCATAAAAATATTTAGCGACACGAGCACCTTCGGCGCGGGCATCTTCGGCGCGAAACAACAAATTCTGCACAGGCGCCTTCGACGCAGAACAACAAATTCGGCGTCGAACAACAAATTTTGGCTGCTGCGCCTTTGGCACGGAACAATAAATTAGCATAAAAAATTGCACAGGCGCCTTTGACGCGGAAGAACAAACCTCAGGGGTTTTTTACGCTAAATTTTTTATTTTGTTTAATTTAATGGATCATCTTCTCCACAATCTTTCCCAATGCACTTTTAATTTCAAAGTTTAGGTTCCCAAGGCACTTTGCTCCCAAATTTAATCTCCACAATCTTTTCCAATGCACTTCTAATTTCAAAGTTTAGGTTTCCAAGGCACTTTTCCACCCAAATTAAATCTCCACAATCTTTTCCAAGACACTTCTAATTTCAAAGTTTTGTATCCCAAGACACTTTTCCCACCAAAATTTAAGTTTTCCCACTAAAATTTTCACAAAATCCAATCTCAACCATTGATTTACCAAGATCAAATCTTAGCCACTCTTTATCTTGTCCTAGTCAGCCCTAGAATTCAAAAAACGTTGTCAAATGTATAATAGATGTATATATTATATACATATATGCATACATATATATATATATATATATATATATATATATATACACATACATATATATATGTGTATATATATATGTGTGTATATATACATATATATGTGTGTATATATATACATATATATCTATATTATAAAACAAGGATGTTATCATGGGTTATTGGATAAGAGTTTTTGGATAAGAGAATTTGGTTAAGAGAATATGGATAAGAGAAATTGGATAAGAGATAAGAGAATTTGGCTAATTGGGTAATAAATTTTGTTGGTTACAACATTTTGTATAAGAGAAATTGAATATGAGAAATTGGGAGATGAGAAATTGGGTTTTGAATTTTGTATAAGGGTTGGTTGGGATTTAATCTTGATGATGAATGAATGGTTGAGATGAAAAAACTTGAATTTTGGGGGGAAATTTGTTTAGAGGGGGACAACCAAAATTTGAAAAAGCTTTAACTTTATCTCTTCCCTTCCCAAAACAAACACAGCTTAAACCAAAAATTTGAAAATGCCGAGGCTCATCTCTTCCCAAAACAAACACATCGGCCAGAGCGTGGCGGTGAAGAAAGTGGCGACGGGGAAGGCCGGTGACTTCGACTCTCCGCCCCCCAACACCAACGCCGCTCTCTCTCCCTCCCTCCCCCAAAGGTCACCGAACGAGATGGCCGGAGCGTGGCGTGATCAGGATCCGAGCGACAGGAGGAGGATGCTACTTAAATTATGTTAGTAATTATAATTTTTTTACATTTTTAAAATGTGGGCTGTGCTTTATTTATCTTGATTTATCTGTCTTTTGATCAGAGCAAGATCAGGAACGGCGGTGGATTTGAGGTCTTGGGAGCGATCAAGTTCCAGCAGATCTCCATTTTCTTGGTTGATGTCTAAAACTATCGGTAATTAATTACTTAATTGTCTACGTTTTTTGGGCTTTTTTAAGTGTAAATTGTATGGAGGAATACATGTTGTCATGTGTGTTCAGAGAAATTGCACGCACAGAGTTGTTAATTCAACTTTCTTTAAACCCTTTCATCTTCCACTACTTAAATTTTGTTTGTAATAATATTTTTTTACATTTTTAAAATGTGGGCTGTGCTTTACAGGTTAGTTGCCATCTAGCATCCAAATATAGCATGCAGAGTCAAGAATCATTCATATCATTCAACGAACTTTTTCCGAATTCTGAGGACCGTTGAATCTTTGGGCATTTATCAGTTTTCCCCAAGAAGTCTTTGGGTAATATAAATTTGCTCTCAAACGCATGATGCAGGTTTTCTTATCATCAACATACATGTGCACAATTATTTATCAAATTGACCACGTGTGTGCATATCAGTGTTGGTAGACGGGTGGTCAAGTTGTGTGGAAAATTGGAGGTACAACCATCATAGGAGAAACAGTCAACAGCATGGACATAACAATAGATAATGTGTGCTTGTATATCAATGCATATAGATGAGCAGTGATCACGTAGGAAATCAGGTGTTCAAATAATTATTGTAGAAGACAATCATACCGGAAGGTGCTCCAGCTCAGGGCTTTTGGCAAAGGATTTCAATATCCCGCAGCTTTGCAAAGTAGAAGTCTCTTTCTTTCTCCATGTTGTCCAATGACTGCTTAAGGTCTGCAACCTGTGTTGCACTTATATGGTTACTTTTTTCACAATACGCAGAATAAGAACTTTTCAATGATGGAAAAATGGTGTAGACAGATGATATTGTATACTGTAAAATGTGGGTCTTGCTGCTGCGGTTAGGGATCGTGATATTCGCCATCGTCTTCAACACATCCCCTTTTGAGCTAAAGTATCAATCTTTGGGGTCATCGGTATAAAATTGTAGTTCCACGAGAATGAGCTCTTTTTCTCAAAGTTGCAGTGGTGCTTATGTGATATCCCAATTTCTCAAAGATAGCTGATAGCTTTAACATGAACTTCAATTGATTTTATTAGTTTGGATGTAATTTAATGTGCACTTGACCTGTTTGTTTCAGGTATCCCGAAGATCAACCCAAGCAAAGATCATATTAAGAACTCCATCTAGAGTCTATTTGACTTCGGGGGGTTGAGCTGCTAGGTTCAATAAAGGCAACAACTTTGATACAATGTTTGATTATTTGAAGGCAAGTGAGATCCTCTGAGTTTTTTTGTCGAAATATTTGATTTTTTGTATTAATTATCTGGGTTTTGGTAGATTCTGGAGTTGGAAAAACCCATTTCGTGATTGAATGTGATTCATGTTGCCGATACCAATGTGAAGGATAATGATACGATATTTGTGTTTATCTTGAATTGGTGTTAATATTTGAGGTTATTGTTTTTATCATCGATATTTTCGTAGGGTTCTACTTGCATGTTAACATACTATGCAACACCTTCTTGATTTCTCCACTAAGGCTTGCTAAACACGCCCTTAACCCAATTTTGTTGAAATACTCATCTCGCAAATGACTCAAATTATTTCAGTGGTTCTAACATCTTTTTTACTCAAATTATTGAAAGGTAACATTATTTGTTTGTTGTTTTTTCATTTTTCTGTTGGATTTGGGCTAGAGTTTGCTATAAAAGTTTCATTGCCTTTTCTGTTTGTTTGTGTGTTTGAATTTGAAGTCCAAGTGTCTAGCTTCATAGCCAATTTTCATTGCTTTTTCTGTTTGGGATAAAGTCTCTCAAGAATCAAGAGTTATCATTGCATTTTGGCGGCTAATGCCCTAATGGCTTTCCCAATAGTCATTTTAAGGGAAGAGAATTGGTTATGGTTGAAACTTGAAGGTGAGAGATTTTTTATGAGTAAACTGAAACTTACCTTTTGGGGGGGAATATATATATATACAAATTTGGACTTAAAGCTCATCTCAATTCTCATATGTCTGCTGTCTTTCTCTCTCTATAACAGTTTGTTTCTCTTTCTATATCTCAATGTAGAAAGGATGCAAGGATTAATACCATCAGCCGAAAGATTGATACAATGTCATAATGGGGCTCTATATGCTCGATTGGTGGGGAGATAACTATCCTGTATCCTTTTTTATGGAAAAATTTTCAGTTGGGTCACATTCAAATTAAAAGTCTTTTTTCCCCATTTGTCCGTCTTTATTTGTTGTCATCAAGCACTGATATTTTTCTTTCCCATTCAACTTCTATAACATTTTCTTTCTTTCATTTCATTTTTATTGGGTGGGCAGTTCATATATTCGTGGGATACAATGAATTCACTGGAAGCACTTGGTTGATCGCGTTTCCTTTGTTTTCAGATATTGATAGGATAAAATGAATTCTCTAGAATCACTTGGTTCCTCTAGCCTTTGTTTTCTGATATTCAATTTTTGCAATGAAAAGATTAAATTGCATTAGTGAAACATCATGTTGATTAACTTCCTTATTTGTAGCACATTCATTTATTGCGGTTGATGTAACCTTCCTTATTAGTGAAACATCAATTGTTATCAGACCATGCAGTTTTGTATCTATTTGAATTGTTCACAAATTAATGAAAATTGTGGCATTACTTTCACAAATCGATTATGGTCACAATCCTTCTTTATCTAAATTTAAGGATGCTCATGTTGTAGAAGCCTCAAACATGTAAAAGAATCGAATATATATTTTCAGTAAACATTATAAATTTTCCTGCTTTTTAATTTCTTTCAGTGAGCAAATAATTGAGAGCATTATCTTGGATTTTGAAGGTTCCAGGGAGCACAAATAAGGTGGGTGATTAAGTTGCAAAAAATTCAATTTACATTGCAAATTTGTATATCAAGATTAAGTTTTATGCCTTCTTTATGAGTAAAAAAACATCTCAATGATACAAAAGAAAAACATCTTTAATATACAATAAAAGATGAAGCAAAAGGTCCTTTGAAGTCCTTTGATTTTGATCAATCTCAACTTCAGTGTTTTATCATTGAGGTGTTGGAACTAAAGGTTACTATGGAGGTGTGAAGATAGAAAATTATTGTGAGAACAATGTTCTCTTCTTTTTATGTTATTATTTGGCAAAAACCTTGACAATTGGTATGCGTGATATGAAGCCTTAATTGTGGGTTGCTAAAGATTTGGGGTTAATAAAGCTTTAATTTGTGACTATGTCTATGATTTTAGTAGTTATATGTTTTGAAGTTCTCAAATGCAAGTAGTTTTACTCAAATTATTGATCTCGATATTAAATTTGTTAGCGTTAATACAACATAAAATAGAGTTTCTTTAACAGAAAATTGGCTGGGTTTTTTAGTAGATTAGAGAAGGCAGAGGATATGCAAACAATTTTTATCATGATTTACCAATTGGTCTAATTTGGTTATGTAAATTGTTGTTCTCAATATTACTTTATGGCATCGTTTGTCCATAATGAAACCATCAAAATAAGGAAACCAATGGTTTCTTATGAGTCTCATGGTCATTCTCTTTTGCAATCTTTCTCCATTGATAAATATGCATGGTAACTTAATTTTTAACAGGCTTTATATCTAAAAATGATTTTGTGTGTGTGGCTGACATACTAAGGTGAGTGATTTTTTCCCCTTAGCTTCTATTTTTGGATCACAAAAATCGAATATTTATTGATATGATGGAATATTACTTTGAGCAAAAATCCAATCGGTTTCTGGATCACAAAAATCTCATTTTCTGTTATTCTCTTATCATCACAAAAATCGAACTAAATCAAATATTTCTGGATCACAAAAAGAGAACACAGGGCCGGAGGGC
Organism: Scilla litardierei; assembly: GCA_030789695.1. Lineage (NCBI taxonomy): Eukaryota > Viridiplantae > Streptophyta > Magnoliopsida > Asparagales > Asparagaceae > Scilla > Scilla litardierei. The sequence goes on from CM061142.1 coordinate 178,199,729, forward strand.
AAAGAAGAAAGAAGCCCTATGTTGCAGCCATGGTCGGTCAAAATCAAATATTTATCATTAATTTCTTTAATTGAATCTAATTTTTCAATCTGCTTTTGTTGATTTGTTTTTCCTCTAAATTTTGCACAGGCTTTGATCGTGAACGAAGGTTTTCAGTACATTCTTCATTTTTTTCAGCACATTCTTCTGTTTTTGTTGATTTGTTTTTCCATCTGTTTTTGTTGATGGGAAGTAGACGATCATGTTCGCCCTGACCTCGATCAAGGGTATTGGACACAGATTTGCCAACATTGTTTGCAAGAAGGTTGATGTCGACATGAACAAGAGGTACTTACCTACTATTTTACTAAGAAGTAAGAGTTGCATGAATCGTGGTGCATTTGTGTTTCTAGATCAATTTTGAAAAATCATATCCACTTATAATAACTGGAGGTTTCTATAGAGTCCAAATTTGTGTTTGAATGGAATGTGATTGGATTGGCTTTATAGATTGCTATTATCCTTTAGATCAATCTTGCAGAAAAATATTATAGAAAATCATTTTACAGAACTAACCTTTTTGTATATTAATTCATAGAAAGTTCATAGAAATTATTTTAGCCTTCGAATTTCTCACCTCTTGCATCAACAAATATGGCTTTCATAGTTGATACTTGCTTGATTGCATTTTCTTATGTTTACATACCCCTCAATTGTTTTCCAATGGCTTTGGACCTCGACTTAAGTTGCAATGTTTTTGAAAGCATACTAAGCTCTGGGTACCAATACGTCATGTGCAGATGCAAGCTGTGAAAGAAGCACTACATGTAGCCATATCACCTACCAATATCTAGTGTCATGAATGAGCAGAGAAATGTTCTTGAGTTATTGCTGATGACAAAGCCATAACATGCGACAGGAGGGACGGCTTGAAGGTCAAGCAAGGGAGCGTTGAGAAGCGGATCGGGTTGAGTTTTGTTTTGCTTTTTGGTTGAAATTGTGAGTGGATTACTAAAAAAATTGTATGTGTTTAAATGTTAATTTTAACTTTAAAGTGTCTGAAATTGTAATGTGTTGGATCTTTGTTGAGTTAAGGCTAAGTTTGGTTTTGTTCTGTAATGATTCACTTTGCGTAGCTGTAAGTTGTATATTTCATATACTTTTCCCGAAGTTTATAGTATGGACGGTAAATGATGCTTTATTTAATGATATGCCTTTTTAAAAAATTAAATCTAATTAAGAAAAAAAGAAAGTCTCCCCACTCTTTCCTGCAAAGGGCCTAACGCACATCATAATATTGGAGCGGATCATTTACCATGTATGAGTATCGTGCATTTTTTCAATGTTTTATTTCTGCTTCAATATGTTATCATGCGTTTATTAAGGCATGTCTTGAGTGAATTATAGACTGATCTGACGGAGTTTGTACATGCATATTGTATGTAAGTTTCCATGCATTTCAGACAACACATCGAACATTAGTTGGAAATTTCACAGAACAATGGATTGTGTAAGGTAAAGTTGCAAATGATTATCATTTGAAAAACTGTTAACAAGCTTTGGAGCTATGTGAATATTTGATCGCCATTTGTTTTTTAGTCTATTTCATATTTTGTAGGAAGTGTAATACCAATTCATTACAATATCTTATGTGTTATTGTAAAAATTATTAGTTGATTGCCACACCAAGAAATTCAAAAAAAAAACTAGCCTACCTCAATACTATTCCACAGCTCTCATATGACAGCTAATAGTAAACCACATTTTTAGAGGGTTATAGGGACATAGAAAATCAAGTACACACGAGACAAGCAGAAAAGATTTTTGTTGAGATCATCAAGTTCAAAGACTCAAAACATTTCATATTAAAAAGAAAAGTAATTTCGATAAAATATGTGATGAATTTTGAAGAAGAACCTCTTCTATTTTTTTTTGTCAGTTCAGTTGAAGTGTGATGAGAAGCTTACAAATCCAGGCCAAATGTCACGGTTAATGAATTAAGCTGCAAACAGGATATTATACAAACAATGTCCTTCAAGTCCATAGGTATTACACAATTAGTTGTCATTTTCAACATAGAAAAAGTGTCTAAACAATGTAGGGAAGACGAACTAAATTTGTCTAAAATTTTTGGTGGGAACTAAATACTAGAGGCTAAAAATTTTGTGTGGTACTAAACAAACAACGAGGGGAACAAAATTTTCTAGGAAAACTAAATTTTGAGGGGAACAAAATTTTCTAGGCAAACTAAATTTTGAGGGGAACAAAATTTTCTAGGCAAACTAAATTTTGAGGTGAACTAAACTTTTTAAATTTTTGAGGAAAACTAAATTATTTGAGGAGAACTAAATTTTGTGAGAATTAAGATTTTGAGGTGTGCCGCATAATTATTGCGCTTTAATTATTGTTCATTTAAAATTAGGGGTCCAAGATTTCGAGGGGAGAAATTTTATATGAACCGTGCCCTTGGGGCACGGGTTATGACTAGTATATATATATATATATATATATATATATATATATATATGTATGTATGTATGTATATATATACATATATATGTATATATACACACATATATATGTATATATACACACATATATATGTATATATGTATATACACATATATATGTATAAACACACACACATATATATATATACACATATGTATATATATACACATATATATATAGAGTGATCTTCAGGTGCGAAAAACCCCGTGCGAAAGCCCGTGCGAAAACTTTTTTTTATTTTTTTGAAATTTTTTTTTCAAAAATTCTTTTTTTGATGTTTAATCCATACAATTATATACCCCAGGGAAAATAATGGGTGAACCCGTTGGGCATTAGAGCACCCATCCACCCGTTATAAATTTAACGGTCTCAAAACGTGCGAATTTGATGAAATGGCTTGATCGAAGGCCAAATGACATTATTTCTCAACCATTATTTTTTGAGGGGGGTATAACAACATATAATGAGGGTGGAAAAAAGAATTTTTGAAAAAAAAAATTTCAAAAAAAAGATAAAAACATTTTCGCACGGTGCGAAATGTTCTCATTTGAAAATTTTCCTATATATATATGACAAGTTAGTGTTAATCTTTATTAATATCAAAACGTGATACATAATTACAAGCTAAGATACTCCTAATTGCAAATAGATCCTCATAATAAGCTTAGGCAATGGATTAACTGCAAATATGGGATTAGTCACAAGTATTTATGTTTGCTCATCATTAACACCAAGTAGGGAGAAGTCCAATACTCAACATATATATATACATATATATACACACACACATACATACATACATATACATACATATATATACATATATATATACATACATATATACATACGGCTCTCTTTGAGGACATAGCTGCGGATGTCAGAGTGGCTACGAGGCATTTGGATCAGGACCAGGATGTTGGGCATGAGGTGTTCTCCAATTGGGATCTGAGGGTGTAATTGTATTGTCTTGTTTTTCTGTTGTTTCATTCTTTGTAAATATCGTGGGTTTCTTGGACATAGAGAAGGGTCTTGTGGGGGTGTGGTTATGGCACATGTGCCTTAACCATGACTCACTTTTTCCTCATGCTACTCCTTGAACCTTGTACATTTTTCTTGAGATCAATAAAGATAAAGCATATTCTCCAAAAAATATATATACATACATATACATATATACATACACACACACACACACACACACACACACACACACACACACACACACACACACACACACACACACACACACACACACACACACACATATATGACAAGTAAGTTCTACTCTTTATTAATATCAAAACGTGATACATAATTATAAGCTAAGATACTCCAAAGGCTAAACAGAGAGAAGGGAGAGGGCACAAGCATCGTCACCCCCTACAATCTACTTATCCGTCTGAAAATATCTAGCATAGGAGATCAAAATATACAGCTTAACCACTATCTATAAATCCCCAATTTGAGTATGGGATGTATGTAGAATGATGGTCCCTATCATTGTCTCGGAGAGAGATTCGAACATCGGCTGCTATATCTTCAAATAATGCAGTTTTTCCCTCTCCTTTCTGTAGTGACCCTGTGCTATGAGGAACAAACACTAGAGGGGGGGTGAATAGTGTTTTATAGAATTATAAGGAATTTACGCCAAATAAAACCCTACTTAACCAACAAATGCGGAATGTACTAAATGAACAACAACCCAAGTAAGAATGCAATGCAAACAAGCAATCTACCCTGGTTCGGTGCCACCCAAGTCTTCCCGACTTGTTACCGGTGCCCTACTCCAGCAATACCTGGATCCCCTCCGGATACTCTAGCAAACCGCTAGAGATTTCCTTTAGCCCACTTGCGGAAACCCCACAAGTGCAATCGACCTACAATCGATGTCCATGTATCCCACAACCCGGGAACACGCAAAGTACCTTAATCCCACAACTTGGGACTAAGCACACTCTCACAAACCGAGAGCAAAACGAAATCTTGACTCCCACAACTTGGGATCAAGCCAATCCTCTCACCACCGTGAGTATACAACAAATATGAAGTATAAAGAATGAAATATAAAACTTCTTACCACAAAATCCTATGCCTTGAGAAATACTTACCAATATGGGGCAAGAATGGATTTTGAGGAAGATGAGATCACCAAACCCTAGCTCCACCAAGATGAGCAGCAATAGATGGCTAGAGAGTAGATGGTGACTTGGATTCAAGCTATTAGCTTGAGAAGCTCACAAGGAATGAGAATCTCTCTTGAGAAATTAGTGCTCAAAGAGTAAGAGAGAGATTCTTGTGAGATGAGAGAGCTTAGAAATGAGAATGAATGGATCTTCTCAAAGGTGTGAAAATGTCTCTAATTTCAGTCTTGGATTATAGGTTTGAAGCACTCAAACTTATATAGAGAAGAGAGAAAACGGTCACAAAAAATCGTGGCATTAAATGCCCAACGGATCTATTTCTGAAGCTGCTTAATCGGTCTAAGAAGGATCATCAACCGACTAGATTGACAACTAGTCGGTCAGTGAACCTTCTTGGACCGACTAGATGGTTAACAGAGAAGATGGTGAAAATCTGGGTAAGAACTAGTCGGTCTAAGAAGGATCATCAACCGACTAGATTGACAACTAGTCGGTCAGTGAACCTTCTTGGACCGACTAGATTTGAAACTAGTCGGTCTAAGAAGGATCATCAACCGACTAGATTGTCATTTAATGCATTAACCATCCTTCTTGAACCAACTAACTGGTCAACAGTGCAAAGGTTGAATTAACAAGGAAAACTAGTCGGTCTGAGAAGAAACACCAACCGACTAGATCGTCATTTAGTCGGTCGGTGAGCCTTCTTGGACCGACTAATTGGTCAACAAATGGTCTTGAATTGATTAGGATAACTAGTCGGTCTGAGAAGGATTTTCAACCGACTAAATCGTCATCTAGTCGGTCGGTGAACCTTCTTGGACCGACTAATTGGCCAACAGTGAATGGGCTGAGTTGAGCTAGGATATCTAGTCGGTTCAAGAAGGATTTCCAACCGATTAGATCGTCATCTAGTCGGTTGGTTCTTCTACTTGAACCAACTAAGATGCATATGAAGCCAAGAAATGAAGCGATAAGCTACGGGAAAGTTTCTAATGGCTTCTAAGGCAATCCTAGAGATAAGATATGAAAGTTATGAAGATTTCTAGGCAAGTACTACTCAAGGCTTAACATTCTACTAAACCGAAGCTAGAAGACATAAAAGTAACATGACGAACCGTCTTCGAAGCTTCAACATGGAGAATCTGAATCCCTTGACTTCATGAAAAACTCCTTGAGCTTCAACGAAGCTCCAGGCACAACAATCACGCGTTCTGAGGAAGTCGTGGGACGTCGCTTGAGATGAACAAATTACTTTGGCGACGATCTTCATAAATCTTCATGGTCTTGAGTCTTTTAGTTGAATGACTTGAATGTCATAGTCTTCGAAGCTTTTGACTCATCCATTCTTATCTTCTCTTTGGATTGAATCTCCATTCATTTGTTGATGCCATTGGCTTGAGGTTTGAAGTAGCCTTTGAGTTCTTCAAGCCAATGCTTCACTTTTGTTGATCTACCAAGTTCTCCACTTGAATCAACACGTGTAGTCACTTTTGATCTTCTTGAATCTAATTGGTGACTTTTTAGCTAACTACAATCACAAACGTTAGTCACAATGATTTGTGTTTGATCGTCATCAAAATCAAGGTGGAGAGTCCAATACTCAACACTTTCCCCTCAAATATGCTCGTGTTGCGTTGCTTCCAAATGTGCCAAACCATTGATGCCAGAGCAGTTTCTGCGAGCACTCCCACACAATTTGATTTACTATAAAGAGCAAGAAATAAGTCCCCTACACCCGCGAGTGAGGTTGGTGCTACTCCGGTGTACCCCAACTTTAGCGGACTTCTGGAAAGGATGTAACGAGTGAAGACACACTCAAAGAATAGGTGTGATGTGCTCTCGGCTGCTGCTGAATCACAAAGGGCATAACCGTCAGGAGTAGCAATACCCCATTTTGACAGCAGATCTTTGGTCGGCAGTTTGCTATAAAATGCCCGAAGCAGTGTAATGGCCATTTTTGGGACATGCTCGGGATACCATATGATATTATGATAGGCGAATTGAACACATGCAGTTCACGCCCCCTCTCAAGCAGTTGAAAGGTACACTGTGGACCTGGGATCCAGCTCCAATAGTCGGTTCCTGGTTCAAGTTTGATTGGCCTGAGGCTCGGCAATAAGCTGGCTATTTCAGAATTATTTTTCCAGCCTCCTAACTCCCAATAATCGCTTACAAGAGCCTTCTCAGATCCTGGTGGAGGTTCATGATGATGGTATAGAGGCTCGCTTGGGTGCCAATTGTCGAACCAAAATGATGTTGAGGTTCCATCTTTAACGTACGTTTGATGAGTTTTTGAGAAGTGGTACGATGTCTAAGAAGAAACTTCCAAATACCTGATTGAGTGGGCCATGTTTTAGCAGAAAAAAATCCAATGGTGGCTTCCGGATGATGCTTTCGCATATATTGCGCCCATAACCCATCAGTGCAAAGAAGTCGCTATGTTAGACGAACCCCAGAGGCAACATTCAGATCACTCAACATTCTCAACCCAACATCGCCTTCCTTCTTAGGAGAGCATAAGTCTTTCCAGGCCCAGAGTGCAAATTCCCCCATATAAACTTCCTGCATGCAGTGGTAAGAGTATGAATAACTGAAGTTGGAATAGTATATTCTTGCATCCAGAACGCAACCATACCGTAAATCACTGTGCAAACTAATTCAATCCTTCCAGATATAGAAAGTAAGGAAGATGACCAACCAGGAGTCGCTTTTTGCATTTATCAATCAAGCATCCATACATTGCAGCCTTGGGGTACTTTGTGGAGAGGGGCAGTCCCAAATAAATGGTCGTGTAGGAAACCAATTTAATTCCAAGGACATCAGCCTAGCCACTAGGGTTGCGAGTACCATTGCAAAAGATTGCCGAACTTTTATCCCAATTGACCTGAAGCCCAGAATACAGATTAAAAGTATGAAGTAAGTCCTTGAGCCCTTTTATGGAAAATGAATTAGCATGGCAAAACACTAATAGGTCATCTGCGAACAATAGGTGGGAGATAGACCCAGCTCGTCGCATAGGAGAAATAGATCCCAAGGTTTTAGCTCTAGCCATCAGCAGGGAGAAAGCTTCCATAGTAAGGACAAAAAGGTCGGGGGAGAGAGGATCACCTTGACGCAACCCTCTATTAGACTTAAAGTAACCTTCAGGAGACCCATCGATTAAAACAGAGAACGTAGGGGTGGAAATGCAATTCGAAATCCAATTAATGAACATGCTCCTGAAACCCATCTGATGTAACATGAATAAGATGAATTCTCTGTTGACGCTATCAAACACCTTGCAAAGATCTAATTTGATGCATGTTCTAGCTCCCATAGGGTTGCTGAAGTCATGTATCTGTTCATGGGCAATGAGGGTGCAATCAGCTAGCAACCTGTCTTTTAAGAAAGCAGCCTGGTCAGGGGATATTAACTCACTGATAGCCATCTTCAGCCTATTGCAAAGGACCTTACTGATGATTTTATAGATGACATTGCAGCATGTTATCGGTCTGTAGTCACCCAATACCGTAGCATTGGTATTTTTAGGGACGAGAGTTAAAAAAGTATGATTAATTTGTTGAAGCATACTACCAGACCTAAAAAAGGAGGAGACAGCAGAGACGTGTGTGCGCGCGTGTGTGTGTATGTATACACATACATATATATATACATACATACATACATATATATACCCAAAATTCCTTTCCTTCCAAACATGCCATACCATAGCAGCAAGAACTAACTTTGCTAATATGCTCAAGGTGTCTTTCTTAGCAAAATGTAATAGAAAATAATCTGCAACCTTCAATAGTCTTTTGTCAATGGGGTCTGATACACCCAATTTTAGGAGACTCCTTTTCAGAATATAGCTTGTGTAATCATAGTCAAAATATAGGTGGTTGATATCTTCAGTCATTCCAAATTCACATAGGACGCACCGCATGTCAGCATTAATCCCCCAATTTTCTAACTTGTCTTTGGTAAGTAATTTCCCATGAAAAGCTCTAAGCAGAGTTAGTGACATTTTGGGGACATTATTTTTGTACCAAACAAGTTTAGAGTAAGGAAAGATATTACCCCTCTGTCTAGTTCCCTCCCACGCTTCTGAAAATTTGAAATCAGTGTTGTCCGCCCAAGTCCATGAGTCTGTCCCCGATGATAGTGAGATATTTTGAAGAAGGGGTCGAATTGTAGTGATAGCCGAATCAACCATCCAGCCTGTTGGTGTCCAATAATCTGATACCCTTTTATTGCTTGATTCAGTTGGAACATCATACGAATCACTAAGAGGTCCACCTGGAAGCCAATTATCATGCCAAAAAGGGTGGAAGAGCCATCCCTAACTTGCCTCTTGATCAAGAGCTTAAAAAATTTCCTGCAATGTAACATGAACTTCCAGGTACCAGAATGTGTAGCTTTCCCTTTTGCTGCAAAAAACCCCGTTGTGTCTCTGTAGTTGTTCCGCATATAATTTGCCCAAAGCCCCTCACCAGATAACATACGCCATGTCAATCTCACCCCAGCAGCCATGTTAAGATCAGGAAGTAGACGAAGCCCAACTCCTCCCTCCTATTTAGGAGTACATAATTCCTTCCAAGCCCATATATGAGAAGTTCCCCAGATGAACTTCCTGCATGCGGAAGTGATAGTCCGAAGGATGGATTTTGGAATTCGATAGACTTGCATCCAAAATGTTAACATGCCATGGATCACTGTTCTAACCAGTTCAATTCGCCCAGAAATGGATAACATGGTGGAAGTCCAGCCCATAAGTCGCTTCTTACACTTATCTACTAGTCTGCCATACATGGTTGGTTTTGGATATTTAGCAGAAAGAGGCAACCCCAGATATGTAGTGAAGGAAGTACCAAGTTTAATCCCCAGTTGATTAGCCAAATCAATTGGATTTTTAGTACCTTTACTAAAAATAGAAATACTTTTTTCCCAATTAATTTCCAACCCAGTTAGGTTAGAGAAATCTTCCAGTAATGATTTCAATCCATTAAAGGTATACCTGTTAGCACGGCAAAAAAGCAACAAGTCATCTGCAAAGAGGAGGTGAGAAATAGACCCTGATCGTCTCATAGGATGGATTCTGTTTGCAGCAATGGCTTTTTCAATTAACAAGTAGAATGCTTCCATTGTGATGACAAAAAGGTAAGGGGAGAGAGGATCTCCTTGTCTAATTCCCCTATTACCTTCAAAGTACCCAGCTGGTGATCCATTAACCATAACAGAAAAGGTTGGTGTAGAAATACATTCTTTAATCCATGATAAGAATCTCCTTCCAAAACCCATACAGTGCAGAATATAAAGTATAAATTCCCGATTGACGCTATCAAAAGCCTTTCTTAGATCTAACTTCAAACAAGCTCGGCTACACATAGGATTACTAAAATCCCGAATCTGTTCATGTGCAAGAAGCGCACAATCAGACAGTAATCTACCCTTGAGGAAAGCGGACTGATTTGGCGAAATGAGCTCATGAGTTACATTTTTCAGCCTGTTACAAATTATTTTGCTAATCACCTTGTAGGTTACATTGCAGCAAGCTATGGGTCTGTAATCACCCAGACTAGATGCAGTAGTGTTTTTTGGGACTAAGGTAAGATTAGTGTGATTTATAGGATGCATAATCATACCATCACGAAAAAAGGATTGAATGGCATCATTGAAATCTTTACCTATAGTACTCCATCCATGTTGGAAAAAGAAACCATTATAACCATCCGGCCCAGGGGATTTATCCACCCCTATTTGGAAAAGAGCTTCCTTGATCTCCTCATTCGAAACTTTCCGTTCCAACCAAGTCGCAACATCAACTGTCAGAGTGCGCTTAGTGACAAGCTTTGGGAAAACATTCCAATAGGTTGTTTGATTATACAATGCCGCATAAAATTCTGGAGCACTGCTTCTAATCTCTTCATAAGAATTATTATGTTTCCCATTTGCGTCAACTAGATGACCCAAATTATTATGGCTTTGCCTTGCCTTCACGGATGTGTAAAAGAATTTAGAGTTTGTATCCCCCAAGGTAAGCCAATTTTGTCTGCTCTTCTGCCATAGCATTTCCTCTTCCAGGCTAGTAATTTTCGCCAGATTCTTAGATAATTCACTCTCCCGCATTTGTAAAGAAAAATCAGAGGGCAACATAGGATTACCTCTAATATTCTTAAGCTCATCCCTACAGGCCGAAATGTCACTACTCTTGATTTGAGTTGCCGCCCAGCTACGCATGATAGGTTTAAGATGGCGCAATTTGATAAACAGCCTGTGCATTGGTGTCCCTGATGCCTGATACTCCCATGTTGCTTCTAGCAATTCTTGATAACCTGGCAACTTCGCCCAAGCATTGAAAAATCTGAATGGCTTCGGGTGAGACATCACATTTGATTGCAACTTAATAAGCATAGGGGAGTGGTCACTGGTGAGGGGATCCAAGTACTCAACATATGTGTCGGGAAGTAGGTCAAGCCAGCGAGCATTACAAAGCATTCTATCCAACCTTGCAGCAATACGACCAGCACCTACTCTCTGATTGCACCAACTAAGAGATTGACCCACACATTTAATATCAGACAACAAGCATTTTTTTAGACAGTCATTAAATTCATCCAATACTCTGTGATCACATCGTCTACCCCCTTCCTTCTCCTTCGAGAACCTAATGCAGTTAAAATCCCCTCCAAGAAGCCAAGCATCACCTACATTCAACATATAGTCAGATTCGAGTAGTTTCCAAAGGAGAAGCCGCTCACTCCTGAGGTTCGAACCATAGACCCCTGTAATGACGACTGCCAAACCCCCTTCATTATTACACCTCAAGGTAATGTGTTGTTTAGATATTGTCTGGATGGCGACATGCCACACACTATCCAGGCCCATCAGAATTCTACCCCCCGAAGTCAGCGAGAAATTGTCAAACCAGCTCCAATTATTAGGAAAGCACGATCTCTAGTGCCGACTACCTTCCTTTAGCTTTGTCTCAAGTAGGATAACTACTGATGGCTTTATAAATTTAATTCTGTCGCGCAGGTCTCTTCTTCTAACAGAGTTGTTAAGACCTCGTGTATTCCAGACAAAGATACTCATCAATTAACAATAAGTTTTGGCTTCCCCGAAGCCCCCTCCCTGATTCGCGCGCTTTTCCTAGTGTAACCCACATTTTCAGATTGATTAGGATTTATCTTTGAGGTAACCTCAATTGCCTCCTCAGATTTTTGTAGCTCATCTAACTCAGACAGCCATTCTGGATTCACAATAACCATGGTTTCAGGGGGAGGAGTATCCTCCGGAGCTTGGTCTTGGAACGCCAAATTAATCCCAGCTTTTGCCGAATTAATTGGAGGATGGTTGATATCTACTTTTGCTGCAGTAGCCCGTTGTGGGTTCAAAGCATTAACCAAAAGCTCAGAACTAGAATTAGATGTATCCTGTTTGTCTGTAAAATTCAATTTTTCTCTCTCGCCCTTCAACACATCTTGCAATGGCCTAGGGTCCTCTATCCCAGTAGTAGTGTAAGGCGTTGCTTCCTCCAAAACAACCGAACCCCCTTCATCATTCCCCTTACCATGAAGATCATCAATTATACCAGGCATAATGAGGTCTATGTTCACACCACCTGAAGTTTCTGTAGTCCTGATGTCATTTGTATGCAGGGTCACAAAACCTCCACCCTGGGCCCTGGAGCTCGTCCCAGATGCATTTGCAGTAGTATCCGCAACCACCTTATTAGGTGTCTCCGTTAACTTCTGACCTATTTCATTAATTGCAGAGACACTAATGTCCTCCTCTTGGATTGAAGGGAGCTTTATTAAATCCGGACATTGTGTGTCCGAATGACCAAAGCAGATGCAATTTTTGCACCGTGGGGGGCTCTCCTTCAACCTTCACCACAATAGAAATCCTAGCACCATCCTCTAGTTCTACCTCCACATTTTTCGGGATGGGTTTCTTGGCATCAACCTCACCAGACAACGAGCATAAGTAAGCCGCTCTAATTTTGCCGTTAGTCTGTCAAGGCACAAAGGTATACCAATAACCGACGCAATAGCATTAAATATCTCCCGTGTCCACATGCCCAATGGAACTCCATGAAGTTGAACCCACACAGGAACTGCAGAAAGTATGTCCCTCTCATGTCTTAGAGAAGAACTCCAACGTTGAAGCACAACCAGTCGCCCATCAAAAAGCCACGGCCCTCCCTATAATATCTTCTCACAGTCATCCCCATCTCCAAATTTAAAATAGAAGAAACCGTTTTCCCGACTATATATCTTTAGTCCATTCTTAATGTGCCATAGTCTATCAACCCAGGCCAGTATCTGCCCATAGTATGGAACATCCCCTAAAACGTAACCCACGAGAGTGTTTTTCCATTGCGCCGCTCCCCTTGCCAATAAAGAGTTATCAACTCTCGATGTTTCATTTCCTTCAGCATTCACCCTGGGAGGTACAAATTCCATTGTCAAATTGGCGTCATACTTACATCTATTGGCACACATATCAGCCACGACTGTTTTGCAACATTGGTAGCAATTTTAATTTCCACCTTAGGTCTAACGGGAATTTTATCAAACACCTTGAGGACCGCTACATCTGCTCGGTTGTTGTGAGACGGACCTCCAGCCACCCGTTGTTTAAATCCATGATAATGAATTTTCCTTACAGGGTCTTTGCCTCCTCCCTGAGGAATCCCATCTCTCCCAGGTCTATACTGAGTCTTCTTCCTTGCAACAAGCTCCCAACCCCCATTGTTACCTGCAACCTCTTCCACCTCTGGGTTACTACCCGCTTCAATATCGCCCCTGCCCCCAATAACTAGGCCACTACTCGATGATTCAAATCTAAACTTTCGATCGTACTCACCTACCGCCTTCTTCCCACGATGAACTTGGGAACTCGCCTTCCTGGACCCTAGAACCGAAGCTCCGAAACCCAGTCCGCAGAACGCATCTGAGCCCGAATGTCCAATCTCATCACCAGCTTTCTTTCCCTGATCTCCTACGAATTCCAAGGCCTTCTTCCATTGATCGCCGCCTGGGTCGTCATTCGCCATTCGCCAGGGTTTTTGAGGACACTAAAAGGCCAAAGACTACCCTCTTTGAAGAAATAGCAAGAGATGTCAGGATCATCTTTAGGGATCAGGATCAGGACCACATATCAGCAGATGCCATGCAAGCTCTGGAAAGATGGGAATTTCGTGAACCAGGATAGTTTTCTATTTTATTCATCTACATTTTTGTGCTATTGGTAGAGAAGATGGGTCTGCCTGTGGAGGGTGACGGCGCTTGTGCCCTCTTCCCTCTCAGGCATCTCCTATCTTTGATTAGCTACCCTGACATTATTGTAAATTTTTCATTCGATATTTTAATATAGTAGCTCACTAACTTTTCAAAATGTACCCAAAATGTACCTAAGAACATGCGCAGGCAAAATTACCTGCGCACGCCCCCTCTGTTCGGGGTTCGTAAGTATTTTTTTGAATTTTGTTTTGCGGTAGGAGATATACTTGTTATGTAGCTTCCTACAAAATTTCAGGTCAATCCAACATTGTTTGAGCCTCCGTTCATCGATTTCAAAAACGTTGCGCAAAACTGTCCAGAATTCTGGACAGTTTTGCGCAACGTTTTTGAAATCGATGAACGGAGGCTCAAACGGTGTTGGATTGACCTGAAATTTTATGGGGAGCTAGATAACAAGTATATCTACCTACTGAAAAAAATACTTACGAACCCCGAACAGAGGGGGCGTTCGTAGGTATTTCTGCTTGTGCACGTGCGTAGGCACATTTCCCTCATATATACATAGATACATATATATATATATATACATACATATATATACATACATATATATACATACATATATATACATACATATATATATATACATACATATATATATATACATACATATATATATATATACATACATATATATATATACATACATATATATATATATATATATATATATATATATATATATATATATATATATATATATATATATATATGGTAAAGTGTTCTTAGGGTGACTCCCTAAATGAAATCTAAGGAGTCACCCCTATTTTCCCCCATATCCCACATTTTTTCGAATTTTTTTCTTGTGATTGTTGTTCATCTCATGGATGATCAACATACCAAAAATCAAGTCATTCCAATACTTTTAGAGCCACCATTTACCCCTGGCAATTTCATGTGTTTTTCAGCTCGTTTTCAGACCGTTGAAGCTGCAAGGGGTAGATAAGGGATCTAAAAGTATTGGAATGACTTGATTTTTGGTATGTTGATCATTCATGATGTGAACAACAACTACATAAAAAATAAAATCCAAAAAAAAATGTGGGATATGTGGGAAAATGGGGCGAATCCCACACACACACATATGGTGAAGTGTTCCTATGGTGACTCCTTAGATGAAATCTAAGGAGTTGCCCCCATTTTCTCCCATATCACACATTTTTTTTCAAATTTGTTTTCTTGGTATTGTTTTTCATCTCATGGATGATCAACAGACCAAAAATCAAGCCATTCCAATACTTTTAGAGCCCACATTTACACCTTGCAACTTCATAGGTTTTTCAGCACGTTTTCAGACTGTTGAAGTTACAAGGGGTAGATGAAGGCTCTAAAAGTATTGGAATGACTTGATTTTTGGTAGGTTGATCATCCATGATGTGAAAAACAAAATCCATGAAAATTAAAACTCAAAAAATGTGGACTATTGGGGAAAATGGGGGCGACACCTTCGATTTCATCTAAGGAGTCTCCCTAGGAACACTTTACCATGTGTGTGTGTGTGTGTATATGTATATGTATATATATAGTAAAAGGGATTTATGGTGCCTCCTTAGATTCAATCTAAGGAGACGCCCCCATTTTCTCCCATCTCCCACAATTTTTTTTGAAATTGTTTTTCATGGTGTTGTTGTTCACCTCATGGATGATCAACATATCAAATTTCAAAATATTTCAGCCCTCTTTATCCCTTGCAACTTCAACAGTCTGAATATATGCTGAAAATCCCATGAAGTTGCAAGGGGTAGATGAGGGCTCAAAAAGTATTAGAATCTCTTGAAATTTGGTACGTGGATCATCTATAAGGTAAACAACAAACCCATGAAAAGGAATTTCGAAAAAATGTGGGAGATGGGAGGAATGGGGGCGCATCCTTAGATTGAATCAAAGGAGGCACCTTAGGATCCTTTTACTATATATGTATATGAGTAAAGTGTTCCTAGGATGACTCTTTAGATGAAATCTAAGGAGTCGCCTCCATTTTCCGCCTTATCCCATATATTTTTTCAAATCTTTTTTCTTGGGCTTATTGTTCACCTCATGGATGATCAATATACCAAAATCAAGTCATTCCAATACTTTTAGAGCCCCCATTTACCTCTTACAACGTCATGTGTTTTTCAGCACGTTTTCAGACCCTTGAAGTTGCAAGGGGTAAATGGGGGCTCTAAAAGTATTGGAATGACTTGATTTTTGGAATGTTGATCATCCATGAGGTGAACAACCCCATGAAAAATAAAATCCAAAAAAATGTGGGATATGAGGAAAAATGGGGGCTACTCCTTAGATTTCATCTAAGGAGTCACCCTAGGAACACTTTACCCTCTCTCTCTCTTTGTGTGTGTGTGTGAATAATGGGTATCATACGCCATATAACGCACCCCCTCATATGCCCTCTCGTATAAAGGGGCAAGTACAATGGGCTGTACCTGGTTGTACCCGTCCCCTTTATGTGAGAGGGCATATGAGGAGGTGCCTCATAGGAGTGTGATACCAATTATTCTATATATGTGTGTGTGTGTGTGTGTGTCCGGACCTCACCAAGCACTTGGTGCGGTCCACCTCAAAAAGTTTATAAGAAAAAAAAATTTGAAATTTTTTTCCACTAGATGTGATCTTTGTGTTCTAAAACTTCAATGTACAAAATTTTAAACGAATCCGGTTCCATTTAACCCCCGATCAAGGCATTGCAATATATACATATATTTAACGGTTTCAGAATAATAGAACTTTTACAATGGCTTGATCAAGGGTCAAATCTTCTAGGGTTCACCCCAAATTCTGTAGTTTGGAGTTTTAGAATGAGTCCAACAAATCCAACGGAACAGATTTTTAAAAAAATGAATAAAATTTGGGATTTTGAGGTGGACCGCACCAAGTGTTTGATGAGGTCATGCCTCAATAGAAAATTCACACACACAGAGAGACACGCACACACACACACGCACACACACATCTCTCTCTCAAATGAGGGATAGGGATGTGGGTCCCATATTTGTCCTACTAGAACAAACCCAATAGGACAAACAATTGGTCTAGGGTTTTCCACCCCTTCATGGCAGAGACCATTTGGGGGTGGGTTGGGTTTTGGGTTTGTTATTGAGTGGTGTGTGAATCCGAAATAAAGCACCCTCCCCCCCCCCAAAAAAAAACATTTATTTGCAAGCGTGCCGCTGTTTTTTCCTAAAACCAAAATGCCCCTCCCTTTTCCACATATGTATGTGTTTGCCTTCGGTCTTTTTTAACTTTTGACCCCCCCACGTTTTTTGCACTTTAACTACCGCTTTTTCCTATTTTACCTCCAGAATATACCCACACTCGCACACACGCTTCTCTCTCTTTGGTCGGTTGCGCGTGTGCACAGCATCCTTTGTGTGGGTTTTTTTTTACACTGTGCATGTCTTATTTCTAGTCTATCTTATAAATGATGGAGGGAAACAAATCTCCATGTCCCGATGGACAAAAGTGGTGGCCTAGGTTGTGCTACGTGGGTATGATGGGCGTCGCTTGGTAGGGGGTAAGGGCTTGAGTTTTGGGTTTGGGATGAGGCAGTGGAGAAGCCAAACAAAAGCCACCCTCATTCCCATTATTTGCAAGCTTGCCATTACTTTTTAATGAAAGTAAAATGCACATCTATGTTCCACTTATTTATGGGCTTACCATCGGTCTTTCTTCATTTTGGCCCCCTACGTTTTTTGCACTTTACCGCCTCATTTTTCCCCTTTTGCCCCCCTTGGGTTTGGGGTGGGATTTATGCCCCCCCCCCCCCCAAAAAAAAAAACCAAAAAAAGGCTCTCTGTTATGAATGAGGGAGGCCTTTGGCCTCCCCTCCTTCATTACCCATTCATTAGGCCCCATTACTTAGAGTAATGGGGACCCTTGGTCTCCTAGAGGCTTTTAGACTCCCCACTATGAGATATATAAATAGAGCACCATGGCTCTTAGCTATGGGACTTATTCTTTTGCTAAGAAATCTTGTCTCTTTCTCTCTTGAGTTCATCATCATCCAACACGTTATCAGCACGTGTTCTTCCTTGAGCAAGAATCCAAGCCTAAATCCACACCAAATTGATCCCCTACGCGCAAGGAATCTTTGGTTGCTGCGGCGATTCGTTGGAGCGTTTCATCTACATTCATCCCTACGCGCAAGGAATCTAACGTTGCTGCGGCGGTTCGTTGGAGCGTTGCGGCATCCTAAAAGCGTTCGGGAGCTTGGATTATTATTTCTACGGATCATCGTCGCGTTCTTCCCTAGATCATTGATCTAGAGGTAAAACCCTATAATCATGTAGATAAAATTAGACTAAATAATTTTTACATTGTTTTAATATACAAGTAAAAAAAAATTTAGTCTAATAAAAGAAAAAAAAAATTTATCCCTATTACAAAGTTTTTTTTTTCTATGAAAAAAATTTTTCCTTTTGCAATTAAAATTCTTCGGTGGGAAGAAGAACCGGAATGAAATCCTCCCCTCCCCCCTGACGGAGGAGGGGGCCTTCCCACAATGCCGACCATGCCCCCCCCCCTGCAGTGGAAAGGGGGGCCTTCCGCGCCGCCCCCCCCCCCCCCCACCCCCCCCCCCCCCCCCCCCCCCCCCCCCCCCCCCCGCTGAAAGGGGGCAGCCTGAGACCGAGGCCGAGCCCTGAGGCCGAGGCCGATGGCAGGCTGAGCCCTGATGCCGAGGCCCGAGGCCGAGCCCTGAGGCCGAGGCAGATGGCAGGCTGAGCCCTGAGGCCGAGGCCGAAGCCGAGCCCGAGCCCGAGGCCGAGCCCTGAGGCCGAGGCCGAGGCCGAGCCCGTGACCGTGACCCGAGGCCCGAGGCCCGAGGCCGAGGCCGAGGCCTGAAGCCGAGGCTAATTGTTTATTTTTGGCTCGAAGCCATAATAATTGCGACAAACAACTTTGCAGAACTGCGGAACGGGCCACAAGCGCTTATACTAAAAATAATTTTTGGCCCGAAGCCACAAAATTCTACAGAAATTCGGCTTCTTCATAATTTTAAAGAAGAATTAAATTTGCAAATTGAAATTTATGAGAAAAACTTTGTAAAATCAATAATTACATTTATATGTTCCTCTATTTATTTAAACATCTCTCTTGCAAATTATT
Organism: Scilla litardierei; assembly: GCA_030789695.1. Classification (NCBI taxonomy): domain Eukaryota; kingdom Viridiplantae; phylum Streptophyta; class Magnoliopsida; order Asparagales; family Asparagaceae; genus Scilla; species Scilla litardierei. The sequence goes on from CM061142.1 coordinate 178,218,753, forward strand.
ATGTATGGTTTACTAGAATTTTTAAAAAATATAATCATCTCAAAGATCCTGAGACCGCTCTGCCGTTAGGTAATTAACCTAACGGTGTATGACGTTTCCCCGTGGTCTACGAGATAGTTATATTTTCTAGTTTACTTTTTCCATATTTTTTTATGCTTGAGATATATGCGTGGTTGTTTAATTTATGCATGTAGCATATAAACTGTGTGGATGTTTAAAATAAGTAAAAATGTGTTTTTCGGGATCGGCCATTGTATACCTATTTACTTTCCTTGCACTTTTATTATCTTTTGAGAGAATTTGTAAGTGAGGAAATTTGTATTTAAAAGCCCAAGCTCGATGCAACAGCACATAGAATTGATGAAAACTCCTTCAATGGATCATGATGTCGGTCAATGTGCTTGGCTAAGTTTGCTGGACCAACCTAGCTTGACTGGGTAACAAGTGGTCCTGGCTTAGTCAATTCCCTGGCCGCGTCCGCTGGACCGCAAGGAGTCGATTCATGACTGTGTAAGCCAAAGCTCGATGCAACAGCATAAGAAGACGGATGCAGAAATAGGGACCCACCCGGGGTTTCCAAAGTTGTATTTTTCAATCTCTTTTCTTTGGACTGTAATCGAACTTTGGACTGTTTATTATTTTGGGTATCTGGCCGATCCCCGCATTTTTACTTATTAATTTATGCATGGTTTGTTGAATTTATTTTAATTCATTATTATCTTTAAATTGCATAGATAAAATGGCCAAATTGGCAAGCGTCGATTTCGATGTGCTCGATGCAGCTGGCAAGAATTACTTGAGCTGGCGAGTGGACCTGAAGTTCCACTTGCGCTCCATGGCGCTCCTGCACTCCATTCTGGCCCCCGCAGTGGCCCAATCATCGGCTCCCGCAGCATCCGATGCATCTGCTAGCAAAGCCCCAGAAGCGGCCCTTTCAGCTGGCAGTACCTCTACCACTGTCTCTGACATGGATAAGACGAAAGCCATTATCTATATCAGACGACACATAGATCGGACCCTGAAGGCCGAATACTTGACGGTAGAGGACCCTCTGGAGTTATGGACAGCGTTAGAGGCACGCTACAGACATCAAATTGATGTCATACTCCCGCGTGCCAGCTATGAGTGGGAGAACCTCCGACTTCAGGACTACAAGTCCGTTGCTGAGTACAACTCAGCACTTCACAACATCACCTCACGACTGAAGTTGTGTGGTGAAGAAGTCTCGGAGCACCGCATGTTGGAAAAGACATTTACCTCGTTTCACGAGAAAGATGCTATCCTCATGCAGCAGTATCGTGAACGCAATTTCACGAAGTTCTCTGAACTGCTCTCTTGCCTCCTTAGGGCAGAGCAGAATAGAGACCTTTTACTGGCCACTCATAACCAGCGCCTGGCAGGCTCAGCTCCTATTCCCGAAGCCCACAGTGTTCACCCCCCGAAGTGGAAGAACAAGAAGAGGGGCAGAAAGAACAAAGGAAATGCCCCTATGAAACCAGCCATTGCTCCTCCCCAAAGCAAGAATAACAAAGGGAAGAAAAACTTCACTTGGAAACGTAAGAACACTGATACAGTGTCAAATCCAAAGAAGACATGGGAGGACAAATGTCATCGTTGTGGCATGACTGGACATTGGTCCAGAAACTGTCGCACACCTCGCCACTTCCAGGAACTGTATCAGGCGAGCCAGAAGCCTCCGCCTGAAACAAACATGGCAAATGTGGAAAATCCGACGAAGTTCACTTCCAAGGATTTCGAAAATGACGACCTGCTCGATTGAGCCTCATCTTTATCTATGCTTTTCAAAGAATAAATTGTAGCTTCATCTCTAGTATGCTTAATAAAGACGATCTTTTATTTTGAATGTATGCATTTTACATTTCCATCGATAAATTTTCGTTTTTGGCTTATATAGATGATGTATGAGTGCCTAGTGGACAGTGCCTCGACGCACACTATCCTTCGCGATGAATGCTATTTCAATAGCATAAGTAAATATGACGGTCCTGTCATTACAATTTCAGGACTGTCCAAAATAATCGAAGGATCTGGTGATGCAATATTATTGCTCCCAAATAACACAAGACTAAAAATCAATAATGCACTATTTTCTCCAAGATCAAATAGAAATCTCATAAGTTTCAAGGACATCCGTTTAAACGGATATCACTTAGAAACTAGAGATGAAAATAAGGTTGAATACCTGTATGTCACTCTTCGTAAAGATGGCCAGAAGACCATCTGCGAAATATTTAAGGGACTCCCGTCGGGTCTCTACCAAACATACATTCAACCAGTTGAAGCCAATATGACTGAGCACCAGACGTGCCAGCCAATGCCACCATTTCAACTATGGCATAACAGACTTGGTCACCCTGGATCCATTCTGATGCGACGCATCTTATCTGAATCCCGCGGACATGATTTGAAGAACCAGAAGATTCTTCAGAAAGGTGAATTTTCTTGTCCCCCTTGTTTCAAGGGGAAACTAATAACGAGACCATCGCCCCTAAAAGTGGGTTTAGAGTCTCCTGGCTTCCTTGAGAGGATACATGGTGACATTTGCGGGCCTATTCACCCCGCAAGTGGCCCATTTCGGTACTTCATGGTACTAATAGATGCATCCACAAAATGGTCTTATGTGTGCCTCTTGTCCACCCGTAACCTAGCTTTTCCAAAGCTGTTGGCACAGATAATTAGGTTACGTGCTCATTTCACCGATAACCATATCAAGAAACTACGACTTGATAATGCGGGCGAATTCACATCTCAAGTCTTCGAAGACTATTGCCAGGCAACGGGTATAGAAGTTGAACATCCAGTAGCTCATGTTCACACCCAGAATGGATTAGCAGAGTCCCTTATAAAGAGACTCCAATGGATTGCACGTCCATTGCTTATGCAATCCCAATTGCCGGTGGATGCTTGGGGGCATGCTATTCTGCATGCCGCATCTCTTATCAGGATACGCCCCTCTGGAGGCAATACATTATCTCCGATGCAACTAGCATACGGCTCAACTCCAGATATATCCCATTTGAGAATATTTGGTTGTGCGGTCTATGTTCCAATAGCACCACCTCAGAGGACCAAAATGGGTCCTCAACGTCGTTTAGGAATCTATATTGGATTTGATTCACCCTCGATTATTAGATACCTAGAACTCCTAACGGGGGACGCATTTAAGGCACGTCTTGCTGATTGTGAATTCGATGAGAAAACTTTTCCAAAGTTGGGCAAACATTCCAAGAAGCCTGAAGCTTCGGAGACCATTAATTGGGAAAATAAGTCTTTGTCCTTTTATGATCCGCGTACAAATCTGTGTGAAGATGAGATCCTGAAGATCCTTCACATCCAGAATACAGTACACCAATTGCCGGATAAATTCACGGACAACCAGAAGATCGTCCGTTCACACGTCCCTGCTGCTAACACTCCAGCTAGGATTGACATCCCTATAAATGGATGCAATCCACCCGCAGCAGAAATGGCTGTACCTCAATTGAAAAGAGGACGGCCACCAGGTTCAAAAGATAAAGTTCCTCGAAAGAGGAAGATTCCTGGTGAAAATAAGATTATCCCTCCACAGGATACTGAGCTCAGGACAGCTACCTCTCCCCTCCTAATTTCCCCCGCAGAGGAAACATTAGGAGAAACATCATTAAACTTTGTACGTACTGGGGAGGTACTGGACCGACATAGCACAGTCGTCGACGACGATTTTGCGTTCACTATTGCCGTTCACGTCGCTGAATACGACGATGACGTCGAACCACTTTCTCTAGCGGATTGTAAACGCAGAGATGATTGGCCAAAGTGGGACGAGGCGATAAGAGTAGAGCTGGACTCACTCTCGAAACGCAAAGTCTTTGGACCTGTAGTCCAAACACCAGTAGGTGTAAGACCTGTGGGATATAAGTGGGTTTTCATTAGAAAAAGAAATGAACAAAATCTGATCATCCGCTACAAGGCGCGTCTTGTAGCAAAGGGTTTTTCCCAAAGACCGGGTATCGATTATGAAGATACATACTCCCCGGTAATGGACGCTATTACATTCAGATTCTTAATAAGCCTATCATCTCTGGCAAGCCTAGAAATGCAGCTCATGGACGTTGTGACTGCATATCTTTATGGCGATTTAGATAAAAAGATCTATATGAAACTACCAGATGGGTTTAACTTACCCACAGAGATGAAAGAGATACCTCGGGAGGTATTCTCTGTTAGACTACATAGATCCTTGTATGGACTAAAACAGTCAGGCAAAATGTGGTATAACAGACTAAGTGATTTCCTTGCACAGCAAGGATTCACTAATAACGAAGTCTGCCCTTGCATCTTTATCAAAAGAACGGGAAAAGGATTCGTCATCATAGCAGTTTACGTTGATGACTTAAATCTCATAGGCTCTCCAGCAGAGATTAATGTGATATCTGCAAGGCTAAAGCAAACTTTTGAAATGAAAGACCTAGGCAGAACGAAGTATTGCCTTAGCTTACAGATTGAACACCTACGAGGTGGAATCCTCCTACATCAATCCAATTATACCAGGAAGCTTTTAAATAAGTTCCAAATGGATAAATGTCATCCTTTATGTACCCCTATGGTCGTGAGATCATTAGACGTACAAAAGGACCCCTTCCGGCCTCTGGAAGAGGGGGAGGAGATACTGGGTCCAGAAGTACCCTACCTAAGTGCCATTGGTGCACTTCTCTATCTGGCTAACTGCACGCGTCCCGATATAGCGTTTGCAGTCAATCTCCTAGCCAGACACAGTGCAGCGCCTACAAAGCGCCACTGGAATGGAGTAAAGCATCTTCTGCGATACCTCCAGGGTTCCGTAGAACTTGGACTTTACTACCAGAGAGGTGCCTCCTCCCAGTTACGTGGTTATGCCGATGCAGGCTATCTTTCAGATCCGCATACGGCAAAATCACAAACTGGTTTTGTCTTTACCTACGGAGGAACTGCTATCTCCTGGAGATCGGTAAAACAAACCACTACTGCTACATCTTCTAACCATGCAGAGCTCATCGCGATCCATGAAGCGAGCAGAGAATGTTTTTGGCTACGCTCCGTCGTCCAACACATTCTCCAATCCACTGGCCTGAAGACCGATGATCTGGAGCCTACTGCCCTATTCGAAGACAACGCCGCGTGCATTGCTCAGAAGGGCTACATCAAAGGCGACAGGACAAAGCACATTTCTCCCAAGTTTTTCTGGACGCACGAACAGAAGAACGACAAGCAGATTGAAGTTCGACAGATCCAGTCATGCAACAACCTAGCTGATCTTTTTACTAAGGCATTGCCTAAATGTACTTTTGTAAAGCTTGTAAAGAACATTGGTATGCGACAGTTGAAAGACCTGCAAGCCTGAAGCTTGTACGGATCAGGGGGAGTAACATGTGGGTTGCACTCTTTTTCCTTAAGCTGTTGGGTTTTCCCACTGGGTTTTCCACAGCTAAGGTTTTAACGAGGCAAACACACTTACTCTGGATCCAGAAGTATCCACCCCTTGCCTCAGTAGCTGAGACCGAAGTGATGAATGTGTAAGGGTGAGTGTTATGAATGAGGGAGGCCTTTGGCCTCCCCTCCTTCATTACCCATTCATTAGGCCCCATTACTTAGAGTAATGGGGACCCTTGGTCTCCTAGAGGCTTTTAGACTCCCCACTATGAGATATATAAATAGAGCATCATGGCTCTTAGCTATGGGACTTATTCTTTTGCTAAGAAATCTTGTCTCTTTCTCTCTTGAGTTCATCATCATCCAACACTCTCTTTTTTTTTGCAATTTAACACTCCCCCCCCCCCCCCCCCACGATGCTCTCTCTCTCTCTCTCTCTCTCTCTCTCTTCTCTCTCTTCTCTCTCTTTTCCAGTTGCGCACAGGTCCCCCCCAACGATACACACACTCTCTATCTCTTCTCTCTCTTTTCCAGTTGCGCACAGGTCCCACCGCCTCCCGACGATACCCAAACACATGGCCACTCTTCTCGCTTTTCTGTCGGTTGTGCGCGTGCACCGCATCTTGTGTGTGGATTTTTTTCTAGGGTCACAACACATTATGTGCCTGGGTTATTTCTTGTGTGTGCGTGTGTTGTGTGTGTAGCCTCCAAAACTCACCTCTCTGCTATTTTTGAAGGATCGGAATCGTTCATTTTGATATTCATATTTAAAATCTCAAAACACTGAATATCGGATAAACCAAAAGTGTTTTACCTATCGTCGATCTGTCACAAAAGTTTTATTTATGCAAAACTGTTAAATTTGTGACAAGTAGATGAACGGGTAAACCCCCTTGAGTTCACACTATATTCGATGTTTTAGGGTTTTAGAATGTGTAGATAAAAATGAATGGTAATGATCCTTTAAATAAATAGCGATAGTGGAAGTGAGAGTTTTGGAGGCACATATGAGATTAAGCCTTATACGTCATGATACCAATTATTCTCGTGCAAACATACCAATTATTCTCGTGTTTTTAAACACACGAACGAAATATTGGGCTAAACACGTATGCATCCTCAAAAACTCTAACCTCCCATATTTTTTCATACAATTAACTTTGATCTTCGTATTATAAAACACCAAAACATAGACTGAATGAACTTACCCTTCCATATTTTTCAAATAATCAGAACTGTTACTGTTAATATTGATATCCATCCTATCTCTGAGACAATAACATATAGTAGACAATATAAACGAAGTCCAAGAAACCGTTGAGGCAAGATATGAATTTCATTTGCAAGAAATTAGCATCGTTAAACAATAAAGAACAAGTACGAAATCAGTGCAAGCAAGTATAAATCAAGTTTTTGCACAAATGAAATCAATGCCACGTTTCGCTTAAAGCCGGCCAAGAAGAAAGATAACAATAAGAAAGAGAAATTTTATACTAATATATATCTGCCCTCAACAAATAAAATAAAAACTGAAAACTGAGTCTTCCCGTATCAAATTAGCATTACTATACTTGAAAGCAGTCTCCTTCCTCCCTTTCATGGCACGCAATCTGGTTCCTTGAAATGGTCTGCTTAGTCAATTGCAAGGCTACAACAAATATTAACAAAGTCTTCATGTTCAGCATGGAACCCTGAAGCAAAACCACGACGGCATTTGTGATAGAGCATATCTACTAAGTAGAGTCTTGAAGTATGCCCTGAAGTATATTCTCGATTCTGTACTTCATAACAGGCTGGCCGGATCGAGTCCTCTTATACATCTTCTCCTTCTGAGCTTTGCGCCTGGCTTCGGCTTTGGCCCTTTCTTCCTTCTTCTCTTGAATCATGGCTTCCCTTTCCATCTTTGCCTTCTCTGCTTCTGCTCGCTTCTTCTCAACTTCTTCTCTTATGACCTGCAAATTAACGATCTTCTTCTCTTTTTTCTTCGTCTTGTTCACTTTAGGTCTCCTCTCGTTTTCATCATTACCATCGACATCCTGAAAAGGAAATAGAAATGCAATGAAGTACATAAAAATGCATGCACGGCTTTTCCCCCTCTTCTCCTCCTCCTCATGTAGTGCATGTGTTTATGAATGAACATTGTTAGTTTGCGTGTGCATGTGCAAGCTCATATTTTTGGTTTATCTTTTGGGTTTGTGTGTGTGTGTATTTGTTGTTGTTTTGTGGGGGCAGTTTTTAAGGATTTGGTCTTTTTAAGCCCTAAAAATTCATATAAATATGGTCACTCCCCACTCTCATTTCCAGCTCAGTTCACTGCAAACCCAACTAAAAGTGGGATCGACAAAAATTACTTGGAGAAACCTCATAGCTATGTTTTTGATGTGTGTCATGCGTCAAGCATTGAGGAGCTCCAGAGGGATCGACCATATATGATTGAAGCTCCACGGAATCATGAAATTATGTCGTGCTTCAATCATATATGGTCGATAATTCCTCTGGGGCTCCTCAATGCTAGACGCTTGACGCACATCAAAAACATAGCTATGAGGTTTATCCAAGTAAATTTTGTCGATCTCACTTGTAGTTGGGTTTGCAGTGAACTGAACTGGAGACGCCTCCCATGTCAAAACGAAAATTTCTTCCATCCCATTCCCGAGAGGGACAAAAAGCAGAAGCCAAATGATTACTTCTAAACATTTCAAACAGACTATGATGAGATGTCGTAGTTTCAACCAAAGATCTTCTGCAGATAATATCATGCATCATTGCTTCCTTTTATTAGCATTTATTCCTTATATTTGTATTGCATTAGAGTTTTCTTGTTTTTATGGCCATTGTATAAAGGGTAAGGATAGCCGACTAAAGTCCTCCGCTCAAAATTTTTTTAATAAATAATATGTTTAATTGTTTAATTGTGCATGTAGTAATAAAAATGTTTAATTAATAATAATGTTTAATTAATAATACAAAATTTAATATACTTCATCTCATAATATTTAAATATTTTTTTCATTTTTTAAAGAATTTTAAAGGATTGTTAAATAATTTTAAATTTTTTTAAATTCTTTTAAATTTTTTTAAAATTTTCAGTCCGCCAAGCGGCCCGACTGGGCTTCTGTGGGGGTTTTACCTTCACGGCCCAGGCCGGCCCGGTCCGGCCAAAGTTTCAAACATGCCGGGCCGGCCCGTGGCCCGACCAAAGCCCGGCCAAGCACTAGCTGGGCCGGGCCGGGCCGTTGTCCATCACGAGGGGCATACAACCAGTGCGGAAGCTGCCACCATCAAAATCTTTGCAAAACTTTTTTGAGCCAAATACATTATGTTAGTGATATCAAACACTACTGATGATTATTCTAGCACATGATGTATTCCAGTTTTAATCTAAAATTAAAATTTTTTGATATTTTCTTTAAAAAGTGATGTTCAGTTCGGTCTTGTGGAAACTGAAAGAAATAGGCGATGTGACCAAGGAGCTAAAAAACAGCAGAAACAAAAGGAAATATGCAAGTATATCAGCAGCCATCTGTTTATATAGAAATGACTGATGGTCTCCTTCTTTTATCACTTTGACGAGAAAAGCTTATCAGAGTTTTAAAATATACATTCTAACAGAAAAAAAAAGGCAGACTAAACTGTAAGGCAGTAGGACAAAAGTTAATACTCTTTCTCTTACATCCCTAGTGATTTAGCTCACAAATTACACCGTTCATCAATGAAATTCTCTTCCTATAATTCCCCAGAAATAAAAAGAGCCCCTCAAAACCATAAATTGACCTATACCAACCCTGATGTTCTATTTCTCAAAACATGCTTCTTCTCTGAATCTGTCCTAAAATGACATCCATTAATTTAAAAAGGAGGTATAGAAGACAGACCTTAAACCTTGCCGCTGCATTAGGGCCGCCTTCAGTCTGGCCTTCTCGCTTGATTGACTTCTTGAACTTGCTTACATATTTGGCATTTCTATAGAACTCCCTCTGTTTTTCTGCAATCATCAAGCAATTTGGCGTTCACATAAAGTTGAATCCACTAATGAACATTATTCTTTACCAGTAACCGAAAGCATATAATGGTTCTTAGGTGTGGAAGGGATGGGTTTTCAAGATATCTTATAGGCTAGAAAAGCTGTTCTCGGGTGAAGTTGTTTCATCTGTATTTGTTGCGAAGAATCATTAGAATCGCAAGCTAAACCATAATAGTAAGACAAGAATGCTAACAATTTTAAATTTACATACAATTAGTCTATTAGAGACCTTCACAATGTTGTATGTATCAAGTCCTTTTCACTGTTCATTGGAGCTTCAGGCGCTAATCCAGGCTCAGGTTGCAGTCGCAGCTGCTTAGCTTAAAAGAAGAATAAAGAAGCCTGACATATCTATGGTATATATCTTCATGTGCTCATTACGTTTTACGATAGATGTAGAACAATACATACATAATACATATCTATTATACAAAAGTGGACATTTGTCCTACTAGGACAAACCCAGTAGGGCAAAGGATTGACCTAAGCTCTGCCACCTCGTCATGGTAGGGGCCACTTGGGGTAAGGTGAAATTTTGGGCTTGCTTAGGGGTGTAACATTGGGGAGTTGAGTTAAATGCCCCCCCCCCCCCCCCCCCCCAAAAAAACCACATTCTCCTTATTTGCAAGCTTGACATTGCTTCTTCGTCAAACTCAAATGCCTCTTCCTTTCAACATATTTACGGGTTTGCCATCGGTCTTTTTTCCCTGCACTTTTTGCACTTTAACACCCGCTTTTCTCCCTTCTACCACCGGACAATTCCCACACACCCATACTTTTTAGTCTTTTTCAATTTCGTACCGGTCCAGCCTCCTCCCGGCGATGCATACACACACCCCACTCTTCTCGCTCTTTTGTCGTTTGCGCGCGTGCACCACATCTTTGTGTGCGTTTTTTTCGCTACATGCACTCTAAGCACAGGTTATTTCCAGTATATTATAAAAGAAGGATTTACCACAATGCCAGTCGTACTAGGACAAAGAGGTTGATAGAGACATGGCCTAGGTTTGGCCGCATCATTATGGTGGTGCCCACTTGGGGGATGGTTGTGGGGTTGTGTGTTGTTGGATATTGTAGTTGAAATCCCAAAGAAAAGTCCCCCAATTCCCTTTATTCACATGATTGCCATTGCTTTTTCATGCAACCTAAATGCACCTCCATCTTCACCTTACATACGGGTTTGCCATCGGTTTTTCACTTTACACCCTGCTTAGGCCCCCTTTTCCCCCTATGTTTTTTGCGCTTTTCCCCTGCTTTTTCCCCTTTTACGCCACAACGGAGCCCACACACACCCACTCTTCTCACTCTTTCTTCGGTTGTGCACGTGCACCGCATCCTTTGTGTGGGTTTTTTTGCTCCACGCATTATGTGCACGGGTTATTTATCAAAACTAGAAAAAACATTTGGGAGTGTGTATATATACATATATATGAGCAACGAGCTGGCTGGGGCTGAAAAGCTTAAAAAACATTTGACGTGTGTTTGTGTGAGAGATCCAGCGAGCTGGCTGGGGGTGCAAAACTTAAAAAACATTTGACGTGTGTTTGTGTGTGAGAGCAGCAAGCTGGCTGGGGCTGCAAAAGTAGAAAAAGAACATTTGACGGGAGTTAACATGACCATTAACTTAAGAAGTGTTTGTGCTAATTGAGTATATATGGGGCATTATTGACACTGACAATAGAACAAGGGGCGAGCGCAATAGCATGAATAACATTGTTATAGGTTAAATTGAATAACATTGTGGATGTTCATTCGATAGCATTGAACAACATTGCAAATTGAGCATATGGGGCATTATTAGTGACACTGACAATAGAACAAGGGGCAAGCGCTATAGCATGAATAACATTGATATAGGTTAACATTACTATATATATAATATATATAGCATGAATAACATTGATATAGGTTAACATTGCTATCTATTATATATTTCAAGACTCTTTTTGAATTGTTTTGCTGACTAAGACAAGCTGACTAGGACAAAAGGGTCGATAGAAGGACGGCTGCAATTTAATCTTGAGGAATGAATGGTTAAGATGAGATTTTTGTGGAAAGTTTTGGAGAGGAAAACATTAATATTAAAATTTTGGCTGGCACTTGCAATTAATGCATTTGCCCACTTAATGCATTCGCACGCATTGGGGAAAAAATTTGTCTACCACTTGCACTTAATGCATTTCCACTTAAGTCTGACATTTGCATTTTGGAGTGTTTGTTGAAAATTTTGGATTGCATTCGCACCATGGCTGGTTTGTATTTTGGGAAAACCCTTGGGAGAAGCAAGGTCCCATCATTAGATTAAGTACCTCCCCCTTGCTGTAATGACAATACCCCTTACTATTCTTTCTGAAACACGCACACATTAGTCTCTCTCTCTGCTTTTGTTGGTTGGGAATGAAAATCCAGGGGCCCACCATGGGTGAGCGTCAGAATGTGCTGACTTCTGAACACACACCAAAAGCACGGCAAGAGGCCACTACTGCATCGGTAGGCACTCGCCAATATAGCAACATCAGAATATCATGTTTAATGAGGTATATTTTTAAATCCAAACCACAATCCAAAGAGGGGGTGCTGAGACATATTAAACTTTATTATTAGGTTCATTTATTAAATTAAGTAGCATCAAGAAACTCGAATAACATATTAAACTTAATTATTAAAGCCGAAGGCGCCCGCGCCGAAGGCGCAGAATATCATGTTTAATGAGGTATATTTTTAAATCCAAACCACAATCCAAAGAGTGGGTGCTGAGACATATTAAACTTAATTATTAGGTTCATTTATTAAATTAAGTAGCATCAAGAAACTCGAATAACATATTAAACTTAATTATTAAAGCCGAAGGCGCCCGCGCCGAAGGCGCCCGCGCCGAAGGCGCCCGCGCCGAAGGCGCCCGCGCCGAAGGCGCCCGCGCCGAAGGCGCCCGCGCCGAAGGCGCCCGCGCCGAAGGCGCCCGCGCCGAAGGCGCCCGCGCCGAAGGCGCCCGCGCCGAAGGCGCCCGCGCCGAAGGCGCCCGCGCCGAAGGCGCCCGCGCCGAAGGCGCCCGCGCCGAAGGCGCCCGCGCCGAAGGCGCCCGCGCCGAAGGCGCCCGCGCCGAAGGCGCCCGCTAAATTTTTGTTCTTTTAAATTGTGAAGAGGAATATTATATGTCCCAAAATTTTGGAGGGCGAAATAATTTTTGGAAAAATAGATTTTAAATGAACCGTGCCCGAGGCCAGGTTTATGACTAGTGTATATATATATATATCATTAATAACATTGATATAGGTTAACATTGATATATATACATATAAATATAAATGAGGAATATGGGCATGCGATGACAGCGCGGGAAATTTTCCTTCACTGTCAGCGATTTGAGGCCCTAAAAACAATTAATTTTTAATTTTTTGCAGTATGTTCCAATACTTGTTAACTAGCTCCCTACCAATTTTCAAGTCAATCCAACACCGATTGAGCCTCCATTCATGAGTTTCAAAAAAGATAGCTCAAATTCTGGAAACTGCCGGCGTAGTCTTTTGGAAACGCATGGATGGGGCTCAAACGGTGTTGGATTGACTTGATAATTGATGGGGAGCTAGTTAACAAGTATTAGAACATACTGCAAAAAAAATTTAAAATAATGTTTTTTGGATCTCAAATCGCTGACAGCACAGGAAGCCGAATCTGTGCTGTCAGCCCACCTCCATATTCCTTTATATTTTTGGAAAATTAGCGTGTCTTTATTGGATATCAAAAATGGACAAAGAATACATATGGCATCTAATGTGTGATGGAGTATGTTAGAGAGATGATAAGGCACAAGCGTCGTCACTATCTACTAACAAGCTCCCCCACCCTTACCAACAAGAATACAAAAAGCGAGAATTCAAGAACAAGAACAAAAGTACCAAGTCATCCTTCGTCTCGAAACTCCCAATTTTCCATGGCCTGAGCAGCATCAGGTGCTTTGATGTCTTGGTCTCTGAGAATTATTCTGATATCGGCAGCTATATCCTCAAATAGCAAAGTCTTAGGCTTCCTGATGCCTTCAAAAATTCTCATGTTCCGCTCCTTCCAGATGTGCCAGACTATCGCTGCTAGGGCGATTTTGGCAAGCAAGCTAATAGTATCCTTTCTGTCGTAGTGTAGTAGATAGTATTCTCCAACTTCTGAAAGTAGAGGCTCAATGGGGTTTGATACACCCAATTTACGGTGGCTCCTACTCAGAATATATTTTGTGCAACATTCAAAATAGAGATGGTATATATATATGGGAACGTGTGGATGTGCACACGCCTGCAAAAAAGGGGTTCTCTTATTTTTTTTGAATTTTTTCGTATGACAGTTGTATACCTCATGGATCAATGCCATTAGAACCTCGATCTAACCTTTGCAAATTTAATGGTTTCAGAACAGTAGAATTTTTGCAATGGGTGGATCGAATGACAAATACCCTTAGTGTTCACCGATATTTAGGATTTGGAGTTTTAGAATGTGAATAATCTTTAAAAAAATTTAAAAATTCAGGAAACCCCATTTTGTGGGCGTGCACCTGTGCACGTCCACATGTACTTATTGTCGTGTGTGTAGAAAAATGGAAAAAAAGTGGGGACCTGACCAAATTTGGTCACGTGCCATCTGACCTCCACTAATGTCATACATATAGGAAAGATGAATGTGTAAACATGCACATGTAAGTTACATGTGCACACCCACAAAAGAAGTTTTTCGCTTTTTTGCTTTGTAAAGTTTTTTGTAGGATTGTTGTACATATCATGAATCATCACACCAAAAATCGAGCGAATCTTATGCTATTTCACTCTCAATCTACTCATTACAAGTTCAATGGTTTCAGAGCAATAAATATGTTTGCAACGAGTGGATCGAGAGTCAAATATCCCTAGGGTTAACCCTTATTTAGGGTTTTGAGTTTTTAGAATGTGTACACCAATCTTGCATAAAAAATTTTTGAAAATATGGGAGGATGGGTTTAATCGACGTCCATAGGTAACTTACATGTGCACGTCCACAGGAACATATTATCGTGTATATATGGACAAATTTTTAAAGGTGACCAGACCACACTAATTACTGAAATTTTGTTATTATGATTTTAGAATATGTACAACAAATCCAATAAATCCAACATAACATATTTTCTAAAAAAATGAAAAAAAATTATTTAACCACACCAAGTATTTGGAGAGCCCTTGACCATACCAAAAAATCCCTTATATATATAAGAATAATGTGTATCATGTGACACATAGGGCTAAGCTTTATATATGCCTCCAAAACTTTACCCCCGTCATTTTTCGGAAGATTGAAACCATTTATTTTAATCTACATATTCTAAAATTTCAAAACACAAAATATCATGTGAACCAATGGGTTTTGCTAATTCATCCACTCATTACAAATTTAACAAATTTAACGATTTTGCATGAGCTAACACCTTCAGATGGATGTAGTCTCCCAAGAAGCTACTCTTATAATTGATAATCTGCATACCTATTAATAAACCATTAGTCACCTATTAAGCACTAGCAATAAAATTCATCACAGAGGTGAGAGAAATTCTCCGTTTGTCGTCTCTTGCTCCTTAATTTGAGCATCTGCTAACTGATTTAATATGGAAAGGAGACACTTAAATTGAAGAGCTCACTTTAGCATTTCTTTCTGATGAGAACGGGAAAATTATGATGCTATTGCAATCCGAAATACATATATGATAGGAGGGCGCTTGTGTCAAAAAGTAAATGCAATAGATACATATCAAAATCCGAGGAAAAAGCTGAGAGCATGTATTGGCAGAAAACTGGGCATGTGCTTATAAGCTTTTTGAAGCTCAAGTTAAGGAGGAATAGAACATAGGAATCAATCAATAAAAACAATGAAAATTAGGAAATGCAGAAGTGTTTCCTAGGAGATTGTTGAGAAGAGTTCTAATGATGGCATATGTAACCATTTTTGCCATATAGGGATCATTACAGTTGTTTTGATTCTAATTCTGGTTGCTTATACCCCTACAGTTGGTATGGATAAACTGGATGAGTCATGCATCAAAGTATTTGCCCAAAGAGCAATCTTAGAATCCCATTATTTTCTAAATTTGGAGAAGCACCGATTCTCAAGAACATAGCAGATTCATAATGTTCCTTCCATGGGAATGCTCCAAGGTTGTGACTAGTAAGTTGTAACATATTTAACGTTGATTCTAAAGGCGAGGGATTAATCTTACAATTAAATGCCACAGTAAGGAAAGAATAATTCAAACAAGGTGGTAAGAATTGCATGGTTTAATTTTTGATGACTGTAGTGGGATAATTACTGATGTCAAACACATTCTTAACTTAAAGAAACCCTTCATTTCATCCGATGGAACTTGATACATGTGGTTTCCAAAACATACTGATGAGCTATGCAGTTGTAATGATATCCCAAAAACCCAGATGTTGGATGATTCGCTAGGAATTATGGCACAGGTGAAGTGGTTGATGATATAGTAGTACTCTCATAGACATGGCGAAGCTGCAGATTAGGCATCTTCGACACTCAAGTCATCAAGCTTAACAAGAGAAAGCTGCTACTAATTGTTAATTCATGCAAGTGGGATTTATGTGCACACAGTTTGTATGAAAAACATCCAATCTAGTTGACCATCATGTAATATGGAAAATGTTTTTGATCACATCCACCCCAATATTTGTCATCTTTGATCCATCTACTGTTGAGACAAGAGCAGTACTTTTAGCAGTATTTAGCACTTCCACTGATGATTGTTCAGTAATGAACCCAAAGCGCAGGTGTTTTGCCACTTTGAAGCAGTGGAATGGAAAGCAATGATTAGAAAGTAAGAAGCAACAAGTGAAGTACTTAAATACGGAGTGGCAGAATTACAAATCCATAGAGTCAAAAACTTTATTATGAAGGGATCAAAAGGTACTTTATAATTCCTAGCCAATCACTACATAACATTACATCAGTGTGCTTGAATTGTACACTTCTAAACAAGGCTCATGACATGTTGACTGCAATAAGGTTTGTTCAAGAATTTTATGAGGCTATAAAAATCATGCGTTGTTGTCAATCTTTCTTCTTCTATGTTACCTAATTTAATACCTCCTAAAGAGGTCTGGACTGAGGTGATGAAACTTCCCCTTGATTCACATATTTTGGATGATGCTACATGCATGTCATCTGAGGATGAGTTGCACACACGTTTAAACAAATGCTATTTTTGCTTGGTTATGCTCAGACCGACGAATGTTACCATGTATATGATCCAAATCCTACCCTTGGTTGATCAAAAGATGTGGTTCTTTGAGTAATGTTTAAATCTGTCAAGAAGAATGCAAATTGCTAGTGATGTTATTGGGGTGGGGATGCAATACTGCACTCTCTAGATCATCCATGTAACAAAGATGGCATTTAGAGAAATCAAAATTCAAAAGTAGTGTCAGATGCTGCAACATCATCTTTTTAAGGGACGAAAAATGCACCTTAAATACATGGATTGATAGACTCGTTGCATTTAATCTTGACCTTGAAAGTGGTGTTCCTCCAATAAAAAATACTTCACAATGGGCATTCGAGCTATAGTCAAGCTTATACAAATTAGTAGATGGAATCCCGTTAATGGAACCAGTACTTGGGATATGTATAAATGGCTAATGGTGCCAAAAAGGTGGTTGCAAAGGAATTTGAAAGGAACATTGGACGATGATACGGGCACCGTACATGGATTTGCAGAGAAGCCTGATGAATATCTGTGATCATCCCAAACTATCCAATTCTCTTTTGTCAATCCTTCTAATTTCTCTATTTTTAAATTCTCTTTCATCTTAATAAACAATAAAAATGCATTGAGGGCTTTTTATTTCGTCATTTATTTTCTCACTCTATTTCCGATTTTTTGTGATAAAATTTCGCAGCCACAATGACAAAGCACTACGTTCTCTTCCATCATATGCCCGAAAACTTTAAATTCACAAAGAAATGCTTGTATTAAGGCTGGAAAGTTAGAATACGGCAATTCTGTGCTACATAAACATGCACAACTCTAGCCTAAATTAAAATGCATTGAAACGACTGAAGCCAAATCCCGATGGATTATAAATCCCACAACATTTTAGAATTAACAACCCAAAAGATTCACTCTTTCTATATCAATTCTACCAAATTATCCATCAAAACTACAACTTTGTTGTTACATGTTCTCATACAGGCAGATGTCACATGATTATAAGCATAAAAGTTTAGGGTCAACTCGAGAAATTCAAATAAATGCAAGGGGAAGATGAAGATAGAGAAGACTTACTGATGATCGAGGGATTGTAACTAGAGGCCCTGGATTTGGCGTTAGCGAAGGACTCGAGAGAGAGGGCTTTTCCGCCCAATCGCTGCTCCTACTTCATCATCTTCCATTGATCCCTTCTGTTGTTCTCGTCACCGTCGTTAGAATTTCGGCTCTTCGTCTCTTTCTCTCCTTGAGCTACAAAAGTCGGTACTCTTGCTAGTCTCTCCTACATGCTGAATTTAGGGATGCATGTGAATCCGGGTCAGGTTCCAAAACCGAACCGATTTGTAAAACCAGGTGAAGTCACTTTTCCTAAACTTATCTTTCAACTCGTTACACGATATAGATAATTTTTTGATACGTTACTCATAAACACGGCCGGTCTTGAAGATGTTAGGGCTCAGAATGAGTAAAAAATTTGGGCCTTTTAAATATAATTTTTAAAAAATTAAAAAATACTAAATTTTTTTGGGGTTTGAAAGTGCAATGCTAGGAGGCTCATCCCTTCGCCTGAAATTTTTATTGATATGCTAAAAGATGGTCCAAAATAGGGGGACATAAAACCATTACCCCTTAAAATAAAACAAATACAAGGATTAGCATACGAGAACATGTCATCATGACCACTCCATGTTTGGCTCGGCTTGATTTGGAACTCTTGGCATATTCATACCATACATCTTGCTTCTGGAAATCTTGTATGTTGTACATGCACAAAAATCACATATAACCCACATCTCATCTTAAATGACTTATCATTGCATTTTTAAAAGCAAAATCATCAATTATATGTTCAAGAAGTTTGCAAAGTCGAAGAACGGGATGCCTTCGACATATAAAAGGAGTCAATTAATCATCAATTAATGTATATGTGATTAATTGACTCCTTTTATTATTATTAATTGATGATCTTGCTATTAATAATAATCTTGTATGGTTGTGGATGCCTTCGACAAGGAGAAGTTTGCAGATCGAAGAAGGGGATCGATGCCTTGCCGTCAGATGAGTCCCTCGCCAACTTCCCATTTCTCATCCCCGGTAATAAGATTTTACATCTCATATGCAGCATCAGAAGAGTAGCTCTGCTATCACCTTGGTCTGATCAATTTTACCACCGAGAATAGGAAGGTGAACCTTACGGACTCCGACGTCTGCCCACTTGCGACTTCATGTGCAGCATCGTCTGCAAGATGGGCTATAGCGATGGTTTCAAGTAGGGGTATGCGGGCTCGGGTACCCTGTTTTTTCATGTTACACGTACCCTACCGATAAGAGATCGGTTCCTAAAATTTGGAACCAAAACTACCCAGTTGGACCCTATACCCGGAATTTACCCGGACCCTATGGTTCCGGGTAGGTTCCAGGTACCCTGTAATTAATTACATTACATTAACTAATTAGTTTATGTATATTAATATGATGATGCAGTCACATCAAATGAATTCAAGTAAGGTTTATGGGACCTAATTGTCTTTTGTATGATCACGCATTTGCTAATCATGATTAGTCAAATGCTTAAACCGTGTTTTTAAAAAAACTTCATGAGCCTTACGAATGACAGCAATTAAGGGTGGGTTAGTGATCACATAATTTGACATGTTGCATGTTTGACTATATACCAACCGATCAAGTGAAGTTTACACAATTTAAGGAAAGGCTTTGGTCAATGAAGACGTCTTTCCCTTGCTCACATGGGATGGTGAGACTGAGAGTGAGCAAGGTAGATTATTCAGAAGAAGGCAATGCCTTTGTTGTAATGGTAGACACTTTAGGGGTAGGGGCATTATCCTAAGTATTTGTTCAGAATGATGGGATTGCATCTAATGATGGGATTGCATCTCCGACTGGTATTTCATTTATGCAACAGCTTCAGAGTAATATATGCATATAAATTTCCCTCTTTCATGATCGGACTCCTAATTAAGACGTTTATGTAATATATGAATATCGGTTCAAGTTCCGGGTACCCGTTTCCTATAGATAATAAAAGGAGTCAATTAATCACATATACATTAATTGATGATTAATTGACTCCTTTTATATGTCGAAGGCATCCCCTTCTTCGACTCTGCAAACTTCTCCTTGAACATATAATTGATGATTTTACTTTTAAAAATGCAAGGATAAGTCATTTTAGATGAGATGTGATTTATATGTGATTTTGGTGCATGTACAACATACAAGATTTCCAGAAGCAAGAAGTATGGTGTGAATATGCCAAGAGTTCCAAATCAAGCCGAGCCAAACATGAAGTGGTCATGATGACATGTTCTCGTATGCTAATCCTTGTATTTGTTTTATTTTAAGGGTGTATTGGTTTTATGTCCCCCTATTTTGTACCATCTTTTAGCATATCAATAAAAATTTCAGGCGAAGGGATGAGCCTCCTATCATTGCACTTCCAAACCCCAAAAAAATTAGTATTTTAATTTTAAGAAAAATTATATTTAAAAGGCCCAAATTTTTAACTCATTCTGAGCACCAACATCTTCAAGACCGGCCGTGTTTATGAGTAACGTATCAGAAAATTATCTATATCATGTAACGAGTTGAAAGATAAGTTTAGAAAAAGTGACTTCACCCGGATTTACAAATCGGTTCGGTTTTGGAATCTAACCCGGATTCACATGCAGCCCTAAACTCAGCATGTATGATAGACTAGCAAGAGTACCGACGTTTGTAGCTCAAGGAGAGAGAAAGAGATGAAGAGCCGAAATTCTAACGACGGCGGCGAGAACAACAGAAGGGATCAATGGAAGATGACGAATGAGGAGGAGCAGCGATTGGGCGGAAAAGCCCTCTCTCGAGTCCTTCGCTAACGCCAAATCCAGGGCCTCTAGTTACAATCCCTCGATCATCAGTAAGTCTTCTCTATCTTCATCATCCATTGCCTTTATTTGAATTTCTCAAGTTGACCCTAAACTTTTATGCTTATAATCATGTGCCATCTGCCCTTATGAGAACATGGAACAACAAAGTTGCAGTTTTGATGGATAATTTGGTAGAATTGATATAGAAAGATTGAATCTTTGATTGAATCTTTTGGGTTGTTAATTCTAAAATGTTGTGGGATTTATAATCCATAGGGATTTGACTTCAGTCGTTTCAATGTATTTAAATTTAGGCTAGAGTTGTGCATGTTTATGTTGCACAGAATAATAAGGGTTAACCCTAGGGATATTTGACTCTCGATCCACTCGTTGCAAACATATTTATTGTTCTGAAACCATTGAACTTGTAATGAGTAGATTGAGAGTCAAATAGCATAATATTCGCTCGATTTTTGGTGTGATGATGATTCATGACATGTACAACAATCCTACAAAAAACTTTACAGAGCAAAAAAGGAAAAACTTCTTTTGTGGGCATGAACATGTAACTTACATGTGCATGTTTACACATTCATTTTTCCTATTTATATGACATTAGTGGAGGTCAGATGGCACGTGACCAAATTTGGTCAGGTGCCCCACTTTTTGCCATTTTTCTACACACACGACAATAGGTACATGTGGACGTGCACAGGTGCACGCCCACAAAATGGGGTTTCCTGCATTTTTAAATTTTTTTAATGATTGTTCACATTCTAAACCTCCAAATCCTAAATATCGGTGAACACTAAGGGTATTTGTCATTTGATCCACCTGTTGCAAAAAATTCTACTGTTCTGAAACCATTAAATTTGCAAAGGTTAGATCGAGATTCAAATGGCATTGATCCATGAGGTGTACAACTATCCTACGAAAAATTTCAAAAAAAAATAAGAGAACCCCTTTTTGCGGGCGTGTGCACATCCCCACGTTCGCATATATATATCATCTCTATTTTGAATGCTGTTACACAATATATTCTGAGCAGGAGCCTCCTTAAATTGGGTGTATCAGACCCCATTGAGCCTCTACTTTCAGAAGTTGGAGACTACTATCTACTACACTACGTCAGAAAGGATACTATTAGCTTGCTTGCCAAAACCGCCCTAGCAGCGATAGTCTGGCACATCTGGAAGGTGCTGAACAGGAGGATTTTTGAAGGCATCAGGAAGCCTAAGACTTTGCTATTTGAGGGCAAAGCTGCCGATATCAGAATAATTCTCAGAGACCAAGACATTAAAGCACCTGATGCTGCTTAGGCCATGGAAAATTGGGAGTTTCGAGACGAAGGATGACTTGGTACTTTTGTTCTTGTTCTTGTATTCTCGCTTTTTGTATTCATGTTGGTAAGGGTGGGGGAGCTCGTTAGTAGATAGTGACGGCGCTTGTGCCTTATTCTCTCTCTAACATATTCCATCACCCACTAGATGCCATATATATTCTTTGTACATTTTGGATATCCAATAAATACACACGCTAACTTTCCACAAAAATATAGAGGAATATGGAGGTGAGCTGACAGCACAGATTAGGCCTCCTGTGCTGTCAGCGATTTGAGTCCCAAAAAAACATTTTTTAAATTTTTTTTGCAGTTTGTTTTACTACTTGTTAACTAGCTCCCCACCAATTTTCAAGTCAATCCAACACCGTTTGAGCCACATCCATGCGTTTCAAAAAGACTACGCCAGCAATTTCCAGAATTTGAGCTATCTTTTTGAAACGCATGGATGGCTCAATCGGTGTTGAATTGACTTGAAAATTGGTGGGGAGCTAGTTAACAAGTATTAGAACATACTGCAAAAAAATAAAAAATAATTGTTTTTAGGGCCTCAAATCGCTGACAGCGCAGGAAAATTTCCTGTGCTGTCAGCTCAGGCCCATATTCCTCAAATGTATATGTATATGCATATGTATATGTATGTATAAATATATGTATATATGTATATAGCAATGTTAACCTATAGCAATGTTAACCTATATTAATGTTACTCATGATTTATATATGTGTGTGTGTGTATAGCAATGTTAATATATATCAATGTTACTCATGATATATATATATATAAGTAAATCTTCAAATGAGAACATTTCGCACGGTGCGAAAATGTTTTTATCTTTTTTTTGAAAAAAAATTTCAAAAATTCTTTTTTCCACCCTCATTATATGTTGTTATACACCCCTCAAAAAATAATCGTTGAGAAATAATGTCATTAGGCCTTCGATCAAGGCATTTCATCAAATTCGCACGTTTTGAGACCGTTAAATTTGTAACGGGTGGATGGGTGCTCTAATCCCCAACGAGTTCACCCATTATTTTCCCTGTGGTATATAATTGTATGGAGTAAAAATCAAAAAAAATTGAAAAAAATTACAAAAGAATAAAAAAAATGTTTTCGCACCGTGTGAAACCCCATTTTTTCGTAACCGAAGATCACTCTATATATATATAAATATATACTAGACATAAACAGTGCCCTCGAGCACGGTTCTTTTAAAATCTATTTTCCCAAAAATTATTTCACCCTCCAAAATTTTGGTACATATAATATTCCACTTCACAATTTAAAAGAACACAATTTTATCGGGTGCCTTCTCCCAACATTTTGCACTTTAACACCCGCTTTTCTCCCTTCTACCACCGGACA
This sequence comes from Scilla litardierei, assembly GCA_030789695.1. NCBI lineage: Eukaryota > Viridiplantae > Streptophyta > Magnoliopsida > Asparagales > Asparagaceae > Scilla > Scilla litardierei. The sequence goes on from CM061142.1 coordinate 178,241,988, forward strand.
ATATCCACACACCCATACTTTTTAGTCCTTTTCAATTTCGTACGGGTCCAGCCTCCTCCCGACGATGCATACACACACCCCACTCTTCTCCCACTTTTGTCGTTTGCGCGCATGCACCACATCTTTGTGTGCGTTTTTTTCGCTCCATGCACTCTAAGCACAGTTATTTCCAGCATATTATAAAACAGGGATTTACCACAATGCCATTGTCCTACTAGGACAGAGGTTGATAGAGACATGGCCTAGGTTTGGCCACATCATTATGATGGTGCCGACTTGGGGGATGGTTGTGGGGTTGTGTGTTGTTGGATATTGTAGTTGAAATCCCAAAGAAAAGTCCCCCAATTTCCTTTATTCACATGATTGCCATTGCTTTTTCATGCAACCTAAATGCACCTCCATCTTCACCTTACTTACGGGTTTGCCATCGGTTTTTTTCACTTTACACCCTGCAATTTTTTGCACTTAGGCCCCCCCCCTTTCCCCTATGTTTTTTGCGCTTTTCCCCTGCTTTTTCCCCGTTTTACGCTGCAACGCAGCCCACACGCACCCACTCTTCTCACTCTTTCTTCGGTTGTGCACGTGCACCGCATCCTTTGTGTGGATTTTTTTGCTCTAAACATTATGTGCACAGGTTATTTCTCAAAACTAGAAAAAACATTTGGGAGTGTGTATATATACATATATATGAGCAGGGAGATGGCTGGGGGTGAAAAGCTTAAAAAACATTTGACGTGTGTTTGTGTGAGAGAGCAAACGAGCTGGCTGGGGGTGCAAAACTTAAAAAACATTTGACGTGTGTTTGTGTGAGAGAGCAGCAAGCTGGCTGGGGGTGCAAAAGTAGAAAAAGAACATTTGACGGGAGTTAACATGTACCATTAACTTAAGAAGTGTTTGTGCTAATTGAGTATATATGGGGCACACTGACAATAGAACAAGGGGCGAGCGCAATAGCATGAATAACATCGTTATAGGTTAAATTGAATAACATTGTGGATGTTCATTCGATAGCATTGAACAACATTGCAAATTGAGCATATGGGGCATTATTAGTGACACTGACAATAGAACAAGGGGCAACCGCAATAGCATGAATAACATTGATATAGGTTAACATTGCTATATATATATATATATAGCATGAATAACATTGATATAGGTTAACGTTGCTATCTATTATACATTTCAGGACTCTTTTGAATTGTTTTGCTGACTAGGACAAAAGGGTTGATAGAAGGCTGCAATTTAATCTTGAGGAATGAATGGTTAAGATGAGATTTTTGTGGAAAGTTTTGGAGGAGAAACATTAATATTAAAATTTTGGCTGGCACTTGCACTTAATGCATTCGCCCACTTAATGCATTCGCACGCATTGGGGAAAAAATTTGTCTACCACTTGCACTTAATGCATTTCCACTTAAGTCTTACATTTGCATTTTGGAGTGTTTGTTGAAAAATTTGGATTGCATTCGCACCATGGCTAGTTTGTATTTTGGGAAAAACCTTGAGAGAAGCAAGGTCCCACCATTAGATTAAGTACCTCCCCCTTGCTGCAATGACAATACCCCTTACTATTCTTTCTGAAAAACGCACACAATTAGTCTCTCTTTGCTTTTGTTGGGTGCGAATGAATGCGGGGGCCCACCTTAGGTGAGCGTCAAATATGCTAACTTCTGAACACACCAAAAGCACGGCAAAAGGCCACCATTGCATCGGTAGGCGCTCGCCAATATAGCAACAGCAGAATATCATGTTTAATGAGGAGGTATATTTTTAAATTCAAACCACAATCCAAAGAGGGGGTGCTAAGACATATTAAACTTAATTATTAGTTTCATTTATTAAATTAAGTAGCATCAAGAAACTTGAATAACATATTAAACTTAATTATTAAAAGCCGGAGGCGCCCGCGCCGGAGGCGCCCGCGCCGGAGGCGCCCGCGCCGGAGGCGCCCGCGCCGGAGGCGCCCGCGCCGGAGGCGCCCGCGCCGGAGGCGCCCGCGCCGGAGGCGCCCGCGCCGGAGGCGCCCGCTAAATTTTTGTTCTTTTAAATTGTGAAGTGGAATATTATATGTCCCAAAATTTTTGAGGGTGAAATAATTTTTGGGAAAATAGATTTTAAATGAACCATGCCCGATGGCATGGTTTATGACTAGTGTATATATATATCATGAATAACATTGATATAAGTTAACATTGCTATATATATACATATATATATGAGGAATATGGGCCTGAGCTAACAGCACATGAAATTTTCCTGCGCTGTCAAGATTTGAGGCCCTAAAACAATTATTTTTTAATTTTTTTTGCAGTATGTTCTAATACTTGTTAACTAGCTCACCACCAATTTTCAAGTCAAACCAACACCGGTTGAGCCCCCATCCATGCGTTTCAAAAAAATAGCTCAAATTCTGAAAACTGTCGGCGTAGTCTTTTTGAAACGCGTGGATGGTGCTCAAACAGTGTTGAATTGACTTGAAAATTGGTGGGGAGCTAGTTAACAAGTAGTAGAACATACTGCAAAAAAATTTAAAATAATGTTTTTTGAGTCTCAAATCGCTGACAGCACAGGAGGCCGAATATGTGCTGTCAGCTCACCTCTATATTCCTCTATATTTTTTTGGAAAGTTAGTGTGTCTTTATTGGATATCAAAAATGTACAAAGAATACATATGGCATCTAATGGGTGATGGAGTATGTTAGAGAGAGGATAAGGCACAAGCGCCGTCACTATCTACTAACAAGCTCCCCCACCCTTACCAACAAGAATACAAAAAGCGAGAATTCAAGAACAAAAACAAAAGTACCAAGTCATCCTTCGTCTCTAAACTCCCAATTTTCCATGGCCTGAGCAGCATCAGGTGCTTTAATGTCTTGGTCTCTGAGAATTATTCTGATATCGGCAACTATGTCCTCAGATAGCAAAGTCTTAGGCTTCCTGATGCCTTCAAAAATCCTCCTGTTCCTCTCCTTCCAGATGTGCCAGACGATCGCTGCTAGGGCGGTTTTGGCAAGCAAGCTAATAGTATCCTTTCTGGTGTAGTGTAGTAGATAGTAGTCTCCAACTTCTAAAAGCAGAGGCTCAATGTGGTCTGATACACCCAATTTAAGGAGGCTCATGCTCAGAATATATTTTGTGCAACAGCATTCAAAATAGATATGGTACATATATATATATGGGAACGTGTGGATGTGCACACGCCCGCAAAAAGGGGTTCTATTATTTTTTTTGAATTTTTTCGTAGGACAGTTGTACACCTAATGGATCAATGACATTAGAACCTCGATCTAACCTTGCAAATTTTATGGTTTCAGAACATTAGAATTTTTTGCAACGGGTGGATCAAATGACAAATACCCTTAGTGTTCACCGATATTTAGGATTTGGAGTTTTAGAATGTGAACAATCTTTAAAAAAAATTAAAAATTCAGGACACCCCATTTTTTGGGCGTGCACTTGTGCACGTACACATGTACCTATTGTCGTGTATGTAGAAAAATGGAAAAAAAAGTGGGGCACCTGTCCAAATTTGGTCGCGTGCCATCTGACCTCCACTAATGTCATATATATATATATGAAAAATGAATGTGTAAACATGCACATGTAAGTTACATGTGCATGCCCACAAAAGGAGTTTTTCGCTTTTTTGCTTTGTAAAGTTTTTTGTAGGATTGTTGTACCTGTCATGAATCATCATTACCCCAAAAATCGAGCGAATCTTATGCTATTAGACTCTCAATCTACTCATTACAAGTCCAATGGTTTCAGAACAATAAATATGTTTGCAATGAGTGGATCGAGTCAAATATCCCTAGGGTTAACCCTTATTTAGGGTTTTGAGTTTTTAGAATGTGTACAACAATCTTGCATAAAAAATTTTGAAAATATGGGAGGATGGGTTTAATCGACGTCCATAGGTAACTTACATGTGCACGTCCACATGTACATATTATCGTGTATATATGGACAAATTTCTAAAGGTGACCAGACCACACTAAGTACTGAAATTTTGTTATTATGGTTTTAGAATAAGAATAACAAATCCAATAAATCCAACATAACATATTTTCTAAAAATGAAAAAAATTATTTAACCACACCAAGTATCTGAAGAGCCCTGACCATACCAGAAAATCCCTTATATATAAGAACTAGTCATAACCCGTGCCCGTGGGCACGGTGCATTTAAGATTTTTTTCCGCGAAAACTTTGTCCCCCAAAAAATATTTCTATAGCCAAAATTTAAAAGAACAACAAATTAGCGTAAAAAAATTTAGAGGCACGACCGCCTTCGACAAGAAACAATAAATTCGGTGCTCCTTCGGCGCAGAACAACAAATTAGCGTATAAAAATTTAGCGGGCGCCTTCGGCGCGGATAGGTTGGTTAGACCTCTGCTTGACGCCCAAAAAACTCAGCCCGCCTATTTGAACGCACATTCCCTGTATTTTTTTTGGGTTTCAATTTTTTTGGGGTCAGCCGAAATAAGCTCAGCCGATATAAAGTTCTCTTTTGCATACTTGTAATTTAAGTTGCATATTTTTTGGGTTTCATTTTGTGTGTGTTTTTTGGGTCTCATTTTTTTGGTCATTTTTGAATGAAGAGTATTAAATGCTGATGGTGTCAATTTCAAAAAAGAAAAGCTTTTGTATCCTCCCAACAAATTTTCCCCCAACCCAAAAAAATTTCCCCCCAAAACTTGATGTGACATTGTCACATAGGACAAATATAAGAATAATAGGTATCATGTGACACATAGGGCTAAGCTTTATATATGCCTCCAAAACTTTACCCCCGTCATTTTTCGGAAGATTGAAACCATTTATTTTAATATACATATTCTAAAATTTCAAAACACAAAATATCATGTGAACCAATGGGTTTTGCCAATTCATCCACTCATTACAAATTTAACAAATTTAACGATTTTGCATGAATAGAACTTTTGCTATGAGTGGATGAACAAGTAAAGCCCATTGGGTTTATCCGATATTCAATGTTGGGGTTTCAGAATATAAAGATTAAAATGAATGGTTTCAAACATTCAAAAAATAGCATAGAATGAATTTTTAAAAGACTGCATATGAGACTTAACCACATATGTCATATGATACCAATTATTATACATATATCCCATCGTGCACTTAATTATTATGTTGTTTAATGTTGTTGCAACTAGCTACCAACTGTCTCGTGAGCTCTTTAGCACGCTGCTCTTCTCTCTATGTCTCATGTCATCTCGCTATTAAAAGTTTCCTATCGTTGCAAATGCTGATGTTGCAACTTGCTACTAGCAGCAACAAACTAGAGAGTAACGTGAAGAAAGAAGCAAAAGTCGAAAAGGGAGAACAAAACGTTTAACTGTAGTTCTTTCCCCTCCCACACAAATCTCCACCTCCCCACCTACGTGATATTGCATAGGATGGTCATGCTATCAATAAGCTGGGGGGTTATTAGTACACAGTGACGACAATAGAACAAGAGGTTTGTGCAATTTACCCTTGATGCCATCAACGAAAAGGATCTTTCAAGTTGGAAATGTAACACGTGGCTTGTCAGTTTTCCATCTTCTATTCCCTTTTTGTAGATGAGTGATAGGATCCGCTAGGATTTAAAAGATCAAAATCCCTAATACCCCCAAGTCCCATATAAAAACTAAGAAGTTTTCTATCAAGATTCAACATAAAATCCCTAATACCCCCAAGTCCCATATAAAAACTGTTCTGATTTTCAGCAACTTACAGAAATACCCTACTCGTCCCTAAAATTACGAGAACACCACAAAACTCCCCCAAAATTACATATCTATCCTGTATGGGACGCGGCCTCATCATTACTCTGCCTCCAAAAACCATCTTGTTCTCAAGATGGTGTCATGAAACCCATGGACATGCTACTCCAAGTGAAAAATGCACATCTCCTCCTAGCTCATCTCCCACCACTGCATCATCTTCGCCTGCTATCAACAGCTGGAGAGTGAGATTGCGATAACGATTTCATGGGATGAACTTCTCATCGTAGCTGAAACACAATACCTTCGCCCGATTGTCCCTCATCTCAGCATCTGTCATGCGCCTGAACTGCCTTTATGAACGTGGCTCACTATTCTTTTCCTTGTTGGACTGATCTCCTCTCGTCGATGCCTTTTGTCCTCCTGCCGGTTCCTAGCCGCAAAAAGTGGATTCACTCCAGCCCCCTTAGATCTCCGCTCTTCTATGAGACGATACTCTACCATCTAGGATAACTCCATAGTGTCCAGTAATCGCATAGGCCCCCTATATGTAGCTCTCAGCGCGAATGTTTGCTTTGAACCCCTTCATGAAGCTCCCCTCCAAAGTTCTCCAGAATTTTCCTCACCCGTTCTGAGAGCGACTCAAACTTCTCACCATACTCCCTGACGGACACATCTTGTCTGAGTGGCAGCAGCCGCTCCTCCTGTAACTTCTCTCCATGGGTGTCCCAAAACCTGTCTACCAAGTAGTCATTGAGCTCCTCCTATGAGCGTATAGGTCGCATCTACTCCCTCCATTGAACCCAAGAGAGTGCCTTCCCTTCGAAGCAGATATTGACATCCTCCAAAATCTGCCTCTCCATTAGGCGTGTCACCGCAAAAAATCTCTATGTTCAGTAAATTCAATCATAAGGATTACCCCCCTCGAACAGTGACATTTTTGGCTTCCTTATCCTGCCATCAATCCCCAGACTCCTCTATTCTGCTCGCCTTCCGACCTATCTGCAGTGATGTAGATGAAAAGTGTCCCATCGTATCTCTTTGGGTCGCCCATAGTGCCTCAATGGGATGTCGTCGCTGTCACCATCACCACCACAGTCATCATTGCCCCAAACTGAGTCATTATGATCCCCCTCTGGCACAAGTCATCGTCATCTCGATACTCCTTGTAAGTTGAAAATGGACGCCGTCATTTCTTTAGCGAACAGAGGGCTATGAGGCCCCTAAAAATCATCTTTGCTATCGTCCGCCTCAAGGAGGAGCCTCAGGTGGTCGCCGATGTCTCGACGGGTCGCAAGGGAGCCACACAACCCCCACGGCCATGTAGGGGCTTGACAAAGCCCCTAGCGGGCATCGCCAACCATATGCAGGGCTTCCCATGGGTCGGCAAGCCATCGGGGTAGATGGGAAGGGGCGATGCCCCCCGTCTTCATTCGGCTCCTCGAAGTAATGATTTGTGTCGGAGAGAACCCCTTCGACGAAATCTTTGACTATTTCTTTCCCTTTGGCCGAAGCTCGCACCTTTTGCCCTAAATCTTCATCATGACCCCATCCGCCTTCCAGATCTGAATTCACCGGATCGCCTTTCTTCATTAGGGGTTCCAGCATCGTCTTCAATATGGATTCCATGGAGGATTGTAGTCAAGCAATGATCCTCTCATCCATTGATGTCATTTCCGTCTTCATCGCTTGATGTTGATCCTTTAGGACTTGGTATTGCTCCGTTAGGGTTTCGACTTCGCTACCCAATTTCTCCTCCAATGCATCAACTTTCCTCGCCGTCATCAAGATCGACCCGTTCTGATACCAAATTGATAGTATCCGCTAGATTTTAAAGGAAAAAAACCAGATTTTTTTTGAAAATAAGAAGAAAAGAAGGATAGTGGGCCACGTTCAAGAGGTGGGACAATCTCCCAAGCCACCAATTTGAGAGGATGACTGCACTATCCACAAAAGAGAGAATCTCTCAAACTCTAACAAATTCTCTCAAGATTCAACATAAAATTCCTAATCCCCCTCAGCGCCATATAAATACTAATCTGATTTTCAGCAAGCTACAGCAGTACCCCCTCGCCCCTAAAATTATGAAAACGCCACAAAACTTCCCAAAATTACGGATCTGCCCCTTTATAGGATGTGGCCTCATCAATGAGGTTGCTGTCATTTTTAAATGGCTTGTCTGTTTACTATGCCATGGTGCCCAATATGCCGGTGGATTAAGAGGGAGAGAACCAAACTTCTAGCAATTCAAACAAAGCCCCAAACAGAAGTGTGTTTTGTTCAATTACACATCATACATCGATTGTGGTATTTGATTGTGGGATTTGACATGGAATGCCAACTTTTCATGCCAAAACAAAGTATGATAAAATACAAAAAGGTGAGATAAGATGGTTGTTGATATTATCAAATTTATCAATGAAGATTGAGAGGAATAGTGTGTTGCCGTTCATTATGGTTAAGTACTTTGTTCAATTTGGTGGACACAGTACTTTAGAATTCCTCCGATGAGCTAACACCTTCAGATGGATGTAGTCTCCCAAGAAGCTACTCTTATAATTGATAATCTGCATACCTATTAATAAACCATTAGTCACCTATTAAGCACTAGCAATAAAATTCATCACAGAGGTGAGAGAAATTCTCCGTTTGTCGTCTCTTGCTCCTTAATTTGAGCATCTGCTAACTGATTTAATATGGAAAGGAGACACTTAAATTGAAGAGCTCACTTTAGCATTTCTTTCTGATGAGAACGGGAAAATTATGATGCTATTGCAATCCGAAATACATATATGATAGGAGGGCGCTTGTGTCAAAAAGTAAATGCAATAGATACATATCACAATCCGAGGAAAAAGCGGAGAGCATGTATTGGCAGAAAACTGGGCATGTGCTTATAAGCTGTTTGAAGCTTAAGTTAAGGAGGAATAGAACATAGGAATCAATCAATAAAAACAAAGAAAATTGGGAAATGCAGAGGTGTTTCCTAGGAGATTGTTGAGAAGAGTTCTAATGATGGAATATGTAACCACTTTTGCCATATAGGGATCATTACAGTTGTTTTGATTCTAATTCTGGTTGCTTGTACCCCTACAGTTGGTATGGATAAACTGGATGAGTCATGCATCAGAGTATTTGCCCAAAGAGCAATCTTAGAATCCCATTATTTTCTAAATTTGGAGAAGCGCCGATTCTCAAGAACATAGCAGATTCATAATGTTCCTTCCATGGGAATGCTCCGAGGTTGTGACTAGTAAGTTGTAACATATTTAACGTTGATCCTAAAGGCGAGGGATTAATCTTACAATTAAATGCCACAGTAAGGAAAGAATAATTCAAACAAGGTGGTAAGAATTGCATGGTTTAATTTTTGATGACCGTAGTGGGATAATTACTGATGTCAAACACATTCTTAACTTAAAGAAACCATTCATTTCATCCGATGGAACTTGATACATGTGGTTTCCAAAACATACTGATGAGCTCAGCAGTTGTAATGATATACCAAAAACCCAGATGTTGGATGAGTCGCTAGGAATTATGGCACAGGTGAAGTAGTTGATGATATAGTAGTACTCTCATAGACATGGCGAAGCTGCAGATTTGGCATCTTCGACACTCAAGTCATCAAGCTTAACAAGAGAAAGCTGCTACTAATTGTTAATTCATGCAAGTGGGATTTATGTGCACACAGTTTGTATGAAAAACATCCAATCTAGTTGATCATCATGTAATATGGAAAATGTTTTTGATCACATCCACCCCAATATTTGTCATCTTTGATCCATCTACTGTTGAGACAAGAGCAGTACTTTAGCAGTATTTAGCACTTCCACTGATGATTGCTCAGTAATGAACCCAAAGCGCAGGTGTTTTGCTACTTTCAAGCAGTGGAATGGAAAGCAATGATTAGAAAGTAAGAAGCAACAAGTGAAGTACTTAAATACGGAGTGGCAGAATTACAAATCCATAGAGTCAAAAACTTTATTATGAAGGGATCAAAAGGTACTTTATAATTCCTAGACAATCACTACATAACATTACATCAGTGTGCTTGAATTGTACACTTCTAAACAAGGCTCATGACATGTTGACTGCAGTAAGGTTTGTTCAAGAATTTTAGGAGGCTATAAAATCATGTGTTGTTGTCAATCTTTCTTCTTCTATGTTAACTGATTTAATACCTCCTAAAGAGGTCTGGACCGAGGTGATGAAACTTCTCCTTGATTCACATATTTTGGATGATTCTACATGCATGTCATCTGAGGATGAGTTGCACACGCGTTTAAACAAATGCTATTTTTGCTTGGTTATGCTCAGACTGACGAATGTTATCATTTATATTATCCAAATCCTACACTTGGTTGATCAAAAGATGTGGTTCTTTATGGAGAGTAATGTTTAAATCTGTCAAGAAGAATGCTAATTGCTCGTGATGTTATTGGGGTGGGGATGCAATACTGCACTCTCTAGATCATCCATGTAACAAAGATGGCATTTAGAGAAATCAATTCAAAAGAAGTGTCAAATGCTGCAACATCATCTTTTTAAGGGACGAAAAAATGCACCTGAAATGCATGGTTTGATAGACTCGTTGCATTTAATCTTGACCTTGAAAGTGGTGTTCCTCCAATAAAAAAAATACTTCACAATGGGCATTCGAGCTATAGTCAAGCTTATACAAATTAGTAGATGGAATCCCGTTAATGGAACCATTACTTGGGATATGTATAAATGGCTAAGTGTGCCAAAAAAAGTGGCTGGATCCAAGTGGTTGCAAAGGAATTTGAAAGGAACATTGGACGATGATACGGGCACTGTACATGGATTTGCAGAGAAGCCTGTTGATTATCTGTGATCATTCCCATAAAACAAACTATCCAATTCTCTTTTGTCAATCCTTCTAGTTTCTCTATTTTTAAATTCTCTTTCATCTTAATAAACAATAAAATGCCTTGAGAGCTTTTTATTTCGTCATTTATTTTCTCACTCTATTTCCGATTTTTTGTGATAAATTTTCGCAGCCACAATGACAAAGCACTACGTGTTCTTCCATCATATGCACGAAAAACTTTAAAGTCACAAAGAAAAGTTTGTATTAAAACTGGAAAGTTAGAAGACGGCAATAGCAATAAACTGCTTAATTCTGTGCTACATAAACATGCACAATTCTAGCGTAAAATAAAATGCATTGAAACGACTGAAGCAAAATCCCCATGGATTATAAAGCGCATAACATTTTAGGATTAACAACCCAAAAGATTCAATCTTTCTATATCAATTCTACTAAATTATCCATCAAAACGGCAACTTTGTTGTTCCTTGTTCTCATAAGTGCAGATGTCACATGTTTATAAGCAAAAAATTTTAGGGTTAACTCAAGAAATTCAAATAAAGACATGGGAAGATGAAGATAGAGAAGACTTACTGATGATCGAGGGATTGTAACCAGATGCCCTCGATTTGGCGTTAGCGAAGGACTCGAGAGAGAGGGCTTTTCCGCCCAATCGATGCTCATTCTTCTTCTTCTTCGTCAGCTTCCATTGATTCCTTCTGTTCTCACCGCCGTCGTTCGAATTTCGGCTCTTCATCTCTCTCTCCCTCCTTGAGCTACAAAGGTCGGGAGTCTTGCTTGTCTCTCCTACCGGCTGAATTTAGGGCTGCGGGTCAATCCGGATCAGTTTCCAACGTTGGGGCGATTTGTAAACCCGGGTGAAGTCGGGGCGATTTGTAAACCCGGATTTGTAAACCCGGGTGAAGTCGGGGCGATTTGTAAACCCGGGTGAAGTCGGGTGAAGTGGGGCGGGTTCCAGAAGAAAAGGCTCAAGGGGGGCTGGTTGGTAATTTGGTGGTGTTTAAAATTCAGGTTTCGAGAAAGATCCCCGATTATTTAAAACCATGTATTATACATTTGACAACGTTTTTTGAATTCTAGGACTGACTAGAATAAGATAAAGAGTGGCTAAGATTTTTAACGGAACAACGATTTCGCGGGGGAAAATCTTAAATGACTAGCCTATTACACATTTGAGGACTTTTTTTGAATTGTCTTGCTGACTAGGACAAGCTGACCAGGACAAGCTGACCAGGACAAAAGTGTTGGTAGAAAGATGGCTGAGACAGCTGAGATTATATCTAAAGAAATCAATGGTTGAGATGAGTGTTTGTGAAAAATTTGGCAAGGGGGAATTTGTAATTTTGGGGTGAAAATTTTGTAATTTTGGGGGAACAATTTTATTAAAAAGTCCACTTTGTGTGTGTGAATTTAATATAGCTAAGTGTGTGGGAACTTGCAGCACTTGGAGCGTTTAATTTCATGCATTTAATATATCTGAGTGTGTGGGAATTTGAATCCTATTTGATTTCGCGGATGGATGGTGTTGAATCATTGGGCCAACACTTGAGATGACTCGACCGACGAGTGACTAGGGCCCACAGAGCCCACAAGAGAAGCTCAATATCGACTCGGTCAAAGCCCACCGGTCAGTCGCCTGTTGCACTCCCATCACTCGAACGTGAGATTGAAAACGGGCTCATAAATAGCGGGAACGTGAGCAATGTTTACTCTGATTAAAGGGTGAAGATCATGGCACCATAATGGGTGACAGTTATCTTTCCAATGTCACTTAAAGGACCCAGGAGGCCTATAAATACCTTTGCCACTGAACGACCATAATGTGGCGTCAGCCATAAGCCGAAGAGGCCACCCCTTCACTACTGAACGACCCTCTCGTGTCGTCATCCGTAAGTCGAAATGCCACCCCTTCGCACTGAACGACCCACTCGTGTCGTCGTCCGTAAGTCGAAGGGACACACCTTCGCCACTGAACGACCCTATCGTGTTGTCAGTCGTAAGTCGAAGGGGCCACCCCGTCGCCATTGAACGACCCTCTCGTGTCATCAGCCATAAGTCGAAGGGACAGCCCTTCGCTACTGAACAACCCTCTCGTGTCGTCAGTCGTAAGTCGAATGACCACCTCTTCACTATCGTGTCGTCAGCCGTAAGCCGAAGGGGCCACCCCTTCGCTACTGAATGACCATCTCGTGTCGTCGGCCGTAAGTCTAAGGACTACCCCTTTGCCACTGAACGACCCTAATGCGTCGTCAGCCGTAAGTCGAAGGGCCACCCCTTCGCCACTGAACGACCTTAACATGTCGTCATCCATAAGTCGAATGGGGCCACCCTTCTGCCACTGAACAACCCTCTTGCGTCGCCAGCCATTAATCGAGTGAACCGCTCCCTCACCCTTGAACGAAATGGCCTACTTCCAACACGGTTTGACAACTTAACCCTGGCCATCTTGAGCAAGGATCTAACCCGTCGAAAGGGTCCACCAGGCATTACGGTCGCGCGGCTTGAGCAAACGACAAACAAAGAGATACAACGACAAACGAAGAGATACAACGACAAACGAAGATATACAAGCCAACTCTTGTGGTGCTTTTTTCATTTACATCTCAATTACCCCCTATACATTTGAAAATTAAAGCAGGGGTAAGAGGAGTGTCAAGATTCTACAACGACTGGCTAGGCCCTTGATCTCCACCAAGCATGGTCACGAGCTCTTGATCTCCGGAAGCACCAGCTCCTGCAGTGTCACCCGTCGTGGTGACAACTTCGTCGATGCGAGCAGCCTCCTCGTGCCCTGACTCAGATCATCGTCATCGAGGTCTGGAAACAGCATCAGGATCCGGTCGATCTCAGCGAAAAGGTCATGGAACCGGTCCTTCACTTCTGATCGACATCGCTCTTAGCCTTGCATGTATAACTTGTCGAAGTCGGGAAATGAATCCTTGAATTCTTGGACTACCCTCTCCGCTATGGCATCGGCATTGGCGCTCTCCTCCAATAGAGCCTTCTCCGCTCGGTCTCTTGCATCGGCTTGTTCTGCCTCCCTCTCGCAAGACTCGCATAACTCACGATCGAGCCGCTAAAGGTAATCCGGTCTCAATTTGCAAAGGTGCCCAATTCTATCTGGCTTGGCCTGGGACTTCTCCACAGCCATCTTAACGGCCTCCAGGGTGACTTCGTGATTAGCCACCACCGGCACGCATCGATACAACACAGCAGTGGCCACGAGGGCCTGCAAACAAAGCACGAGAGTTAGCATCCATCCTTGCGTCACCTACAATGGAGGCTGGTGCAATAGTTACCTGGACATTAGCGTGGACAGCCATCGATGCAAGCCTCTCGTAATCGACCCTCTCCACGACAGCCCTATCCCGTGGAAAGGTCGCATTTTCAGCAATTCGAGAGGCAGTCCTGCACTCCAAAAGAGCAGAATCGCCTCGCCTCATCAGAAACTCCATTTGAACGAGTTCCTCTGTGGAGCAATCGAATGGAGCCTGAGGAGATCAACTCTCTAGCAAAATGGGTCTTAGTTCATCAGCGATGTCTTCAGACAGTGACAGTGGAGGGGACTGCCTCCCCAAGGCCAGGAATTCTTGTGCAGAAGAAGCTTCGGAGGGGCCCGGGTCTCCCCCGAGTCTCCCTCTAGAGGAGTTCCCCGCGCCTGCTGAGGAACCTCATCCACAGCTTCAATCGACCCAGATGGCTCCATGTCACTAAGGAGAATCCGCCGCCTCCTTTTATTTTCCTCAATGGCAACCACCTCAAATTCGAAGGGGGGCTTCTCCTTTTTCTTCCACTGGAGACGTGCCACCTGAGTAGCCCTCTCAGCGACAACGGGTCGATCCTCCAACGATTTAGCCGTCCTTTCTACTATAGACAGCACCCGAGGAGATAACATGCTCTCCTCAGCTTCTCTAATAAAAGCCTCAACCCCCCCCCCCCCCCCCCCCCTCAGCGCAGGATCCACTTGGTACTCCAGACCGACCATGCCTGCAAAAGAAATAAACATGTGAAGTCAGAGAACGAAGGTCGAACAGTTGATAGGCACGATCGAATCAACCTTTCATCCACACAGTCTGGCGCAACACCAAGTCGGACCACATCCACTTCGTCTTCCTCGCATTCTCTGGCAGACTTGTCAATGCGTCGGCGGCTTCCTTCTCCTCTCTAGTTAAGGGCTTGTCCTCGGTAGGGCATAAGTCAGGGACACCCTAGGCGGTGCAGAAGCTCGCCTCTCCTTGAAAGACCACGAACACAAACTCCTCTTTCCATTTGGAATTAGAAGTCGGGAGTGTTGGATCCTGTGGATGGCAAACAACACTAGAAGGGGGGTTGAATAGTGTTGTATAAGTTAAAACTTTTCCAGTGATAATTATAATACAACAAATTTCCCTTTCAATGTTACCTAAGAAACCAAGTTGAGTGATCTACGCTTGGTTCTTACATGATGAATACAAGATAAGATAATAATAACAAATAGAGAGATCTTACAGCGAAATAAAAATGCAATCTTTTCAATAACAATATTATTAACAAGTGATTACAAATGAGATATATTATAAACAATGAACAACTTTGCACAAAATAAATGATAAAGACAATCACAGAAAATCACACAGAGAGACAAGCGATTTATCATGGTTTCCCACAACATGGGTGTTGGATCTGGATCCTAGCCTAGAGGGGGGGTGAATAGGCTGATAAAAAATTCTCGTGCAACCCACGAGAAATCACATGCAGTTAAAGCACAACCAGAGTAAAAGATAGGCAATCACAGAGAACACACAGATATACCCTGGTTCGGTCGACCCGTCGACCTACGTCCAGCCCCCAAAGCTAATACTAGATTGAATAGTGCAATAGGTACAAAGTCACAAGTTAGAGCACGCTCAGAGCACCCTCTACGTCTCTACACTCGCCGGACTCTCAGTACCCCACACACAGTGTTTCCTCTCACTATCAATCCTAGCAAAGCTTTCTACCAGCTAGTCCCAAACTAGCTGGGTCCCACTTGTCTAGTCCCAACTAGACTAGTCCCAAAATAGTCACAAAAGATGGTAAAAGTTTCCCATACAGAGATCGTTACACTAAGACATAAATAAAAGGGTTTAAAGGTTTAGAAATGCTCAGTTCGTGTCCGTGTAGGCGTCTCTGTCAATCAGCACGTCGTCAGCTCCAATCTGACGCAAACGGTGTCTCAATCCGACTCCTAGATGTCAAGATATGCCCTGGTCTGTGCATAAAGCAATATCAGCTCAAGTCTCAAATTGCAGCAGTCTGTGCGCTCAGCAATTCCTCTTTGAATTTGCGGTCGGTGTGCAAGGAAACTGTGTTCAATTCTGAGAATGAAGCAGCCGGTGCGTAAAGCAAACACCTCTTCCACGTCAACACCGTAAAACTCCGCTTGGGCTAAAGCAACTCCGATCGCAATTGATCCGCCGTCCACGTCAGCACGAGGGGGATTCACCCGATCAATTTAGTAATTGATCCGCGCCGTTGATTTTAATCTCTTTTTAATCTTGGCCGCTCATTCGATCTCTATCCATGCAGCGTCGTCCTCTACGCTTCTCGCACCGACGACGGCGGCGACTTCGTGACGATGGCAGCAGATGACGGGGAGCTTCGTCTCCGTGAGGCGTGGTCGTCTTCGAGTTCTGCACAGCGATCTCAGGCGATCGTCTTCGACTGTAGCAGAGGCTTCAGACGGCAGCGACGATGGCAGCACAGAGTGCTCCGACTGCGGCGGATGTCTTCTACGGCAATACGGCGACGGCGGGGCAACTCGTACTCGACAGCGGCGGACTCGCTCCACTGGGTGACGGCGATGTCTTCGTGCGGCAGCGATCTTCAATGTGAGCAGCAGCAAGGGGCGGCGACGCTGCTTCGTCTTCGGTAACGAGCTCCAGCGGTGGATCCTTTGGCTTCGTCGACTTCTTCGCAGGCGGTGACCTCCTTCGATGGCGGCTTCGTTTGCAGCAACAGCAGACGTGCTTCGGTGATCCTCGAGTTTGTGGCGACGACTTCGGGGAACGGAACGAGATCGGAGAGTTCGTTCTCGACGGCGACTCGAGGATGATGGTCGGAGTGCTCAGCGCCTCTTTGGAAAGCCCTCTTCTCTTGCAAGTCGACGGTGATGTAGAACTTCTGCAGCGGGGTACGTCGGCGAGCAGCGACTCTTCTTGATGGCAATGGCTTGCTCTTCGTTTGCAATGGTGGCTGCTGCCCTCGGAGATGTAGATGACGATCGATGGGGATCAGTTCCGACTTGTTGGCCCTTGGTTTTCTTTGGCTACAAGATGATCTCTTTGGCTATGAAGCTTTGTATGGCCTTCTGGTGTTGAGGATGAGCTCTTGGCCTTTTGGGGATCAAGGGAGAGATTGTTTCCCTTTTTTTGGAGCCCTTGGGGCTTACAGATGTGGGCTTTAACAACTAGGGTTTTTCTTTTGATAGCCGCACTAAAAATTTTGTAGCTGCCCCTCTCAAATTGAGTTTTGTTGCCCCTTCTCAATGATATTTATATTGTAGTGTTAGGGTTTGCAAGATGGCAAGGGATAGGGAATTTGAATGTGATAGAGTTTGGCTAGGATGAGGACACAACCAACTAGGAATTTTGAAATTGGCTAGTTATAGGGTTGAGTCAATCAATTTGGGATTCTTATTTGATCTTATAGCACTACTAATGGGATTAGGAAGAATTCAAATATTTGTAAATCTTACTAAAAGATTTGATCAAGTCCATCTCATCCCCATCTCATCCCATATTGGACCAAGTCCAAATTTGCTCTTCATTGACCAAGTCAAACTTCTTTGTGCACACACGCTTCATCTCCCCCAATGTGCTATACGAATAGCAATTTCGCCAAATACTGAGAATACATTATTTCGCCAAGCCTGAAACACACTGAGCACACACATTAGTTATACCGACACGTTTGTCATCATCAAACCAAGATCCTAGATCGTTGCTTCCAACAATCTCCCCCTTTTGGTGATGACAAACCCATAAAAGATTTGAGCAATGAGTATGGGTGTGTGAAGTGTGTTGAAGGGTGTAATGCAATATGATGTATGAGATGAATATGCAAGCACTACAACATGGCATACAATAGCAACAAATACAATAGCATGCTCCCCCTTCTCTCAAGCTCCCCCTTCAACAAGTATTCAAGTATATTTCAAGCTCCCCCTTCAACAAATAATATCAAATTAGAATTAGAAATCTTTTCCTTTCTCCCCCTTTGTAATCACCAAAAGTGGATTAATGAAGTCACAAAAATATTCCATGCAAAAATAAATCATTATTAGAAGTAGCGTGCAATTTGCATGAGTATTCCAAATAATAGACACATCAAGTTCATAGAATTTCATAACAAGACTTCTCCACCTTTGTGTAAGTGAAAAGATATAGACAATAAAGTGCAAGAGGGGATTCAATATCGGAAAATCAACCAAAACAATCCACATTTTCCATTTTTCATGAATATCACTAGGATTGATTTTTCCCACCTCATCAAAGATGAGTTCAAGTTACCGAACCCCGAAACATGGCCTAACAGGACTTTTAAATGCGGGGTGGCATTGCTTGACGAGTTATATACACCAACGCTAATGATTACCCATTTAGCACAAGTTGGATACTCGTGGGTTGTGTATTAGCCATGAAGTGTATCCATTTTTCATACGGAGCAATTTTCATATATTTTTCATTTGCAATTCTTTTGTGCTCAATTTTAATTCATGGATAAACACATCATATCCCTTAGAAATTTCAGAAATTAATCATTCCTACATTCACTTTCCATTATTCTTCAAAAGGATCTCCAAAAGCACTAAAAAGTCAAATATCGTGAAAGTGCAAGTGTAGGTGTAGAAGTCAAGTTTGAAACTTATGAGACATGTCATGGCTACTAAAAAGAATAACATCATGTTCATGTAGCTACAACAATAATGAATTGACTTTTACAAGGGATAGAATTGATCATTCATACAATATCACTCAAGAGATTTAAAAGAGGATTCAATAAGCACACATTTTTTTTATTTTTGATTTTTCAATTTTTTTTTTCAGAAATAAAAACATTAAAAATCATCCATGCAAGCACACAAACCAAAATAAATCAAGCACACAAAAATCTATGAAGGTATGCAATGTAATGCAAAGAGGGATAGAAATTATACCTTCTCGTCGCTATTTGACGAAGGAGCTAAAAGAATGAAACATTGAATTTAACGCTCCTCGCCAAAACTCCATCACACCTACATGAAAGGTGTTAAGTGTGACCTTGGAATCCAACAAGGTCCACTAGTGTTAGCCAATATTGTTTTAGGAACCCACACTTGTTTAAACTTGATGGTTGTGTTCCTAAATTTACAATAATATGAAGTGTGGCCTACACTATCACAAGTAAAGCACTTTGCATATAAGTTCTTTGCAATAGAAGGTGCATTGTGGAATTTCTTGAATTTTGGCTTTTCGGCATTTTTCAAACCAAATCCAAGTCCTCTTCTATTATTGCCATATAATTGATTCTCTAAAATATTATCCAACGATTGTTTTCCCATAGAGAATTTCTTAATGACCAATTCAAGATTAAAGACTTTGGATTTCAACAATTTATTTTCTTCCACAAGCAATGTGCATTTACTTATAAAAGCTCTCTTGTTTTCCTCTTCCTTCTTTTCAAATTCAACCATTTTTCTTTTAAAATCATTATCCAACATGCAGAATTTATCATTAAGCTCTCTAATAACATAGTCTTTTTCAGTTTCGAGCTTAATCAAATCAAGTTTAAGCATGCTAATATTATCCATCAAGGAAGGGCAAGAGAGACAATGTGCTTCATCATTAAAACTGGATTTTTCCTTTTTCAGAATATCAATAGTAGAGTCACGTGCAACAATATCAATTTTGAGTTTTTCAATCTCTTTAGACATTTCATATTCAGATTGTTGCATTTCAAAGTTCTCATTTTGGTAATCATCTATAGTGGATTCAAGCTCTACTATTTTATCTTGCATTTCTTTACAGAGAGTAAGGAGTTCAGTTTTACTACCAGAAGTTACCTCAGTGTGTATTCCCATTAATGCCATGCATGAGTGGGCTTCGTGTTCCTCCTCCTCGCTCTCAGCTTCGCTATCCATGTCCCAAGTAAGCACCTTGGATTTTCCCTTTTCTTTAGCTACCTGAGCTGTCTCATGTGGGCAATCCCTCATTCGATGTCCTCTTTTCTTGCATTTAAAACAAGTCATTCTATTAGTAGTATTCTGATCATAATTTTGCTTAGAAGACTGAAAAAAGTTAGAGCGATTAAACCTGGGTGCCATTTCTGCTTTTCCTTGCTTGGTCCGAACAAACTTTCTGAAATTTCTGACCATTAGCGCTATGTCATCATCATCATCTTCACTTTCGTCAGCTTTCAGAGCAAGTGGCTTGGTAGCTTTCTCTTTTTCCTCAGGTTTCTCCCTTTCATCAATATTTTGCAATTCAAGCTCATGGGACATTAAATTACCTATTAAGTCCTCCACCCTCATCTGTGACAAATCTTTCGCTTCTTGGATGGCAGTGACTTTAGGCCTGAAAGAGCTTGGCAGAGCTCTTAATATCTTCCTCACCTGCTCAAGGCTAGAATATGGCTTACCGAGCGAACTGGACTTGTAGACAATGTTGGTGAATCTCGCAAACATTTCTGATATGGTCTCTGACGGTAGCATGCGAAATCACTCGTATTCCGTGCTCAGAAGTGCAAGTCTAGACTCCTTCACCTGTGACGTTCCCTCGTGCGTCACCTCCAAAGTATGCCATATTTCCTGCGCAGTTAGACAATGTGAGATACGATTGAATTCAGATTTATCTAATGCACAGATAAGAGCATTCATAGCTTTAGCATTTAAAGAATAGAGCTTCCAATCATTATCATCCCACTTATCATCAGGTTTAGGCATCTCAGTATTTTCAATTTTGATAACAGGTGATTTATATCCTTTTTCAACAATTTGCCAAGCTTTATAATCAATAGAAATAAGATAGATTTTCATACGATTTTTCCAGTAAGCATAATCTCCTCCATTAAATTTAGGTGGTCGGGAAATAGACCGACCCTCAGCAAAAGCACTATCAATGTGGTCCATGGTCAAACTAGGCTAGATCTACTAAACTGGCTCTGATACCACTTGTTGGATCTGGATCCTAGCCTAGAGGGGGGGTGAATAGGCTGATAAAAAATTCTCGTGCAACCCACGAGAAATCACACGCAGTTAAAGCACAACCAGAGTAAAAGATAGGCAATCACAGAGAACACACAGATATACCCTGGTTCGGTCGACCCGTCGACCTACGTTCAGCCCCCAAAGCTAATACTAGATTGAATAGTGCAATAGGTACAAAGTCACAAGTTAGAGCACGCTCAGAGCACCCTCTACGTCTCTACACTCGCCGGACTCTCAGTACCCCACACACAGTGTTTCCTCTCACTATCAATCCTAGCAAAGCTTTCTACCAGCTAGTCCCAAACTAGCTGGGTCCCACTTGTCTAGTCCCAACTAGACTAGTCCCAAAATAGTCACAAAAGATGGTAAAAGTTTCCCATACAGAGATCGTTACACTAAGACACAAATAAAAGGGTTTAAAGGTTTAGAAATGCTCAGTTCGTGTCCGTGTAGACGTCTCTGTCAATCAGCACGTCGTCAGCTCCAATCTGACGCAAACGGTGTCTCAATCCGACTCCTGGATGTCAAGATATGCCCTGGTCTGTGCATAAAGCAATATCAGCTCAAGTCTCAAATTGCAACAGTCTGTGCGCTCAGCAATTCCTCTTTGAATTTGCGGTCGGTGTGCAAGGAAACTGTGTTCAATTCTGAGAATGAAGCAGCCGGTGCGTAAAGCAAACACCTCTTCCACGTCAACACCGTAAAACTCCGCTTGGGCTAAAGCAACTCCGATCGCAATTGATCCGCCGTCCACGTTAGCACGAGGGGGATTCACCCGATCAATTTAGTAATTGATCCGCGCCGTTGATTTTAATCTCTTTTTAATCTTGGCCGCTCGTTCGATCTCTATCCATGCAGCGTCGTCCTCTACGCTTCTCGCACCGACGACGGCGGCGACTTCGTGACGATGGCAGCAGACGACGGCGAGCTTCGTCTCCGTGAGGCGTGGTCGTCTTCGAGTTCTGCACAGCGATCTCAGGCGATCGTCTTCGACTGTAGCAGAGGCTTCAGACGGCAGCGACGATGGCAGCACAGAGTGCTCCGACTGCGGCGGATGTCTTCTACGGCAATACGGCGACGGCGGGGCAACTCGTACTCGACAGCGGCGGACTCGCTCCACTGGGTGACGGCGATGTCTTCGTGTGGCAGCGATCTTCAATGTGAGCAGCAGCAAGGGGCGGCGACGCTGCTTCGTCTTCGGCAACGAGCTCCAGCGGTGGATCCTTTGGCTTCGTCGACTTCTTCGCAGGCGGTGACCTCCTTCGATGGCGGCTTCGTTTGCAGCAACAGCGGACGTGCTTCGATGATCCTCGAGTTTGTGGCGACGACTTCGGGGAACGGAACGAGATCGGAGAGTTCGTTCTCGACGGCGACTCGAGGATGATGGTCGGAGTGCTCAGCGCCTCTTTGGAAAGCCCTCTTCTCTTGCAAGTCGACGATGATGTAGAACTTCTGCAGCGGGGTACGTCGGCGAGCAGCGACTCTTCTTGATGGCAATGGCTTGCTCTTCGTTTGCAATGGTGGCTGCTGCCCTCGGAGATGTAGATGACGATCGATGGGGATCAGTTCCGACTTGTTGGCCCTTGGTTTTCTTTGGCTACAAGATGATCTCTTTGGCTACGAAGCTTTGTATGGCCTTCTGGTGTTGAGGATGAGCTCTTGGCCTTTTGGAGATCAAGGGAGAGATTGTTTCCCTTTTTTTTGGAGCCCTTGGGGCTTACGGATGTGGGCTTTAACAACTAGGGTTTTTCTTTTGATAGCCGCACTAAAAATTTTGTAGTTGCCCCTCTCAAATTGAGTTTTGTTGCCCCTTCTCAATGATATTTATATTGTAGTGTTAGGGTTTGCAAGATGGCAAGGGATAGGGAATTTGAATGTGATAGAGTTTGGCTAGGATGAGGACACAACCAACTAGGAATTTTGAAATTGGCTAGTTATAGGGTTGAGTCAATCAATTTGGGATTCTTATTTGATCTTATAGCACTACTAATGGGATTAGGAAGAATTCAAATATTTGTAAATCTTACTAAAAGATTTGATCAAGTCCATCTCATCCCCATCTCATCCCATATTGGACCAAGTCCAAATTTGCTCTTCATTGACCAAGTCAAACTTCTTTGTGCACACACGCTTCATCTCCCCCAATGTGCTATACGAATAGCAATTTCGCCAAATACTGAGAATACATTATTTCGCCAAGCCTGAAACACACTGAGCACACACATTAGATATACCGACACGTTTGTCATCATCAAACCAAGATCCTAGATCGTTGCTTCCAACAATGGGTACGTCCAATCACCGACTAACACGGCTCGATATTTAATCCACTATTGCCTTAGCAATACAATTATCTAACTTCTCGTTAGGATTTCCAACGACCTAGTATCACCACCAGGATTTCCAACCACATAGTCTTGACTAGGATTTACAACATCCTTATCACCAAGGGACTCCAAATAAAAACAAATCCAATTCACCACAATAAATTTGTGGAGATTGGTTTACACCAAATAAACCTATAGCTAAGATAAATGTGCAATTGTGCTTATATGGCTAAAGAATTTAAAATAGCTCTTAGATCACACAAAGAATATGAAATTATTCAATGTGATCTAGAATCTTGTTGTTTCAAAAATCATTTGAAGAATATGAAAAAAAATCAAAGGGAGGATTTTGAAAACCAATTTGCAATAGCCAAAAATTAACAATGATCTTAAAAGAATTTGTAAAAGAATTAAAAACAATAAGATCAGAAAATTTGCAGAATTGTTTTTGGATATGATGAACTTTTGAGAGCGATTGAGAATGATGAGAACTTTGATAATAATAACTTTAGCTTGAGAATGATTAGTGTGGAAAACTGTTCTCTTAGGGTCTCTATTTATAGAGTTAAAAAGAAAATTCGAATTTCAAAATGTGTTTGACTTCAGCCCCAAAAATCAAGCAAGGAATAAATAGGAGAGGAAATCAGGGAAGTCAAAACGCACAGATGGTAGTCGACTTCCAAGGGAGGTAGTCGACTCCAAGAGAGTTTACAATAAAAACTATGTTATGCAGGTAGTCGACTCTCTCCTTTGGTAGTCGACTCGCAGAGCAGTTTTTGAGAGAAACTCTGCTGAAGGATGAGTAATCAACTCATGGGTTTTTGGAGACGACTACAAGAATTGAATCAATAGCTTAGCTCTCAAAAAGTTTTAAAAAAGTTTTAAAAAATTGTTTTCGAAAAACATTTTGTGTGTGTGCAAACCTTTCTTGGCTTTAACATATTTCTAAAAAAGAAACAACTCGCATGCTATACTTAATGACGACTTGAAGCAATGAAGATCTTGATGTAAATGCATGTGCCTCACTTGAATTTGAGCTCCACTTTAGCTCAAGCTTGAGCACGTACTATGAGCTTTATCTTTGAGCTTCGTTTGTGCTTGACGTGGAATGCGAGCTAAATTCATCTTCATCTTATATAAGTGTTGTTAAGCTTCTTCTTCTCGGAGTATGCTTTGAGCTTTCATTGCACAACCTACACACTTGAATAATGTTATTAGTACATTAACAACATTTGGTGTGATCATCATCAAAACCACTTAGGGGTGGGACTGATTTCCCATCACTCTCCCCATTTTTGATGATGACACCCAAATGAAAAACAAATGAATAATAGCATATAAAACTTGGTAAGTGAGTGTACTTACTCCCCCTGCTTAGATGAGGTATGATATCATCATACTCCCCCTGCATCAAAGTTGGTTAGCAATAGCAATATATTATTCATTTTCGTTTTTGCTTTTCCATTTTTCTCCCCTTGTCATCAATAAACAAAATATTATAATGACAATTTCACAAAGTGTTGAAATAAGTAATCAACTCAAGCATTTCAATAATATAGCCAAGGATATTCGACAACAAGAGTATAATCAAACCATGTGTTTGAAATAAAAATAATCAATCAAAAAATATCTGCAAAATAGAATTAGTTAAGCAAGATATATTCCATGCCATCTCATTTATACGTAAGCAACATATGGGAGAATCAAAAGTTTAGCATGGCATATCAACTAAGATAATTTAGTAGCATTACATCAACCACCAAGTGTTGATACCAAATTGTTTAAGAGTAACACACAACCACAAGCATAGAGTGTATGAAAAATATTACAGGCAATAGTTTCAGAATCATTGTTTTAAATCATGCAACCAAGATAAGCATCGTTTAAGATGAACCGATGTTCTTCTTTTCTTTCTTCAACTCCTTGATCTCGTCAAGGATCATGCCAAGCGTCTTCTCTGTGATTTGGTTGCTGCTAATCACCATGTCTTTTAGACTCTCCACCTTCTTGTTAAGATCATCAAAACCTTTTGTTTGAGAGATCTTCAACTTCTCAATCTTCTTCAGGAGCATGTCCTGAAGCTCAATAACATAAGGGGGAACATCTTCAGATGGTGCAAGATCTTCATCTTCACCTTCACTTTCTTCATCATCTTCTTCAGAGTCTTCTTCAAAAATCTTCTTACCCTTCCTTCTTTCAGAGGTGGAGCTAGTGTCACCTACTAGCTTCTCTTTAGGAATATTTTGATCAAGGTCTCGGTGAAGACCCATTAGGCCAAGTGCACGAACATCAAACACAAGAGCAGGTTCCAATACCTCAGCCTCATTATCCAATGGGATATCATAAGCATTGAAGAGAATTGTAAGAAAATGACAATGAGCTAGGGGATTGATGACTCTAGTGGATAGAGCAGAATGGATAATATTGTCCATGATAATCCTAGCCCAATAAGATTTAAAAACCCACCAAGAGTTCGTCAAAAATAACTCAAAATTTTGGTAGACTGCACTCTGGGAGTCGACCCACTGCCCTGCTAGTCAACTCCCTCCTGGGTTTGAAAGTTTTCTCATCCCGAGGGGTTTTAACACACTAGATGAGTGTTTTGCCAAACAATGAGTTAAATAAAACTATAAACACACACATATGGTCATAAAAAATATAATAATATTTTTTAACCATTTATATATCTTACACACTTGCGAAGCGACGAAATTTTTTAAGCGTTCTCCCACCAAGTGTTGATGCCAAGTGTTGATTTTTGTTCAACATATTTCAACAGATGTTTTCGTCTTCCTCTTTTTAGAGTACCTGAAAAATATACAAGTTTATGGTACTCTTAAAATTTGAGTCCAGAGGATTAGTTTTTAGGAAGCCAAACCCAATATGGTTTAGTTCCTTCTGTAAAAACATATTTATAATCTTTATTCAAATGAACATTTTGAATAAATTTTGTAACGACCCGCTCTCAGGGGGGCCATGACTTATTTGATTTATTTGCAGGTCTGCAGATTACCAGTGAAATCAATATAGCTACGATGCAGAGACGTACAATAATACTCAAAACAGCGTATATTATTACAATCCAAATTTAAAATACAACACCAAATAGCACTCTCTCACCTAATACATGAAAAGTAAAGCAGAATGGGAATACATGGAAAGTACATCACACATACACTCCAAATATAAAAGTCGACAGTCTCAGGATCGAGCTACGCCTCTGCGAACTCAGGAGTGCCTAAGTCAACATGTGCGACGTCTGCGGTGCCACGGAGATGGAACCATATGTAAGTTACAACAATTTTAGCAATAGAAATAGAGTAGTGCAAAAGTATGGAACATGCTATACTAAACAAAAGATGGTCATGCATGTGCAAAAAGTAAGGTAAGAACAGACATGCATTTAAGAGCGATAAGTAAAGTGCTGGTGGCTGCTCAGGTGTGGTAAGTAAAGTGCATGTGATGCCTAAACTAAAGGTGACTGTGCAAGTGCAAAAGTAACGTACAAGAGCAACAACTGTGGCATTGCACATGGTAGCAACAATACTTTAACCAGCAGGCAATGTGTTGACAATAATAGGACAACCGGGTAGATGTAGTAACACTAAAAGGACAAGTAAGCAGTAGTAAAGCTAGAAACTATGCGAATTATATAGGAAAGTATAGTGTTCAACCATTGAGCCCATCTCCTGTCGCGGGGGTGCTCACCCGGGCGGATGTCATTTCACTTTAGGCGATACATTTCATTTTAGATGGTCGGTACGGTGCAATGTGTAGATGGCTCGCGGTCGCTCCCACACTTTCTCTAATATAAGTTACCCCAAAAACCCAGTGCAGTGCCAACTACTTTAAGCATTCAATTTCAATAGGATGTTCCAGCAGTATGATGTCAACACGGTATGTCATTCAATCATTATATTGCAATACGGTATGTCAATTCGTTGTTCCAAAGGTAAAGGTATTCAAATGCATTAACAACACACCAAAGAGCTTCACTTGTTGAATAGTCAAGGCAGAAGCCTCAACAGAGAATTTCAGTTCTGACCAATGTTTTGAAGTACAACAACTAAGATACCGGTTCCATGCTTCGAGCATGCGGTATTTCCATTAAGTACACTATCTAAATTTCTAAAGTTAGAATTCATTGTGGCTTACACTATCGAGATCGTCGTAGTAAGACGAGGTTGGAGCTAGAGCTTTCAAGGGGGCTGGTGCACGAGAATCGGTACCTGCAAACACAAGAAACAATCGGTTAACGAACACACTATTTTATATCTATTTAATTTGATCGTTTTGATTTTTAAACTGATTGAAACAGTGTCAAAAAGTTTTCTAAATTTTTATATATGCTAGATATGATGAAAATAATTTTACCTAAGAAGGAAATATTTTTCTGAAGCTTCTAGTAATTTTAATAATTTTTAAAAGCTCAAAAATCAATTTAAAAACTATTTTTAATTAGGTATCTAATTGTTCAATAATTTATTCTGGATGAAATACATATCAAAATGGTTCAAGTGAGCTGTTAAGACGACCGTCTCGAAGAGTGCTACAACATATATTTTTTCCACATATCAGTATACGTGAAAATAACAAGTTATGGATTTTTAAAAGAAAACTGTGTATTTAAGTTTTAGGCTTAAAAATTTATTGTGGAAAAACTAAGCGTCTGATTGAGATGAAACTAGCGCTATTGGGTCCAGAACGTCATTTCTGATTTTCTGGAGCTAGCCTTGTATTTTTTCGACCCTTATATTATTTACTATCAATATAAAACCAATAACGCCCATATTATATAATTAACTAAATATGTAAATACGCGTATATTACGAAAATACGTTTTAATAAATACGTTTTAAAACTAACTTACCTTCGTACGTGCATGGGGGCAGGGGCGGGCTTCGTCGGAGCGGCGGTGGAAGCCCGGAGGAAGGCGACGAGGCGGTCGAGGGGCGGAGCGGCTTCAGGGTACGGTGGCGAGTCTGCAGCGGCATACGGAACTGGGCGGCGCTCTTGGTTTCGACGTCGGAGAGGCGAGGAGGAGGAACATGGGGGAGTGAGACGGAGGCGCTGTCGGAGAAGCGGCGACGACGAGCTCTCGGAGAGGGCAGCGTGGAGCATGGGTGCGCAGCAACTTCACCGGAGGAGAGCTCGGACGTGGCGTCGGGCTGTGTAACGCCCTGCTCCCAGGATACCCGGGAAGTACGAATCCATCCCAGGATCTCCCAGAGTAGCGAGTGTTACAAAGAGGGAAAAGAAAATACAAGGAATCAGCAGGCCCACTGCGCACTGCTGGGATAGTACATGTAATGCTCCCAAGAAACAAACCAACAACACAGCACAGAACTCACAGAGAGAATCATAGAAAAAACTGCACCAACCCAGAGACTACAACTAAACTAAGAGAAACTCTGATCTTTATACATCACATATGTCTAATACATCCATTATGCACAAAATCTCACTCTACCCAAAACATACCATGAGAGTACACGTTTTTCATCCTCTCCCCTCATTACCCCACTCACAACCCAAACTCCTCAACCATAACTCTCGCTCCATCTCTCTGCCTCCAGCACCATGAACCTGAAACCACAAATTGGAGCACGTCAAAGCGTGTCCAAGTAGGAAACCCAACTCGTGCAAGTAAATACTAATTTAAGGAGTGTTTGCTTTTATTCATGGAAAGTACGAGGCATGAAAGAAACCACAGTTACGTTAAGCAAAGGAAAACACGAGGAATCGCACATTGGATTTAAAGCAATTAAGTGTTTAATTAACATGTGTTTGGAAACTTGGATACATCGTTGACTATGAGGAACTGGACTCCACCCAAGGTGGGGCGTTAAGGAGCACCCGCCAGTGGTATACGAGCATGGTTTCCTTAACGGGGCCTCTCACCCCACCGATACCCTCCCGCATCGAAGTGCGAGTGAGAAAAACTCCACAACATCATAAAACCTCGTACCCGAAACTGAGCAAGGTATGTCAAACACCACAAGTACCCGAAACTGAGCAAGGTACATAACACAACCACAATATAGCCTAGTCCTCATACCCTACTAGTACACAGTTTTCCCCAACCCCTCTCTAGGAAGCTCACCCGCCATGTGTCAGGCCGAGACATCCCTATCATTCATTAGCATTTAAGTTAAGAAAACGTGCATACGACATTAAGAAAATGTATTAAACTACATTAAAGTAACAATGGTAACATAAAGTGACATAAAAGAACCATGAGGCTTGCATATTAAGGTTGCATTTACTACATTATAGTGACATAAGGGAACAACAAAGTGGACATCCATTTAAGTTACATTTAAACAATATTAGGATTACATGCAACATTTGAATTATGGGTATATCATTCAACATTGAAAGTTGTAGTTAAAGAAAAAAATTAGTATGCATTGAAATGCAAAGGATAACCATACAACATAAAGGGCAACATAGCCACACCCATAACTTCATTCATTATTACCACCAGCCCTTGGCCTTATTGAAACAAACCACACCTCCCAATCTCTTAGCCATTCATGAAACACAACTTGCTTAGCACACCACTTCCACTAGATGCAAACCTTAAAAAGGGAAGTAATTAAGATTCCCTTGCAAATTTCCACAAACCCTCTACTTTTTCATCTCTACAATTTACCACATTACTTAATAAAAGTTATAAAGAGCAACTTGTGTTAGCCATACAACTTGCCTTCTTCACCACAAACATACAAGGTCACATATAACTTAACCACAAGGTGCAATCTTTATACAAGCTAATGGTGAATCCATGTTAAACATATTAATGTGATAATGATACCATGCACATTTCCATGGAAATTGCATGAACCATGACAATTTTAATTAACATGCTAACCAATCAAGGGTATTAGTTTTATTAAAATGCTAATTAGTGAACAAACACATTGTCATTTACAAAGTGTAATACAAAATGCTAGCTTTAGTGAAGGAAGCTAATAAAGTTTACAACTTTGGTACAAATATGACATGTTCCTTAAGAAAGATTCCACCTTTGGTACATATATAACATGTTGCTTGAAAAAGATGCCACATTTGGCTCAAATTTGCCATATTATTAAAGAAAGGTGCTAGCTTTAACTTTAATTGATGCTACAAATGTTTGTGCTTAAGAAATTTACTAATCTTATCTCTAATTGTTACCACTAAAACTACAACAACCCTAAATTAATTTTTACTACAACAAGTGGAGATTCCTACCTTTTAGAGTTATGGATGAACCCCTCCTTCTTGCTCTTCTTCTCATTTCCTTTTGCTCTTCTTCTCATTTCCTATTTCCTCTTCATTTTTGCCTTAGGTTTTTCCCTTCCTTTCTCTTCTTTCTTTCTTTCTCTTTTGTTTTTTTGTTGGGTTTGGTTCGGCCCTCCTCCCATGGAAAAAAAATGAGAGGGACAAAGAGGGATGACAAAAATGAGAAGAAAAGAAAAAGAAAGAAGAGAAGAGTATAGATTAAGAAAGAATAAATTAAAGAAAAGAAAAGAATAATTTAAATGAAAAGATCTCTCTTCTAGAAAAATCCCATATTTACAAGTTCACCATTCCTTTAATAAAATCTCTCTTCTAGAATTATCTCTTCATAATAGTATGTCGAAGGTTTTTTTTAAATTAATAAATATATCTCTTCTAAAAATCTCTTTATTTACAAATTTGACATACCTTTAAACATATCATCTTACTACACACACATATAAACTTAAATTACATGTGAGCCATTCCTATGCATACACACTCCCCACTAATTACAAGAATACCACTAACCCAACCACCTTTTACACTAGCCTCATTTTTGCCCCTATAACCCCTTTCACACTTGCCCTCCTACTCCATGCATACACCACACAAGAATACCATTCACATATAATAACTAATAACAACAAGAATTATAATAATGATAATCGTAGTAATGAACAATAATACATTACTCAATACATTACTAAATACACATCCATATTAATACACAAGGAATCCTAAGAATACACAAGGAATCCTACACTTAATACATTACTAAATAAACATCCTTATTAATACTAACACACTAATATTACTAATCCAACAATAAACATGAACACGCTAATATTAATATACCAACATATCACTACACAATCACACATACTGCACGCCATTATTGTACACAATGCACACGCCTTCAAACATACATATACTGTATATCACATAAAAGATAGGCCCTAATTTATATGGCACTCTGGGCCATTACTGGCTGTTCAAACGTCGAGAGGGGGCGGCGACGAGTGAGCTGTTGTCGAAGGTGGCTCAAGGTGGCGGTGTCCGTTCGGGGGTGCTTCGAGCGGGGAGCGTCGAGGACGGCGGAGGTTGGCAGCGGCGTACGGCGGCAGCTGACGGTGGGTTCCGTGCTTCGACAAGTGGCAAGGCAATGGCACGACGCTCGAAGGCTTCGGCTATGAGTGGGGACGGGTCTGTCGGGGCTGTGGAGGCAGGAGCTCGTCGAAGTGGAGGCCGTCGAGGGCGGAGCGGGGGAGCACTGCTACGGTGATGGTGAGGAGCGGCAGGATGCAGTGTGTGCGGAGCGTGGGTGTGAGTGGTGATCGGAGCTGCTGCAACTAGGGGCTGAGGTGTTGGGCTCGAGTGCTCAGAGAGGTGTGCGCCGTGAGGGTTGATCGAAGAGGGCGGGGGTGGCTCTGCGTGCGGCGTTGATAGCGGAGGCGTTGGGCGGCGGTCGAGGGTGTTGGAGAGAGGGAGTGCGTGAGTGATGCCTGGGTTGCTTCGAAAGATAGTAGATGGGTTTGTGTTTGTGAGCCTGAGAACGAGAGAACGGGGGAAGAGAGAATCGGGCTTGGGTTGATTTGAACGAGAGAAAAAGAGAGAGAGAGAGAGAGCATGCGCCTTGGGGCTTGGGGTTGGTACTGAGAATGAAAGGAAGTGGAGGTGAGAAATGGGGGGAAACTCAGGCAGTTATAAATAGGTTTAGAAAGTAATAAACAATTATTATAATAATAATGTAGGTATTAAATGTAAAATTGAATAAGGTGGTTGGATCCCCTTATTCCGGATCTGACCAAGATAAACGGTGGATTAATTGGGGTGGGGGTAAGGGTTAATTAAGTGGGGTTAGTGGGTAGAAGTAATTAGTAAAAGTGATTTGCAAGAGTAAAAACATCATTAACGATTGTAATTAGTAAAAACGAAGGAATACAACCCCGTTTTCGCATACAACTCTGAAAAATTACGAAATCATATCCACGGGATCGTATCGTCGCGAGGATTGCGAATACGAGATCCATTTTGGGGTTTGAGCTACAGGGATACGAGTTTTAGGCCAAAACATTAAAGAAGCGGGCTTGCGGGTTCTAGGTCGATTTGATATCAGAAAATTACGAAATTAATATGGGGAGCCCTAAATATCATAGAATGACACTGTAGAAATTTGAAATCGTTTTGATGATGTTTGTATAGAAAATTAATTCATTTAGCTAAAATAGTAACAATGGAAAATGAATTATTATCGCAATTTTTTAGAGGTATTTGATGAAACCCAAACTTACTGAAATACACCATAACTAGTTTGATACTTCAAAATATTTTTACAAGAAATTTTTGAAATCATTTTTGATATAAAATTCCTGACTAACCATTATAGAATAGTTTTAAAAATGTGAAAATATGTTAAATATGTAAATAGATGTATTGAAAAATACGGGTCGTTACATCCTACCCACCTTAAAATATATCCGTCCTTGAAATTTAGAAGACCGATCATTGTCTAAGCAATTTAAACGATCGAAAGAAAGGCTTGATGGACGATTACGATATAGGAAACTAAGTTGTTAATTGCATGGAATATAATGTGATATCATAGCATCAAGAAAACAAGAGATGTTATATATGAATACATACTATTGATATCACCATAGCTTCCGTAGCTATTCTCAATACTAGTATTATCATAATAGCTACCTTGATTTCTCAAGTAGCCGAAATTACTATGATATAATGGTATGTGGTACTGATTGCAAACGAATGAGTATAATATCAAAAGCAATAATGCATACCTCCAATCGCCTGTCTGATGGCTTCAGCATCTTCTGCGATCATTGTGTATGCCTGTCGTTGCGGAGGAGGTGGTGGTCGATGAGAAGCGTCTCCAGCAGGGGCAGCGGCTGTGGCGGTGGTAGTAACTCGTGCTCTTGTATCTGGGCAATCCCTAGCAAGATGATCTTCCGACCCACAAATCAGGCAGAGATTCAGGTACCACCGGCACTCTGATTTCACATGTCCGGGCCTACCACAATGGTGACACACTGGACGTTGTTGTGGTGCATGTCTCTTGAATTGGGTCTGCTGGATTGTGCGATGCATCTGGTTGGATGATGGTTGATGGCTGGGTCCAGCAGTAGTTGGAGGTGGCAACCTTCGAGGAGGGGCAATTGTCTCTCGCCTTTCTTCTCTTTCAATGAACTCGTGCTCACGAGATGTGGCTAGAACCTCAGTATGTGTGCAGAGTTGGCGTCCGACCAAATTCCGTCGAATCTCTATGTTTAGCCCTTGCTTAAAGCATTGAGCTCGGGTCAGAGGGATGGCAACCATCCTGGGTGTCACACACCGCTTCCCAAAACTACGGAGGCGAAGCGTGACTAAGGCCCGCTTAGGCCGGAGCTGTGAGGCTCGGACCCAATAAGCGTCTGTAGGGGTACCATTTTAAAATTTTCAGGTTCTTACATTTATAAAATTCGGAACAACAAAAAGTACAGAAAGAAAGTTGCATTCATTAATATAAAGAGATTATATCCCGTGAGTACAAAAGTCTTAAAAAGAGAAGCCTAAGCATGGCAACAAACTACCAAAAGAGAGCAAACTAAAAGTAGTAACCTCTGAAAGGCAGCGACAGAAAAAAACCTCTAGGTCTGGTCCTCGTCAGGAACGTACTCCGGGTCGTCGTCCTCTGGCTCCACGTACTCCTGTATGTCCGACTCGTCCACGTACTCTGGCTCGACACCTGACGTACATCACCCAAGAGAAAAGGAACTGTACGTCAGGTAAAGTCTACAAGGAGGGGTTAGACTTTACTGCAAGTGTACTGTAATTTAAAGCAACAATTTACTGGTTGTTATCATGCTGGGGTTATAACATGACAGTTATAGAAAGTAAAACGGTGCAGGAAAAGTAAACACGATAAGCAGTAGCCGTAGCGTGTGCTACCGACTACGGGACTAATCTAAACGGGACAAGACAAGACAAGACAAGACAAGACAAGCACGTGTGACTCGAAGGGTTCACGCCTTACGGTTTGAGGGGGATCAGACCCTCTCCCCGTGCGCACGCTCAACCCTACACCACCCAAGTGCACAAGACAAGTCCGTACAAGGGATCACTCACTTTGGTAAGTGACTGCCCTATTGCCCGCAGGCTGTGTATCTGTACAAGGGATCACTCACTCTCTGGTGAGTGCCCTATTGCCTGTAGGCTGTGTATCCGTACAAGGGATCACTCACTCTCTGGTGAGTGCCCTATTGCCCACAGGCTGTGTATCCGTACAAGGGATCACTCACTCTCTGGTGAGTGCCCTATTGCCCACAGGCTGTGTATCCATACAAGGGATCACTCACTCTCTGGTGAGTGCCCTATTGCCTGCAGGCTGTGTAACATGACACGACATGACAATTAAGGAATTGTTCTCCTATGGGGGTCCACACGCATGCACACACAGGAAAACCCTAAGGTGTCAGTTGTTGTTGTTACGCTTAGACTTCGTCGTCAAGTCTAAGCTGTCAAGGGGGTCCTGGACGCTATCATTTCACGTCTGGTTCTCTTTGTTTACGTTTTAACAGTTCTAAGAGTCTATGGCCTAAACACGACCGAAAGTACAAGTGAGTACACTTGCCTGCGGTGGCGAGTGCGTCGTCTGTCCGGAGGTCCCGTCGAAGCGTCGCGTCGGTGATGGTCCGTCTGAAACAGGATAACAACGATGTCAGATCGCGCTTTTCGTCAATCCTATTACGGTTTGTTTCTAAATTTGGCGGGACTATCCTAACAGTCAAAAAGTCACGTCTTTTGATGATTTGTTCGGCCTAGATCGTCGTCTATCCTATTTGCACAGAAATCAAGTCCATTCGTCGATTTCTAGAGCTGAACATCATTTTAAGGGAGCAGAATTGTAAATCTAGTTATAGTTGATGACTTTTAGATTAGGTTTTAGATTCGCTACGATGTGGGTTCTTACTACGAGTTAGGGGACCAACCTTTACTGCGTTTGAACGTTGATCGGACGTCGGGTCTGAAAGCGGCAACGGTCGCATGAAAGACGTATTATATCTGCATCATTTGGTTCTGATATCAGTTTAACGAAATTAACTATTAGAAAAGCATGATCGTACTATTTACATACATATGGTTATATAAAACTTATTTAAACTTACCGGTTATAACAAATAATAATATTATCATAACACATGGTTTATTTTTAATATATATAATTGCGGTTATAAAACATATATTACAAAGCTTACCAACTGTCATTAGCATTACTATCATACGTTACTGATTAATAAGCACTATAAATTAACAGTACTATCAAGTTACTAATCGTACTCATTTGTTAAATTGGCATCACAAAACTTATAAGCATGTATACATATAGTTTACTTATACTACATCTAATAGAGGGTACTGCATGCCTAAGATGGGTTGTTGTTCGTCACTTCATAGAGATACATATATGTTTTATCAGTGCCCTAGGCTCATAGGGTACTAGCTAAACTAGGGTATTGGTTATACTAGCTATAAATTAAAATACTATGAGTAACACTTACCCAACATTAAAATAAGAACTATCCTATTATTAACTTGGCATGCGGTTTACGCAGCACTCAAATTATAAGGTTAAACTTACAGTTATAATTACATAACTACGGATAATACACATGCATATATAGTATTAAACTATAAACCATATTATAACCCACATACGAAAGCTACTAACATAAACACGGCAAGCTTACGTGTTAAGGCGAGCTATTCGTTCGTGGGTGAAATGGCGGAAGCGGCAATAGGTCGGCGTCCTCGAGCGACGATGGAGGGTGCAAGCGGAGGACGGACGATGGAGGCGAGGCACTCGGCGAGTGCAAGCAGCGGACGGTGTCTTGGGTCATCGGGGTGAGACCTATCGGACGATGAGTTTAAGGCGGCGGTGAGGGCTGTGCATGCGTGCGAGACATCGAGGATGGCAGAGGATGCAAGGCAAGGTGTGCGATGTCATTGAGAAGCGGAGGCGTCGTTCGAGAGCGGTGCATGTGTGGTTGAGGGCGGAGCATGGTGTGCGGCGCCGCTGTCGGGTAGAGGCATACGGGCTGGGGTGTTGCCGGCGTCGGGAAGAGAGGGCCGCTGGAATGAAGGTCGGGAGAGGGGGCCGCTGTAGGGATATGGAAGGAGAAAGATTTTGTTTAGAAACTAGGTGGAGGCTGAAAGTTAACCCTAGGTCCTTTTTGTTAAACAGAGTAGAGGAGAGGAGCAACACGTGAGGAAAGGAGGGTTGCGATTTCCCCTTTTCTTTGTGCGGCTCAGGATGCAAAGCTAGCTATTTGTAGAATAGGAGAGATGAAGGGCACATGGGTAGAGATGGGGGTCTGTTATTATTAGATTAGATTAACAGTTTTTTTCTTTTCATTTGATTTACTTTGCAAAACATTTGACTTCCTTTAAAAGACAAGCCTGCCATAGTAAATCATTACTAGGAAGTTTAGTTAAAAATTTAAAAGAGAGTAATTAAGGAATTAATTATTTTAAGTTTGTTTTTTAACAAGGAACTCGTACAGATTCTTTCCCATTTCAAAAATTTAGTTATTAATAATGAGTTATTAACAGATTGGTCTAAAGATATCCGAAAAGTAAAAAGGAGATACTAGGTCGATCGCGCCTCCGAGAGGGTCGTGAATACGTGGTCCGGTCACGTGCTAGGCCTACCAAAAACAATAATAAAAATAAAGTACGAAAATACACATTCCGAGCAAAATACGTACGAAATACGCGTGGTCGGAAAGCGACCGTTACACTGGGAGCAAAATGGCTAAGCATTGTAAATTGGGCATCATACTGTTCCACTAACATAGAACCTTGCTTCAACCCGACGATCTGAGCTTGCAACCCGACAAACTGAGCTTGCAGTTGGGACTTGGCAGTGTCCTCCCATGCATATTCTGCGATCTGAGCGGCTCTCAAATCATCTTCGATGCTTCATAGCCATTCTTCGGCCATCAGAGGGCCATCCAAGCCATTCCAGATCTTCGGGCGGAGTGGCCGAAATTGTTGTATACCTCCTTCGTGCTTGTACTCTCCTCGTATATCTTGAACCAATTCTCGCAATGTGATATCAGAAATCTGATGCACCGTGGGAGGTGGTCCGTTGCTGGTCTGGTTACTAGCTCCGGACAGATTAGCTCCGTTTGGACTCTCAAAAGTATTTCCATCCATTGTTTGAATGTCACACCTGCATACATAGAAAAATTGTCAGCTTCGTTGAATATTATATGCAGTACATCCTGATCATACTATACTGTTCACGAGGTATTTAGCGCGGACCTGCATGGGCCACCAAACTTATAACGACCCGCTCTCGGGGGGGAGGGGCATTACTTATTTGATTTATTTGCAGGTCTGCAGATTACCAGTGAAATC
The DNA here is from genome assembly GCA_030789695.1 of Scilla litardierei. Taxonomy (NCBI): domain Eukaryota; kingdom Viridiplantae; phylum Streptophyta; class Magnoliopsida; order Asparagales; family Asparagaceae; genus Scilla; species Scilla litardierei. The sequence goes on from CM061142.1 coordinate 178,279,788, forward strand.
GTTATAGCTACGATGCAGAGACGTACAATAATACTCAAACCAACGTACATTATTACAGTCCAAATTTAAAATACAACACCAAATAGCACTCTCACACCAAATACATGAAAAGTAAAGCGGAATGGGAATACATGGAAAGTACATCACACATACACTCCAAATATAAAAGTCGGCAGTCTCAGGATCGAGCTATGGCTCTGCAAACTCAGGAGTGCCTAAGTCAACCTGTGCAGCGTCTACGGTGTCACGGAGATGGAACCATAGGTAACTCACAACAATTTTAGCAATATATATAGAGTAGTGCAAAAGTATGGAACATGCTATAGTAAACAAAAGATGGTCATGCAGGTGCAAAAAGTAAGGTAAGAACAGACATGCATGTAAGAGCGATAAGTAAAGTACTGGTGGCTGCTTAGGTGTGGTAAGTAAAGTGCAGCAATTGTAACGTACTGGTGGCTGCTCAGGTGTGGTAAGTAAAGTGCATGTGATGCATAAAGTAAATGTGACTGTGTAAGTGCAAAAGTAACATACAAGAGCATCAACTGTGGCATGGCACATGGTAGCAACAATGCTTTAACCAGCAGGCAAGGTGATGACAATACTAGGACAACCAGGTAGATGTAGTAACACTAAAAGGACAAGTAAGCAGTAGTAAAGCTAGAAACTATGCGACTTATATAGGAAAGTATAGTGTGCAACCATTGAGCCCATCTCCTGCCACAGGGGCGCTCACCCGGGCGGATCTCATTTCACTTTAAGTAGTACATTTCATTTTAGACGGTCGGTGCGGTGCAATGTGTAGATGGCTCGCGGTCGCTCCCACACTTTCTCTAATATAAGTTACCCAAAAACCCAGTGCAGTGCCTGTTGGATATGGACGACATAAATACACCCATGAGGGGATGTATGAGGGTATACGGACCTCAGATGTCGCGTGCACGAAGGCGTGCGCGAAGGGAACCTTTTCTCGTGTGAAAAGGACCACTCGATAAGTGGAAAAAGCCACTCGATAAGTGAAAAAAGCCACTTTATAAGTGCAAAATGGCACTTGATAAGTGGATAAAGAAGAAGATAAATGAATGTGCTAATATAGGCTAATAAGCTTATAATTGGTTATTTCCTACAATAACCACCCCTAGAGCCTATAAATAGGACCCAAGGGTAAGGCATTCAAACACACTTTCCATGCCATAAGTTTGCATAAGGCATCCTTATGTTCTTCTTCTCCCTTCCATTAAAATCCTCTTCTAGTTAGAGATTTAGGCGGTGAAACTCTGCTTCGATCCTCTGTGACGAAGAATCGACCGTTGTGGCGAATCTGAGGGCGAAGTTCCGAGATTACGGTGCCGCGTACGCAAGCGTAAGTCTCGAATTCATTTATCGATCCTAACGTTGTTTTGACAGGATCCTACATTGGTATCAGAGCCATACGGGTTCGCCCCGGACAAACCGTCGCCCCGTCGAACCGATGAACGAGGCGTTGTCTTTTTCACGAATGGGTATCCTACCATTACGGATATGGTAGGAACGCTTCGTGACGGAGAGAACGTAGCGGTTGTTCTTTTCACGTTAGGGTCTCCTACCATTACGGATATGGCAAGAACTCTCCGTGACGGGAAGAACCGACCGTTCACGTCGTCAAGCTCGCACTCTTCATGGATGCCGAGTCTCCATTCATAGGGAATGTGAACTCTCTTCATGTGGAGCGCGTAGTTTACGAACTTTAAAGTGTGTTATTTTTCATTTTTGGCACACGGCCATTAGAGAATAACTACTTTCTCGACGAACGGGTGCTTCATCGACGAACGGGTGCTTCATCGAGGAAGATGATGGTAGTTATCTACATCGGAGAAGATGACTTTTGGTGCATGATCACCATGGACAAATGGGCTATGGAGGCAACACATCCCCCCTCCTCATGCGGAGGGGGTTGGCTACGGCCAAAAACCACCACGACCACCCCGTCGAGGGGGAGGAGTGCATGCGGCCACCCCATGCAAGGGGGGAGACCGGCCATGGCCAAAGGGGGTGGAGGGTGCCAGAACTCTTGGTCGGCATTGGTCGACCAATTCGGGTTTTTTGGTCGACCAATTCAGCCGGAGGCCTTGCCAGTAATTTCGGCCCCGGCCATCTGCAAGGCTAGCCCATACAGGTTCGACGGCAGTCATTTGCGGCAAAATTCTCATATAAGGGGGGAAGCGCCTGGATCCATACGGGAGCCGGCGACAATTGCTTGCAAAAAAATCTCCTCAAGGGGGGGGGGGGGGGGTCCGACCTTGGCACGGCAACGGCTTAAACCCGGCAATGGCAAGGGATTGCCGAATATTTCACTAGTATCATAAGGGTACTATGTTGAAATATATTTTTTGAAAAATACGTTTTCATACGTTTTGAAAAATACGTTTTCAAAAATGCTTTTCCGCTGCAAAGTACTATAAGAGTACTTTTATTTGATAAAGTGATGGGGAAATACTGAAAGTTACTCTAGATGGTGATTGGAAACGTAGTGACCTTTCCGATTTTAGGGTAACATCTTCAGTATTTTTCGAAAGTAACTTATCAAATTATAAATGTCGTTCCAAGTGGGAGTTGAAATTAGAACTATCCAAATGGGATATTCTATTATCACTTCAAATGTGAATTATATTTTAAGAATTTTCAATGCAATGTTTTTGATCAAACCTTCGGTTTTGTGTCTTTTGCAGCATTTTAAAAGTAAAATGTCTTCCGCTTCAAAGAATATCGTCGCTGAGTTAAACAGAGGTGAAAAACTCAACGGCGATAATTACAAACTTTGGTCCATCAAGATACAATACGTTTTAGAGGAGCAAGAAGTGCTCGAAACTCTAAAGAACGTAATGATTGAACCCGAGTTGGGCACTACGGCCCAATACAGACGAGACAAGGAAGCTTTTGATGCTTGGTCTCGGAAGAATAAGATAGCTCGCATTACGTTATTGAGCAGTATGGCCGATGACATAATGCGCATCTTCCGAGAGCATGACCTAGCCATGGACATATGGTCCAAGATAGAGGAGAAGTTTGGTGGCACATCGGTGTCAACTTCGCGCCTTAACTATAAGATTTGATTCATACAAGAAACGTCCAGATCATTCCATGGGGAAACATCTGCGACACATGGCAAATCAAATCTCAGAGTTAAAGGACGCAGGTCATGTGCTCACTGATGAGCAGCAAATCCAAGCAGTCATACGTTCCCTACCAAATGGGTGGGACCAAATGAAGATGCATCTCACTCACAATGAGAGCATCAAGACCTTCAGCGATGTTTCCAAGCACCTCGAATTAGAGGAAGAGCGGCTTGCGGCTGCCAAGCCTAGTGCAGAAGTGCACATGGTTGCTAGTTTCTCACACGGGGAAAGAAACGGAAAGATCGTTCGAAGTCTACTAATGAACGTAATAAGCAACCTGCGTCTACCAAGAAACCCAAACATAAGAGTGGGCACAAGAAATGGCACAAGAAGAAAGACTTGAAGAGGATCAAATGCTTCAAGTGCAACAAGTTCGGTCACTATGCTCGTTCGTGTACGAGTGGAAGTGACGAGGTAACTTGTAATACTAGTTACATATGTGTTTCTAGTTCAATATTTCTTGTGGAATCTAATCCATTTTGGATAGTTGATTCAGGTGCCACCGACCACATAGCAAGGGACAGACGGTCCTTCGTGGAGTATCACCGGATACCCCAAGGAACGAAGTGGATCTATGTAGGAAACAACACACGTGTTGAAGTGAAAGGCGTTGGGACTTGCAAGCTAGTCTTGGACAACGGCCGCACTCTCCTACTTCATGATGTCCTCTTCGCTCCAGATATTCGAAGGAATATTATATCTGTGGTCGTGTTGATGGGTCTTGGTTATAGCTGGTTCTTTCAAAATTGTAATGTGGACTTGTTTTGTAATAATTCCTTTATTGGTACTGGGTTTGTATTTAAAGGATTTATTGTAATAAGTACAATGTATGATTCCTCGTGTAATGAAAATTTCCTTATTACAAATTCTAAGACTTATGAGTCTGATGTGATTTGTTGGCACGCAAAGCTTGGTCATATTGGACCAACGCGTATGGATAGACTTGCCAAACGTGGCCTTCTATCCAATGTTTCAAAGGTTGAAATGTCGACCTACGAACATTGCCTAGTGGGGAAATCTTGTCACAAGCCGTTTGGAACCGGCACAAAGGCCGAGGTTCCATTACAGCTTATCCATTCGGACATATGTGGTCCGATGAATGTCAAGACAAGACGCGGGAAGTCCTATTTCATCACTTTTATTGATGATTTCACCTGATTCGGACATATCTATTTGATATCCCACAAAAGTAAAGCATTGGCTTGCTTTAAAAACTATATGAGTTTAGTGGAGAATCAATTAGATCGCAAGATTAAGGTCTTGCGAACCGATAGGGGCGGTGAATATCAATCAACAAGTTTTAAGGAACTTTGTGATGAAAAAGGCATAGTACATCAGGTAACTATGCCTTATACTCCTCAACAAAACGGTGTTGCAGAAAGGAGAAATAGGACTTTAATGGAAATGGTCCGTTCAATGATGGCACAAGCTAACTTACCAATCACCTTTTGGGGTGATGCATTATTGACGGCCGCTTTCATTTTAAACCGCGTACCCTCGAAATCAGTTAGCTCCACTCCTTATGAGTAGTGGAACCAAAGGTCTCCTGACTTAAACATTTTGAAACCTTGGGGTTGTGCATCCTACGCACATATTTCCTCCCATAAGTATGGAAAACTTGGGCCAAGGGGAAGGAAATGTATCTTTATACGATACGCAGAAAACTCCAAAGGTTATGTTTTTGTTAGTCAAGAAGACAATGGTGGGCTAATTGAGTTTGAGTCGAGGGATGTAACTTTCTTGGAAAACGAGTTTCCAAGACAGGGCGAGATAAGTCAGGACTTATCTCTATTTGAGATTTATGATCAAGAAGGATTACCTCATTCGAGTGGGAGAATTCTTGGTGAAAACGAAAATACGTTTCAACCTTCACCAATGGATTATACGAATGACGATTATCCTATTCCATACGGGAATAATGATCCAAGTGGGAGCAATTCTAACGACATTCCAAGTGGAAGTGATATTAGAATTGATCTAAATTCGAGTCAACAAAGACTTGAAGAATCTCAAATACGACGTAGTAGTCGTACAAGGTTGGCTCCTCTAAGATTTGAGGATGAATTTCCGCAAACCTTTATGACTTTACTACAAGAAGATGACGAGCCTGCTACTTTCAAACAGGCCGTATCTTGCCCTGCTAAAGACAAATGGATGGAAGCGATGCAAGAGGAGTTAGAATCCATGAAAGTTAACCAAGTCTGGGACTTAGTTGACTTTCCCAGAGGACGTAGAGCTATTGGGAACAAATGGGTTCTCAAGATCAAGCATAAGGATGATGGCTCTATTGACAGATATAAAGCTCGCCTTGTCGCGAAAGGTTTTACGCAACAGGAAGGGATAGACTACGAAGAGACCTTCTCACCTGTTGTGCGTTTTACCTCGATTCGCCTAATTCTGGCAATGGTAGCTTGCTTAGACCTCGAATTACATCAAATGGATGTAAAGACTGCCTTTCTCAATGGAGAATTGGACGAGGGGATCTATATGGAACAACCAACAGGGTTTGTAAAAGAAGGAAACGAACATAAGGTTTGTAAACTTCTTAAATCCATATATGGTCTTAAACAATCCACGAGGCAATGGTATATACGATTTCAAGAAGTTGTCTTATCAAATGGTTTTACCATGCTTGATGAAGATAACTGCGTATATATCAAGAGGATTAAAAGCAAGTATGTTATCATGTCTCTATATGTAGATGACATTTTAATAGCCGGAAATGACAAGGGCTTTGTGATGGATATCAAGGCTTGGATTTCATCAGTTTTTGAGATGAAAGACATGGGAGAAGCCGCATATATCCTTGGAGTTAATATTTCAAGGAATCGTTCGAAGAAACTTCTTTCTCTTTCACAGGAGACTATATAAAGAAGGTTCTAGAACGATTTAATATGCAGGACTGCAAGTCCATTGATACTCCTATAAGCAAAAGCGATAATTTATGTCTGAAATCATGTCCTAAGAACCAAAAGGAGAAAGAGATTATGGAAAAAGTTCCATATTCCAGTGCAGTTGGTAGTCTTATGTACGCTATGATGTGTACAAGACCGGACATCTGTTTTGCCGTTGGAATGGTAAGTCGTTACCAATCCAACCCAGGGCAAGAACACTGGAAAGCGGTTAAAAGGATAATGCAGTATCTTAAAGGAACTGCAGACTTGCAAAAGACTATGATAAGACCAAGAAGGTAGACATAAGGTACATATCTACGCATGAGATGGTAGCGGATCCGCTTACGAAGGTGATCCCCAAAGATGTGTTTTACAAACACTTATCATCTCAAGGATTGCGTAAGAGCTGAGTTGTACCAATATAAATTCCCATGTCTGTAAATGATCAAATTTAATAAAAGAATAAGTTCTTTTTCAAAACATTGCATATGAATTTCTTGAGAAATGTTTGTGTACATTTTTGAAATCTCAGCTATACTTTCTAGTATGTCGGACAGATTGAGGTTGGCTCTCTCACATGAGCAACCGCCTTATTCTATCAGACGGATAGAATAGAGATGAGACCTGTTTAAAGTCAAAATCATCAGACGGATGATTTAGAGTCATGACTTAAACAAAATGGTCGCATGAAAGATCTGCATCATATGGATGCTTACAGAAGATCTAAGAGGATTTTGAAATCCTATCTGTCTAAATGCGGGATGTGAGTCAAAAGAATTATTTGAGTAGAAAAAGAGACTCAAAGTCAGACATTGTGGTGTCTGATCATCATCCTTACAACATCATTGAGACATACACTCCCTGGGAAAGGAGCGATGTTGTAATACGTATTCATACTACTATGTATTTTTGACCATTGGGTTAGAATAGTAAATAAGTTTACTATTATGTGAGACCCAAAGACCACATGGGTCTTAACTCATTACCCTTATGGACTCTAATTGGTTCCTTAAGATTTGACTGGGTGATTGCTATCTTAGCATGTTGCTTATGGACTATGGTTAATTCGGTCCGGCGAGGCATGTTAGAAAAGCGAGTCAAGTCAAGATCAAAAGGATCGCAAGAAGAGGAAGATTAATTTCATATTCACATTTGGACTTTAGAGATTCAAAGCTGGCCAGCCAATTGTAATCCAGATGGGATTCAATTGTTGAATATAAAGTATAAGAAATGTGAAGAAATAATCTAGGGTAAAGCATGCGTTGATCTACTCAACTTTGCACCTCGAGGAGTGTTGTGTATCTCTAACAAGTGCACAACAACGGACTCTATGCGCATGACGGTCACACGGCCTATTTCTCGGTATGATAAACAGAAGAGTTAGAGGAAAATAAGTTTCCTCACAATCCCCTCAAGTGTGAGTGGGAGATGTTGGATATAGACGACATAAATACACCCATGAGGGGATGTATGAGGGTATACGGACCTCAGATGTCGCGTGCACGAAGGCGTGCACGAAGGGAACCTTTTCTCGTGTGAAAAGGACCACTCGATAAGTGGAAAAAGCCACTCGATAAGTGGAAAAAGCCACTTTATAAGTGCAAAATGGCACTTGATAAGTGGATAAAGAAGAAGATAAATGAATGTGCTAATATAGGCTAATAAGCTTATAATTGGTTATTTCCTACAATAACCACCCCTAGAGCCTATAAATAGGACCCAAGGGTAAGGCATTCAAACACACTTTCCATGCCATAAATTTGCATAAGGCATCCTTATGTTCTTCTTCTCTCTTCCATTAAAATCCTCTTCTAGTTAGAGATTTAGACGGTGAAACTCTGCTTCGATCCTCCGTGACGAAGTATCGACCCTTGTGGCGAATCCGAGGGCGAAGTTCCGAGATTACAGTGCCGCGTACGCAAACGTAAGTCTCGACTTCATTTATCGATCCTAATGTTGTTTTGACAGGATCCTACAGTGCCAACTACTTTTAAGCATTCAATTTCAATAGGATGTTCCAGCAGTATGATATCAACACGGTATGTCATTCAATCATTATATTGCAATACTGTATGTCAATTTGTTGTTCCAAAGGTAAAGGTATTCAAATGCATTAACAACACTCCAAAGGGTTTCGCTTGTTGAAAAGTCAAGGCAGAAGCCTCAACAGAGAATTTCAGTTCTGAGCAATGTTTTGAAGTCTAACAACTATCTAAATTTCTAAAGTTAGAATTCATTGTGACTTACACTATCGAGATCACCGTAGTAAGACAAGGTTGGAGCTAGAACTTCCAAGGGGGCTGGTGCACGAGAATCGGTACCTACAAACACAAGAAACAATCGATTAACGAACACACTATTTTCTATTTATTTAATTTGAACCTTTTGATTTTTAAACTGATTGAAACAGTGTTAAAAAGTTTTCTAAATTTTTATATAGGCTCGATATGATGAAAATAATTTTAACTAAGAAGAAAATATTTTTCTGAAGCTTCTAGTAATTTTTATAATTTTTAAAAACTCAAAAATCAATTTAAAAACTAATTTTAATTAGGTATCATAATTGTTCAATAATTTATTCTGGATGAAATGCATATCAGAATGTTTCAAGTGAGCTGTCAAAACGACCGTCTTGAAGAGTGCTACAACATTTTTTTTTCACATATCAGTATACGTGAAAATAACAAGTTATGGATTTTTAAAAGAAAATTAAATATTTAAGTTTTAGGCTTAAAAATTTACTGGGAAAAAACTAAGCGTCTGATTGAGATGAAACCAGCGTCATTGGGTCCAGAACGTCATTTCTGATTTTCTGGAGCTGGCCTTGTATTTTTTCGACCCTTATATTATTTACTATCAATTTAAAACCAATAAAGCCCATATTATATAATTAACTAAATACGTAAATACGCGTATATTACGAAAATACGTTTTAATAAATATGTTTTAAAACTAACTTACCTTCGTACGTGCATGGGGGCGGGGGCGGGCTTCATCGGAGCGGCGATGGAAGCCCGGAGGAAGGCAGCGAGGCGGTCGAGGGGCGGAGCAGCTTCAGGGTACGGTGGCGAGTCTGCAGCGGCGTATGGAGCTGAGCAGTGCTCTTGGTTTCGACGTCAGAGGGATGAGGAGGAAGAACAGGGGGGAGTTAGGCGGAGCCCCTGTCGGAGAAGCGGCGACATCGAGCTCTCGGAGAGGGTGACGTGGAGCGTGGGTGCGCAGCGACTTCACCGGTGAATAGCTCGGACGTGGCATCAGGCTGTTTGAACGTCGAGGGGGCGGCGACGAGTGAGATGTTGTCGGCGGTGGCTCAAGGTGGCGGTGTCTGTTTGGGGGTGCTTTGAGCAGGGGTGCGTCGAGGACGGTGGAGGTTGGCAGCGGCGTACGACGGTAGCTGAGGGCGGGTTCCATGCTTCGGTGGGTGGCAGGGCGGTGGCACGATGCTTGGAGTCTTCGGCTGTGAGTGGGGACGGGTCTGTCAGAGCTGTGGAGGCGGGAGCTCGTCGGAGTGGGGGCCGTCGAGGTCAGAGCGGGGAGCGCATGGCGAGGAGCGGCAGGATGCAACTTGGGCGGAGCGTGGGTGTGAGTGGTGATCAGAGCTGCAGCAGCTAGGGGCTGAGGTGTCGGGCTCGAGTGCTTGGAGAGGTGGGCTCCGTGATGGTTGATCGAAGAGGGCAGGGGTGGCTCTGCGTGCGACGTTGATGGCGGAGGCGTTGGGCGGTGGTCGAGGGTGTTGGGGAGAGGGAGAGCGTGAGTGATGCCTGGGTTGCTTCGAAAGATAGGGGATGTGTTTGTGTTTGTGAGCCTGAGAACGAGAGAACGGGGGAAGAGAGAGTCAGGCTTGGGTTGATTTGAGAGAGAGAGAGAGAGAGAGAGGGAGGAGAGAGAGAGAGAGAGAGCATGCCTTGGGGCTTAGGGTTGGTGCTGAGAACGAAAGGAAGTGGAGGTGAGAAATGGGTGGAAACTCAGGCAGTTATAAATAGGTTTAGAATGTAATAAACAACAATAATAATAATGTAGGTATTAAATGTAAAATTGAATAAGGTGGTTGGATCCCCTTATTTCGGATCTGAGCAAGATGAACGGTGGATTAATTGGTGTGGGTAAGGGTTAATTAAGTGGGGTTAGGGGGGTAGAAGTAATTAGTAAAAGTGATTTGTAAGAGTAAAAACATCATTAACGATTGTAATTTGTAAAAAACGGAGAGATACAACCCCGTTTTCGCATACGACTCCGAAAAATTACGAAAACGTACCCATGAGATCGTATCATCACGAGGATCGCGAATAAGAGATCCATTTTGGGGTTTGAGCTATGGGGATATGAGTGTTAGGCCAAAACATTTAGGAAGCAGGTTTGCAGGATCTAAGTCGATTTGATATCAGAAAATTACGAAATTAATATGGGGAGCCCTAAATGATCATAGAATGACACTGTAGAAGTTTGAAATCATTTTGATGATGTTTGTATAGAAAATTAATTCATTTAGCTAAAACAGTTACAATGGAAAATGAATTATTATCAAAATTGTTTAGAGGTATTTGATGAAACCCGAACTTGCTGAAATACACCATAATTAGTTTGATACTTTAAAATATTTTTACAAGAAAATTTTGAAATCATTTTTGATATAAAACTCCTGACTAACCATTATTGAATAGTTTTAAAAATGTGAAAATATGTTAAATACGTAAATAGATGTATTGAAAAATACGGGTCGTTACAAATTCATGTGTGTACCTTTGTTTCTTCTGATGAGTCTCATGCTTGGGAATCCATATGCTCAAAAAATTTGTGTTAACATGATGCATCCTAGTATGCTTATTCCTTTTCTTAGTATGACTAGAATCATAACCAAGTCCGATTTTCTAGATGATGCTCTTTGACTATCAATTAGACTATCTAATTTTCCTTTTCCTCTATTGAAGTTTTCGACAATCTTTATAGTAGAATCATATTTGTCTTTGATAGACACAAGAAGATTATCCAAACCCTCAATTTTCTTTTTCATGAAATGCATGTCTTTTTCTAGTATTTCATTCTTCCCTTTAATGCGATGTTTTCCTTAAGAAGTTCCTCTTTATCTTTTGCATCCTTTTTAACTGATCTCAATGTTTTTCTATGTTCTCTAGTGAGCTTTTCATGCAGTGAACAAAGCTCCTTGTATGCACCCCTATAATCCATGTCTTCATCATCACTAGATAATGAATCATCTTCACTAAATGATGAATTATGAAGTGAATTTACCTGTGAAGATGTGGAAGCTAGGAAGCACATATGGGCTGATTCTCTTCTATCTTCTTTGTCGTCTGACAATGATTCGTCGGAGGTAAAATTATCACTTTGATCGAAATCTGCATATGCTTCCTTCATTGGTCGTCGAAGTTTGTTTTTTCTATCGTTCTTTCTCTCATTCTATCTGCTTTTGCCACGGTCTTTAGTTCTCTGTCGTTCTTCTCTAATGGATAATCTCTTCTTACGTGTCCTGGTTTGTTACAGCCAAAACAAATAATATTGTTAGAAGAACGATAAGATCGTTTATCGTACTTACTTGTCATGAAATCCTTGAAGTTTTTCGAGATGAAGGCAATGTGATCTTCTTTGTCAGTAAGGTGGAGTCTTCTTCGTTGGCATTGAATGCTAGGTTCTTTTATTTGGCTTCTCCTCTATCTTCTTGTCTTCCTCGAGCTCAATCTCATAGGCCATGAGATTTTCCATCAACTCTTCAACGGTGAGGTCTCTTACGTTGTGAGCTTCTCGAGCGGCCGTCGTCTTTCCTTTCCATTTGGGTCTGAGTGATCTCAATATCTTCATTACTTGATCATACTCAGATAACTTTTTGCCTAACCCTACAAGCTCATTTGTTATGTTAGTAAATCGAGTATTCACCTCGTTAATACTCTCTCCTTCTTCCATTTTAAAAGATTCAAACTTTGAATGTAACACATTTATACGAGATTCTTTTACCTTCTCGGTTCCTTCGTGACTTACCTAAAGAGTGCGCCAGATATGGTGTGCAGTCTCACATTAAGAGACACGATTGAACTCATTTCTTGTTACAACAAAGAATAGTGCATTCATGGCTTTAGCGTCCAGGTTGGCTTTCTTCTTTTCATCAGCAGACCATTTTTCGGTGTCTACTTCGGTATGTGCTTTGTATGGATCCATGGTGATGATCCATGCCTCGATGTCCAAAGACTCTAAATGATTCTTCATGCGTATCTTCCAACTTGCATAGTTTGTTCCATTAAACAACGGTGGTCGCATGGTGTTAAGTCCTTCGGAGTGGAAAGAAGTTGATGCCATCATCTTTTAGCCTTGCTCTGATACCAAGTGTTAGATCCTATGGATGGCAAACAACACTAGAAGGGGGTTGAATAGTGTTGTTTAAGTTAAAACTTTTCCAGCGATACTTATAATACAACAAATTTCCCTTCCAATGTTGCCTAAGAAACCAAGTAGAGTGATCTACGCTTGATTCTTAATCAACACGATGAATACAAGATAAGATAATAATAACAAATAGAGAGATCTTACCGCGAAATAAAAATGCAATCTTTTCAATAACAATATTATTAACAAGTGATTACAAATGAGATATATTATAAACAATGAACAACTTTGCACAAAATAAATGATAAAGACAATCACAGAAAATCACACAAAGAGACAAGCGATTTATCCTGGTTCCCCACAATATGGGTACGTCCAGTCCCTGACCAACACGGCTTGAGATTTAATCCACTATTGCCTTAGTAAATCGAGTATTCACCTCGTTAATACTCTCTCCTTCTTCCATTTTAAAAGATTCAAACTTTGAATGTAACACATTTATACGAGATTCTTTTACCTTTTCGGTTCCTTCGTGACTTACCTAAAGAGTGCGCCATATATGGTGTGCAGTCTCACATTGGGAGACACGATTGAACTCATTACCTGTTACAGCAAAGAATAGTGCATTCATGGATTTAGCGCCGAGGTTGGCTTTCTTCTTTTCATCAGCAGACCATTTTTCGGTGTCTACTTTGGTATGTGCTTTGTATGGATCCATGGTGATGATCCATGCCTCGATGTCCAAAGACTCTAGATGAGTCTTCATGCATATCTTCCAACTTGCATAATTTGTTCCATTGAACAACAGTGGTCGCATGGTGTTAAGTCCTTCGGAGTGGAAAGAAGTTGATGCCATCGTCTTTTAGCCTTGCTCTGATACCAAATGTTGGATCCTGTGGATGGCAAACAACACTAGAAGGGGGTTGAATAGTACTGTATAAGTTAAAACTTTTTCAATGATAATTATGATACAACAAACTTCCCTTTCAATGTTGCCTAAGAAACCAAGTAGAGTGATCTAAGCTTGGTTCTTAATCAACGGGATGAATACAAGATAAGATAATAATAACAAACAGAGAGATCTTACAACGGAATAAAAATGCAATCTTTGCAATAACAATTTTATTAACAAGTGATTACAAATGAGATATATTATAAACAATGAACAACTTTGCACAAAATAAATGATAAAGACAATCACAGAAAATCACACAGAGAGACAAGCGATTTATCCTGGTTCCCCACAACATGGGTATGTCCAGTCCCCGACCAACACGGCTTGAGATTTAATCCACTATTGCCTTAGCAATACAATTACTTAAATTCACTCGTTAGGATTTTCAACGACCTAGTATCACCACCAGGATTTCCAACCACCTAATCTTGACTAGGATTTACAACACCCTTATCACCAAGGGACTCTAAATAAAAACAAATCCAACTCATCACAATAAATTTGTGGAGATTGGTTTACACCCAAATAATCATATAGCCCAGATAAATTTGCAATTGGGCTTATGTGGCTAAAGAATTTAAAATAGTTCTTAGACCACACAAAGAATATGAAATTATTCAATGTGATCAAGAATCTTGTTGTTTCAAAAATCCTTTGAAGAATATGAAGAAAAATCAACGAAAGGATTTTGAAAAGCAATTTGCAATAGCCAAAAATTAACAATGATCTTAAGAGAATTTGTAGAAGAATTAAAAACAATAAGATCAGAAAATTTGCAGAACCATTTTTGGCTATAATGAACTTTTGAGAGCAATTGAGAATGATGAGAACTTTGAGAATAATAACTTTAGCGCAAGAATGATTGGTGTGGAGAATTGTTCTCATAGGGTTTCTATTTATAGAGTTCAAAAAAATTCGAATTTCAAAATGTGTTGACTTCAGCCGCAAAAATTAAGCAAGGAATAAATGGGAGAGGAAATCAGGGAAGTCAAAATGCACAGCTGGTAGTCGACTCCCAAGGGAGGTAGTCGACTCCCAGAGAGTTTTTAATGAAAACTCTGCTACAGCAGGTAGTCGACTCCCAGAGTAGTTTTTCAGAGAAACTCTGCTGAAGGATGAGTAATCAACTCCTAGGTGTTTGGAGAATGACTACAAGAATTGAATCGATAGCTAAGCTCTCAAAAAGTTTAAAACAAGTTTTAAAAATTGTTTTCGAAAAACATTTTGTGTGTGCGCAAACTTTTCTTGGCTTTAACATATTCCTAATAAAGAAACAACTCACATACTATACTTAATGAAGACTTGAAGCAATGAAGATCTTGATGTAAATGCATGTGCTTCACTTGAATTTGAGCTCCACTTTAGCTTGCGCTTGAGCACGTACTATGAGCTTCATCTTTGAGCTCTGCTTGTGCTTGACGTGGAATGCAAGCTAAATTCATCTTCATCTTCTATAAGTGTGGTTGAGCTTCTTCTTCTCGGAGTATGCTTTGAGCTTTCATTGCACAACATACACACTTGAATAATGTTAATAGTACATTAACAACATTTGGTATGATCATCATCAAAACCACTTAGGGGGGGGGGGACTAGATTTCCCATCAGGGAGGTCGTCAAATAGTTTCCTGCATTGACGAGCCGTTATCATATACCAGCCCGGAGTCTTGAGAGGAGGAATCGTGAAGAAGTAATTGAATAATCTTAGCGACGGTTCAATTCCTTTCATCACACACAAGGCAATAAAGCCCATCAGTGCACCTATGGCGTTCGGCATCAGCCGACAGAGAGAAATGTTCTGTGTGCACAGGAAGTAGCGCATGAAGGGGTGCATGGGGAATCGAAGCCTCGTTGGAAGGCTTTGATGTAAACCCCAACTTCTCGGTCGCCAGGACGATGGACCCTCTCATCCCTCCCCGACACCACAATCTGATTGTCGAAGCAGACACAGTTTCTTTGAAACTCGGGGATCTGATCGGCTCCAACTTTGGACCTCAAATTTGCGATCAGACCAGGCTCCATAGCCCCCCTCCTTGTTCATCTGCATGACGGTAACCAGACTCCTCTCAGAAATGGGAAAAGAGGATGAAGCCATTTTTCAGATGGGAATAGCAAAATCAAGAAAGACGAAGACGTTATCTTCAAATTCCTACACTGGAAGCGTCTTATATCGACAAGACGACAGCTGCAAGATAAGACACTCGTCAAAGATCCAATGCTCTAAGCATCTTGGGTTTCGAACCAGTGGATCATCCGAATCGGCGAGGCTTATATTTTGGTGCCTAGAACTTGAGTGTTAATTCCTCGACTACCGTGCCCCATTAATGCGATGTAATGTCGCTTGACCTCAACATGCAGACTCTCTGAGGTCGTGCGACGAGGGCCATTATTGCATCATTGGGCCGACACTCGAGATGAATCAACCGACAAGTGACTAGGACCCACAGATCCCACAAGAGAAGCCCGATATTGACTCGGTCAAAGCCCACTGGCCAGTTGTCCGTTGCACTCCTATCACTCGAACATGGGATTGAAGACGGGCTCATAAATAGCGGGAACAAGAGCAACTTTTACTCCGATTAAAGGGGGAAGATCATGACACCATAATGGATGACCGTTATCTTTCCAATGTCACTGAAAGGACCCAGGAGGCCTATAAATCCCAAAAGGGTTCCAAATCCCAAGGTACGAGATCTAATACATAGACTCTACTCTTTCAACAGATATTACTTTCACTTAAGAGCTTGCGACGTCAGATTTGAGACGAACCTCCGTAGGTCGATCTCAGCTGCTCTAAGCTCCCTCTCTTCCTTAAGGTCCCATTCTAACTTAAACATCAGATGGGATTTCGGTCGGAACCCAGATCCGCCCCCCCTGACGCTTCCATGTGGTGTAGATCACCGAGTCTTGATCTTCTGTAAGGGTCGTTCCAGAGCCTCCCTGTAACGCCCCGCTCCTCGGGATACTCGATAAGTACGAATCCGTATCAGGTATTCTCGAAGCAGTGAGTGTTACGAAGGAAATACAAAATTAAAAACATAAGCAGCAGGTCCACTGCACACTGCTGGGTAGTACCTGTAATGTTCCCAAAGCACAACCAAGTAACCATAACATAAACACAGAAAGAATCACAGAGGGAAACTGTACAACAACTAAACCCAAAGAAAGGTCTGATATCTTATACATCATTCATCTGTACATACATCCACCATCAACATCTCGTCACTACCCAAACAAAATCCCAAAAGTACAAACACCCTCTCCTCACCCCTCGCCATCCTAACCTAACTCATCCACAGAACTCCACTGCTCCACCTCCTAGCCCAATAACCAACTCCAACACCTGAACCTGAAAAGTCAACGGTGGGGCACGTCAACGCGTGACCCAGTAGGAATTCCATATCTCAACTAGTCCTTACATGAAGCGTGGAGAGGGTGCACGTGAGCAGGCAGAGTGCATGTCAATGCATAAACATCTACTGTAGTAAATGGAGTAACAACTATAGTTATGAACATGTGAAAGTGTGCACGTGCAACAGGCAATGTGTACAACAATGGTATACAACATAAAAGAACCATAGTAAAGAAACACAAGTAAACTACACATACATTTATCATTGCTACAAGATTAATAAGGATTAATCAATTAATTTATTGGTTAGCATTGTGGAAACGGGATAAATCGTAGAACGCTAAGGAGTCGGACTTCACCCAAGGTGGGTGAAAAAGTGGTACCACAACCAGTGACACGAGCACTGGAGGGGCCTCTCGTAACTCCGTACCCAAACGGTGCAAGGTACTAGAGCAAGACTCATCTCGGTTTTTCTGTGGAAAACGGAGAAAACCATCAATTACCAGACATGGTGCGACACGAGCACACCACCGGCCTCTCCAACCCTCTCAACTCCCCCTTCCGGGAGTGACACATCGGGTGAGAATTCATATCATATGTCCGCAACTTAACTCCTTTAATTTACCCGTGTTTCCCCCAAACCCCATGTCACCCTCCTTTAAGAGGACTTAGTCATTTTCATGAATCATAACACTTTCCATTTCTTTTCTTTCCATAGTTCATCACATATTTGGGACATGCATCTCCTTGTGCATTCCCTTTCTCATTTCACATAATATACATAAAACATATAACCATATTCACATCATCATTTTGCATGTGCCAAGAACATAAACCACTTATCACCATGTAACAGAAATAATTAAGAACATTGATGGCAAGTTTAGCCTCAAAAAGACTTAAAACAACATTCAAATCTTTTAGCTTGCTGGAAAAGCAGAACAGTTAGATTAAGACGCACATTTCTCCATAAATTTGTATCAAACATGCCCATATAATACAAATGAAAGTTGTAGATATGGTTGTGCTGGATTCAGCTATAAATTTTCATGCAGAAATATAACTGAGTGATTTATGGTGAATTGTTTGGCAAGACCTGACAAATCTGTTTTTCAGACAGATTCTAAGAACTGTAAAGATTGCTAGTTTAGGACATGTTACAGTTAGAATCTCGAAAATGTGCACTCAAGGAAAGTTGTAGAAAAAGTTGTTATCTCTCAAATGAGACCAAGATCGTCAATTTCTATGGAGTGTGCAGGGACTGATCTACATTTTGCCAAACTGTGTCCAGACTGGATGAAATTCCGACATGTTGTAAAGATGGAATTTTTACTCTTAATTGCAATCTGAATTAACAAATGTTCTAAACATGAAAGTTATAGGTAACAGTCAAATATTTAGGCCGTAAAAGTTTCAGAGCGAACTCAAGTCTAGATTAGAAGGACTAAGCATAACAAATCAGCATGTAAATCTGTCCAGAATTGCTCACCGCACAAAACCACCCAAAACTCAGGATTGCTCATCGTGCACAACCATACAAACTCAGGATTACTCACCACACATAACCATACAAAACTCAGGATTTCTCACCGCACAAAACCATACAAACTCAGGATTGCTCACCGCACACAACCATACAAAACTCAGAATTGCTCACCACACAAAACCGTACAAAATTCAAGATGTATGAAAGATGCATGAGTTATCTTGGATAAATGAAGATGCAAGCATTCTTATGAAACTAAACATACAACTCTAATACTAGTTGGAGATGGAATCCTACCTTAGGGGTGATGAGAGACAAGGGGGTAGCCCAAATCCCTATGGATCCTCCTCCTTCAAACCCTTCTCTTCTCTTCTCTAAATCATTCTTCTCCTCAAGCTCCTAGAATGAGCAACATCACCCAAACGACGACAGGGATGCTACGGGGGTGTGCAGAGTGAGGGTGGCGTAGCCCTATGGGTGCTCAGCCTCCCTAATGTCTAAGAGTGAGTAAGGGTAAGGGATGAATTCAGCCTGATCTTTGGGGAGAGAGTGAGCGAATAAAACCTTTCTTTGTAATTCCTAGAGTAGCCACCTCATCTCCCTAAAATCCTCTAAGCATGCCACCAAGCCTTGGGTTAGGTAAGGATCAAGGATATCTTGACACATCAAAGGTGGAGGTGTCCCTTAGGAAAAATTAGGATTTTGTTTTTTAGAAAAATAACTATACTTAATACACATACAATACTTAATACTCATCAAGACATTAGTATTCCAACCATATACTTTATTTAATAAAATCATATGTGATACTAAATTATTTAAAAATAATATTTAGCTTGAAAAAATTAAATAAAATACATAAGGATTTCCCAAAACTTATACGCATATATATATATATATATATATATATATATATATATATATATATATATATATATATATACACGCTCAAAAATACGTATTAATACACATATATGAATTTTGGGGTCATTACATCCTAACCACCTTAAAATAAAGTCCGTCCTCGGATTTTCCAACTCAGGACATAGCTAAGGGTGAATATAGGTATATATATGGTCAATCTACCCTAAACTTATATACACACACATTCATATATCAACACTTGTACCATTTCACAATACACACATTCATGGTACTATACACACATACACATGCATCTCTATATATAGATATAAACATACGACCATGTATGTCTCCTAGCATATATCCAATCACACATATACATGTCATCACATAAAGTCTCATATAACAATATCAATACACACAAATACTCATCTAATGATATATCTATCCAAACACTGGTGTAAGCGTATCGACTTACAGCCAGACATGCAACTATATATATCTTCCATATATATATATATATTTTTGCAGGGTAAGTTAGAAATTTATTAAATAATATACAGAAAGTACAATATGGTCTGTGTGCAGCATGCCAGTCAAAATGACTAGGGGAGAGGACACAAGCGTCGTCACCCTAGATCAAATAGTCCAGCATCCAAACTCAGAACCACGCAACAATACTAAATACAAGACAAAATACAAAGACACCGAAGGATGATGCTGTAGAGGCATGAAAAGTCAACCATTGTCACGGATCTCCCAATTAGCAAAAGCAGTCAAAGCCTCATCTTCCACTTCATCAGCATTACGTAGGATGACACAGACATCTGCCTCAATCGCCTTAAAAAGATCAATCTTTGATTGTCTTTTATTTTCAAAAACTCGCTTGTTGCGCTCCCGCCATAGATGCCACACAACAGAGCCTAGGATTGTCTTAGCAAGAAGCCCAAGCATCCCTTTCTTGCTGTAGGTTGCTAGATAGAAGTTGCCAATCTCTGACAAGGTGTACACAGTGGGACCTTGAGTACCAAGCTTAAGAATTGCTCTCCGCATAATATAGTTAGAGAAAGGGCATTGGAAAAATATGTGGTCGTTTGTTTCATGACAGCCCAAAGTGCACAACTCACATGCAGTTGAAGGGAGGCCGAGCCAATTCTCCAGGCGGATCTTTGTAGGGAGCTTATTTCTGAAAGCTCTTAGCAAAGTGATAGAGAATTTCGGGATGCTCTTTTTGTACCAAATGAGTTTATAATAGATAGAGGGGGCTACCTTGTTTCGCACCACTTCCCACGCATCCTTGTACTTGAAGGCTGATCCGAGCTTCCATTCCCAGGAGTCAATGTCGGAATTTAGCACTTGTTGCTGTAGCAAAGGACACAAATTTCGTATGTCTGGGTTATCAAGCCAAGAAGACCCATTCCAATAATCAGAAACACACTTCCGGCTAGCACCTTCCGGTATAGAGTAGAGTGATTTTAGAGGTCCGCAAGCGAGCCAATTGTCATGCCAAAATAGGGTATTTTTCCCATCCCCAACTTTCCTCTTAATAATATTCTGCGACAGACTTCTACAATGAAGTAGGAACTTCCACGTTTCAGATTGAGTGGCATTACCGGATGCTTCAT
This sequence comes from Scilla litardierei, assembly GCA_030789695.1. Classification (NCBI taxonomy): domain Eukaryota; kingdom Viridiplantae; phylum Streptophyta; class Magnoliopsida; order Asparagales; family Asparagaceae; genus Scilla; species Scilla litardierei. The sequence goes on from CM061142.1 coordinate 178,300,446, forward strand.
AGAATCTTGCTGACTCCTTGTATTTGGCCCGCATGTACTCCGCCCAGAGCCCTCCAGACTTGAGAAATCTCCAAGTGAGCTTGATCCCAGCTGCTAGGTTTAAATCAGACAATAATCTTAGTCCAACCCCTCCTTCCTCTTTTGGTCTGCAAGAATCACTCCAAGACCAGGCTTTGGTACTGCCCCAAATAAATTTTCTGCACAATGTGGTTAAAGTTCGCAGAACACTAGCTGAGAATCTATATACTTGCAACCAGAAATTTATCATGCCATAGATCACCGATCTCACCAGTTCAATTCTGCCTGCTAAGGATAGTGTAGAAGAAGTCCAACCACTAAGACGCTTCCTGCATTTATCAATGAGACGGTTATACATTTGAGTTTTAGGATATTTGGGAGACAAGGGGAGGCCCAGGTAAGTAGTAAGTGAATGCGCATGTTTGACTCCCAGAAACTCAGCAAGATCCCTAGGATTTTTAGCTCCTTTGCTGAACATGCCAATACTTTTATCCCAGTTAATCTCAAGGCCAGTGAAATTACCAAACTCCGCAATTAGATTTTTGAGGCCCCTAAAGAACTTTTGATTTGCACGGCAGAAAACCAGTAAATCATCTGCAAAAAGAAGATGTGATATAGAGCCAACTCGTCTCATAGGCTGAATGCTTCCTATAGTGAGTGCCTTAGCAAGCAAGAGGGTGAAACATTCCATAATAATGACAAAAAGATAGGGGGAAAGAGGATCACCTTGCCCCAGCCCTCTGTTTCCTCCAAAGAATCCCATCGGCGAACCATTAACCATAACCGAGTAGGAAGCAGTGGAAATGCATTCCTTGATCCAGCCAATGAACTTTTGACCAAATCCCATCTGATGTAGGATGAAGTATACAAACTCCCTGTTCACACTATCGAAGGCCTTTCTGAGGTCAAGTTTCAGGCATGCTCTGGCCCCCATTGGGCTGCTAAAGTCTCTGATCTGCTCATGGGCAAGTAAGGCACAATCAGAAATCAGTCTCCCCTGAAGGAAGGCAGCTTGATTTGGCGAAACAAGATCTTGAATGATTTTCTGGAGTCTGTTGCACAGGATCTTGCTAATAATCTTGTAGATAACATTGCAGCAGGCAATAGGCCTGTAATCTCCTATGGTTGAAGCATTAGAACCTTTTGGTACCAAAGTTAGGAAAGTGTGGTTTACCTGCCGCAGAAGAGAACAAGATCTGAAGAAGGATTGAACAGCACTTACAACATCATTTCCAATGGGGTACCAATTGTGCTGGAAGAAGAATGCATTAAAGCCATCCGGCCCCAGAGCTTTGGAAGCGCCAATCTGAAACACTGCTTCTTTGATCTCAACAGCCGTCACATTTCTTTCTAGCCACGTAGAAGTTTCTGGTTTTATTTTCTTTTTAGGAACAAGCCTAGGGAACACATTCCAATAGCTGTTTTGGTTGTAGAGGCGCTCATAATAGTTAGCAGCTTCAGCTTTTATGTCTTCATATGTTTTGCACTGTAAACCATGCACATCTACCAGATGTCTCAAATTATTGCGGCATTGCCTTGATTTCATTGCATTGTAGAAGAATCTAGTATTTTTATCACCCAGATCCAACCAATCCTGCCTACTCCTCTGACGGTACATCTCTTCTTCCATCCCCATCAGGTTGGCCAACTCATCTGTTAACTTGCGTTCCGTTTCCTGAAGCTCAAGGGAAGTGAATAAGGCATTTTGATTCCTTACCGATTCAAGCTGTATACAGCATTGATGTATAGAACTGCTTGTCCGATGCTTGCTAGACCACCTTCTGAGGTCCAATTTAAGCCGTCGTAATTTACTAATCAGACAGAACATACGGGTACCGCTGATGCTTTGATCCCAAGATGATTATATATATATATATATATATATATATATATATATATATATATATATATATATATATATGGGTAAAGTGTTCCTAGGGTGACTCCTTAGATTAAACCTAAGGAGTCGCCCCCATTTTCCCTCATATCCCACAATTTTTTTGGATTTTATTTTTCATGGGGTTGTTGTTCACCTCATGGATGATCAACATACCAAAAATCAAGCCATTCCAATACTTTTAGAGCCACCATCTACCCCTTGCAACTTCAACGGTATGAAAACGTGCTGAAAACCCATGAAGTTGCAAGGGGTAGATGGGGGCTCTAAAAGTATTGGAATGAATTGATTTTTGGTATGTTGATCATCCATGAGGTGAACAACAACCCCATGAAAAAAAATTCCGAAAAAAAATGTGGGATATGGGGAAAATGGGGGCGACTCCTTAGATTGAATCTAAGGAGTCACCCTAGGAACACTTTACCCTATATATATATATATATATATATATATATATATATATATATATATATATATATATATATATATATATATATATATATATATATATCACACACAACACTAATACACCTAGGGCATGCCCACTCATACCTGAGTGGAACACAAAGATCTGCACATGGATCTACACAATCAGCATGTACACATACACCACATATAACAAACACAGACATCATGCCATATCTATACATCGCCTAGAGCTCAATCAATTATATAGGTCTATGATACACACTCTTCATAGGCTACCATCTATTAACACATAAACACATGCACCTCTATACTCAGACATACAATCATGTATGTCTCCTAATATCCATCCAACATTCGCACAGGTATCATCACACAAGTCTTACATGTCAATACCAATACACATAGATAGCCATACAATAATATATCCGTCCATCCACAAGTGTAAGCATACCAGCTTACAGCCATACATGTATTATATACTCATCACATATATTAACACATAGAACTAATACTCTTAAGACATAGCCACACATACATGGGTGGAAATCAAGGATCCACACATGCACTGCATACTATACATGTGCATACATCACATATAAAATATAGTCACTACACAGTACATCTATACACTACATGCACCTCAATCAAGTATATAACCCAATTATACACAATACTCATAAGTCAACCATATATTAACACATATACTTCAAATACAATCACATAGCTATATAATCATTCGTACATATACCATAGTCATATGCACACGAGTATATCATCTCAATTTGCTCGACAAGTCATATTCAACACTTATAAAGCTACAGACGTATATGTACACATACATATACACATAGATATATACACACATTCTTACTCAATCAACACTCTAGTGTCTATCCTCCGGGCTCTATACCTCAAAATTCTGATATCAGGGCTCTATCTTAAGGCAGAACTCCTACACACCTTAAGACTAAACTACCTCTGGAACACTACACGCACTACCCTTACACAGCCACAGTGCGATGACCTGCATGGGCCGCCACCTGTAACCCATCGCTCCTCGGGATACCCAATAAGTACGAATCCGTATCAGGTATTCTCGAACCAATGAGTGTTACGAAGGAAATACAAAATTAAAAACACAAGCAACAGGTCCACTGCGCACTGCAGGGGTAGTACCTGTAATGTTCCCAAAGCACAACCAAGTAACCAATAACATAAACACAGAAAGAATCACAGAGGAAAACTGTACAACAACTAAACCCAAAGAAAGGTCTGATATCTTATACATCATTCATCTGTACATACATCCACCATCAACATCTCGTCACTACCCAAACAAAATCCCAAAAGTACAAACACCCTCTCCTCACCCATCGCCATCCCAACCTAACTCATCCACATAACTCCACTGCTCCACCTCCTAGCCCACCAACCAACTCCAACACCTGAACCTGAAAAGTCAATGGTGGGGCACGTCAATGCATGACCCAGTAGGAATTCCATATCTCAACTAGTCCTTACATGAAGTGTGGAGAGGGTGCACGTGAGCAGGCAGAGTGTATGTCAAGGCATAAACATCTACTGTAGTAAATGAAGTAACAACTATAGTTATGAACATGTGAAAGCGTGCACGTGCAACAGGCAATGTGTATAACATAAAAGAACCATAGTAAAGAAACACAAGTAAACTACACATACATTTATCATTGCTACAAGATTAATAAGGATTAATCAATTAATTTATTGGTTAGTATTTTGGAACCCAAATAAATCGTAAAACGCTAAGAAGCCGGACTTCACCCAAGGTGGGTGAAAAAGTGGTACTGCAACCAACGACACGAGCACTGGAGGGGCCTCTCGTAACTCCGTACCCGAACGGGGTAAGGTACTAGAGAGAGACTCATCTCGGTTTTTCTGTAGAAAATGGAGAAAACCATCAATTACCAGACATGGTGCGACACGAGCACACCACCGGCCTCTCCAACCCTCTCAACTCCCCCTTCCGAGAGTGACACATCGGGTGATAATTCATATCACATGTCCGCTCCTTAACTCCTTTAATTTACACGTGTTTCCCCCAAACCCCATGTCACCCTCCTTTAAGAGGACTTAGTCATTTTCATGAATCATAACACTTTCCATTTCTTTTCTTTCCATAGTTCATCACATATTTGGGACATGCATCTCATTGTGCATTCCCTTTCTCATTTCACATAATATACATGAAACATATAACCATATTCACATCATCATTTTGCATGTGCCAAGAACATAAATCACTTATCACTATGTAACAGAAATAATTAAGAACATTGATGTCAAGTTTAGCCTCAAAAAGAGCTTAAAACAACATTCAAATCTTTCAGCTTGCTGGAAAAGCAGAACAGTTAGATTAAGACGCACATTTCTCCATAATTTTGTATCAAACATGCACATATAATATAAATGAAAGTTGTAGATATGGTTGTGCTGGATTCACCTATAAATTTTCATGCAGAAATTGAACTGAGTGATTTATGGTGAATTGTTTGGTAAGACCTGACGAATCAGTTTTTCAGACAGATTCTAAGAACTGTAAAGATTGATAGTTTAGGACATGTTACAGTTAGAATCTCGAAAATGTGCACTCAAGGAAATTTGTAGAAAAAGTTGTTATCTCTCCAGCGAGACCAAGATCGTCAATTTCTATGGAGTGTGCATGGACTGATCTACATTTTGCCAAACTGTGTCCAGACAGGATGAAATTCCGACATATTGTAAAGATGGAATTTTTACTCTTAATTGCAATCTGAATTAACAAATGTTCTAAACATGAAAGTTATAGGTAACAGTCAAATATTTAGGCCATAAAAGTTTCAGAGCGAACTCAAGTCTAGATTAGAAGGACTAAGCAGAACAATCATCATGTAAATCTGTCCAGAATTGCTCACCGCACAAAACCACCCAAAACTCAGGATTGCTCACCACGCACAACCATACAGACTCAGAATTGCTCACCGCACACAAACATACAAACTCAGGATTGCTCACCGCACACAACCATACAAAACTCGGAATTGCTCACCTCACAAAACCGTACAAAATTCTAGATGTATGAAAGATGCATGAGTTATCTTGGATAAATGAAGATGCAAGCATTCTTATGAAACTAAACATAGAACTCTAATACTAGTTGGAGATGGAATCCTACCTTAGGGGTGATGAGAGACATGTAGTTCCTTGTGGTAGCTACTGCACACGTACTAGAGGGGGGTGAATAGTACTTAAAATAATCAAGATAGTTATTCCTAATTATTGTGCAAGAAACAAACGACAATGCAGAATTAAACAACTATCAACAAGAATTAAAACATACGCAAACAAACAATATTACTGGGTTCGGATCCACCCAAGTCTTCCCGACTTGTTCCCGGTGATCCTACGTCCCAACCACCCGGATCCCCTCCGGATACTTGAGTTAGCAACCCTAACTCAAGATTTCCACTATGAAGTACTTGTGAAAAACCTTCACAAGTCAAATCATACACAAAGTAATTTGTGACTCCCACAACCCGGGATCACAACCACACTCTCACAACCGAGAGTGAAACTTACAATTCAAATATGAAATGAAATAAACACTTACCTACAAAATCCTATGCCTTGAGTAAATCTTACCAAATTAGGGCAAGGAGGGATTTTGAGGAAGATGATGCCACCAAACCCTAGCTTCAAGAAGATGACCAGCAATGGAAGCCTAGGGTGGAGTATGGTGACTAGAATCAAGCTCTTGGCTTGAGATGCTCACAATGGAGAGAATCTCTCTTGAGGAAGATGGCTCAAATAGTGAAGGGAGAGATTCTTGTGAGGGAGAGAGAGCTTTGAATTAGCTTGGGAGAGCTCTTCTCTAAGGTCTGAAATTGCTTGTAAAATGGACCTTCCAACCTTGCCTCAAACGTATCAAGTTTGTATTTATAGAGGCAAGGAAAATCGTGTTGGAAAAGTTCCCAACGGCTCTATTCTGAACCATACTAGTCGGTCAAAGAAGGATCACTGACCGACTAGTTCATCAACTAGTCGGTCAGTGATACAACTTAGACCGACTAACGGTTGAACAACCAAAAGGTCGAAGTACAGGAGATGACAACTAGTCGGTCTAAGAAGACTTGCCGACCGACTAGTTCCACAACTAGTCGGTCGGTGAATGATCTTTGACCGACTAACAGTCGAAATATAGTAGGCTGACTTCAAGATGAATTAGTCGATTTAAGAACAAATGCTGACCGACTAGTTTCTCAACTAGTCGGTCGACAAATGTTCTTTGACCGACTAACTCGAAACAGTAGCTCAGGCTGTACATAGGCAATGATAACTAGTCGGTCAAAGAAGGATTCCTAACCGACTAGATCGTCATCTAGTCGGTCGGTGACTCATCTTTGACCGACTAATTGATCAACAGGGAATGAGCTGAAATGAGCAAGGCATTCTAGTCGGTTCATGTAGAGTTGGTGACCGACTAGATCGTCATCTAGTCGGTTGGCTCTTCTACTTGAACCAACTAACATGCACTCGAAGCCGAGGGAAGAAGCGATAGGCTTCGGGAAAGTTTCTAATGGCTTCTAAGATTATCCTAGCTCTAAGATATGAGCGAAATGAAATTTGCAATGTAAGTCCTACTCAAGGCTTAACATTCTAATCTATGAAGCTAGAAGACTATAAAATAAACCTTACGAGCCGTCTTCAAAGCTTCAATCTTCATTCTTGACTTCAATGAAACTCCTTGAGCTTCAACGAAGCTTCAGGCACACCAACATACGCATTGAGAAGTCTTGAGAAGTCGCTTTTGATGTTCATATAGATTTGGCAACGATCTCCATAACTGCGCTCACAAATAAGTTAGTATACATTATTTATGTTTGCTCATCATCCAAAACCAAATCCGGGGAATCAATACACAACATTCTCCCCCTTTTTGGTGATGACAAACCAACATAAATAATAAGCAATAATAATGATTCAAATGAAGTTTACTTACTCCCCCTGCATTGATGACACGTTAGTTCCATATTCAATAATATTCATATGCATCAAGCAGCGAGGGAAATATAAAATATGAATCCTATTATTGCACATATAGGATCTAAATCCATTTTATATCTTCACTCCCCCTGAATCTAACATATCAAATTAGATTCATGGTAAATTCCTTTGAATTATTAATTAGCACATTGTCATTATTATATCTCTCCCCCTTTGGCATTAGCAAAAAGAGCGGGAGGAGATCAACGACAAAACCAATGGCTAAAAATAACGCATGGGAGTCGAAGAATACAACCAGGGTCCAAATTAACACCAATGCAAAATATCAAATGTAAAATACCAAATAAAAGCAAAGCGTGTCAAGGAGACCAAAGTCGAAAATCGAAAACCGAAATCATCGAACCATAGGCGAAATACGAAATACGAAATCATCAAGCCATAGGCGAAAATCGAAAACCGAAATCATAAAATTATCGGCGAAAATCGAAAAACGAAATCATCAAGCCATAGGCGAAAATCGAAGTCCAAGATCATCAAAACTCAAAACAATTTCACTTATTGAGTTTTGGAACATACTCTCCAAAATCAATAGAATGCATGGAAAACAATTTTATGTTTCCATAGAAAGAATTCTATTAAATCCATAAAATCGTCGAACGACGAAATCAACATCAGAGACAAAAATAATCCGATGTGCATACTAAATGTAGCATGCAAGAATGTTATGCCAAAAAATAGATAGAACATCATATAACAGTGGCATACACTAATCTAGCATACCAAATGAAGCAAAGTGATACCAATCGTAATATATTCTACCAATGGATACCAATATGAATCAAAAGTATGAACATACTTACAACATTAAGCTCCCCCTACTTTGGTGCATCATTCAAGCACCATCAACTCCAATCGAATGAAAATCCTTGCAAATCACGAAGTTGGTAGGGTTGGTATCTCATGGTGGATTTAACCTAGAGAATATCATTTTGGTATCCAAAAATCTTTTTGGATCCTATGGGTTAGGGAATAAATTTAGCTAACTAAATTCAAATTAAATGTAACCCATACAAACCACAACTGCTTTGGTACCCATAAAATGAAATTAAACTTATAGTACCAAGCAATGAAGGGTCAAAGGGAACTAACCCTTCGGAAACCAAGTCCAAGAGGAACTTGATTTCCCAACATAATCATCATTCAAAATAACATCATTTATAAACGATTTCACATACAAATTCTTATCATGCATGCTTGTGTTCTTCGGACCCCAAATGGCGTATGTCTTGGGAGTCCTAATCCTATTGGGAACATGCATACGTTGTTGATTTCTATGTGATGCATGTCGTGGGTAAGCATATGGCATGCGATGCAATGGTGCATGACGATAATTATTCATATGAAAATGAGGATGAACATATGAATGTGGAGGAACACGTGCATGAGTGTGTCTCACATGGTGTGCACGTGCTCGTGGATGCGGAGCATAGAAATCATCATAAGTGCTAACATGTGGGGGTAGGATTTGTGTTCCTACGTGGCATGGTATACATACAAGCATGACCCTTCTTTGGAGGTCCACCCAAAGTGGGTTTCTTTCCAAATGGGGGCGTGTTCCTAGCGGAAGCACCATTGGTAGAAGAACTACCCATGATGTGTTTACTTCCACTAGTAGAAGCATTGGAAGATGGCCTAACAAAGGTGGCGGACGATTTGGATGAATCTCCCATCTTATACCCCAAACCAATGTGATGATTGGCCGGAGGTAAGTCATTTAGGATATTATCCAACTTGCCCTTACCTTTGTTGAATTCATGAATTCGGCCTAATGTGCTCTCATGCTTCTCGGTGAGAGAATGCAAAGAAGCATCCAAAGTGGACACTTGCGATGCGAGTGCACAAACACGTGATTTGATATTTTTATTCTCAATACTCAAAGTTGAGATTTGAGACGTCAAATCCGCTATCACATGTTCATTCGAATCCTCGATATGAACATGCTCAAGTTGAGACTTGAGATTTTCAATCTCATTTCTCAACCCATCAACAACGGTGTCGTTGTTGACGATGTAAGGCTTAGGCGAGTTTTTAAGACTATCTAATTCATTTTTAGTCTTCATAAACTTAGTAGCCATATTAGAAAACTTATTCCATAGTTGTTCATTGGCTATTCTAAGTTCATCATTGGTTACCTCTTCGCCTTCATCTTCGCTTCCATCCTTGCTTTCATCGGAGGAAGTCTCTTCATCACGATCCTCTTTTCCCATGAAGCACGTGTGTGCTTTCTACACTCTTTCATCGTCCGACTCTCCACTTGAGGAGTTGGAGTCGGTGAAAGTGCCGACAAGCCCTTTCTTGTGCTTTCTTGACTTGTCGTGCTTGGATCCCTTCCATTTTCCCTTGTGTTTGTAGAGAGGACAATCCGGCTTGATATGTCCTGGCTTATTGCATTTGTAACACACTGGAGTAGAAACATTAGTCGAAATAAATTTAGATTTACGATTCAACTTACCTTGTCGGAAGAATCGGAGGAACTTCTTTGCCATATCGGCCAAAGCTTCCATGTCCAAGTCATCGTCCGATTCTTCTTCCGATTCCTCATCATCGGTAGATGGAGTGGCCTTGTATGCAATCGCCTTTTTCTTAGGCTCGTCTGGCTTCAAGTACGACTTCATCTTTTCTTTCATCATGAGCTTGCTATCCTTGCGCACCTCGTATGACATCAAGGTACCCATTAGTTGAGTAACCGTATAAGTTTTCATGTCATTACCTTCCTCGATGGCGAAGGTACGCTTCTCCCAACAAGAAGGAAGTCCATCGATTATCTTCGAGACTTTCTCTTTTTGGGTGTAGGTCTTCCCAAGAGCTTCCAACTCGTTTGTGATGTCGACGAATCGAGCATAATACTCTTTCATCTTTTCACCCTGCAGCATATGAAATAATTCGAAATCTTTATTCACTACCACGAGTTTAGAACCTCTTATCCGACTCGTCACTTCATGTAAGATGAGGAGGGAGTTCCATATTTGATATGCACTCTTACATGTGCATATCTTATTGAAGTCCTCGGGCTCCAATGCGCATTGCAAGGCGTTCATTGCCTTGGCATTACTTACCTCCGCGGAGACCTCCGCGGGAGTCCACTTCGTGAAGTCTTGTTCAGAGGGCTCGACATATTCATTCATCGTGGCTCTCCAAAGTGAAGCGCTCCGAAGGAACGTTTCCATTCGGCATTTCCAGTACCCGTAGTTGGTACCGTTGAAGGAAGGAGGCCTAGATGAAGATTGCCCTTCTAAAACTGAGGAGGCTCCTTGACGATCCTTGAAGACGTTGTAGTCGTTGTTCGTCATAGCTTTAACCTTGGCTCTGATACCAATTGTAGTTCCCTGTGGTAGCTACTGCACACGTACTAGAGGGGGGGTGAATAGTACTTAAAATAATCAAGATAGTTATTCCTAATTATTGTGCAAGAAACAAACGACAATGCGGAATTAAACAACTATCAACAAGAATTAAAACATACGCAAACAAACAATATTACTGGGTTCGGATCCACCCAAGTCTTCCCGACTTGTTCCCGGTGATCCTACGTCCCAACCACCCGAATCCCCTCCGGATACTTGAGTTAGCAACCCTAACTCAAGATTTCCACTATGAAGTACTTGTGAAAAACCTTCACAAGTCAAATCATACACAAAGTAATTTATGACTCACACAACCCGGGATCACAACCACACTCTCACAACCGAGAGTGAAACTTACAATTCAAATATGAAATGAAATAAACACTTACCTACAAAATCCTATGCCTTGAGTAAATCTTACCAAATTAGGGCAAGGAGGGATTTTGAGGAAGATGATGCCACCAAACCCTAGCTTCAAGAAGATGACCAGCAATGGAAGCCTAGGATGGAGTATGGTGACTAGAATCAAGCTCTTGGCTTGAGATGCTCACAATGGAGAGAATCTCTCTTGAGGAAGATGGCTCAAAGAGTGAAGGGAGAGATTCTTGTGAGGGAGAGAGAGCTTTGAATTAGCTTGGGAGAGCTCTTCTCTAAGATCTGAAATTGCTTGTAAAATGGACCTTCCAACCTTGCCTCAAACGTATCAAGTTTGTATTTATAGAGGCAAGGAAAATCGTGTTGGAAAAGTTCCCAACGGCTCTATTCTGAACCAGACTAGTCGGTCAAAGAAGGATCACTGACCGACTAGTTCATCAACTAGTCGATCGGTGATACAACTTAGACCGACTAACGGTTGAACAACCAAAAGGTCGAAGTACAGGAGATGACAACTAGTCGGTCTAAGAAGACTTGCCGACCGACTAGTTCCACAACTAGTCGGTCGGTGAATGATCTTTGACCGACTAACAGTCGAAATATAGTAGGCTGACTTCAAGATGAATTAGTCGGTTTAAGAACAAATGCTGACCGACTAGTTTCTCAACTAGTCGGTCGACAAACGTTCTTTGACCGACTAACTCGAAACAGTAGCTCAGGCTGTACAGAGGCAATGATAACTAGTCGGTCAAAGAAGGATTCCTAACCGACTAGATCGTCATCTAGTCGGTCGGTGACTCTTCTTTGACCGACTAATTGATCAACAGGGAATGAGCTGAAATGAGCAAGGCATTCTAGTCTGTTCATGTAGAGTTGTCGACCGACTAGATCGTCATCTAGTCGGTTGGCTCTTCTACTTGAACCAACTAACATGCACTCGAAGCCGAGGGAAGAAGCGATAGGCTTCAGGAAAGTTTCTAATGGCTTCTAAGATTATCCTAGCTCTAAGATATGAGCGAAATGAAATTTGCAATGTAAGTCCTACTCAAGGATTAACATTCTAATCTATGAAGCTAGAAAACTATAAAATAAACCTTACGAGCCGTCTTCAAAGCTTCAATCTTCATTCTTGACTTCAATGAAACTCCTTGAGCTTCAACGAAGCTTCAGGCACACCAACATACGCATTGAGAAGTCTTGAGACGTCGCTTTTGATGTTCATATAGATTTGGCAACGATCTCCATAACCGCGCTCACAAATAAGTTAGTATACATTATTTATGTTTGCTCATAATCCAAAACCAAATCTGGGGAATCAATACACAACAAGACAAGGGGGTAGCCCAAATCCCTATGGCTCCTCCTTCTTCAAACCCTTCTCTTCTCTTCGCTAAATCCTTCTTCTCCTCAAGCTCCTAGAATGAGCAACATCACCCAAACGACGACATGGATGCTACGGGGGTGTGCAGAGTGAGGGTGGCGTAGCCCTATGGGTGCTCAGCCTCCCTAATGTCTAAGAGTGAGTAAGGGTAAGGGATGAATTCAGCCTGATCTTTGGGGAGAGAGTGAGCGAATGAAACCTTTCTGTGTAATTCCTAGCGTAGCCACCTCATCTCCCTAAAATCCTCTAAGCATGCCACCAAGCCTTGGGTTAGGTAAGGATCAAGGATATCTTGACACATCAAAGGTGGAGGTGTCCCTTAGGAAAAATTAGGATTTTGTTTTTTTAGAAAAATAACTATACCCACTTAATACACATACAATACTTAATACTCATCAAGACATTAGTATTCCAACCATATAATTTATTTAATAAAATCATATGTCATACTAAATTATTTAAAAATAATATTTAGCTTGAAAAAATTAAATAAAATACATAAGGATTCCCCAAAACTTATACGCACATATATACGCTCAAAAATACGTATTAATACACATATATGAATTTTGGGATCATTACACTCCCAGCCTCGATCCATCGACATATCAACCACTCCAAGGTAGATTGAGCATCACAATCCATCCATCATCCATCAACCGACCATGGTTCTTCCAATCTAGGGTTTTACTCAACTCGTTGACGAGGCTCCGACTCGGCACGAAGGGTCCATGTCAGTAAGACAATTGTTTCGGTCATTTTTGTCCTTAACAGATGGGCTTTTGAATCTTTGATTAAATATCCTGCAGCAGATATATTTGACTAAATAAATATCCCGAGGTCCATTCATTTAATTAAATCCCTTACCCTCAACTGTGTACCAACTTGACATTACTTCCATCTCTCTGAAGTGGGGGCCAATTAAGTAGGATGTGCATGCATGTGCAGCATAGAAAATGATGACTGGGTGCCCGCTAAATTTTTTTACGCTAATTTGTTGTTTCCTGTCGAAGGCGCCGCTAAAATTTTTTGCACTAATTTGTTGTTAAATATTTGTTGTTCTGCGCCTAAGGCACCCACGTCAAAGGCGCCCGTGCCGCTAAATATCTTTACGCTAATTTGTTGTTCTTTTAAATTTTGGCTGTGGAAATAATTTTTTCGGGAAAAAAGATTTCGTGGGGGAAAATCTTAAATGAACCGTGCCTGCGGGCAGGGGTTATGACTAGTCTATATTACATTTGAGGACGTTTTTGAATTGCCTAGCTGACTAGGACAAGCTGATGTCATGCTGATGTATAAATAGGTTGATAGAAGAATGGCTATGATGTAATCTTGGTAAAACAATGGTTAAGATGAGCGTTGGGAAAACCAAAATTAATTATGAGGGTTGAGATGAGGGTAGAATTACTTATGGGAAAGAATTAATTATGCGGAATGAGTTAATTACATGGAATTAATTAATTATGCACCCGCGTGCGCCAAAGGCACCCGCTAAATTTTTGTTCTTATAAATTGTGAAGTGGAATATTATATGTCCCAGAATTTTGGAGGGGGAAATATTTTTTTTGGGGAAACAAAGATTTTAAATGAACCGTGCCTGAGGGCACGGTTCATGACTAGTATATTATACATTGATGACTTTTTTGGATTGTCTTGCTGACCAGGACAAGTTGACCAGGACAAAAGTGTTGATAGAAAGCTGGCTGAGATTGAATCTAAAGAAATCAATGGTTGAGATGAGGGGTTGTGAAAAATTTTGGTTGGAAAATTTTGTAATTTTGGGGGAAGAATTTTATTAAAAAGTCCGCTTTGTGTGTGGGAATTTAATATAGCTGAGTTTGTGGGAACTTGCAACAATGGGAGCGTTTAATTTCATGCATTTAATATATCTAAGTGTGTGGGAATTTGAATCCTATTTGATTTCGTAGATGGATGGGCTTTTGAATCTTTGATTAAACATCCTTCAGCAGATATATTCGACTGAATAAATATCTGAATGTTCATTCATTTAATTAATCCATTACCCTCAACCGTGCACCAACTTGACATTACTTCCATCTCTCTGACGTGGGGGCGAATTAAGTAGGATGTGCATGCATGTGCAGCATAGAAAATGATGACTGGGTGCCCACTAAAATTTTTTACGCTAATTTGTTGTTTCGTGCAGAAGGCGCTTTAGCACGCTAATTGTTTTTACACTAATTTGTTGTTCCGCGTCAAAGGCACCCGCTAAATTTTTTACGCTAATTTGTTGCTCCGCGCCAAAGGTGCATACACCGAATTTGTTGTTTCGCACCGAAGGCGTCCACGTCGAATTTGTTGTTCAGTGTCGAAGGCACCCACGTCGAATTTGTTGTTCCGTGCCGAAGGCGCTCACGTCAAAGGTGCCCGTCCGCTAAATATTTTTACGCTAATTTGTTGTTCTTTTAAATTTTGGCTGTGTAAATAATTTTTTTGGGAACAAAGATTTTGCGGGGGGAAATCTTAAATGAACCGTGCCCAGGGGCATGTGTTATGACTAGTCTATATTACATTTGAGGATGTTTTTGAATTGTCTTGCTGACTAGGACAAGCTGATGTCATGCTGATGTATAAAGAGGTTGATAGAAGTAAGGCTATGATGTAATCTTGGTAGAAGAATGGTTAAGATGAGCGTTGGGAAAACCAAAATTAATTATAAGGGTTGAGATGAGGGTGGAATTAATTAAGGTAAATAATTAATTATGTTTAATGAGTTAATTACATGGAATTAATTAATTATGCGCCCGTGCACGCTGAAGGTGCCAGCTAAATTTTTGTTCTTATAAATTGTGAAGTGGAATGCTATATGTCCCCAAATTTTTTTTTGGGGGGGGGGGGCAAAATATTTTTTGGAGAAACAAAGATTTTAAATGAATGGTGCCCGAGGGCATGGGTTATGACTAGTTTTATATATTTACAGTTTGAAGTGCAAAAATGGTTAATTTTCTTACAACCGCATTAATATTTCATTATTTTCCCAATATATTATACTGTATTTTGAAAATAATATAAAATTAACATCAACCTCACTTTACCTAAACTTATCTTTCAACTCGTTACAAGGTATAGATAATTTTCCGAAATGTTATACAAAGAGTAAGGCGATGTTTTGAGATTTATAAAAACGTCGGAAGAAGTAATTTAAGTATGTTTAGAAAAATTGAGATTGTTGTTCCTTAACGTCAATGAAGGAATAATTTGGTAAAAAAAATGAAGTTCATGATAGTTTTTTGGGGATATTTATAAATAGGCCTTTCAAATCATGTATTATTCGAAAAGAGTCCCCTAAATCATAATATTTGCAATTTATTCCCACAAATCATATAAATCACTCGAAAGGAGTCCCTTTTGGGGGCCTAATTGCAATATTATTTTTTAGAAATCAGTCCCCAAAATGGACTCCTTTCGATGATTTATATGATTGGTTGACTAAATCGTAAATGCTATGATTTATGGGACTCTTTTCGAATAAGACATGATTTTTGGGACCTATATCTAAAAAAACCCTAGTTTTTTGTTATTTTTAAAGTTTAAGTTAGTATTTTAGGAAATCGGTGAAACATAAATTAAGGTAGTTTTGTGAAATTAGCCCAAAATTAGGAAGAATATAACTAAAGGATAAACCACTAGGTGTTGAGAAGTAACGGCTACTGAACCCGTAGCCCTGTATTTAGAGTAGAAAGGTTACAATAGGGGTAGATACCCTAGCCCTACGTGGGCATATGGGCCTACAAAAGCCCATTCATAACACTTTCCATTATCCATCCATCATTGTAAACTCGACATATGAATACTCCAGGATTCTCGGTGCTTATTAGTATCATGAGGATTTGGATACTTCTGGTTCCTAAGCTAGGAGGATTACCTCGTTAAATCCTCGGCTATTGAAAACGTAATGGGAAAAACCGATAGCTAAGGAAAAAGAGTATAAGTCTCCTTAACTTCCCCTGATCTGTGGATATAGTTAGGGGTGGATACTCCTGGATCCAGAGTTAATGTGGTTGCCTCGTTAAAACATTTGGCTATGGAAAACCCAGTGGGAAAAACAATAGCTAAGGAAAAAGAGTACAACTTTTCATTAACTCACCCTGTTCTGTGCAAGCTGTAGGCTTGCAGGTCTCCTAGACTTCTATACATCAATCCAATTTACAACATTCTAAGTACAAGATACACGCATTGCTCATCTATGGTAGCTGCTAAATCCAAATGACCTTTAGGACAGGTGTGTTCTGTCTCATCGCCTTTGATGTAGCCTCCTCTAGGTTGAGCTAGGAAAGTGGCATGGTCTGCGAATTTGGTAAATAGCTCCATTTCTCTAGTTTTTGACACAGTCGTCATTGGTCTGTGAGGTATTTCAGGACATAGCTACACACTCTTGATTTGCTTTCTTGGATGGTTAGCTTCTTAGAATGGTAGGATGATGTTGCCATAGTTGCATGCTTGCAGATCTCCAGGAGGTGGCCATTCCTGAGTGGTGCGATGATATATTACCTGCATCTGCAAATACATTTAATATGAAGGATGATCCTGTATAATATTGATCTTTGGAGGTAGCGCAGAAGATGCGTAGGTCCGGTCTAGTGGCACGCTACAGGTGCTGCACTGTATCTGTCTAATAGATTTACTGCTAACGCTATATCGGGACGCGTGTAGTTTTGCCAAATAAAGAAGTTATTTGATAAGGTAATTCAGGATCTAGTATTTACCCCCCTCTCCAGCAGATGGAAGGGGTCCTAATGTAAATCCATACACCATATATGTGTATTTAGTGGATAACAATGGTCCATGTTTATTCACCAACTTCAGGCATATGAAGTTTAATGTCATATGATTTTCATCTCCTGGATGGTATTTTCATCTGTTGGATGATATTTTTATCTTCATAATGATAAGTCTGTAAGCCAAGACATGTCTTTATTTTTGCCTAGATCTTGCATATCGTATTAGGCTTAAACAGATATTTTGGTTTTCTCTTCACGAGATCCGATGAGGTTCGAGTTTTTCTCAAATCATTTTCTTTATTGATTGTATTTTATTATATCTCATAAAATAGACATCCCGCACTCTATTCAGGCAATTAATGAAACTAGGAATAAATCCTTAGGAGTATGTCGTCACAACATCTAAAGCAGTATATCCATAATTTCTTTTGCCACTTGTGAGGGTTTTGCAACGATAACCAGGGA
Organism: Scilla litardierei; assembly: GCA_030789695.1. Lineage (NCBI taxonomy): Eukaryota > Viridiplantae > Streptophyta > Magnoliopsida > Asparagales > Asparagaceae > Scilla > Scilla litardierei. Next base: position 178,318,176 of record CM061142.1, read on the forward strand.
GTTTGATGCATCATTTATCTTTCATAAGTGAGTCAATCTCATCTTACTTTATTACTTCCTGGTTTCAGCGAACAAAAACCTCTAAGCTGTAGATTATACCTTATAACATATGAATTTATTTATATTGTATAGAATACTCACTATTCACATTTCATAAGTGAGTCCAGTTGTAATAACCCTAATATCAATATACATGTATGAGTATGTATTTTTGAGACGTATGCGTGCGTATAAATTTCTTTAGTATTTCTATGATTTTTCCTTAATTTTTGTGAGGAGGAAACTATTTTTAATAATTTTTAAACATCAAATGACCTTAAAAATATGAAGTATATGAGAGAATACTTGTATATTTGAGGGGTACTATGTATTACAACATGTATTTTTATTTTATTAAAAATAAATTCCCTAAAATCCCTAATGAAGTCACTTCATGATCCATGCGCCTGAACCATGTGAAACCCCACCGAACCCTAGCTAGATGGCATGCTTGGAGGAAATTAGGGGGGGGGGGGTGATGAGGACAAATCAACGTTTAAAAGGAGAAAATTTTGGATAAAATTAGAAAAATAAAGAAGGAAAAAAATAAGAAAACATCCACTCTTCCCTCGTTCCCAGCTCATGCAAGCAACATCCGGGTGCTGCTTCCTTTTTCACCAAGCCTGACCTCATAACACAACTCAAACCCTAACTTCTTGAGCTTTTGGAGAAGAAGGAGAGCTAGCTTTCAGAGGGTCTTTAAGGAGAAGAAGGGCCCCAAACTAAGGGAAGGACAATCTCAGGTTAGATCCTTAACCGAGCTAGCTAGGAACTAGATTAGAATCGTGTAAGTTTTAGATTTCTATCGCTGTCGAAATTGACAGCAGAATGAACCCACATAGCTGAGTCACGACCGTGTGGGGGTTGTGTTATCACCCCACGGTTGAGTCTCGAATGTGTGGAGCTCGTTCGACCCTCAGGTAGGTCACATGGTTGTAAAACGACAGTGCCGTAGTTTTCGGTCCCACACGATCGTGTCGAACTACGACACGGTCGTGTCGACCCTATTATCCCCTTTAACACATCAACTTAGATGCGAACGTGGTGGATGAATACTCCTCAATCCACACAGTCGTGTATACTTCTAACACGACCGTGTGGTCAACTTGCTCCTGACCTGAGACTGAACTCCACACACCCGTGTGAACTTTCCCACACGCCCGTGTGAACCTCCCACATGCCCGTGTGGCCATGCTATTTTCCAGCTTTTGACAGAACTTCGTTTTATCACTTTTTGTACTATGTATGCTATACAATTGCAATGTTGTGAATATTATTCATGTAGTAAATTATGATCGAGTATATATATGCTAAGAACACCATGTTGAAATTGTGAATTCCATTAAATCCATCCTGTTATTATGCAAGAAAGAAGGCATGCTATTTCCGTATAATTTTCATATGAGAATGGTAAAGAAAAAGAAATTGGATGGGGATATTAAATGGATATAATGAAGATATCCATATGACATGATGTAAACAAAATTTGAGATGAGAAAGTGGTATTGAGACCACTAAAATGAAAGTATCATGAAATGTTGCAATAAAGAGTGAGACGAGGAAAAGAGACTGGAGTCTTCAATCCATTCTAAGATGGGTGAAGCTCTAGATATGGGTTTTTGGGGGCTATACATGTAAAAAGTAGGCGTTAAGGAGTGAACACAAATTTGATTCTCACTCGCACTCCCAAATGGGGGAGTTGGCTAGAGTTAGAGAGGCTGATGGTGTACTCGTTGTTGAAAGCTCACAACTCCTCATATCATTTTGATGATACAAACATATTATGTTATATGTACTAACTTTATCCATGCAGATATTATATCATAATCAACTAAGACAATCATCACGTATACAAGTTACAAGAAGCATCCACTACAAGACGAAGAATATCGATGATATTTTATATCTTGTAAAAAGAGATGTAATCTTTATTTTTTATCTTGCATATACTTAGAATGTAAAAGGCTTGATGATGATCTCTCTAAGTCGTTTAGGGCCCGTCTATAAAAAATCAAGTCAAAAATCCAATTAGTCGACCAATCTCTAGTGCTAGTCAATTAATTTAAATATTAAAATATTCAGAAAATTCTGAAACTTTGTTAGACCTATTTTAGAGTCTCTAGGATCATTTTCCTACAAATTTCTAAGTTTCAGATTTTTTAGTCGACTAATAGATTCTGTTAGTTTACCAGTCATTTTTAAATCAGTTATTTTAACCGATTTATCATTTAAATGTTATATTTAATTAGTGGAAGTTAGATGTAACGGCTGGTATTTTCTAGGCGTAATTTTGTGTGTACCCATATTTTTGTTTTGACCATCCGGGTGTTTTCGTGCACGAGTTCTATGTTTGTACGTCAATGCGAGCACGTATCCGTTTTTCGTTTACCGTATCATCATTAATTGACTAATCAAAGTTTAACAAATTACCTTAACTTAATTATCTTACTAATTACAAATTGCTAATCACTTTTAACTTTCAGTAATTACCTTATGGATTTTTAATAATTACATTTTTCTTAATAACTTAATTACTTTAATTAAAAGTTAATCACTAATTCACCTATCCTATTCCACCGTGGGGCAGTTCAGATCCAACATTGCTATTCAATTTTTCCCCCACATACAGCTCCTCCCTCCATCAAGCTGTCTCCCCTACTGTTCCTATATCAAATCACCATCGTCTTCATCTTCTCCTGCAAACAAACCAACCGGAAAACATTTCCTCTTCCCCTCCAAGGTTCTCCAAGCCAAAACACAAACCAGGAACCCAAATTCTCACCACCAAAAACAACCCTCAAGCAAATCAGTCCCGTGCTAAACCATCCTGCAAACCAACATTCCAAACATCAACCCCAAACTGAGATCTAGAGAGGAGAAATGTTAAATCAAGTTCAGATTTTTACAAATCAATTTCAAGATTGAAACCCCAAAAACAAAATCTTCAAACTTCCAAACCCATCAAAACTCTTCCTCCTCCCTCTCCCTAGGCCGGCCATCGCCCTCACCCTCAGCGCGCGCCGTCGGAGCAAGGCCGCCGCCTGACCGGAGAACCGCCGCCGGAGAGCCTCCCACGATGCCACCGTTGGCTAGCCCCGTCCCTCTTCCGCGTGTGCGTTGGAGCCTTCCCCTGGTGCGTGATTTCCGAGCCCCTCCCTTCGTGAGGTTGCTGCCTGCAACTTTGAAACAAAGACAAAAAAAAAGAAAGAAGAACATAAGAAGAGGAGAGATAGGAACAGAGAGAAATAGTTATGACCTGGGTAATTGAATGAATAAAGAAATAATATTTGGTAGGTAATGTTTTTTAAACATGCTGAATGAATAAAGATAGGTGTCAGCCTCTTAAAGAATGATAGAAAGAGAGAAAGAGTGTGTCAGCCTATTGTTAACATTGCAATTATAATATAGGTTGACAGAGCCCTATTAAAGAATGGATGAAAGAGAGTTTTAAATGAGGGATAAAATGTTGGATAAGTATTTTAACATAAGTTGTAGTAGGTGGAGGTAGGTGAAGTTTTATGTAACCATACCCTTATGTTGACATGGTAATTAGTGTAATGATGTTAATTAGAAGTTTAATTATTCGGTTAGTTGTTAGTATAATCCAAGTGTTAAACTGTTACGTATTATTTAAATCAGCATTTTATTAATTGTCTAATAATTCTAGGGTGATAATATTAGTATAAAAATAGGGTGTATCAAGTTAGTGTAACACATATAGACATCACCCTAGCCAGTGAACCCGATAAAATTAGACCGACCCGTTTTAGAGATTATTTCGATATTATGTTTATTCACGAAAAATCTAATTCGGTGATTTGTTTAACCAAAACAGAGAACCGGAAGTACCAACACGTAGTACCCGTCCAGACGAACCCACGACAACCAATACCGCCGGAAACAGGCAAGTGAAACTTGCACAGTAAATTTTTAGGCCATGTTTTAGGCCATTTTGTAAAATTGCGTAAAAGAGACTAGGCGGTGAAATGATAGTCGCCTAGACGACCATATTTGATCTAGTTTGACAACGGAACTAGATCCGACACCCTACTTGATCTAGCTTGACAACGAAGCTAGATCCGACACCTTTACTATGATATCATTTCATGTCGCATGTCATGTTTACTTTCAAATTAACTGTACGCACTCTTAATTGCTTATTGCCATGTCATCTCATGCATCTTGCCATGTCATTTCATGCATCTTATCATGAATGTGTAGCACACGCTACTTTAAAATGTAAGCTGCTGCGAGTAGGATCTTGACTCCTACATATTGATTGAGGCTAGGTGCACCCCTATGTCATATTGAAAAACACTTCCTGGCTCGTGATCCAGAAGATATACACGTGGATGGGTAGGGTTAAGCGACCACTCAACGTAGAAGTGTGCCCGTACAGCCACTTCAGCTGTAAGGCGTAAACTCTGGGATTGGGGTAGGGCTAAGCGACCACTCAGTGTAGAAGTATGCCAGATCAGCAACTTCAGCTGTAAGGCGTAAACCCTGTGCACAATGTGAAAGTCAGTGAAATCGTGAAATAGTGTTTTCGTAGTTTCTGCTACGACGTGCATGCTTGTTTCATCATGTCATTTTAAATTGTTGCATTCTTAAAATGTCATGCCGTTTCATCATATTAGAACTGCTAGTCGCTTTACTTTTGTTTGTAACCTTGCACAAAAGTCCTCCGTTTTCCTTTGGGAGACTTTTGCTGACATATGCCCTTTTCTCTTTGGGTGTCACATGTCAGGTTTAGAGACGGAGTCAGTTACAAGGGACGAGCAGTACGCGGACGTAGAGTTCGAGGTTCCTACAGAGACTGAGTTTGAGGACATTGGTGACCAGTCCTAGACTCACTTGGAGTTTCCCTTAGTTGTTGTTGCTGTTAGGATTCGGTGCGTAGCACCTATCTCTCTCTGTTTATGTTTCGACCATGCTTTAGGCCTTTGTTCAGACGATGTACTTTTGTGACTTTTCTTTGTAATGTTGGAATATTTGTTGGATGTTGGTGGTGGATATTTCTATGTCTGCTTTCTATTTATCATTGTTGTTGTTTCGTCGCATTGCAAGAAACTGTAATTTGTATCATTCACAGACGCTTATCGGACTGCAGCTTCACATCTCCAAGTCCGAGCGGACCTTCTCACGTCTCGCCTTCCATACTTGGGAAGCAGGGCGTGACATTAGAACTTCCACAAACGGCTAGTTCTTGACAGCTTACAGTCATTTACATCAGTTATTTTCATTTTTCAGAAGTTATATTATCCAACAGCCAAAATCCTAGTCAGCAGCCCAATTAGTCGACTAGTCCCTAACTTTAGTCGATTAATTTGAACAAAAATTTCTCAGAATTTTTTGAAAATTTAGGCAGTTATCCAACGTTCAAAAACTAACTTTTTGGGTAATAAATAAACCCCTAGACCCCTGCCTAAAAACATGAAAAAATTCATCTTCTCGCTCTTTTCTTATGTTACTTTCTCTCTCTAGAAAGTGAGTAATTTTCAGATTTTCGTAAAGGAACCTCTGCAGAAATTTTTCCTCAATAGAAAGTCCAATCTTCAAGTTTGTTCTACCATAAGTTTCCATCCAAAACCTTAGAGATCAATCACCTTTCTTGCATTATAATTCCAACTTTATCAAGGCTATATGTGATATTGTTTCATACTCTTTCTTTACTTTATTTGGTGAATCTCTTGTTGAAGAGATTGTATAAGTTTGCAACATGGAGAGTGTTGGCATATTTGTATGTTGATTGCTTGCAGGGAGCATGTGTTATAGTGGATTCAAATCTCTACGGGGTAGAGGACTAGATGTAGGATCGCAAGGATCCGAACCTGTATAAATCTCTGTGTTTGCGTTTGGAATTTTCTGCATTGTGTTCATGTACTTCTGCACTCTAATTGCAATTTTTTATTTACTTTTAATTTTGCAATATCGTTGTGATATACTCTATTCACCCCCTCTAGTGTATTTGTTGTGCCAGGAGATCCAACATTTGGTATCAGAGCCTCATGGTTAAGATGGCATACAACTATCTGACGAACAACTCTGCTTCCTCATCACAATATCCTGAAGTGAACTCCACTACAAGGCCTCCACTATTCAATGGTTTCGACTACTCCTACTGGAAGAAGAGGATGATGATCTTTCTTCAGAACACCGACTACAAACTTTGGAACATATTGGAAACTCAATTCGTGAAGCCTGCCGCTGCATACGCTCAATGGACTGCAAATGAGAAAACTACTGCATCTCGCAACACAAAGGCTATGAATGCATTATTCTGTGCTTTGGACAAAAATGAGTTCAACCGTGTCTCCCAGGACGAATTAGCATATGACATTTGGCATACACTCGAGGTAACACACGAAGGAACTAGTAAAGTTAAGAAAACTAAAATCTCTGTTCTTATTCACAGGTTTGAGTTATTTAGAATGAAGGAGAATGAACCAATTGGAGAGATGATCACTCGATTCACCGACATAACCAACTCTCTAATGGCTCTTGGCAAAACCTATACTCAAACTGAACAAGTAAGGAAGATCCTTCTTGCCTTAACATCAGAATGGGAGAAGAAGACCACAGCCAAAGAAGAAGCCAATGACTTGTCAACTCTCACCGTTGAAAGCTTAGTTGGTAACTTGATGGCCTACGAAGTACAACTCCAAGATCGTAAAGAACAAGCAGACTCAAAGAAGAAAATGCTTGACTTCAATGCATCTTCAAACGCCGATGATTCTGGCATGGATGACGATGACATGGCACTAATAACTAGAAACTTCAAAAGTTTCTAAGACGAGGTAAGTTTAAAAATTTCAAACCTAAAACTACTGATGCTTCTCTATGTTTTCATTGTAACATGACTGGACATATGAAAAAGGATTGTCCACTCCTAAAGCCAAAAGAGAGAACATCTAACAATTTCAGAAAGGATAAAAAATTTGAGAAAAGGAAGAAAGCACTAGCAGCAACATGAGATTCTTCATCTTCTGAAGAAGAAGAAGAAACCAACGAACACACTAATGAAGAAAATGCCCATATGTGCTTTATGGCACAAAATGACAATTAGGTAAGTAGTTTAGATAATGAAGAACTACTTGAAGCATTTAATGATTTATATATAAGATTTAAGAAGTTAAATTCCCAACATAAGGCATTAGTTCTTTCACATCTAGAACTAACTTCATCATTATCATCATTAAATAGTCTTTAAAATGAGAAGGAATCCTTATCCTCTTAAAATGATAAGTAAATTCATGAAAATGAGATTCTCAAATTTGAGTATCATAATATGATATCACGTATTTCTATTTTAGATAAGGATATCTCTTCTTTAAAATTGAAATATGATGATCTGTCTTCGAACATTAATAAGTTTAATAAATGAAAGAATAATCTCGATGATTTACTTAGAGTACAACATCCTGCTAATCATCGACAAGGTTTGGGTTATAAGCATACTCCCAAATCCAATAATTTTGGTAATGATATTACTTTGAAAAAGAAACAACATTATTTATTAAAGCAAAGAAAATTGACCCTTCTATTAGTTTGAAAAGGGACACTATTCATATTCCAAAGAAGACCAATTTTGTTACATCTTCTAAGAAATCCATTATGCACACTATTTGGGTTCCGAAAGATGTTTGTTTATATGACACGGATTTATATGTTTCTAACTTTATGCAAAATGTTATTATTTCTTCTGATTATATGAAGAAACCAAACTCTATTTGGGTTTAGTTTCCTAAGGACTAATCCTAAGAACCCATATAGAAAGGGTACCAATATTCATTATTTATCTTTCAGGTACCCATAAAAGAAAGATGTATACTAGATAGTGGATGTTCTAAACACATGACCGGGAACATCAAACTTCTATCAACCATACAATTTAGAGATGGTGGCACCGTTATTTTTGGTGATAACAACAAAGGTAAAGTAATTGGCAATGGAATAGTTGGTGATCTAACTAAGCCAATCATCAAAAACGTGCTCCTAGTGAACAATTTGAAACATAATCTCTTATCTATCTATCACCTTTGCGAAAAAGATTTTAAAATTGTTTTTGAAAAGAATACAAGCATTATATATGATTTTAATATGACTAATATATTATTTCAAGATAGTTGTAAGAATTATATATATATATATATATATATATATATATATATATATATATATATATATATATATATATATAATGCTTGAAATTATCCTCACATGATCATTGCTTATTAGCATCCACAGATAACACATTATTATGGCATAAACATTTTGGACACACTAACTTTACGTATTTCAAAATTTAAGTTAGTTTCTGGAATGCCTAATATATTTTTTACACACACAATTTTGTGATGCATGTCAACAAGGAAAAATGCATAAATCCTCTTTTAAATTGAAAGATGCTATTTCTACTAAAAGACCACATGAATGTAGTGCCCTGTGGTAGCTACTGCACACGTACTAGAGGGGGGGTGAATAGTACTTAAAATAATCAAGATAGTTATTCCTAATTATTGTGCAAGAAACAAACGACAATGCGGAATTAAACAACTATCAACAAGAATTAAAACAAACGCAAACAAACAAAATTACTGGGTTCGGATCCACCCAAGTCTTCCCGACTTGTTCCCGGTGATCCTACGTCCCAACCACCCGGATCCCCTCCGGATACTTGAGTTAGCAACCCTAACTCAAGATTTCCACTATGAAATACTTGTGAACAACCTTCACAAGTCAAATCATACAAAAGACATGTGACTCCCACAAACCGGGATCACAACCTCTCTCACAACCGAGAGACACAATTCAAATACGATTGAAATGAAATAAACTCTTACCTTACAAAATCCTATGCCTTGAGTATACTTACCAAATTAGGGCAATGATGGAGTTTGAGGAAGAGGATGTCACCAAACCCTAGCTTCAAGAAGATGACCAGCAATGGAAGCCTAGGGTGGAGTATGGTGACTAGAATCAAGCTCTTGGCTTGAGAAGCTCACAATGGAGAGAATCTCTCTTGAGGAAGATGGCTCAAAGAGTGAAGGGAGAGATTCTTGTGAGGGAGAGAGAGCTTTGAATTAGCTTGGGAGAGCTCTTCTCTTAGGTCTGAAATTGCTTGGAAATAGGATCTCTTTTTCCTCTTCAAACGAATCAGGATTCTATTTAAAGGGGCAAGAGAAATCGAGTTTGAAAGAATCCCAACGGCTCTATTCTGAAGCAGACTAGTTGGTCAAAGAAGGATCACTGACCGACTAGTTCATCAACTAGTCGGTCGGTGATACAACGTAGACCGACTAACGGTAGAACAGCCAAGAAGTCGAAGTACAGGCAAAGACAACTAGTCGGTCTAAGAAGACTTGCCGACCGACTAGTTTCACAACTAGTCGATCGGTGAATGATCTTTGACCGACTAACAGTCGAAATAGAGTAGGTTGACATCAAGTTGACTTAGTCGGTTTAAGAACAAATGCTGACCGACTAGTTTCTCAACTAGTCGGTCGGTAAACGTTCTTTGACCGACTAACTCGAAACAGTCGCTCAGGCAGAAAATGACTGTACACAACTAGTCGGTCTAAGAAGGATTCCTAACCGACTAGATCGTCATCTAGTCGGTCGGTGACTCTTCTTTGACCGACTAACTATAGACAGAGAAAAGAGCTGAATAAAGAGAGGCAAACTAGTCGGTCTAAGTAGAGTTGCCGACCGACTAGATCGTCATCTAGTCGGTTGGTGACTCTTCTTGAACCAACTAACATGCACAAGAAGTCGAGGGAAGAAGCGATAGGCTTCGGGAATGTTTCTAATTGCTTCTATGATAATCCTAGCTCTAAGATATGAGCGAATTGAAGATTATAAAGTAAGTCCTACTCAAGGCTTAACATTCTAATCTATGAAGCTAGAAGACTATAAAATAAACCTTACGAGCCGTCTTCAAAGCTTCAATCTTCATACCTCTTGACTTCAATATTGCTCCTTGAGCTTCAACGAAGCTCCAGGCACACGATCACGCGTATTGAGAAGTCTTGAGACGTCGCTTTTGATGTACGTGGTATTTTGGTGACGATCTCCATAACTGCGCTCACAAATAAGTTAGTATACATTATTTATGTTTGCTCATCATCCAAAACCAAATTCGGGAAACCATATCACAACAATGAACTTTTGCATTTGGATTTATTTGGTCCATCTAGAATAGCTTCTTTAAATGGCAATAAATATGCATTTGTAATTGTTGATGATTTTTCAAGATATACTTGGGTATTATTTTTGAAGCAGAAAAATGATGCATGTGAAGACTTTACAATATTTTGTAAAAGAATTCAAAAATTAAAATCTTCATCCATTATTACTATTTGTAGTAATCATGGTGGAGAATTTGAAAATGAATTATTTACAAAATTTTGTACTAAACATGGCATAACGCATATTTTTCTTTTCCTAGAGCCGCACCATAAAATGGTGTAGTTGAAAAGAAAAATAGAACTTTACAAGAATGTGCTAGAACCATGTTATGTGATAGTAATTTACCAAAATATTTTTGGACAGAAGCCGCTGCTCCTGCATGTTATGTTTTGAATATGATTTTGGTAAGACCACAACTTAATAAAACTTGGTTTGAATTGTTTTATAATCGAATTCCACGTGTATTGTATTTTAAAGTTTTTGGTTGCAAACGTTTTATTCTTAATACTAAGGATTCATTTAGATAAGTTTGATTCTAAATCAGATGAAGGTATTTTTGTAGGATATTCTACACGTAGTAAAACATATAGGATTTATAATAATAGACCTTTATGTATTGATGAATCTCTTCATGTAAGTTTTGATGAAAATTATACACCTATCATATCTATAGATGAAGAAGATTCAATACCTATCACTAGTTCATTAGAAAACATTAAGTTAGATGACAATGATGATCGTAATGATTATACTAATTCCATTCCTGAAATTATCCCTGAAAATACAAGTCTTCTTAAAGCATTTGTTGAAGTTCCTAATCATCCACATGATCTAGTTATTGGAGATATTTCTGATAGAGTAAGAACTAGATCACAAATCGAACAAATGACTAATTGTGCATTTATACCATCAATCGAACCAAAGAATATTAATGAAACATGTAAAGATAGTTCATGCATTATAGCAATGCAGGAAGAACTTAATCAATTCAAAAGAAATGATGTATGGGAATTAGTAACTAGACCTTCAGATCATCCTGTTATAGGAACTATGTTGGTATTTAAGAATAAATTGGATGAATCTGGACAAGTGGTTAGAAATAAGGCTAGATTAGTTGCACAAGGTTATAATCAGGAATAAGGCATAGATTATTATGAAACATATGCACCTATAGCAAGATTTGAATCTATTAGAATGCTTTTAGTATATGCATATTGTAAAGATTTTAAGTTATATCAAATAGATGTTTAAAGCACATTTCTAAATGGTTTAATTAAGGAAGAAGTCTATGTAGAACAACCACCTGGATTTCAACATGAAAGTTTGGATAATCATGTTTTCAAATTGAAGAAAGCTTTATATGGATTAAAACAAGCACCACGTGCTTGGTATGAAAGATTAAAGAACTTTCTGTTAAAATCTGTTAAAATCTGTTGGAAAGATAGATTCTACCTTATTTACTAAACATATAGATTTTGATGTTATTATTATACAAATATATGTTGATGATATAATTTTTGGTTCTATTAATGATTCTCTTTGTCAAGAATTTTCTAAAGAAATGCAGCATGAATGTGAAGTGAGTCACATGGGTGAATTAACCTACTTCCTTGGACTTCAAATCAAACAAATGAAGGAAGGTATATTTATACATCAAAGTAAATATACAAAGGATCTTAGCAAAAAGTTTGGATTAGAGAATTCTGCAGAAAAGCGTACACCAATAGGTACCTTTTCAAATCTTGACAAGGATTCAAATGATAAGAGTGTTGATCAAACATTATATCGAGGTATGACTGGATCATTACTTTATCTTACCGCTAGTAGAATAGATATTATGTTTTCTGTTTGTATATGCGATAGATATCATGATCCTAAGGTATCTCATATGACTGTTGTCAAAAGGATAATTAGGTATATCAAACACACATCTGATTTTGGTTTATTTTATCCAAAATCAAATTCATTTGATTTAGTTTCATATAGTGATATAGATTTTGCTAGTTGCAAATCTAACCGCAAAAGTACAAGTGGTACTTGTCACTTATTAGGTTATGCATTAGTATCTTGGTTTAGTAAGAAACAAAACTCTGTTTCTTTATCAACTACTGAAGTAGAATATATTGCCGCTGGCTTAGCATGTGCACAGATTTTATGGATGAAACAAACAATTCTAGATTATGGCATTAAGTATAACACATGTCCTATTATGTGTGATAACACTAGTGCTATAAACTTATCCAAAAATCCGGTACATCATGCATGCACTAAACACATAGATATTCATCATCACTTCTTGGATTACCATGTCCAAAAAGGTGACATTATTTTAAAATATATAGATACTAAGAATCAGATCGCCAATATCCTTACTAAGCCTCTTAAAGAAGAGACATTTCTAAAACTTAAAAGAGAACTTGGTATAGTAAGTGAATCAGCATTTTAACTATATATTATTGCTATATATTATATTACTATCATTATACAATTGTTTTTGGATTTTTCTGATTTATTTCATATTTAAATTAGTCTACTAATACATCATATTAGTCAACTAATCCTCTAGATTTTATTATATATATAAGTATTGATATGCTTTTGAAATTATTTTAATATATAAATTATTCTATGCTATTTTTCAAAACCGATTAAAATTTTATTAGTTGGAGACACAACCATTTGATATTTCAAAGTTATTTGAATTTCCCTCTCAAGTACTCTTCTTACACACTAAAGGACAAAGTACATTGTGTAGTCTACATCTCTAAGACTAAAATACAAAGTACAAAGTCTTTTCACTTTTAGTTTGGTTAAATCACTTTTCAAAGTATAATGATCGGTCAACAACTTTTGATCAACATATTAATTAAAAATTGATTTTTTTCCGCGTCTTCCCAAACTGTTCAAACCAGGACCTCGACTAGTCGACTAATACCAAGGCCTGGTCGACTAAACGTTGTGAAATTTCCAAAGAACAACAGTTTTTGAACGTTGTTTTGCGCGGCTTTCAATCAGTTTCACTTCCCAAAATGTATGAGACGTTTCCAGGAGTTATTAAGTAGTTTTTAAATCGGTTTTGGGTTCAAATTTGAGATTTCCTCTTAAAAACCTTTATATATACACCATAGATCTTCTCTTTTTACCATAAGAAAACCAAAATCTCAATACTCTCGAACATCCTCTATTTTAAGAGAGAGATCTCATAAATACTCCATCGGATCTCTCCATCCTTCCCTAATGGTTTCTTCATCGAATCCTCGACACCCTCGTCGCCCAAATCTGGCCGCCACCGTCGAAAGAGCATCCTGTTGGACGCAACGATCTAGGAACTTTAGTTTGATGATGACAAACGTGTGCGAATTATTTAACGTGTGTGCTAAGTGTGTTTCAGGAATGCCGGTGGAGAATTTGCTACCTACACAGCTAATGGACTTGGTCAAAGTGAATTTGCTACCTACACAGCTAATGGACTTGGTCAAAGTGCTATACACAAAGTGATTTGACTTGGTCAATATTGAGGGAGATGGAATCTATTTGGGATTTGGTCAAATCAATTAGAAATTTATTTCCAATTTTATATCCAATTTGAATTGCTATAAAATCCCAACTTGATCAAATCATATCTTCTATTTGTGGTGCAAAGTGATAGAATCAAATCTCCACCTTCTATTCAAAATAGGATTCCCCACAACCGCATCACCATTGCATCTTCCTATAAAACACATCAACTACAAGGGCACATGCGCACGGAAAGAAAAAATCTCTAAGGGCAGAAAAAAGTCAAGAGGCGCACAAAATCAAAGTTTTAAACAATCTCTCCAAGCCAAAAGATATCACTGCCGCATGAAAACAAAGGGCCAGCAATTTCATTGTGCTGTTGATGATTTGTTTTAAATGACCATTTTTTAATGCTCTCTTGTTTAGACTTTTAATTACCCACTTGCTTTTGATTGTTGTAGGCATTGTCTTTTATTCATGAGAGCACCTACAGGCTACAACTGAAATATTTTTAAGGGTGTTTGATTATCAGGCCGTTTTTTGTGGGTGTTCGAGGCGCAAGAAATAATTGAGAGGGGTGCCTATTTTTATGAGAAGCTTGATTCAAGAGGAGAGTGCCGAAATATTTCAGGGAAGATCAGGCACCCACGTGAAAGGAGCAAAGCTAAATTCTCAATCTCAAATGAGCCGAAATTGTTGACTATTAAAGGCAAGCCGCAATTTCTCAGATCTCGTGAGCCTGTGCATCCACATGCAATCAAATACCAGGGAGTCTCTTCATATGATCTCTTGTTTTAATTTTAAATCACCACTCACTTTGTTGGTTGCATGAACGTGCATTTAAATCTTTGGTCATCCTGTGCACAACAACTCAAGAGATTAAAAGGGTTGCAAATTTATGTGCAGACACTTGTTTTGATTTTTAAATCATCACTCATTGCATGCACTTGTTCTTAATGCACTTGAGGCGAAGACCTTTTGCTTGCTGCATGGTGTTTGAACCCAGGCCGAATTTTGTCTGACACAAACATTGACTTGCGTTTATGTTTCATGGTTACAGGCCACCAAATTCAAGAGCTGATAATTTTTTTACTAATATTTCTTGTGCAGGCCGAAAACAAAGGGGCACGCACAGATTTTTAAAGAGGGGCCGGAATTTTTTTATTAAAAAGGGAAGTGCCGCAAGAGCACACGCACCAACCGCATCTCTACTTGAGTAAGCAAAAGGCAGCCGCAAGTCTTTTCCTTTGGGGTTTTGTACAGAGCCGGATTTTACAGAGGAAATTTCTCCAATAGCCAAGAGAGCACAAAAGCAAGTGGACAGCTGCAACCTGGTTCAGATCTTGACGCTGAAACAACCTGTCGGCAGTTAGGGACATCAGAGACTACAACTTGTCAGATTGATCTGACCCGTGCTGATTGACGAGGACAACGCCGCTACACAAACTGAGATTCCTAAACTCTATTTATTATTATTTTGTGTAGTTATATTAGATCCTCGTAGGGGAAAATTTTACCTATTTTTCTGTGACTATTTTGGGACTTGTCTAGTTGGGACTAGACAAGTGGGACCCAGCTAGTTTAGGACTAGCTGGTAGAAAGCTTTACTAGGATTGATAGTGAGAGAAAACACTGTGTGTGGGGTACTGAGAGCCTGGCGAGTGTAGAGACGTAGAGGGTGCTCTGAGCGTGCTCTAACTTGTGGTTTTGTACCTATTGCGCTATTCAATACTAGTTCTGCTTTGGGGGCTGGAGTAGGTCGTTGGGACGACCGAACCAGGGTAAATCTGACGTGTACTCTGTGTCTGTATTTTATTTACTCTGGTTGTGCTATAACTACGTGTGCTTATTCGTGGGTTGCACGAATTATTTTTAAAAGCCTATTCACCCCCCCTCTAGGCTAGGATCCAGATCCAACACATCCTTCTTCCCAAAACGTGCCATTAACTTCTCCGATCTGATCATCATCAGCTATAACATCCATCTCCTTCTCCACACCGTGTCTCTCTTCCATCTTTGGAGTGATGTTACTGCATACTACCCCTTTCTCGTTAAGCAATTTTATTCCAACATGAACGTGGTAAGGCATGGTGGCCTTATTTATATCGATACTAAGGTTAAGGGTATCAACATTCATCTGTCACTTGATACTCTTACTCAAAGTCTTCGTTTGCCTTGCTTTCCTTCACAACATCTTGGTATGATCGCCATGGATGATCTCGAAATCATTAATCTATTGAGTTCCAATTTTCGGATTGGAATGTCCACCATATCTTGAAACCAGTCCCTAGACTCCTCATCAAGATCGTCACTTACAACTTGCTTCCCAAGAGTTGTTCCCTCAACTATATCAATGAGACCCGTAGTCGTGCTCTATACGCTATTATGGGAGGAATCAAAGTGGATTGGGCAAGCACCATAATGCATGTCTTGATCAAACCCTACTCACATCTACCTTCCCTGTGTCATCACCCACATTCTACAATATTTTGGTGTTCCACTTGCTGATGAAACTTCAACTTACAATCCTCAATAATTCGACCATTCGGTGGTCAATCACATGGAATTACCCACTCGTCCTCCTCAAGTTGAAGAAGAAGAAGAACCAAAACAACAACCTCAAGTTTAACGTCCTTTCCGTCATTGCAAAGTCACCATCAATCCTTATGCTCGTCCTTTTCCTTCCCGTCCAACCCTACAAGACCAAATTGATCAACTCTACGATGACGTGAATTCTGGTTTTACCGGTGTTCAAACTCAACATAGCGGTTTTGAAGATCGCCTTGACCGCATGAACACTTCGATGGAAATATGCAAGAGACTCAAGCAAAGATTTTGAGTATTCTTGAACAGTGGGCTCCATACACTCCTTCGAGTTCATGCTACCCACCGCAACCACCATCCGACTTTTGATGAAGATCTCCAAATTTCTGCCCCTAGTCGACTAATGCAGTTTATTAGTCGGCTAATAGTATATATGGCTAGTTTTAGGTGTTTTTATGTATGTTTTAATGTATTTTGATTTCTGCTTCTATATCTTCCTGCTTTTATGCATATAGTATGTATCCTTGTTTAATGAATGCAATATGTGTTTTATTACAAAATTTTTTTAAGTCGACTAGTGACTATGGTTAAGCGACTAATTTTGACGCAAATCCCCATTTTGATAATTTGACAGGGGGAGAGATAGTATATTAAAAATACTTAAAAGGATATACACATACTGAAATATGCTTACGTTTCACATTCATATACATCAGTATTGCATTTCACATTCATAATGTTTTTAAGGTACACATAGCATAACATTTTTAACATTATATGTTTACATACTTCCTTTATAACTATTGCCATATCTTTAAAGGGAGTAAACAACAACATATTTTTATTTCTCGTAATATTTTCAATGTTTGTAAAATCATCAAAATGAGGAAGAATGTTGGAAACTCACAACTCCTCATATGGTTTTGATGATACAAACATATTATGTTATATGTACTAACTTTATCTATGCAGATATTATAGCACAATCAACTAAGACAATCATCAAGTATACAAGTTGCAAGAAGCATCCACTATAAGACGAAGCATATCAATGATATTTTGTATCTTGTAAAAAGAGATGTAACCTTTATTTTTTCTCTTGCATATACTTAGAATGTAAAAGCATTGATGATGATCTCTCTTAGTCGTTTAGGGTCCGTCTTCAAAAAATCAAGTCAAAAATCCAATTAGTCGACCAATCCCTAGTGCTAGTCGACTAATTTAAATATTAAAATATTCAAAAAATTCTGAAACTTTGTCAGACCTATTTTAGAGTCTCTAGGATTATTTTCCAACAAATTTCTAAGTTTCAGATTTTTAGTTGACTAATAGATTATGTTAGTCTACCAGTTATTTTTAAATCAGTTATTTTAACTGATTCATCATTTAAATATTATATTTAATTAAGGGAAGTTAGAACTACCACAAAACGGCTACTTCTTGACAGTTTATAGCCATTTACATCAGTTATTTTCATTTTCAGAAGTTATTTTGTGAAAAGACACCTCAACAGCCAAAATCCTAGTCAGCAGCCCAATTAGTCGACTAGTCCCTAACGTTAGTTGACTAATTTGAACAAAATTTCTCAGAATTTTTTGAAAATTTAGGTAGTTGTCCAACGTTCAAAAAATAACTTTTGGGGCTATAAATAGACCCCTACACCCTTGCCTAAAAACACGAAAAAATTCACGTTCTCTCTCTTTTCTTAAGTTTACTTTCTCTCTAGAAAGTGAGTGATTTTCAGATTTTCATAGAGGAACCTCTGCAGAAATTCTTCATCCATAGAAAGTCCAATATTCAAGTTTGTTCTACCATAAGTTTCCATCCAGAACCTTGGAGATTCAATCACCTTTCTTGCATTATAATTCCAACATTATCAAGGTTATATGTGATATTGTTTCATACTCTTTCTTTACTTTATTTGGTGACTCTCTTGTTGAAGAGATTGTACAAGTTTGCAACACAGAGAGTGTTGGCATCTTTGTATGTTGATTGCTTTCGGAGAGCAAGTGCTATAGTGGATTCAAATCTCTACGGGATAGGGGACTGGACGTAGGATCACAAGGATCCGAACCAGGATAAATCTCTGTGTTTGCGTTTGGAATTTTTTGGATTGTGTTCATTTACGTCCGCACTCTAATTGTAAATTTTTACCTACTTTTAATTTTGCAATATCGTCGTGATATACACTATTCACTCCCCCTCTAGTGTATTTGTTGCGCCAGGACATCCAACACTCGTGATGCACCATTAGGTAATTAATGGGTTTCTCCATTTGACCATGAAAACTAAGAATAGTCTCATTCCTGAAAGGTTGAGTTATGAGAGACCCCTACAGTGCTCATGTTGTAGTTTGATGTACCACTTTTCACCCACCCTGAGTGAAGTCCAGCTCATTAAGTGTCTTACGATTTACAAGGATTTCCAAACATGTGAACTGATAACTTAAAGTAATAGTCATTAAATCATAAATGCTGCTATCTCATGTTGATATGCTCCTAAATTTCTTTCAGCACTTACAAGTTTTGATGTGAACACTTATGTATGTTCTGTAGACCCTCTTTTACCTTTTAGACCATCCTTTTAGATAGGTAGTTCGGTTCTAAAACTGGGTCCTACCTAGTTTAGTTAGGTATCCTACTGGGTCATGCGTTTATGTGCCCCATTTATGTTTTTCAGGTCCAGAGCTAGAGACGCCAGAGCCAACTCATGATCAGCAAATCACTCCATCCTCAGAGGTACAGATAGAGACTGATGGATATTTTGTTCACCTAGACTTCCCTGGGGTAGACCAGAGAGTGTTTTATATGGATGTGGACCCTTTTGGTTTATTTTTGAGGGTTGGGGTTTCTTTTTGGTTGTACCACTTTTTGTACTTTTTGAGCAATTGTTTAGTTCGAAAATATATGATGTACCCCTTGTATAATGTAATGTTTAGTTCGTTGTTTCTTTTTAGTACATGTGGATTTTTAAATTTTGTTGGAGCTCTGTGTTTTACTTTCTATACTATTCCAATTTATCGTAGTGGCCTGCATGTATATTTTATTTAAATTACAATTAATGCCTAGTAGTATCTGTACGTTAGGGGCTCGAAGCCTAGTGTCTGAGTACTACGGTGGCCTAGTCAACTACGCGTCTCCCATATTTGGGAGAGTGGGGTGTGACAGGTTTTTGTGGTGGCTGATCACTCCTTATTTTACACCTTTTTCCCGCATGTTTGCATGCCATTTAGATCGCCCAAATCATGTTTTTCACGATATATCGACGATATTGTGATGCTTTTCACGATTTGTTGTTTTTGTCGCATTTCAGGTGATTTGGTGTGATTTGGAGTGATCTCGAGACGCGCTTACTCCAGACGGTCACCGATGACCTCCCTGAGGGGTATTTTGCTGTTGGAGAGGAGCGGAAGAAGAACGGACGTCGCAGGAGCGACGAGGAGGCCAAAACAAGCAATCTGGGCATTTTTAGTGCGCCACCCCCGGCCGAGTGAAGGAGTCACTCGGCCGACCAGCGAGACACCGCTCGGCCTAGTAGGGCCAAGGCCTCGGCCATTGTCCATCCCTGCCTCCGTATAGCTCAGCGCCTTATGGCGACGACCTTTTTGGCCAGATATGAGCCGGGCACGATGTCTACGCCAGAGCTCTACATGCTCTACGCGATGACACGGCCCAGAGCTCTATCTAGGGATGGCGATGAGCTGGTCCCTGCCGTCGTGATTGATGTCGCGGCTTGGTTTTTGGACCGCATCATTGTATCGGTGGGCGCTCGCTCACCGATATGCTGCGGCGGCCTGATCACCTTGCTTGCCCTTATGACCGGCGAGGACTTCCCTGACGACCTGCGACGAGTACCGGGCCCCACTTCTTTGTCGATCGATGTTATGGCCCGGATGAAGATGCTTCGTCCGCACGGTGAGCGTCACTGGGTCTGGTTGCACGGCCCTTACGGTGCCGATTACATGATTCTTCCGAGCCCAGCTCGGACTCAGATTGCGCCAGCCCACGTGGACTGGCTCCCTGCGATGGATGTTCTCATCCCCGCTGCTTACGTGCTCGAGGCCGAGGAGGCCGAGCAGGCCCACGCTGCCCACGCTGCCCCTGCAGACCCTGTCGCCCCTGCCGAGCCTGCTGCCCCTGTTGACCCCGTGGCCCCTCAGCCTATACCTGATGTTTCCGCTGCTCCTGACACCTCTATCCCCACCTCTGTCGGTGTCGGGAGTACCTTAGCTGAGCCCACCTCCACTGCTTCCGAGGCTGTCACCACCACCACTGGCCCTCTGTCTGCTGAGCCTGTTTCTTCTGCACCACCCGAGCGCCCGCTGACCGTAGTTGAGTGCGGAGAGCCCTCTGTCTCCACTGCTGCTGTATTTTCCGAGAGTGTCGTGGCGTCTGTCCACACTTCTGTGCCACTGACCTCTCTGGCCGCCTCGCTGCCACTTTTGCACTCTTCTTTCGCTGCTGCTCCCTCCACTTCTCACCAGCCGGTGCCCCGGCCTCACACTGAGGCCAGGCCCACATTTGCGAGCGCAGCGCCTTTCGTTCCCTTCCCCACTGAGCCCGTCACATACGCGACCCGAGTACGCCAGCCACGCCCTGCACAGCCCCGACCGGTGCGTCCCTCTGCACCACCTCCCCCCGACACTGTACTTCAGAGCATTCGTGCTCTAGAGGGGGCGGTGAGTGGCCTCAGAGGCGACCTTAGGACCCTGTCCTCCACCGTCTCTACGATGGCTGGCCGCTTTGACCTGCTCCCGCAGATTCACTACTGTCTTACCCAGGTCCTGGAGCGTCTCCCCCGCGTCCCCGTACCCACCCAGCAGGTTCCCACCCACACTTCCACACACACTCAGCCTACTACCACTTCCACACCCACACCCGCTCAGCGGCCTGTCCAGCCACCACCACCACCTCCGCCTCAGGACGGAGACGGCGCAGCACCACCTTCTTAGGCACCCTTGATGCCATCGATTATTCCTGCCATTGTGCTGCCCGTTTCTGCTGGGTCCTGTTGCCTTTTGTCCACCACTCCTCCCCTCACTTATTTTGGGTTTCTCATTCAGACCATATCCTTATATATCTTTTTTGGGAGAGAGGGAGAGTTTTTGGTGCCCCATCTTTATATCTGTATCACTCCATTCATGCATGCATCATGTCCGCATCATATTTTTCATTTCTTTATTTTTCTTTTTTTTTTCTTTTTTTTTTCATCATGCATGCCCCCTCACTTACCCCTCACATTACTTGTCTCTCGGTGTGTCACACTTTGCACATTGAGGACACTGTGCCATTTAGCTTGGGGGAGTGAGTTCTCACGTTCTTTTTCGGTTTGCCACCTTTATTTTTAGTTTTTCACGCCATTTTCCGCTTTTGCACTTATTTTTCATCATTTTTATTTTATTTTACCATGCATCACGTTTTTCTTATTTTTCTGTGTGCCGCATTGTAATAGTTCTATTTTCCATTTATCTTTATTTCTTTCTTTTTCATCTCATGCTAGAGATGACTTTTCTGTGATGATGATGACGTGGAGTTAGCTTATTCTATATGCATGCTTTATTTGTCATGTCTTAGATTTTATTTCTGATACCATATGCTATGACTTGCCTTGCATCTAGAGATAGTAACCCACACTTTTTCCACATGAAAATGGATGAAATTTTATTATTAGCTGAGTCTGAATATTCATATGTATGCTATCACAGAAAACACACCAAGATTCACGCATTGAATGCCTATATCTGGAGTACTGATTTCTTTTCCTATATCACTTCTATATGCATGAATTGTACATTTCACTTCAGGATGATTGAATGATGTTAGCTATGATAAATCTGGATTAGTTGGCTTTTTTGCGATCGAAACTGAGTAGATTAGATTACCCTGCTGAAGTTGTCCTGCATGTCTTATAGAGTGAACCGAGAGATATATTCATTTCTTTCTCCACAAATCTTGAACATCATTTCTCTACTTTTAAAATCATTGGTGAATCTCCCCTTAGCGATTCTATCATATGTCATTTCCCCCGCTATTAATTCCTAGCTCCAAATTTCTTATTCAAAAAAAAAGAAGAGGAAAAAAAAAGAGAAAAGAGAAAATATTCTTGTATATCATTATCTCTCTTTGAGTTGGGATCGTTGTGTATATATGCTATTGCATCAAAAAAAAGAAAAGAGGAAAAATCCTCAATAAAAGATCCCATCTCACTTTCTTTCTTTCTTCTCTCTTTTCGTGTTCGTTTTTATTACTTTTGGAGCTTTATAAAAATGGGGATGTAAATATTTTTTTATGCCACCACGCTTATAGATAAGCTTGGGGGAGGGGATCCATCGATGTGTGAGAGAGTGACTACTTGACGTTGCACGACAACCTAGGCTAAGTAATATTCTATACTCAATAAGCTTATTTTTAGCTTTACGAAATCCAGAAATCTAAGCCTAGCACTCATTTCATGAAATCCATACTTTTCTATTCTCTCTATTCTATAGTGTGATACTCTTATACTCCTGATAGAAAGCATTCAATTGAAAAGTGTGTGATCTGTGATTTGTATACCGCTTTAAATGATTCAGACGATGTTAATTATAAGATTATTCCGTTTTTCATGATTATATTGTTGCTCGTGGGTTTTCTATTTCTATTTGCACCATTATACTATGATATCAAAATAAAACTCTTTGACATGTGTTTTTCATTCAGTGCATGCTATACGAGTAAGCGGAGCCCACGTCCTGAGAAAGTGATCTAGCGGCTTACCTCTTCGCTTCTTTCTTTCTTCTTTATTTTTATTTCGTTTTTCATTCTTCTCCGTTTTTCATTCTTCATTTTTCGCCGTTTTCGTTTTCCGAATCCACCGGGTTCTCCTTTTACTTATCTTCCTCGAGGACGAGTAAGAGGCAAGCTTGGGGGATTTTGATCACTCCTTATTTTACACCTTTTTCCCGCATGTTTGCATGCCATTTAGATCGCCCAAATCATGTTTTTCACGATATATCGACGATATTGCGATGCTTTTCACGATTTGTTGTTTTTGTCGCATTTCAGGTGATTTGGCGCGATTTGGAGTGATCTCGAGAGCGCTTACTCCAGACGGTCACCGACGACCTCCCCGAGGGGTATTTTGCTGTTGGAGAGGAGCGGAAGAAGAACGGACGTCGCAGGAGCGACGAGGAGGCCAAAACAAGCAATCTGGGCATTTTTAGTGCGCCACTCGGCCGAGTGAAGGAGTCACTCGGCCTACCAGCGAGACACCGCTCGGCCGACCAGATCAGACACGATTCATATGTGCACTCGGCCGAGCGACGGATACCACATCGGCCGAGTGACGAGACCCCGTCCGCCCGAGTGGCGCCCAGACGAAGCCATTCAAAAATCGCCAAGTTACTGTTTTCGGCTGCCTGAGCTTCAGAAGACCCACTCAGCCGAGTGGATAATCCCGACCGCTCGAGTACCATGAAGCCATTGGCCGAGTGACGACAACTCACTTGGCCGAGCAGCCCCCGAAGTGAAGACCCCTGAAGATCAAGACTTACTGGAAAATTACAGGGTTTTCACTCGGCCGAGCGACTTTTGTCACTCGGCCGAGTGCGACGCGCTGCCTGTAGCGAAAATTGCGGAAAACAGGCTGCGCATGGGTATTTTGGTCACAGTTTTTGGACGATTTTGGGGGGTATTTAACCCCTGTTTTTACCCTAGTTTTAAGAGCTTTTCTCTTATTTTTTTGCAGCTTTTTAGATTAGCTTTTTAGTTTTATTCTTGTGATTGGAGAGGAGACAAAATTGGATTTTTGTTGGATTAATTGAAGAACTCCATTGGTTTGCTTCTCTCTTCTCTAAAAATTCTATTTTTATTGCATATCTCAATATTGTGATGAATTCTATTGCTTATTTCATTGATTATTTTTGTGATCTTGCTATGAATTGTGAGTAGTCGCCACGTCTTGGGGCGTGGGGATGAACCCTACAAGCCCTATTTCATGATTGTGATGAATTGGTAGGAATTTTGCTAGAATTGCTATTAGGGATTAGATTGGGATCAATTTACTACGGATGGCTAGGAATTCACATCGATTGGGATTTGCAAGAGATTGGATCCCAATTCGATAGGAAACCCTAGAAATCCGAATTGGGTTGGAATCGAATTTCCGTAGTATCGGTTTGCAAGAGATTGGACCGATACTAGGGTTTCCGGTTCCAATTCCGTGCCAATACCCGTTTGCAAGAGATTGGACGGGTAGGAACTATCCCAAACTAGGTCGTGGGCCGAGTTTGCAAGAGATTGGGCTCGGTGCGCGATTGAACGATGATGTTGATCCTAATGCTAGATTCCCTAGGCTAGTGTTTGCAAGAGATTGGACCCGAACCTAGGATAGCTATAGACCGGCAACAGCGCGAGAGCGTGAGCTTGGTTCTACATTCAGTTGCAACTAGTTCATCCAAAATCTTATTTTAGCAACTTTGATACCGATGAACCACATTTACGAAAGACGGTGAGTAGCGGGAATTCCCCATTCCCTAAACGTTCTTTATTTGATTTGATATTTCCGTACTTTGTCTGACGATTGTGACAGGATCGCCAAAGGCAAATTTCTCTCTTCTTAAATAGCCAGGTTGATTGGAACAAGCACGGTCATTCGTCCTCCCTGTGTTCGATAACCCGCTCGCTGCTACACCGTGCACTTGCGGTAAAACTACAACCGTTCTCTGGTTGTATACTCGGGTTCGATCAGTGGCCCATGCAAGTCTAGAACTTGCGATATACGTAAGAGTAGTACGAGTAAAGCTCCAACATTATAATCCATTAATCTTGTACTGAACTTGATTTCCTGTGTTCCCTCCTGCAGAATGGATAGTGGGAATGGAGCATCCGAGAATAGGACTTCTGCTTCAGATGAGGCCTCATCTGAGTCATCCTTGATAATGAAGGTCCTAATAAGCATTTTGGAGCATCTGAGTCAGCAGGACGAGAAGTTGGCTAGCATCCCGGCACAAAAGATGGGAGGTATCAGACTGTAACGACCTGTTTCTGTACGTACGTATTTTGTATGTATTTACATTAGTAGATTTATTTCAATACTTGTCTTATGATTTTATTATTTTCTCATAGCTAGAACTCGTGATTGGATTACTTATTCGCGATCCTCGCGACTTCGCGATCACATTAGTATCTTCTTTGTAACTTTTGGTTGACGTTGATTGCAGGGGCGAAATCGTTATAATCAAAATACCTTAACTAAATTGATTTCTTCTAATCTAATCTTGATTAGATTAA
Organism: Scilla litardierei; assembly: GCA_030789695.1. Taxonomy (NCBI): domain Eukaryota; kingdom Viridiplantae; phylum Streptophyta; class Magnoliopsida; order Asparagales; family Asparagaceae; genus Scilla; species Scilla litardierei. The sequence continues at coordinate 178,343,714 of CM061142.1, forward strand.
TTTTCTTAATCTAATCTAGTCTTGATAATCTCAATATCCTAACCAGACCGATCCTCCTAGATTTTATATTCTAAATATCTAATATATCATATATCTTAACCATATGAATTATCATATCTTAATTGATCATCCCAATCTAGTCCTAACTAAATTGATCCTCCTAAATCTAAAAATCCTAAACAAATCGATTCTCCAAATCTTAACAAAGCTGATTGTCTAAATCAGATTTAAACTTAATATGCATAAATATTTTAATTTCCAAATCAAATCTTAATTGACATGATTCTTCCTAATCAAACCTTAATCATAAATATCCAAATAATTTAACTATATTGATTTTTCCTAAACATAACTAAACCAATCATATTAACAAATATACTCCCCTAATCAAATCAAATCTTCCTATCATATCCCCATCTCTTTCGCATGCAGCCTCCCCTTCAAAACAAACGAAAAAAAATAAAGGATCAAACACGTGTTTCTCCTCTTATCAAATACTTTTCGTGAAATATTTACTCACGCATATCCCGTAGCATCTCAACAAATCCTCACGTGTATCCCTGTTTGCATGCAGATATTCCAATAAGAAACCCACACAATATCCAACATGCACGATCTTATGCACAAAAATCTCCAACAACCCAGTGTGGATCCCTATTCCCATGCATCACGTGTCCTCTCTCTCATTTCTCCTTCAAACCCCCCAACGCCCACGTTGATATGTCCCCATGTGGATCCACAACCTGCGCATGCATGCAGATCCGATCAAATCTCACGAAACAACCCCAATGTAACCCACAACACCAACGTCGTTGCGTGCATGCGGATATCACTCCGACGGACCCATGATCGTAACCAACCCACGTGATCTCCTCGTGCTTGATATCAAAACTCCCTGTTCGTACTCCTTCATATCTTTCTTCTTCTTCGTACAACCCACAAGTCTCCACACCATCCTCCTCTCTCCAAGCCCAGCGAACCCTCCCTCAGTATGCCAACACCATCTCCGAGTTTCTCCAACCTCGACGCGCCACCCCAGCACTTCCTCCCATCAAACTTCAACCCAACATCGACTTCCTCTCCTCCTCCCTTTGTCCGACAGCCCCTCCTCTGCAGCAGCTCTGCCACCTACACCCTCAACAGCCCCGCTGCCACACAAGCCGCTGGCGACCATCGCCTCCCATCAAACACAGCCTCGCCTGCGCCTCCCTTCGTAACCCAAACCCAACACCGTCTGCCACTCAAGCGACCACCGACAACCCCTCCAAACCCTTCAACCCTACTTTCGACCACCACTGCCACCATCCTCAGCCTCCTTGCCGTCGAGCTCCGACTGCCCAAGCCCCCATATAACCTTCTCAGATGAACCCGCGGTCCCTCCTTCTTCCTGTCATATCATGTTTAGCCCTATACGGCGACTGATATGGTAGTCCTCTACGCACGAGTAGAGGGAGTATAATGGGATGATAAGAGATGATATGGCGTGTTTGTGGCTGGTGGCAGTCGTGTAATTTCGTGAAGAGTGTAGGGGTATTTTGGTCATTTGGCAATACGAGTGGAAGTGTGTGTAGAGTATAGGTAGGTGTGTTAAGTAATGTCATACTTGTAATTTTGAAGGAGTAGGTTAGTGAGAGAGGGGCTAGTGTGAAAAGGGGTGGGGTTTAGTGGCATACTCGTAAATTTTTAGAAAGGATAGGGGCAAAACGGTCATTTGGACTAAAGATGCTGTGCGTACATACTAAAGTTGTGTGTGCATAAAGTAATGGCAAACTTGTAAATACGTGAAACTTGAGGGGTAATTTTGGAAGTGTATTAAGGTCATTTTAGCCTATGCATGCTTATCCTAAGAGAGTTCTAGAGTTAGATATTTTGTAAACCATTTCTAGCTCTTTCTTTAACTTTCTTTATTTTTCTTTTCATTTCATATTCTTCTCTCTCCCACCCCTAACCCTTGAACAAAATTCCCCTCTCCCATTTTCCCCTCCATCAAGACTCCAAAACCCTAATTTGGCTTCCAAAAATCCAAGAAAAATCCTAGCTCTTCAAGGAGAAAGAAAGGTGGAAAGAAGAGAAAGAGAAGAGAAGAAGAAAGGGGATTCATTGAGGTAGGATCCTAACCTAGGTTTGGGGATTTTTATTTAGGCCTATGAGTATGTTATGATGTTATTTATATTGCTCATGTTCTTGATTTCATGTATTATGTGTGCAATAGCCAAAAGATTCAATTTTTCTTTGTTTTTCCTAGCAAATCACCCTCCCCTACAATACAGAAATTCTGTATGTGGGTTTCTGCCTCAATTCTGATCTCTGTGGTTTGATTTACTTTCTGAAAAAATATGTAGTTGTAGATATTGAAGTTCTACCCCCAAATTCATATAAAATTTGACATATGTTGAGTTCAATAAGTAGGAGTAAAAATTTCATGTTTGCAACATGTCAGAAATTCTGTTAAGCTGGACACAGTTTAGAAAAATGAGGGTTATTACCTGCACACTCTATGGAATTTGTTGCTCTTGGTCTTGTTGAAAAGTTAACAAGTTTATCTATAATTTCGTCAGAGTGCTCATATTTCGAATTTCTGGCTGCAACATGCCCAAAATCGGCTTTCAATACAGACCCTGAAATCTGTCTGAAAAACAGATTTGTCATACTTCACCAAATAATTCACTATAAATCATATGCTTAATATTTTTGTCTGAAATTTTATCTATGAGTCCAGGACTATTATATCTCCAACTTTCATTCAGTGAGTTTTTCAAAATCACAAGAGAAATTGGTTAAAAATGCTGACTTTGTAGCTGTTCCTGCAATTTCGGTATACTGGAATGTTTTGGATAAAGTTGGAATTATGTGGTAATGTTAATTTTCCATTCCAATATGCATGAATGATGTTGATACCTGTAAGAAAGTTTAGTTATGTCATTTTTTACTAAATTTGGTGGTGTAATACTTTTCAATTACATGGTGACTACCATATGTTCGTTAAAATGCCCAAATGAATGTGAAATTGAAGAAACTTGGGAAAATAGCTATGAGAATATTGTGACATGTACTTCATTATGAAATTGCATATGATTATTGAAGATTATGACACATAATTTGTTAACTGGGATGTCTCGATCTGCTCTAAGGCGGGTGAACATCCTAGTATGGGGACGGCGGAAGTTTGGATATAACTTAACTATAAGGGGCTGGACTTAGAAGTTGGGGAAAGTAATATGTGATATGTGATACTTATTCCCACTCGCCTTTACCAGGAGTGGAGGGGAAATATGGAGGTTTTGTTATTATGTGGAGAGCCTCACTCCTGCCAGGGACGTGGGAGTTGAGAGGCCCGGCGTATAGTGCCCGTGTCCACTGCGTCGTGTGCTGTATTCGCCCCAAATTTGGGGTGAGGTCCAGACCCTTATCTTTAGGTGATACCCACGCTTCCAAAGAATCACTAACATCTGCTAACTAATAAACTTTATATGTGTTGTTGTTAGACGTTTGTGTGTCGTACTTTTTACCTTGGTTGTTTGTACTCATATTGCATTTACTCTCATAATCCCTAAATGATTTTCCCTACCCAAGTTAGTTTCCTACTGGGCATGTTTTGACGTGCTCATTTTACTTTTCAGGTCTTGTGCAGAGGACACCAGAGTAGAATCTCCCTCAGGAGATTCCTTAGATGTGAGTTGACTTGGGGACACCACTCTTTTTGGGTTGTGTCGTGTAGTGTGAGTTGGGTCGAGTGGTGAGCGAGTTGTCTTTTGTAGCTGTGATATACGTTGGTGGCTTGTAGTACTTCTCATGTATATTTGAGTTAGTTTCACTTTGTATTTGATGCTGGTGTGTGGTTCTCTCCTTGGTTATGTATATCTGTGGTTATGTACTTTCTGTGATGGTTGAATGTGTTGCTTTCTATTTGTATAAATATATGTGATGTATGATCCCAGCATTCGCAGTGGCATGCTTATTGTTTATTTTCTTTTCACGCTTGGTGTAATACCGAGGCTTATTAGGTTCCATCCTTCCTTTCCCATGGTATGGAATGCCATACATGGTATTTATGGGAATGGGCGTGACAGGTTTAGTGGTGGCTCATGCAGGTCCGCTCACACTGCGATATGCGAAAGGATGATACATTGATCGCGCCCCGGATACACGTCCAGGAGCGGCGATTGTAGTTTTACCGCAAGCGCACGGCAAAGTGGCGAGCGGGTATCGAACATGAGGAGGTGGTGTTGGCTCCAATCTATCCTAGGTTGGTTTGACTACGAAGGTTTTATTGGTGGAGATGACTATGGTATGATGTAATGGCAATGGTGGTGGATGTCGGTGTCGATGATAAAGAAATCGGTCAAATATCGATTCAAATACAATATAATAAAAGAGGGAATTTGCCTTGCGGCGATCCTGTCACAATCGTCGGGCAAAGTATGGGGATATAAAATCAAATAAAGACGTCTAGGGCTAGGGAATTCCCATTACGGATCGTCATACATCATCGTAAATAGTGAATCTCAATATTACTAGACTTGTGTTGAGGTGAACTAGTCGTAACTGAATAGAGAACCAAGCTCACGCTCTCGCGCTATTGCCGGTCTATAGCAACCTAGATTAGGGCCCAATCTCTTGCAAACCCTAACCTAAGTCGCTAGCATGAAGATTGACATCATCGTCAAATCGCTCCACGAGCCCACTCTCGTGCAAACTCGAGTTACGATCTAGGTTGTGATAGTTCGTATTCGTCCAATCTCTTGCAAACAAATATGGGTATAGATTTACAATTAAAAATCCTAGCTTTGATCCAATCTCTTGCAAACCAAATCTAGAGAAATCCAATTGTATATCTAAATCGAATATCTAGGCCTTCCCATCGATTAGAATCCAATCTCTTGCAAATCCCAAATCGATGGAAACCCCTAGCTATCCGTAGTAAATCAATCACAACCTAACCTCCTAGCAATTCTAGCAATTTAGAAATTCATTCATCACAAATATGAAATTAGATCCATAGGGTTCATCCCCAAAGCCTAGAACAACAAATCTACTCTAGCATAGCAATAAGGATATGAGAATCAATAAAAATCATTGCTTGCATACAAAAATATAGAAAAACAAAGATTCAAATAAAAAGAAGAAAATACTTAGCTTGATGAAGATATTCAATCCAAAATACAAGCTTTTAGATCCAAGAGGGGGCCTAGAGCATGGCCTAACCTCTAAAATAAATCCCTCCTAAAACATCTTGGGGACCCCCCTAATGGTGGCTACAAACCCCCTTAAATAGCCCCCAAAAAACCCTAGCAAAAAGCCCTAGAAATCCCCTCCAACTCACGCACGAAACGGAGTCCGCGTACAACTTCAATTCTGGGCAAGTTACGACTCGGCCGAGTGGGGAAAGCTCACTCGGCCGAGTGAGAATTCCAGCACTGCAGCGTCGACTTGCAGAAATTCCCCAGATTTCATCCGACCTCCGATTTGCGCGTTCTTGGTGGCGTTGGAATCGTCATGAAGCCTACTATCCATAAAAAATATGAGAAAAATAATTTGATGGCTGGAATGATAGCAGATTTGAAAAGAGTAGGAGGATGTCTGAAAATCTGGGCGACGTGTGTGCTCGGCATCACTCGGTCGAGTGGCAAATGTCACTCGGCCGAGGGGCATTTGGTACTCGGGCGGACGGCTTTCGTCACTCGGCCGAGTCGGGCTTCTGGGGTAGACTGACGGATTACAGTAAGTTGGACATTTTGGCTTGCCGTCGTCTGGGTGCCACTCGGACGGACGGAGTCTCCTCACTCGGCCGAGTCGGCGTGCGATGCTCGGCCGAGTGCACGCCGATACATCTCTGTTGCATGTCCGATCTGGCCGGCCGAGCGGGGTCTCAATGCTCGGCCGAGTGACTCCTTCACTCGGCCGAGTGGCATGCTGAAAATGCCCAATCTTCATCTTTTCGCTCCCCCGTCGCTCCTACGACGTTCTTTCTTCTTCCACTCCTCTTCCATTGCAGAATAACCCTCAAAAGGGCCATGGTTGACACTCCGGAGTGGGTGCAAATCCTCTTGATCTCACAATCGATCCAAATCGCTCCATATTTCCTGAAATATGACAAAAACAAGAAATAGTGAAAAGTATCGCAATATTGTCGAATAATCGTGAAAAGCGTGATATGGGCGATCAAAACGGTATGCAAATATGCAGAAAAAAGGTGTAAAATATGGAGTGATCAAAATCCCCCAAGCTTACCTCTTACTCTTCCTCGAGGAAGATAAGTAGAGAGACGAACTCGGGAGATGAAAATAAAGAAAATGAAATGAAAAAAGAAAGAACACGAGGTGGAAGGGGTCGCTAGATTCTTCTCTCAGATCTCAAGCCATAAGCTACACATCACGATAACTTGGAAAATACAAATCACATGCTATAAGGATTTCATATCTTACATAAACATGGTACTTGCAAGTTTTTAAGAACAATAAAAGGGATTCTCTAAATTCATTCAATCAATTCATATCCACATCACGCATTTCATAGGATTTAATATACAAATGTTGGCGATGCACTTTTCAATCAAGAGTTATAACTGAAGCATATACGAATCACGCCAAACATGCAATGGAGAATGGAATAAATCATGGCATTCACATATTTATATCAATTCATAAGAAATCTCCATAACTTAGGTATTTTGCTAAGTTTCAGCATTATCAAACTTCCCCATTCGTGCACCTCTCCACTCTAATGTCGTACTCACTCATATGGTCAAATGAATTCAACCCCCCCCAAGCTTAGCTTGAGGCATCGCATCTAAAGGAATATGATAGTGGAAAATGGGATTTTTGCCTTGGTTTTCCCAAGTATTTTGTGGCTCCAATAATGAGATAGAGAAACATTTTTTTTTCCTTCTTTTTTTTTGATCTTTTTTGTTTCTCACTTTTCTTTTTGGATTTTTGTAGGAGCTATTTGATTTGTATTTTTGGTTTTTGGCTCCTTTTTAGCTTTTTGGACTTTTTGGAGCAACCTTTTCTTTTGTAGGGATTTTTGGGAAATAGATGCGATATAAGTAGCTTAGGAGGTGAGCTCAAGTGACATGTAGAGAATAAAAAGATATATGTGGAGAAAGAAATAATGTAACACTCGGTTCACTCTAAGATGTGCACGAACGGTTCAACGAAATAATACTTCAACTAAAACTCATATGTAAGCATGGATATTCTCAATCATCTCAATAAAAAGTGAAGTCAAGCGGTAAAGCGCACAATCATATCAAGCATGCAACAGAAGGTGAATAAGACAATAAAACTGATGCTTCAGATATACTAATGATGCGTGAATCTTGGTGCATTTCCAACAAAAGCATACTAAACACTAATCCATGCATTCAGTTTCAATTAATATCATGCATTCATGTAGAGGAATCATCAAAAGAAATAGATTTGCAAGCACATGTGAATAGCAAGACTATGGAATACTCTAAATAGCATGGCAAGGAATAATAAGCATCGTGATGGCTACTAAAGCAATAAGAGATATCATCATAAGGATCAAATCTAGCAAAAGGAGGAAAAGAAAATAAAGAAATAGAAAATAAAAGAGAGGAAAGAAAAGAAAACAAGCACACAACATGATGCATGAACACACATAAAAGGAAAATAAGATGGAAAATTCAAAAAGATGATGCAAAATTTTGAAAAATTTTAAAAACCCTAAAATAAAGTAAAAATGCAACTAATGCAACCAAATGGCATGGAAATGCACTCCCCCAAGCTTAAACTTCACATTGTCCTCAATGTGATCATAAAAGGGAAAATATGAGGAACAACGATAAATATGAGGGAGGTGAATGAAAAATGATGAAATGAATGACATGAAATCCTAATGCAACTACATGCACATACAATGATGCATGAGAGCGCTTTCCCCCAAGCTTATACCAAACAACCCTATTCAAATGACTCGATCAAAAATATCATGGCTTTGCAAAGTGTGATCAAGTCAAATAAATAAGAAAGTGAGGTTTCACTTGAACGAGAGGCTCGATGGTGGTGAGCAAAAGGATGTGACACATCAAAATATGAAGAGTGGAATTAATATATATAATGGGTTTGGGGTGTAAATGATTATTGTGGCCGTCATATGAGGTGATATTTATTCAAGCAAATCTATACGATCCTCTCGCTATCGAGAGAATTCGTGTTTATTTAAAGCATAAAAATTTCTACACTACTGGATTGATATCACCTATAGCAAAAGGCGGATCCAGTATCTTTGCCGGTGCAGGCAACTGCTCCAACTGCTCCTTCCGTGGCTCTGCCAGACGCGTGTGTCCACGGACTCCAACGAACTCCAGCAATGCATCCTCCAGCATTCCCACAAGGACTCCACATGTACCCTGCAGAGAATAGGATGCATCAGTTCGCTGCAAAAAATTCACCCTCATAATAAAAGTATCCCAAAGAGGATCATCAATAGAAATATATGAAATAAATAATGGTGGACGATACTTCCCTGGAAATAATCCAATATCCTCACGTGCCGTGATAGCTGTCTCCACGGTGTCTTCTCTATGCTGCTCAGGTAAATCTAGATCATAGGTGTGGACCTCATCGAGATGCTCCTCATCATCGTCAGACTCATCCCAGTGCACCTCTTGATCATATTCATATGCGTCCATGGGTGCTAACTCCTCGCTCTCCTCCTCATATACGTCCCATCGTACCTCTTGATCGTATGTACATGAATCCTGAAGGGGGGCCAAAAGCTCTGTGGGGTAGTCCTCTGCGTCAGTGGGAGGATGAGGTGGCTGCGGAAGCTCTAATGGAGGAGGATAGTGCTCTGGCTCTGTGTGTAAGGCCTCCTCAAAAGCATGCTCTGACTCCGTATGTGAGGCCTCCTCGGCAATATGCTCTGGCTCGATAGTGTGCTCCTTTGCCTTCTCATCAACTATCAATGTAGGCTCTCTCTGGGATGGTGATGCTGGCTGCTCAGGTGTGTCAACTTGTGGGGATGTATCATGTGGAGGGGAATGCCCGCAAGCAATCCGAAAATATAGTCTATCCCCCTCAAGACTGACATGGATGTCCTCCTCTATTGTTCCTGCAGCTGAAACACGGTTCATAACAAAATCTACAAATCGTAGCTCAAATGCATCACCTGCTGTAATGCTCTCTGAACCGGTGAACCTCACTGACTCCAAGAGACCCTCCAATAATCTCTGAAATCCATCCTCCTCTGGCTGCGCTGGTGGCTCAATTTCTGCTTCCTCCACTGTATCTTCATTCATCCACTCTTCATATGCAACAGCTGTATTGTAGGATGTGGGATCGACGGTGGCACATTCTGGCTCTGGTAATATGATTGGAGATGCTTCTTGCCCATAAGATGAAGGAACAGAACTGATATCTTTGGGAATCGTCGCAACCTTAAACATGAGCGCATTCATTTCAAGTTGCCTCTTCACCCGTTCCAATAGAAGGTTACTCTTTTCAAGCCCGGCTTGCATTTCAACCTGGTGTGCATGCATCTCATCAAAAAAGATCCTTTGTCTCTCATCAAGCTCGGGCCAGTGCATCTCCTCAAAAAAGTATTCTCCCATCTGAGCATTTTGATCATAATAGTATTCTCCCATCTGATCACTCTGATCATAATAGTATTCTCCCATCTGAGCACTCTGATCATAATAGTATTCTTCCATCTGAGCACTCTGATCAAAATCTGTGGTCCACGTAGTGTAATCCATAACACCTGATCAACAAAGATAAATACCTGGAGAAAAATATCAGTGGCACAAAAGAATATAGAAATGATAGTAATGGTGGCGGGGGTGAAAATTTTCCCTTTTTTTGTTACAAATATTTTTTTTGGTAGTCTAATCAACCTAATTGTGACAAATTGGCACCCAACAGGAAACACCTCCCCGGCAACGGTGCCAAAAACTTGATCGTGCCCCGGATACACGTCCCGGAGCGGCGATTGTAGTTTTACCGCAAGCGCACGGCAAAGTGGCGAGCGGGTATCAAACACGAGGAGGTGGTGTTGGCTCCAATCTATCCTAGGTTGGTTTGACTACGAAGGTTTTATTGGTGGAGATGGCTATGGTATGATGTAATGGCAATGGTGGTGGATGTCGGTGTCGATGATAAAGAAATCGGTCAAATATCGATTCAAATACAATATAATAAAAGAGGGAATTTGCCTTGCGGCGATCCTGTCACAATCGTCGGGCAAAGTATGGGGATATAAAATCAAATAAAGACGTCTAAGGCTAGGGAATTCCCACTACGGATCGTCATACATCATCGTAAATAGTGAATCTCAATATTACTAGACTTGTGTTGAGGTGAACTAGTCGTAACTGAATAGAGAACCAAGCTCACGCTCTCGCGCTATTGCCGGTCTATAGCAACCTAGATTAGGGCCCAATCTCTTGCAAACCCCAACCTAAGTCGCTAGCATGAAGATTGACATCATCGTCCAATCGCTCCTCGAGCCCACTCTCGTGCAAACTCGAGTTACGATCTAGGTTGTGATAGTTCGTATTCGTCCAATCTCTTGCAAACGAATATGGGTATAGATTTACAATTAAAAATCCTAGCTTTGATCCAATCTCTTGCAAACCAAATCTAGAGAAATCCAAATGTATATCTAAATCGAATATCTAGGCCTTCCCATCGATTAGAATCCAATCTCTTGCAAATCCCAAATCGATGGAAACCCCTAGCTATCCGTAGTAAATCAGTCACAACCTAACCTCCTAGCAATTCTAGCAATTTAGAAATTCATTCATCACAAATATGAAATTAGATCCATAGGGTTCATCCCCAAAGCCTAGAACAACAAATCTACTCTAGCATAGCAATAAGGATATGAGAATCAATAAAAATCATTGCTTGCATACAAAAATATAGAAAAACAAAGATTCAAATAAAAAGAAGAAAATACTTAGCTTGATGAAGATCTTCAATCCAAAATACAAGCTTTTAGATCCAAGAGGGGGCCTAGAGCATGGCCTAACCTCTAAAATAAATCCCTCCTAAAACATCTTGGGGACCCCCCTAATGGTGGCTACAAACCCCCTTAAATAGCCCCCAAAAAACCCTAGCAAAAAGCCCTAGAAATCCCCTCCAACTCATGCACGAAACGGAGTCCGCGTACAACTTCAATTCTGGACAAGTTACGACTCGGCCGAGTGGGGAAAGCTCACCCGGCCGAGTGAGAATTCCAGCACTGCAGCGTCGACTTGCAGAAATTCCCCAGATTTCATCCGACCTCCGATTTGCGCGTTCTTGGTGGCGTTGGAATCTTCATGAAGCCTACTACCCATAAAAAATATGAGAAAAATAATTTGATGGCTGGAATGATAGAATATTTGAAAAGAGTAGGAGGATGTCTGAAAATCTGGGCGACGTGTGTGCTCGGCATCACTCGGTCGAGTGGCAAATGTCACTCGGCCGAGGGGCATTTGGTACTCGGGCGGACGGATTTCGTCACTCGGCCGAGTCGGGCTTCTGGGGCAGACTGACGGATTACAGTAAGTTGGACATTTTGGCTTGTCGTCGTCTGGGTGCCACTCGGACGGACTGAGTCTCCTCACTCGGCCGAGTCGGCGTGCGATGCTCGGCCGAGTGCACGCCGATACATCTCTGTTGCGTGTTCGATCTGGCCGGCCGAGCGGGGTCTCAATGCTCGGCCGAGTGACTCCTTCACTCGGCCGAGTGGCATGCTGAAAATGCCCAATCTTCATCTTTTCGCTCCCCCGTCGCTCCTACGACGTTCTTTCTTCTTCCACTTCTCTTCCATTGCAGAATAACCCTCAAAAGGGCCATGGTTGACACTCCGGAGTGGGTGCAAATCCTCTTGATCTCACAATCGATCCAAATCGCTCCATATTTCCTGAAATATGACAAAAACAAGAAATAGTGAAAAGTATCGTAATATTGTCGAATAATCGTGAAAAGCGTGATATGGGCAATCAAAACGGTATGCAAATATGCAGAAAAAAGGTGTAAAATATGGAGTGATCAAAATCCCCCAAGCTTACCTCTTACTCTTCCTCGAGGAAGATAAGTAGAGAGACGAACTCGGGAGATGAAAATAAAGAAAATGAAATGAAAAAAGAAAGAACACGAGGTGGAAGGGGTCGCTAGATTCTTCTCTCAGATCTCAAGCCATAAGCTACACATCACGATAACTTGGAAAATACAAATCACATGCTATAAGGATTTCATATCTTACATAAACATGGTACTTGCAAGTTTTTAAGAACAATAAAAGGGATTCTCTAAATTCATTCAATCAATTCATATCCACATCACGCATTTCATAGGATTTAATATACAAATGTTGGCGATGCACTTTTCAATCAAGAGTTATAACTGAAGCATATACGAATCACGCCAAACATGCAATGGAGAATGGAATAAATCATGGCATTCACATATTTATATCAATTCATAAGAAATCTCCATAACTTAGGTATTTTGCTAAGTTTCAGCATTATCAAACTTCCCCATTCGTGCACCTCTCCACTCTAATGTCGTACTCACTCATATGGTCAAATGAATTCAACCCCCCCAAGCTTAGCTTGAGGCATCGCATCTAAAGGAATATGATAGTGGAAAATGGGATTTTTGCCTTGGTTTTCCCAAGTATTTTGTGGCTCCAATAATGAGATAGAGAAACATTTTTTTTTCCTTCTTTTTTTTTGATCTTTTTTGTTTCTCACTTTTCTTTTTGGATTTTTGTAGGAGCTATTTGATTTGTATTTTTGGTTTTTGGCTCCTTTTTGGCTTTTTGGACTTTTTGGAGCAACCTTTTCTTTTGTAGGGATTTTTGGGAAATAGATGCGATATAAGTAGCTTAGGAGGTGAGCTCAAGTGACATGTAGAGAATAAAAAGATATATGTGGAGAAAGAAATAATGTAACACTCGGTTCACTCTAAGATGTGCACGAACGGTTCAACGAAATAATACTTCAACTAAAACTCATATGTAAGCATGGATATTCTCAATCATCTCAATAAAAAGTGAAGTCAAGCGGTAAAGCGCACAATCATATCAAGCATGCAACAGAAGGTGAATAAGACAATAAAACTGATGCTTCAGATATACTAATGATGCGTGAATCTTGGTGCATTTCCAACAAAAGCATACTAAACACTAATCCATGCATTCAGTTTCAATTAATATCATGCATTCATGTAGAGGAATCATCAAAAGAAATAGATTTGCAAGCACATGTGAATAGCAAGACTATGGAATACTCTAAATAGCATGGCAAGGAATAATAAGCATCGTGATGGCTACTAAAGCAATAAGAGATATCATCATAAGGATCAAATCTAGCAAAAGGAGGAAAAGAAAATAAAGAAATAGAAAATAAAAGAGAGGAAAGAAAAGAAAACAAGCACACAACATGATGCATGAACACACATAAAAGGAAAATAAGATGGAAAATTCAAAAAGATGATGCAAAATTTTGAAAAATTTTAAAAACCCTAAAATAAAGTAAAAATGCAACTAATGCAACCAAATGGCATGGAAATGCACTCCCCCAAGCTTAAACTTCACATTGTCCTCAATGTGATCATAAAAGGGAAAATATGAGGAACAACGATAAATATGAGGGAGGTGAATGAAAAATGATGAAATGAATGACATGAAATCCTAATGCAACTACATGCACATACAATGATGCATGAGAGCGCTTTCCCCCAAGCTTATACCAAACAACCCTATTCAAATGACTCGATCAAAAATATCATGGCTTTGCAAAGTGTGATCAAGTCAAATAAATAAGAAAGTGAGGTTTCACTTGAACGAGATGCTCGATGGTGGTGAGCAAAAGGATGTGACACATCAAAATATGAAGAGTGGAATTAATATATATAATGGGTTTGGGGTGTAAATGATTATTGTGGCCGTCATATGAGGTGATATTTATTCAAGCAAATCTATACGATCCTCTCGCTATCGAGAGAATTCGTGTTTATTTAAAGCATAAAAATTTCTACACTACTGGATTGATATCACCTATAGCAAAAGGCGGATCCAGTATCTTTGCCGGTGCAGGCAACTGCTCCAACTGCTCCTTCCGTGGCTCTGCCAGACGCGTGTGTCCACGGACTCCAACGAACTCTAGCAATGCATCCTCCAGCATTCCCACAAGGACTCCACATGTACCCTGCAGAGAATAGGATGCATCAGTTCGCTGCAAAAAATTCACCCTCATAATAAAAGTATCCCAAAGAGGATCATCAATAGAAATATATGAAATAAATAATGGTGGACGATACTTCCCTGGAAATAATCCAATATCCTCACGTGCCGTGATAGCTGTCTCCACGGTGTCTTCTCTATGCTGCTCAGGTAAATCTAGATCATAGGTGTGGACCTCATCGAGATGCTCCTCATCATCGTCAGACTCATCCCAGTGCACCTCTTGATCATATTCATATGCGTCCATGGGTGCTAACTCCTCGCTCTCCTCCTCATATACGTCCCATCGTACCTCTTGATCGTATGTACATGAATCCTGAAGGGGGGCCAAAAGCTCTGTGGGGTAGTCCTCTGCGTCAGTGGGAGGATGAGGTGGCTGCGGAAGCTCTAATGGAGGAGGATAGTGCTCTGGCTCTGTGTGTAAGGCCTCCTCAAAAGCATGCTCTGACTCCGTATGTGAGGCCTCCTCGGCAATATGCTCTGGCTCGATAGTGTGCTCCTTTGCCTTCTCATCAACTATCAATGTAGGCTCTCTCTGGGATGGTGATGCTGGCTGCTCAGGTGTGTCAACTTGTGGGGATGTATCATGTGGAGGGGAATGCCCGCAAGCAATCCGAAAATATAGTCTATCCCCCTCAAGACTGACATGGATGTCCTCCTCTATTGTTCCTGCAGCTGAAACACGGTTCATAACAAAATCTACAAATCGTAGCTCAAATGCATCACCTGCTGTAATGCTCTCTGAACCGGTGAACCTCACTGACTCCAAGAGACCCTCCAATAATCTCTGAAATCCATCCTCCTCTGGCTGCGCTGGTGGCTCAATTTCTGCTTCCTCCACTGTATCTTCATTCATCCACTCTTCATATGCAACAGCTGTATTGTAGGATGTGGGATCGACGGTGGCACATTCTGGCTCTGGTAATATGATTGGAGATGCTTCTTGCCCATAAGATGAAGGAACAGAACTGATATCTTTGGGAATCGTCGCAACCTTAAACATGAGCGCATTCATTTCAAGTTGCCTCTTCACCCGTTCCAATAGAAGGTTACTCTTTTCAAGCCCGGCTTGCATTTCAACCTGGTGTGCATGCATCTCATCAAAAAAGATCCTTTGTCTCTCATCAAGCTCGGGCCAGTGCATCTCCTCAAAAAAGTATTCTCCCATCTGAGCATTTTGATCATAATAGTATTCTCCCATCTGATCACTCTGATCATAATAGTATTCTCCCATCTGAGCACTCTGATCATAATAGTATTCTTCCATCTGAGCACTCTGATCAAAATCTGTGGTCCACGTAGTGTAATCCATAACACCTGATCAACAAAGATAAATACCTGGAGAAAAATATCAGTGGCACAAAAGAATATAGAAATGATAGTAATGGTGGCGGGGGTGAAAATTTTCCCTTTTTTTGTTACAAATATTTTTTTTGGTAGTCTAATCAACCTAATTGTGACAAATTGGCACCCAACAGGAAACACCTCCCCGGCAACGGCGCCAAAAACTTGATCGTGCCCCGGATACACGTCCCGGAGCGGCGATTGTAGTTTTACCGCAAGCGCACGGCAAAGTGGCGAGCGGGTATCGAACACGAGGAGGTGGTGTTGGCTCCAATCTATCCTAGGTTGGTTTGACTACGAAGGTTTTATTGGTGGAGATGGCTATGGTATGATGTAATGGCAATGGTGGTGGATGTCGGTGTCGATGATAAAGAAATCGGTCAAATATCGATTCAAATACAATATAATAAAAGAGGGAATTTGCCTTGCGGCGATCCTGTCACAATCGTCGGGCAAAGTATGTGGATATAAAATCAAATAAAGACGTCTAAGGCTAGGGAATTCCCACTACGGATCGTCATACATCATCGTAAATAGTGAATCTCAATATTACTAGACTTGTGTTGAGGTGAACTAGTCGTAACTGAATAGAGAACCAAGCTCACGCTCTCGCGCTATTGCCGGTCTATAGCAACCTAGATTAGGGCCCAATCTCTTGCAAACCCCAACCTAAGTCGCTAGCATGAAGATTGACATCATCGTCCAATCGCTCCTCGAGCCCACTCTCGTGCAAACTCGAGTTACGATCTAGGTTGTGATAGTTCGTATTCGTCCAATCTCTTGCAAACGAATATGGGTATAGATTTACAATTAAAAATCCTAGCTTTGATCCAATCTCTTGCAAACCAAATCTAGAGAAATCCAAATGTATATCTAAATCGAATATCTAGGCCTTCCCATCGATTAGAATCCAATCTCTTGCAAATCCCAAATCGATGGAAACCCCTAGCTATCCGTAGTAAATCAGTCACAACCTAACCTCCTAGCAATTCTAGCAATTTAGAAATTCATTCATCACAAATATGAAATTAGATCCATAGGGTTCATCCCCAAAGCCTAGAACAACAAATCTACTCTAGCATAGCAATAAGGATATGAGAATCAATAAAAATCATTGCTTGCATACAAAAATATAGAAAAACAAAGATTCAAATAAAAAGAAGAAAATACTTAGCTTGATGAAGATCTTCAATCCAAAATACAAGCTTTTAGATCCAAGAGGGGGCCTAGAGCATGGCCTAACCTCTAAAATAAATCCCTCCTAAAACATCTTGGGGACCCCCCTAATGGTGGCTACAAACCCCCTTAAATAGCCCCCAAAAAACCCTAGCAAAAAGCCCTAGAAATCCCCTCCAACTCACGCATGAAACGGAGTCCGCGTACAACTTCAATTCTGGGCAAGTTACGACTCGGCCGAGTGGGGAAAGCTCACTCGGCCGAGTGAGAATTCCAGCACTGCAGCGTCGACTTGCAGAAATTCCCCAGATTTCATCCGACCTCCGATTTACGCGTTCTTAGTGGCGTTGGAATCGTCATGAAGCCTACTATCCATAAAAAATATGAAAAAAATAATTTGATAGCTGGAATGATAGCAGATTTGAAAAGAGTAGGAGGATGTCTGAAAATCTGGGCGACGTGTGTGCTCGGCATCACTCGGTCGAGTGGCAAATGTCACTCGGCCGAGGGGCATTTGGTACTCGGGCGGACGGCTTTCGTCACTCGGCCGAGTCGGGCTTCTGGGGCAGACTGACGGATTACAGTAAGTTGGACATTTTGGCTTGCCGTCGTCTGGGTGCCACTCGGACGGACGGAGTCTCCTCACTCGGCCGAGTCGGCGTGCGATGCTCGGCCGAGTGCACGCCGATACATCTCTGTTGTGTGTCCGATCTGGCCGGCCGAGCGGGGTCTCAATGCTCGGCCGAGTGACTCCTTCACTCGGCCGAGTGGCATGCTGAAAATGCCCAATCTTCATCTTTTCGCTCCCCCGTCGCTCCTACGACGTTCTTTCTTCTTCCACTCCTCTTCCATTGCAGAATAACCCTCAAAAGGGCCATGGTTGACACTCCGGAGTGGGTGCAAATCCTCTTGATCTCACAATCGATCCAAATCGCTCCATATTTCCTGAAATATGACAAAAACAAGAAATAGTGAAAAGTATCGCAATATTGTCGAATAATCGTGAAAAGCGTGATATGGGCGATCAAAACGGTATGCAAATATGCAGAAAAAAGGTGTAAAATATGGAGTGATCATACATCTAACATACTTTAATGCCATCACATATGGTACTAATTCCACTTGTGCTGTCCTCTTTCTCTACAGAATGGATAATGGAAACGGGATATCTTCATCAGAGATGGAGCACACTGAGCCCTCTTTGATGGAGAAGATTTTGCTGGGTTTCCAGACAAGTCTAGGTCAGCAGGCTGAGATGCTTGCCAAGATGCAGGGTCAGAAGACCCCAGGCTTCATGCAGTTTAGGGCAATGAAGCCGAGGACTTTTTCTGGCAAGGAGACTGCATTGGAGGTCGATGAGTGGTTACGACGCACAGAGGATGACCTCACAGCTGTTGGATTTCTGTTGGAGAGTTGGGTTGATGCAGCAAAAAGGCAATTGACACATCAGGCCAGAGATTGGTGGGATGCCCAGGAACGACATCTGACAGGTCCTATCTCTTGGAAGACTTTCAAGGAGCGTTTTGAGTTCAAGTTTCTTCCAGAGACCGCAAAGGATGAGCTCAGGCAGCGTTTTGAGCAGTTGACTCAGGGCCGACAGAGCGTGGATGAGTATGATGCCGAGTTTTCCTTGCTGAGTAAGTTTGCCCTGGAGCTTGTTGCGACTGATGCCACCCGAGCTCGACGCTTCCGTATGGGACTGGATCCAGAGTATAGAGAGGTGATGTCTATGCAGAAACTCGCCACACAGGAGGATGTGCTTGAGGCGACAAGACTATATGAGATTTATTTGCAGAGCATAGGGAAAATGCCTACAGGTAACAGATGACCATCAGGACCACAGAAGGCATTATCTCGGCCAGTACAGACGGCCCAGTTCAAGAGGCCAGGGGCCCCTGCGGTGACATAGAGACATCTGACATGCCAATTCTGTGGCAAGACTGGTCATGAGCAGAAGGAGTGTAGGGTTTGGGCTAGACAATGCTTTACTTGTGGTGGCCGAGGACACATTAGTAGGTTCTGCCTGCAGCAGGGTGCTTACCCAGCCCCAGTAGCACCTCTGGTTGCTAGGCCGATGCAGCAGCGAGTTCTTCCACCTGGTTCCCAGCGGCCTTCACTTCCGGCACCAACTGGACCAGGTATACCCGCCCTTAGAGGACCTTCCTTGCCTCCTCAGTGGCAGACCTTTAAGAAGACAAACTCTTCTCCAAAGTCCCATGCTTTCACGATGACAACAGTAGAGGCAGAAAACCCAGGTCAGGTTATCACTGGTATGGTTCTAGCCCTCTTCTTTCTTTACATTATATCACCTGTTGCTTAGTTATGATAAACGTTGGTTTGATTTCCTTGTTGGTTCCTAGGTATGGTTAAAGTAGCATCTTTCCCAGCTTTGGCACTTTTTGATTCTGGGGCTTCACATTGTTTCCTGTCCCGAAAATTTGTGGACAAACATGATATACCAGTAGACTCCTTCGCTGTTAGTTGGAATATTCATACAGGGGGTGGTGTGATTAGGAGTACTTCAGGGCTCCGTTGTTGTCCAGTGGAAATTTACGGTCGGGAGTTATATGCTGACTTCCTTGTGATTGAGATGCCCACCTTTGAAGCGGTGTTTGGGATGGACTGGTTATCGATGTTTTGTGCCACTATTGATTGCAAATTAAGGAGGGTAGTCTTCCAGATTCCCGACCACCCATAATTCGAATTCAGGAGCGGTAGTTGCACATTCGAACCTGTAAGCTTCAGAGCGACACCAGTGGAAGCAGAAGTGTGGGCAATGGCCATGGAGGCAGAGCCAGTCTTACCCAGGATTGTGCAAGACTTTCCTGATGTCTTCCCTGATGACATATATGGACTTCCTCCTGATCGATCGTTGGAGTTCACCATTGACTTGATACCAGGCACGCAACCTATTGCGAAGGCTCCGTATTGGATGGCACCACGTGAGTTG
This sequence comes from Scilla litardierei, assembly GCA_030789695.1. Classification (NCBI taxonomy): domain Eukaryota; kingdom Viridiplantae; phylum Streptophyta; class Magnoliopsida; order Asparagales; family Asparagaceae; genus Scilla; species Scilla litardierei. The sequence goes on from CM061142.1 coordinate 178,363,383, forward strand.
GCTGAGCTTCACAATCAGTTAAAGGACCCATCAGAGCGAGGGTTGATATAGCCAAGCATGTCACCTTGGGGAGCACCAGTGCTTTTGGTAAATAAGAAAGATGGATCCCGGAGGATGTGTATTGACTATAGGGAATTGAACAAGGTGACAATATAAGACAAGTACCCACTTCCTCGCATCGATGACCTCTTAATCAGCTTGGTGGATCCCGAGTTTACTCAAAGTTGTATTTACAGAGCGGTTATCATCAGATTAAGGTTCGGGGGTCTGATGTTCCGAATACAGCTTTTCGAACTCATTATGGACATTATGAGTTCCTGGTGATGCCCTTCGGCGTGACTAATGCTCCAGTTACTTTCATGAGCTTAACAAATTAGGTATTCTTTGACTATTTGGACAAGTTCGTGATAGTCTTTATTGATGATATCCTGATATATTACAAGGATGAGGAAGAACATGTAGAGCATCTGAGGATTGTTCTAAAGACTTTGAGGCAGCATCAGTTATATGCCAAATATAGTAAGTGCCAGTTTTGGCTGTCTAAAGTGGCTTTTCTGGGGCACATAGTTTTGGGAGAACGTATATCAGTTGATCCAGAAAAGGTGGCTACAGTAGAGAAGTGGCCTGTTCCCAGGACGGTTTCAGAGATTCGGAGTTTCTTGGGATTGGCTGGCTATTACTGGAAGTTCATCAAGGATTTCTCCACGATTGCAGCACCACTTACTCACTTGATTACGAAAGATGTTGCTTATGTCTGGTCTGACAAGTGTCAGCATGCATTTGAGGAGTTGAAGAGAAGGTTGACTACTGTGCCAGTTCTGAACGATTCCAGATCGTTCTGGAGGATTCGAGTTCTTTTGTGATGCTTCTGGCAAAGGGCTGGGATGTGTCCTGCACCAGCATGGGCGTGTTATAGCTTATGCCTCTAGACTTCTAAAGGTGCATGAGCTAAACTACCCTACACACGACTTGGAGTTGGCAGCCGTGATTTTTGACCTAAAGTTATGGAGACACTTTCTGCTAGGGGAGCATATCAAGGTGTACACCGACCACAAGAGTTTGAAGTATGTGTTCACCCAGAAGGAGCTCAATATGAGGCAACGTCGGTGGCTTGAGCTGATGGCAGAATATGATATAGAGCTTCAGTATCACCCTGGAAAGGTGAACGTGTCCCTGATGCACTCAGTAGATATCCTGCTGTGATGATGTTGACCTCTCAACCTCAACTCCAGTGGGCACTACGACAAATGGAGATAGAGATTGTTCTTCCAGGTGTTAAGGTAACCATGTTGTGTTTGCAGGTTCAGTCCGATCTGGTGGACCGGATCAAAGCCGCACAGTTAGGGGATGAAAAGTTAAGAAGAATCCGAGAGCAGGTAGAGGCTGGACTTCGAACTGACTTCCACATTCATGAAGATGGCTCTCTTAGATTCGGATCTCGGCTATGTGTGCCAGCTGGTGCTATTCAAGAGGAATTACTTAAAGAGGCCCATAGTTCTCCCTATTCAATTCATCTAGGAGGGACAAAGATGTATCGCGACCTGCGACAACATTACTGGTGGCATGGGATGAAGCGCAGCATAGCCAAGAGTGTGGCATCGTGTTTGGTTTATCAACAGGTGAAGGCCGAACACCAAAGAGTTGCAGGTCTGTTGCAGCCTCTTCCCATACCTGAGTGGAAGTGGCAACATGTGACGATGGATTTTGTGACTGGTCTACCTCGCACACCCAAGGGAAATGATGCAATTTGGGTAGTCATTGACCGCTTGACCAAATCTGCACATTTCATTTCCTTCTGAGTTGGACAGTCATCGAGCTTTTGGCTCGAAGATGCATGGAGGTAAAACCTCTTCGTCACCCTTACATTTTCTATACTTGGTAGTGTGAGGTGTTTGACATAATATTCTTTGCAGGAGATCGTGAGGCTGCATGGAGTTCCTGTTTGTATAATCTCTGATCGGGATACCAGATTCACCTCACATTTTTGGAGAAGTTTGCAATCTAGTTTGGGGACTCATCTCAAGTTTAGTACCGCATATCATCCCCAGACAGATGGGCAGTCTGAGCGGGTTTTTCAGATCCTCGAGGACATGTTGAGGGCTTGCATACTGGACTTTAAGGGATCTTGGGAAGATCATTTGCACTTGGTGGAGTTTGCTTACAATAATAGTTATCAAGCAAGCATTGGAATGGCACTGTTTGCTGCTCTGTATGGAAGGAAGTGCAGATCGCCTCTAAGCTGGGAAGATGTTGGGAATCGTGAAGTCTTAGGACCCGATTTGGTGGTGGAAGCGATCGATGTGGTTCGGACAGTCAGGGAGAATCTCTGTATCGCTCAGGATCGCTATAAACATTGGGCAGATACAAAGAGGCATCCATTGGAGTTTCAGCCAGGCAATTACGTGTTCTTGAAGATCTCCCCGACACGTGGTACGATTCGATTTGGTAGACGAGGGAAGTTGAGCCCGAGATTGATTGGTCCATTCGAGATCTTGGCTCGTGTTGGTGAGGTTGCCTATCGCCTTGCCTTACCTCCATCCCTTGAAGGCATCCATGATGTGTTTCATGTATCTCAGCTTCGGAAATATGTGGGAGACCCTAGTCACCTTGTGGACTTCTCAGAGATTGAAGTGCACCCCGACCTGACTTATGAACAGCAGCCAGTGGCCATCCTGGATCGGAGACAGAAGATACTAAAGAAGAAGGCCATTAATCTAGTAAGGCTTATGTGGCAGCACGAATCTCCTGGTGAGTCCACCTGGGAGCGTGAGGACGAAATGAGAGACAGATACACTCACCTGTTTATGTAAGTATCTTATCCCTGTATCAATGTCTCTTTTGATAATCTTAAGTGCAAAATTTTGTGAGGACCGTGGTGTAGGGTATTATATAGAGAAGCTCCTGAAATTTAGTAGTATTTCTCTTAGTAGATTAGGACCCTTACACTTCGAAAGTTCGAGGACGAACTTTATTTTAAGGAGGGTAGGTTGTCATAGCTTGTTTAGCCCTATACAGCGACTGATACAGTAGTCCTCTACGCACGAGTAGAGGGAGTATAATGAGATGATAAGAGGTGATATGGCGTGTATGTGGCTGGTAGCAGTCGTGTAATTTCGTAAAGAGTGTAGGTGTATTTTGGTCATTTGGCAATACATGTGGAAGTGTGTGTAGAGTATAGGTGGGTGTGTTAAGTAATGTCATACTTGTAATTTTGAAGGAGTGGGTTAGTGAGAGAGGGGCTAGTGTGAAAAGGGATGTGGTTTAGTGGCATACTCGTAAATTTTTAGAAAGGATAGGGGCAAAACAGTCATTTGGAATAAAGCTGCTGTGCGTACATACTAAAGTTGTTTGTGCATAAAGTAATGGCAAACTTGTAAATACTTGAAACTTGAGGGGTAATTTTGGAAGGGTATTAAGGTCATTTTAGCCTATGCATGCTTATCCTAAGAGAGTTCTAGAGTTAGATATTTTGTAAACCATTTCTAGCTCTTTCTTTAACTTTCTTTCTTTTTCTTTTCATTTCCTATTCCTCTCTCTCCCACCCCTAACCCTTGAACAAAATTCCCCTCTCCCATTTTCCCCTCCATCAAGACTCCAAAACCCTAATTTGGCTTCCAAAAATCGAAGAAAAATCCTATCTCTTCAAGGAGAAAGAAAGGTGGAAAGAAGAGAGAGGAGAAGAAGAAATGGGATTCATTGAGGTAGGATCCTAACCTAGGTTTGGGGATTTTTATTTAGGCCTATGAGTATGTTATGATGTTATTTATATTGCTCATGTTCTTGATTTCATGTATTATGTGTGCAATAGCCAAAAGATTCAATTTTTCTTTGTTTTTCCTAGCAAATCACCCTCCCCTACAATACAGAAATTCTGTATGTGGGTTTCTGCCTCAATTCTGATCTCTGTGGTTTGATTTACTTTCTGAAAAAATATGTAGTTGTAGATATTGAAGTTCTACCCCCAAATTCATATAAAATTTGACATATGTTGAGTTTAATAAGTAGGAGTAAAAATTTCATGTTTGCAACATGTCAGAAATTCTGTTAAGCTGGACACAGTTTAGAAAAATGAGGGTTATTACCTACACTCTCTATGGAATTTGTTGTTCTTGGTCTTGTTGGAAAGTTAACAAGTTTATCTATAATTTCGTCAGAGTGCTCATATTTCGAATTTCTGGCTGCAACATGCCCAAAATTGGCTTTCAATACAGACCATGAAATCTGTCTGAAAAACAGATTTGTCATACTTCACCAAATAATTCACTATAAATCATATGCTTAATATTTTTATCTGAAATTTTATCTGTGAGTACATGACTATTATATCTCCAACTTTCATTGGTGATTTTTGTCAAAATCACAAGAGAAATTGGTTAAATATGCTGACTTTGTAGGTATTCCTGCAATTTCAGTATACTGAAATGTTTTGGATGAAGTTGGAATTATGTGGTAATGTTAATTTTCCATTCCAATATGCATGAATGATGTTGATACCTATAACAAAGTTTAGTTATGCCATTTGTTACTAAATTTTGTGGTGTGATACTTTTCAATTACATGGTGACTACCATATGTTCGTTAAAATGCCTAAATGAATGTGAAATTGAAGAAACTTGGGAAAATAGCTATGAGAATGTTGTGCCATGTACTTCATTATGAAATTGCATATGATTATTGAAGATTATGACATATAATTTGTTAACTGGGATGTCTCGATCTGCTCCAAGGTGGGTGAACATCCTAGTATGGGGACGGTGGAAGTTTAGGTATAACTTAACTATAAGGGGCTGGACTGAGAAGTTGGGGAAAGTAATCTGTGATATGTGATACTTATTCCCACTCGTCTTTACCGGGGGTGGAGGGGACATACGGAGGTTGTGCTATTATGTGGAGAGCCTCACTCCTGCCAGGGACGGGGGAGCTGAGAGGCCCGGCGTACAATGCACGTGTCCACTGCGTCGTGTGCTGTATTCGCCCCAAATTTGGGGTGAGGTCCAGACCCTTATCTTTAGGTGATACACAGGCATCCAAAGAATCACTAACATCTGCTAACTAAGAAACTTTATATGTGTGGTTGTTAGACGTTTGTGTGTCGTACTTTTTGTTGAGTATTGATTCCCCTGATTTGGTTTTGACGATGAACAAACATAAATATTGGGTACTAATTCTATTTGAGCGTAGTTATGGAGAACATCGCCAAATTACTTTGTAGATTTCAAGCGACGTTCCAAGACTTCCTTAGAGCACGTGATCGTTGTGCCTGAAGCTTCGTTGAAGGTCAAGGAGTATTAATGAAGTCAAGGGATTCAGAATCTCCATGTTGAAGTTTTGAAGACGGTTTGTCGTGTTCATTTATATTGTATTCTAGCTTCATCTCATAGAATGTTAAGCCTTGAGTAGTACTTGCCTAGTAATCCTCATGTCTATCATATCTTATCTCTAGGATTGCCTTAGAAGCCATTTGAAAGTATTCTTTATCTTATCGCGTCCTTTCTTGGCTTTCTGTGCATCTTAGTTGGTTCAAGTAGAAGAACCAACCGACTAGATGACAATCTAATCGGTTGGAAATTCTTCTTGAACCGACTAGTCTTCCTTGTGAATTTTGGCATATTTACTGTTGACCAATTAGTCGGTCCAAGAAGGTTCACCGACCGACTAGTTGTCAAACTAGTTGGTTAGTGTTTCTTCTTAGACCGACTAGTTTACCCTCCTTATTTCACTAAATTCTCTGTCGACATTCTAGTCGGTCCAAGAAGGTTCACCGACCGACTAGTTCTCAAACTAATCGGTCAGTGATCCTTCTTAGACCGATTAAGCTGCTTTATTTTTCCAGCCGTTGGAGATTTTATTTCCACGATTTTTCTTGATCTATTTTGATTCTTTCCTTATCTGTTTGACTCGTTTCAAACAAGGAAATTTCTCTAATATGAGAATGGATTCAGATCTAATTTTTATTAATTCCATTATCATTTTGAAAGGCTCTCTCTCTCACGAAAATCTCCTCTCTCATTTTGTGACCTAATTTCTCAAGGAGACTTTCAGATCTTGAGCGATCACACGATTGAATCATGATCAAGATCTTCAACCTAGCCATCTTCAACCGAGCATCGTGTTGTTGCTAGGGTTTTCGAGATCATCCTTTCTCACAATCTTCCCTTGCCTTAAATCCGTAAGTATTTCTCAAGGCATAGGATTTTGTGGTAAGCATTTTCTATTTCATTATACTCGTTAATTGACGTCCCCCGCGTTGTGCGTGTTTGATGTGAAATAATATGTGATTGGGGGGCGTGAGATTTAAATATTTATAACCGCAAGTGCACGGTGTTGTAGTGTGGCTTGGAGGGTCGAACACAGGGAGGTGTGGTTGTGCTTGTGTCAGAAAGGACCGGATTCACCCCATGGGTGAGCTAGCTCGAATCGGTAGATGGGTTGTCACGGAAATAGAATGCGAGGGATAAACAATATAAATGGAAACCCGGGACTTCGGTTTCCACCCTATCGTGCGATTCTCACCAATACGGCCGACAGATGGGATAACGATCGGAATTAGGGTCTAATGGTGAGACGTTGCCTCTAAGAGTGATACCAGCGTCCCATGGGCCCGATATTCCGGTCGGTGCCCAGGATGATACGCCGGACTTCTCGGGTTCGGTCAGTGTGTATTCCCATGTCCATTAACACTGACCGACTCCGGGAGCACTAAGCTCGCAACGATAACTCTCAACATCTCATCCTGCCGCTCCCGCGCGCTAGAATTCGATGTCTACGCTAAGGGCGTGAGCTATGGCTAGGGAGTCAACCGCCAAGTTTATTCCCCCTTGGCCCAACGGTCAAAGGCGATCTTTTTCCCGCCGATGACAATGGAACACCCCGCGTAACCGATAGATTCCTAATCCCTATCGATTTCCTAGCCCTATGGACGCATTGGGGAGAACCCACGAAGGGGTTTCCACCAAAATCCCACGAAGGGCTCTTCTATATTTCTTTCAAGAGTATTTCTTAGTAATGTTGCATTGACTCATTGATCATCTTCCACTTCATCTAGCAAAGGCTCTTCAAGTGCCACATATGTCTTGACAGCAACTTATTGTTCTATCCATACAGTATCAGCAGGGTTCATATCTGCGACATATTGCATACTATCCTTCATTGTGCCATCATAGTGGTCGTCATTATCAGTGTCATCACTTTCTTCATTAGGTGTCCTTATGCCATCATCCACCTATCGTGCCATAGAAGTCGATGCTTCAATATGCATTGATCTATAAACATCTTCTGGAATTAACATTGGTACATATGGACCTTGTATGTAAGTTGCGTAGATTTATTTGCCTTCATACTGGATTTTCATTGCACTGTCCTACAACATGTAACCTGCTTTGAACATATGAGAACATGCAATTTTAAAAAATGGAATTTACATTTTAATGATATTACATAAAAGTACAAAATAATTTCACATTGTCGATATTTACGCATCCATATTCTCCTCTTCTTGTGGATAGTAAGAGCACCCTTCTCACGTTATGTTCTATATGATGATACTCTTGATTTGGAGGAGATGATATAAATCCCGCTGAGTTGTTCTCCAAATCGAGCATGCAGCCGAATGTGCCACATGCTTCACTTGGGTGTCAATTATTGTATCATTTTCCACGTAAATTTCAACTGATCGTGAACTTGTCCCAATTTGAATATATTCTACATATCGCCATCATCTGAGATAATCACATTTGTAGTCATGTGCTCTGCAATCAGCCAGTTGCATATCGGCTTCAAAGCGTACTCATAACAGCCGATCTTTGTGACTTTGTATATCCGATCTACTAGTTCGGTATATGTCGATGGTCTCTTCAGCGTAAATGGTTTAACGCCCCTCCGACAAAATATATCGGTTCGTTATTGTCACTAATCATTAAATTTTCATTATAATAACATGTGACAAAAATCCAATAACGGACCATTGTTCTAAACCTGCACAAACACCCCTCGTAATTATTCATCAATATATCTTTTCATTATTTTTAGAAAAATTCATAATAATTTCATTTTTATACTTCAAAGACCACATTACAATGTTGTGAAACGGAAAATTTTTACCTACATCTCATAATAATTTTTCATAAAGAGTGATGGAAAATCCTTACCATGATGGAAAATGACGCTAGATCCGGTTGTTTTGCGTCTTTTTCGATGAGTAATGTGTTAGATCAGATGATTTTTTACTTCAATGGGTTGATTAAAGTTTTTTTTAGGTTGGTTGAATAAGCTTTTTTTCTGATAGGAATTATGGAGTTGGAATATTTGCTAAAGGTAGAAGAGGGCTGCTGTGCAGCCCTATAAATTGGGTTGCCAACCAATGCCAATTGCTATTGCGCATGTGATTCCATAGGAAGTCAGGCTCTCTACAAATTGGTCGGGGTTGACAACCCTGGTCAAATCGAATTCAGCTGAGCGCAATATCGATTTGGCCAGGGTAGGCAACCCCGGTCAAATGGAAACGTGTCCGGACTGGGACGGGGACTGGTCACTGAGGTGGCGAAAATTCATGGATTTCGTTAATTATTTTATTTATTTGGTCAAATTTTGCTTAATTAATTTTAAATTTTGGCCTATTCCCAATTATCGTGTCCTAATTTCGTTGTTCAACTTAATAAAAAAGGTAAATATTTTTTGACCCACCATCGGTAGACCTGGTTCATGACCTCAAGCTGTGGTTGATCAAGAAGAGTGAAAAAATAAAAGACACGAAAGACCAGCCTCTTCCTATTTATCCATCGGCTTCGAGCAAGTCACGTCCCTTGTCACATAGATAATCACTACTAGTGAAAAAATACAGCATAAAAAGACACGAAACACCAGCCTCTTAATGAAAATGCATACAAAATGCACACAAAGAACCTTTGAAAAGGAGCGAAACTCAAATCATCCGTATAATGAAAGGAACAAAACACTGTATCCTGTATCTAAAATTTGGTTAAAGCTCAGATATGAAATAACTAAACAAATAACAGATACAATTACAGACCCCGCAACGGTAACAGCCTCGCATTTTTCATAATCTACAGCAGATTCTCTATGAAAGATCTATTACACAATTGGCGACAATGCTAGTTTAACAAAATAACAGGCATATATGAATCAGAAGTATCCCAAATCTATCTCTATTACATGACTTGAGAAATTTTTAACAAGTATATATATTGAATGGCTGAACCAAGCTAATATATACTACCAGAAAATGTTGCAGTTAGTACTTTACATGAGTCGGCCAATGCACAGGGTCAACTTGTAAGCTCGGTTTCGGGACAGATGATGTTCCATCCACCTAGCCAACCACACCACCGAGCACACCACCATGAAAGCCCCAACGACAACAAGATTTCGACAAAATCAGCAAGTTGCGGGCCAGCTTTCGTCACCAAAAATAGCAAGTATGGCAGTCGCTACGAGGCGAATCATGGAAGGCAGAAGCAGTTTTGGGAGGAAGAAAAACTAAAATATACACCTACAATAGGCCTCTTACTGCAGGACTGGCCAGTCTAGCCCTGTGGGCTGAGATTGATGATGGCCGGCCAACTGCTTCCAATATCCGACTAAACACCACCTTCACAGGGACACAGGTGACAAGAGGAATCCCCCCCTCCGGTTTGATTAATCCGTCCAATATGCCATTCCTCCTCGAAAGTTTTAAACCGCTTCTCTCACCACAGAGCCTCTTCTCGGCTGCAAGAGAGGAGAGTGTTCTCGTCTTCTGGCTTGACAAGCTGACTTTTTTCAAAAGCTTCTTCTGAAATTTGCCTGGCATTGTGGGCCATCGAGGGTGAGGACTGCTCTTCTTTGCTACGCTGGTTTGATGGTTAAGGTAGCCGGTGTATGCTTTCTTAGGTGGGGGTTTATTTTCTTCGTCTGAATAGGGCAGGTCAGCATCGTCATCCAAAGCTGACGCTGCCGGATTAGAACGAGGAATTCTATGCATTACAGTTCTTTTGGCTGTTCTCCTGAAGGCATGCGGCATGGAGCTTTCCTCTAGACCACCATCATATTTTGATACAAGGTGGTCTGTCGAGCCAGCTTCCAGTATCTCAATTTGGACAGGATGACCTAGAATTGGTTTGCCACCATTGCCTTTGCTTGAGAGAGAAACCCAAGGGACATGCTCCCCTTGATAGCTTCGTTTCTGGACCTGGATATCAACATCTACCAACATGGATTCCATTTCATCACCAAGACGATCAGCATATTCTGGGTCTAAACGCTCATCTGCATCCTCCCAGTACGCCCTTCTGCCCATACGGGATGACAGTCCATCAGCTTCCCAGCTCGTTGGAAGCAATAAATGAGAATCGTTATCGGAATCATTGAAGCTACTGTAGTTTCTTCCATGATCTTTAGATCCTTGTAAGGCAAAAGGATATCTCCGATTACATTGTCCCATCAGCTGGTTGTGCCCCAGGTCATTTTCTATCATATGAACCCCACCAGAAGCCAAGCGGGATGACTCTTTCTTATGATAGAAACTTTGTCCTGCTGTCCTTCGGCCAGAAGACACCGTGCTTCTCATTTTAAAACGGCTTCCCATGCTCTCATATTGTGTTCCCTTTGAAGGACCATTGCATTTATCCACATTACTGGAGATCAAATCCATGGGCCTCTTCGTTACATTTCGTATGTTGCGCTTCCCCTTCATATGCCATTTGGAAACTCCTGCATCAGCAGAGGCATCCATCATCTGATCCTGAAGGGTTAATGGGGGTATGTAGCTAACAAGAGGCATCTCATCATTGTTCAGATCTCCGAAGTTCGCTGATACTTGAACTGCCAACTGTTCACATTCCTTTGGAACAGGCGCCAACGCCTCAGTTGTGTCTGAAAATGACAAAGAATTCCTTAAATAAGGAAATTTTGCATTTCTGAACCATACAATGAACTCAGAAGCCATTAGCTAATCGTAGTTCAAAAGTTAACATACTTAATTACGGCAAAATCACTTCCACATTAGAAAAATTCTGAGCCAATTAAAAATTAAATTAAAAAAGCAACAGTTTAATATTGGTGCAGGGCATTAGCCCAACAAAAATGACAATCCTCATTCCCCTCCCAAATTGCAGAAGATAAGAAAACCACACAACATTGAGAAGAATTCTAGATAATAATAGGGAGGATGACAAGAGTATGATGGAAGGCTTGAAACCTCGGTTGATATCGATACATATCACTTGTATCGTATCAGATTTCAAGCACTGATATCGATACATATCACTTGTATCGTATCAGATTTCAAGCACACCGATAAGATCCATTCGAATTTGGCTGATAAATTCAATACTAACTAATACAAGTAACATAAGCGGAGAACTAAGGTTTAAATCATCATAAAATGGTCATAAAAATTCTCATTTCACAGTCAGAATCAAGGTTCAAAAAGTGCCTAATATTCGGATATGTAGGAGCGATAAAAATAGGAACCTCTTTGTAGGAATAAGACGAAGCTCTTCAAGCTTCACGAACACATGGTGTTGGACGGGTTCGGCTATATTGTGAGACTAAGATGTTGAACTCTCAAACAAAACAAACTGAAGTTGAACTGATAAATTTAGATCAATCATGATGATAACTCATTTATGGTGTGCTAGAAAAAGAGTGTTCATTATCATGGAACACTTAATTAATGAAGTTCTACCTCAGCTAACAGCCATGTTGAGCAAAACTAATAAAGTTTGATGCTTCAGATACATATCTCCCAATTATTCCAATATTGCCCATGCCGATACACAGACCGGAAACGAGATTTTGAACCTTGGTATGATGCCATATTTCGAATCTAAAGGTGCATTGTAATACCTAATGAAACTGATGGTTTGTTCTTCACAACCGCATGTCTCAACTGTGATCCTGGCAATGCACTAGTATATACAGATTCCTATCTGCCAATTTCAGCTTTTTGCATTTCAAATGTGAATGCATTTGATGTACCAAACCAATAACAATGGTGGATGGGTTGCATCCTACGTTGAAACTTCACTGTAAATGGAACAATCGACCTGCTTCAGAATTGCAGGTATTAAACAGTTGCATAATCCATACAGATAAAAGGCCGCACCCACTAGTAGTGGGTATGGTAGATAATATACACAATGCAAGGTTCATAGTTCAAGAAAATGTAATACACAATACAGGTTCCTATCTGCCAATTTCAGTGTTGCATTTACCAAATTAACTTTGAATTTGGCACCCTTAACGACGGTGGAAGGGTTGCACCATCCATTGAAACTTCATTGTGAAGGGAACAATTGCTTTGGAATTGCAGGCATTAAACAGTTACATAATCAATACAGACCATAAAAGCCCAAGTAATAAACTCACGCTCCCACTAGTATTGGGTATGGTAGATAATATATACAATGCAAGGTTGATAGTCCAAGATAAAGTTATAGGCTTATAGCCCCCTTTTTTTTGTTTGGGGAAAGAAAGGTCACATGACAGCTTGATTGAGCAACTTCCTGATGTGGAAATGCTACAGGGTATTCTTCAGAGGTAATGGTTAGCTCCATACAGTACAAACAAATATACGATCATTCGTATGCAATTCAAAGGTTCAAAATCACAGTTTCAAGCCTTTGTATCAGAATATGATTTGTGGTATCAGTATCATCTCACCTGCACAGAAAATATCGACTGATATATATAGGAAGTATTGGACTTTAGGTATTAGTTGCCCTATCTCCGGCAGGACGTTGGATGCAGGTAGAGCTTCACCTTCAGCAAGTGCTTCATTTATCTATGGACTATTTCTATCTAGAAAAATCTATCAACCATGTGCATTCATACAAAGATATTATCTGAATCAATCTGCTTCATTTTGCTTCTAATCTGATATCAAAGTCTTATCCTCGCATAATAAATGGAAATGGATTATGCAATATGTGTCTCCGTGAAAACAAATAGTTCCCCTGTTCCCGATAAAGGGAATTTGTTTCATATCAGTCGTGCAAATTCGATTCAAAAAAGGCAGATAATGATCGGTATTGGCTGATATTTCAAACTTTTCTTTTGATTCTTAAATTGCATCATTTTAACCTTACTATGAAATAAGCCAAAATTTTCGTGATTCACATTCCGAGTTGCTTCTAGTAGTAATTGTTACTAGTTAAGGTTGGTGGCATTGTCCAACTTTGGGTAGATAATATCGGGATGCTTGAAATGCATACAATACAAGCAATAGTTCTCTGTCTGTTGAATTTCCAAATTATGGCGCAAATGTGTTTCCAATTGGCTCTAATTATCTATCATGACAACAAGATCAGGGAGGGTGAGCACATAGTTCATTTAAACAAAGTGGGATGAAAAAGTAAATAAGTGCCCTTTAGTATTATGCAAGGTTTTAGCTCTCGGTTTTGGTCTCGGTTTCGATCTTCCCAAAATTTAGGTTTCGGTATCAGTATCGTTCGTTTCGGTGGTTTCGGAAGCACGTTTCGGTTTCGTCCGTATCAGTATTTTAAATACTTGTGTACTCATATTTATCTATAACCATACGCAGAAATAAATTTCACTGATTGCTACTCACATTACACATTTTGCTGAACATAATGCATTTATTTACAATTTTGCCTAATTTTTTGAACTAGCTGCTAGTTACATCACACATTTTGATAAACATATTCCACTTATACAAGGTTGCCATTAAAATGGTAAAGAGAATGACAAACTTGTAAACGAATGAAATATGTTTAGCAAAACGTGTGAGGTGAATAGCAGCCACTAGGCTACAAGATGAGAAGCTTCTAGGTTTTTCTCCAACTCTCTATGCCTTCACCACTCGACGACAACGGAGCGCCAGCGAGAGGTCTCTCTCTCTCTCTCTCTCTCTCTCTCTCTTCATCATCTCGCATGCGTCTCTCTCTCCCCTTCAATAGCAAGTGTGCGGAGTGCTCTCTCTCTCCCCCCTCGACTCCTCTAAATTGACGAAGATGACGGAGACGAAGAAGACGTCGGTGGAGACGACGAAGACGACGAAGCTCGGTGGCCACCTATGGAGACGCAGGTAGAGACGAAGACGTAGGCAAAGATGACGACGACGAGCGAGGTAAGAAATTATTTTCGTTAAAATTTCGTTTGATTTTTGATTATTTTTTTTCAATTTTCTTATGGGTTTCGGCCGGAACGGCACCTTTCTGGCTGAAACCAAGTTTGGATGGCCGTTTCGGTCTCGGTGGCCACCGAGACCAAAACGAAACGGCCAAAACCCTAGGGTTTTGACCGATACCTCAAACCATGGTATTATGCGATCAAAGTGGGATGAAAAAGTTAACAAGTGCCCTATAGTATTATGTGTTCATCTCGTCCTGATGAAATTAAAGGAAAAATTCTATAAGATGGTTTTAAGACTTAAATAATTAATAAAATAAAATAAAATAAAATAAAAAGCTTTCCTTTACTCAAAGACTCAGATTTCTTAAATAGAAAACTAACTAAAAAGACTCAAATTTCTTTTTAAAAGGAAAAAAAGACTCGAATAATTAAATTTAAAAAGACTCAAACACTAAAAGATGAATTTACTAATTTGAATCCAAGTTGGATTCTCATCATTCCCATTTTTTTGAAAATTTCACCATCTAATAAATGACGATAAGAATGCACAATTTTAAGTAATTATGCAATCTCATGTAGTTGGAGAATTCTTCATCGAGCTTTGAAATGAAGCAAAACATAGACTTGCAGACAATCATCTTTTGAAAAATGTACCAATGTTTTAAAAAAAGATACGAATACGTACTTGATCTGCTTGCTAATAGGTTATGGGAATCTAAAATGAAAAACTCGATATGCACAACTACCACAAGCAGTCCATCTAAGCTACATTCTGGCCCAGGATCAACATGTGACTCAAACTTTGCTCTGACTATTCTTCATCTCATGCTCAGAATTTAACTTAAGATGTATCTATGGTCTTACGTCTCAGTTGGGCTCAATTTAAAAATCTGTCTTTGGTTCAGGTTCTGACTCATGCTTAAAACTGACTCGAGTTGTATCTCTGGTCCTAAATAGAGCTTGGGCTCTGGATCTGACTCGAGCATTATCTACAATGCTAGCTTTGTAATTGATACATGTGGAGGTGAATAAGTTTTGGGAAGATATAGATATCAAGCTCTTCTTTCATTAACTATTATGTACAAACTTGACCATACTTTACCATCAAGAATGAGTAATGAGCATCACCAATTATTTCTGTCTAGCCTACCACTCTCTGTCTAATAAGCTGCAGTCAGAAATGCTTCTTTTAATAAAAATTTCAACTTTTATATCTTCACAATCACTGTATACTTGATAAGCTGGGATATTTAAGAATAGATTATATAAAAAATCATCTAAGGTGATCATATGAGCATCAATAAAAGCATTTGTGAAAATAATTCTCGTAATAACCCATTAAAATCTATTCAAAAAAGCTTGAAGATATACTCAAAATAGCTCACAAGACCTTAAGAGAAGTAATAGGTCAAACTAACTTGTAACTGGCTCAAACAATTCAAAAATTAAATTGAAAACAGATTCAAATTCTTCAAAATAATGACCCGTGCACAAAAAAACTAAAATTCCTTAAACATCCATTGAAAATAGGAAACTATGCTGTAGATATTTGGGGACGTCCTGAAAATTCCTTGAAATTTGTAAGTCGCATGGCTCAACTAAATACTGTAGCAACCTGCTCAGATTGGCTTACTTGGCTCAAGTTCGGCTGAGGTCAACCCAAATCAGCTCAGACCTAAGTTGAGAAATGGTATGGGCTCAGATTTGAGCCAATCATTTCAAATTTGGCTCAATATAAAGCCATTATCTTTTGCTAAAATCTCCAACGAGCTTGAGCTTGTCATATGGTAGTGGTGCCTTAGGACGAAAATGATGACGGTAGCATGATCTTCTAATGCGGGCAACAACAGCAACATAGTTAACTAGGGTCAACAATGACATCAACAAACGTGTGTTTTGATGTCGGTGACAGCAGTATGACTTTATGAGGGCGGCTTCATTCTAATGATGGTGACGAAGTCGATTGGGATCGAATACGGCAATGAGGAAGCTGGATGTTGATGATGGTCGCCACGACGATGATAATCGGTGATGAAGTCGACTGGGATCGAAGAAGACAATGATGAAGTTGGGAGGTAAATGATGGTAGCGATGACGATGACAATCGGTGATGAAGGAGATTATGATGGGTTTGGAATTAATGGGAGTTGGTAGCGATGATCAGAGATGGAGATGACTGTGGTGTTAGAGCCTTTGGGTCTAGGGTTACAAAGGGGGAGATGAGGTAGAAGATGAATATAGCTTTCCTTTTTTGATTTTTTAAGTTTTCCTTTATTAATTTTTTTCAAACTAAATGATTTTTTTAATGAAATTGGAACTACCTTTTTATAACATAAGTAAAGAATAGCTAAAGAAGACATGAGACAAGGATGAACAATTAATGGAAAAGTTAAAATTTTGGCACGGATACCAATTTGATACAAATCAGTAGGGAAAGTTATGGTGGGAAAATTGAGAAAATCTAATAAAAGAAATAATATTAGGTCTCTTACTATAAAAATCTTGTGACATGTCCGTGAAAATATTTCAAACCTCGTACACAGTTAGCCAAACCCACTTCCGCTCTCATGCAAAAGATTTGAAGTTGCAAACACTGTTTACAAACTAAACATTTTCATTCAATCTCCCCGTAATTAATAGGTTAGAATTCATGCACATATTTCCGGTAGCACACTCCAATAACAACTCTTATCCATATTTCTAGTAAGACTCAAATACCTAAATAAATAAAATAAAGAATTTTCCTTAAAACAAGAACTTTAAAAAGACTCAAATTACTTAAACTAAAAACTAACTAAAAAGACTCAAATTCCTTTTTAAAAGGAAACCAGAAAGACTTGAATAACTAAATCTAATAAAACCGAAAAACTAAAAGATTAATTGACTGATTTGAATCCAAGTTGGATTCCCATCACATTGAAGGTATAATGAAGAGCCAATTGAATTTGCGTGTGCATTAACTAAAATAAGTGACCAGAGGCAGATTTGGACAATTACGAATGGAGACAATTAACAAGGACATGATGTTCATATAACAATGAAGACGGTCTTACATGAAGTTGAAAGGACAAAAAGGATGCATGAAGCCAACCCCAGAAGTTTGGGATAAAGATTGTATTGTTGTTGCTGCTTCATTCGCCTATACCAAATATATCATGCGCTAGTGATAAATGTGATGTTATACATTGTAATGTATAAATTGCAGCCTTCTTCTAAACTCCATTCCACTGTAGGGGAACTTTCATAGCCTACTTGGTTGCATGAGGTTAACTAAATACTAACCAATAACATAGGTTTTCTTAACAGCCAACCCGAAAGTTTCATATCAATTATTATGATGTATAAAATCACTCTTCTGTAGATAGTTTCATCTCCTAGAAATTTAGAACCAACTTAATGAGTCGGTATCTCGTCAGGCGGATTATGGAACAATATAAAGCAATGGAAAAAATGGGCATATGATCTTTACTGATCTGAAGAAAATCAAGATAAAGTTCATAAAGAGACTATGTGGTGTGCCGTAAGAAAGAAGAGTGTCCCTTTAAAATATGCTATTCTAATTCAAGAATTGTATCAAAGAACATCTACCCATGTGAAAACTTGTGAAAGAATAATAAATAACCTTCAAGCTGGGGTGCCTTGATGTATGTTATTTACATAAGCTATTTTTTTAAAGATGAGACCAAATAAATGTAAACAACAGCCTCGATGTTTTAGACTTGATAGAAACAGGACAGAGTATATGGAATTTAAATTTAGTAAAATGAAACATAATGATCATAACGTGAAGAAGCTGATAGGAAAAGTATAACGTTAAGTGTTTTAGGGATCTTGGATCGGTTATCCAAAAGTATTGAGTGATTAAGAAAGAAGTTGATCATCCAAAAGTGAACAACCGTAATAAGAGTATTTTGTGATCGAAATGTACTATGGAGCTAAAAGATAAATTTTAAAGGATAATAATTAGACCAACTTTGTTATATGATACGGAGTATTGTGATATTATCAAGAAGCAATAAGAGAGCATAGATGGAGTGGAGATGCAAATGTAACGTTGAATGTGTGGAAACACTAAAAAATATATGTTAGAAACAATGATATCAGAGAGAATGTACGTGTGATCCCCCTATATATGATAAGATGAGAGAACATCGCTTGATATAGTTTGACCATATACGACAAAGATTTATTCTCCTGTTAAAAACAGAATATATGAATATATGAATGTTGAGATCAAGAGCGAGGAAGCTGAAGAAGATACAGATGAAAGTAATATAAAGATATATAAGATCTTGGATTGACGGAATAGAACTTTAGATCATAATGTGTGAAAAATAAACATCCGACATCATAATCCAAAATGATCACGATTCAATATTTTCTCTATCAAGTCCATGAGCTGATCCCAATTTTTTGGGATGAAGGCTATTGATGATAATGATTAGTGGATTGGCAGCTGGGCCTCGCGTTTATTACAGTTGTAAAATTTGCCAAATTTCAAGGGGGCTTCTCAATAAAGATGTGTTTTACATCCAAACCCCATTTCGATGGAAAATGGCTTAATGATGTTGTTGACAACGAACCTTAATTCTATCATAGAGTGTTGGTGTAACGGTGTTCATTGTTCGTATTTTGAACAAAGGCTGTAGCCCGATCTTTAACATGTGACCTCCTAATTCCTAATACAACCCTTCTTCCAATGAGCCATGCCAGGCAGTGTGTGATTATCAATGCACAGGGCTTACTACTAATGATAAACATCAACATTTGGAAAAAAAATGGCAGAACTCTTGACCCTAACCAGCTATTAAGGTAGAGCCAACATATGGAGGCTGCAAGTATAAGCCAAAGATTTTGGTTCGAAACATAGAGAATAGGTTTAAAGATTTCATTCTTTAATATATCTAAAGAAAGACCTCTTGAGGAACTATCGGATGCATTTAAAGAATGACCTGGAGAAGTTGCCGGCATACATCTGACTGAGATGTAACAAGCGTAATCTCTTTCTTTCATTGTACATTAACGTGTCATCAAAAACACATTACTAGATGAGCCAAAGATGCTATATACCCTAACAACACCAAAACACACAACCCTTGAGATATCAAGATTGAACAGCATCGTGAAGAATTCATAGTATTACTTGTACTATGTAAATGTCCTGTTATTTATCTACACGTGATAACAGATGCAGAAGAGGACTCCCTCGATTGAATTATAAGAACTGCATGGCACCATAAAAGCCTCGAATATTGAATGCATCAAATGGGTCATCATCCTCATCCTTTTTCCCCATCAACATTGTAGTCAGCTATGAATTTGAGAGGAACGTAAAAGAATATAGAAAAAAGATGGGACAGCAACCCTCTAGATGGTGCAGAAATTACCAGCGAGAAAGCCCGTCATACAAACAGTAGAATACAATTCGCCAAGCCTAAAGAGTAAAAAACCTGGGAGATGACAAGATTTCCTTTGAAGAATTACAAGCGTATATCTAAGGAACATCACGTTCCAAAGAGCCCCACTTCTATAAAATCTAAGTAGCAAAAATGATAAAAGCATTACATTTTCTTGCTCATTATCAAATGAGCATACATCACTTTACCATCCAATATTGGCAATCAATATAAACATTACATTTTCTTACTCATTATCAAATGAGCATACATCACTTTACCATCAAATACTGGGGGGTTAATATAAAGAGGACCTCAAAATAGCTTTGCCTTTTGTGAATCAAGTCTCTAATTTGCCGCTGAAATTTTAAAGGCCCTTGAGAACAACTCAACATTCAGAAATAACTCGATGGATTTGTTGTTGCCAGATTCGTGGTGCTCTTTGCTTTAGGGCAAGGGTACAGACACAGTGATATATCTAATTTTGGCCAATTAGGGGTGTTTTCGTAATTTTCGGATTTCTAAGGGCTTTTTAGTAATTTTCAGTTTTGGGGTCTTCTTTGTAATTTCATATTTTCAGTTTATTATTTATAGGGGTCTATGGTGGATTAGGAAGGGCTATACTTATTTTGTGAGAACTTCTAGGAGGATTAGAATTCCCTCTATTTTGGGAGAATGCGGTCATCCTCTAGAATTGGCGATTTGGGACAACAGTCCACCCCTTAATGTGGCCATCATCTTGTATTCTTTCTATTTTCATGTATTTATAAATAAAAACAACTTTTTCCCCAAAATCTTCTTTTTCTAGCCCTAAAAATCCTCCTTTACCCTAAAACCCCCATCTTTCCACCAAAACCCTATCTATGATTCAATATCCATCAAAACCCTATATAAACCTTAAAAATCCTATTTTTATCATCAAACCCCTAGAAAATCCTATCAAGTGATATCAGAGCATCCACGAGCCATGGTAGCCATAAAATCCAAGGACAAGTTCGAAGCTACGTACGAATAGATCGACGCGAGGTCAAAGAATTGAAGAAATCCATGGGGGGAAATTAAGACATCATCGGATACAAGGTTCGAAGAGATCATGTACGCTCTAGCAAAACAAGATGAAGCCATCCAAAACCTAACTCGAAAATTTCGCAATACGAAAGCAGTAAAAATTTCAGATTTGGATGACAATCCAAATCTAAGGTAAAAGAACAAAATCTTTGGAGAAAGGTGAGGAAAAAGCGAAAAATTTTGTTGAAATGTTGCTCTCAGATGCGGTGGACAATTACTTCGAGAAAGCGACGGAAAACAAGAGGAATGACAGCGAGCCAAATCAGCGACCCCAGTGACTTGTCGGCCCGGGGCAGCCCTGGCCAGGCCTTGTCGCGTGACCTGCAGGCCCCGTGCAGGACCGACAGAGCCCTCGCGTGCCCCCGGCGACCCGCCAGAGACCTGTCGAGACTTGAGAGGAACATCCAGGGCCCCGCTATGTCTGGGGGACCTGTCGAGTCATCGACGATGATTTTCAGGGACTTCCTGCACTAGATGATGACGTGGAAGAATTTTAAGGGGTCCATGGACCTCAATTTGAGGCAGAAAGACGACAACATCGAGTACTTTCAGCTTACGAGGAGTACCCAGCGGACTACGTTAATGACTTGAACCCAAAGCAAAATGACCACGGCTCCGTTTGGGGGGGTCAATGACTGGGGTGATTGTGGAGACATGGATGAAGGCCATCGGAGAGGTTTGGAGCGACACAGAGACCTGTGACGATACACATACCGATCTCATCATCCCAGTCACATTGGTGGTCGAGCAGATCAAGAGAATTTTGGGGTGAACAGTCATGTGAGAAAGCTGAAGATGCTCATATTTTAGGAGGGATGACACCATGGCTGGATTTACAGAGCTGATAGACTTTTTTCGATGACGCATGACAAAGGGGCAAAAAATGGAGGCGGCTACCGTGTGTTTCTAAGGGGAGGTGCTTTCTTGGTTTCTATGGAGATAACAGAGGGCGCCTATACGATCATGGGGTGAGCTCAAGGATTGTTTGGTGGACAGGTTTCGTGATACACAGTGGGATAACCTACAGGATCAGCTGATGGCACTTAAACAAGATGGCTCCGTCAGGAAGTATAATACGAATTTTGAGGAACTTTCAGGGCGAGCCAGAGACATACCTGAGGGGACTTTGAGAGGGTGCTTCATGAAGGGACTCAAGCCCAACATACGACAGAGCTCCGCCTCCATCAGCCTCGAGGACTGATCAGACGATGGACCTAGCGCATTTGATAGATGATCGTCTTATGAAGGAGAGGATGTCTAGAGGGACTGGGGCGGCTTCTCTTTTCACAACCAGCCGACGATAGGAGAATATCAAAAGACGACGGCATGAGTAGACCAGTCCAGCTAGGAGAAATTCAGTGAACCACAGCCAGGAGGACAGTTCAGGAAGATGACAGATGCAGATATGTGGAAAAATGATGAAGGGGTTATGTTTCCGATGCGATGAGAGGTTTACCCTATGTCGCTGATGGTGTCGCACACAAGCTTCAGTTACTGTTATTAGACGATGATGAGGGAGACGATGGGGCGGAAGGAGAAGAGTCAAATGAAGATGAGCATCTCCATTTGGAGTAAAGCCAACCTAGACTTCAAGCACTATTTTGAGGAAAGATGGATTTTCAGGAACGAATTAATGATAGATATGTGAGTTTGGCCCATTTGGAGCGTTTTCGTAATTTTCGGATTTCTAAGGGCTTTTTCGTAATTTTTAGTTTTTGGAGTCTTTTTGTAATTTTATATTTTTAGTTTATTATTTATAGGGGATATGTGGGAGTAAGGAGGGTAATGCATATTTTGTGAAAACTTCTAGGAGAGGTTGAGAATTCCCTTTAGGGGTATTCACAAAAAAATACCCTAACGTTTGTGTTATCTTTCAAGTTAATACCCTGAACTTTTAAGTTGTACATATTTAAACCCTAACGTTATATGTCGGGTTTAACTTGATACCTTTTTTCTATTTTCCGTCGAAAAGACTGAAATCTGGACGATTTTGCCCCTCACCTCATTCCTCATAAGGGAAATCACAAAAAATACCCTAACGTTTACATTATATTTCAATTTAATACCCAAAACGGTAGAAAAATTCTCTTATGACCGTCAACATAGCGGTTAATCCTACTCTTCTTTGCTTTATGGAAAAGAATTCCGATGAATCCTGATGAAAACAAGAGGATTTGTATGCCATTGAAACAAAATTAATACACCGACATCCACATATCCCTCGGAGAAAGGCTATTCAAAATCGATAGCACCCACCAGATGTCACCATGACATGAACATCTTACTGGATGAGGTCCTCAAGCGAAAGGCTGTCTAATTCTATCTCCAGGATCGGGTCAAATGACCAATCTTGATCAAAATCTGGCCACTGTTAGACATGATCAGCTTCAATCATTAAAGGAACCGAAGAAGATGGCCACGCCTCGACATCTGATGGTGGTGGTAGTACTAGCGGCAGCAAGCTAGGCAAGTCATCAATGCTGGGTAGTAGTTCTTCTAGAGCAAATACATCATCGGACGACGACGACAATGGATTGCTACTGTCGCCGCTCCCTGACTAATCAGTGGCATTATCAAACACCACACCACAGCTCCAAGTTACATAACCATCAGCCACAATCACCCTGGAGCCATGTTGTTGTTGTTGTTGCTGCTGCTGCTGCTGCTGCTGCTGTGCTGTGGTTACTCGACTCGCCTTCTCTTTCTCCTTTCCCAGAGATGATGATGCTCATGGTAATCGGCTCACTGTTAAAGCTCTGGCCAAGGGTCACGAAATCAATGCCAGCCTGGACATGCCCATGAAGACCAATGACGCAGAGCTCCATACGATAGAAGAATTGCCGTTGATGTGGATCCTGGGGATGAACTGTGGGGGATAGTCGAGGGCATCGTCTCTCTCAAATGAAGAAGTTCTGCTCCCCCAACAAAGGGGCCAAGAGGGTCCACCCCTCTTCCCACCCCTCCCCCACCTCCCTCATCCCATCTCTCGACCCACTCGACCACTCTCATGGCCTCGGCCTCGGCCATCTTCGCCGAGTAGCAGGAAGTGCTTGCATATCTCGTAGGCTGCTGCTGCTTCGACAAGAAAGACATGGAAAAACAGAAGAACAAGAAGAACAAGAACAACCACCCCCTAAATTGGGCTGCTCCTGCTTCGGCTGCTTTAAGAGCTTCTATGTTTGATGGGATTCTTTCCCTAACCGACATGTCATTCACGCCATCATAGATGCGTTTAAGGAGACCTCGGCAGTGCCTGCCAAGATGACGAAGACCAAGAACATCAGACTGTTCAAGTGCAACTGCCACCTTTTTGTAGCAAACAACCTAAATAGAATGGGATATGGTGGGCATGCCAGATAGAATGTGGTGAATTTAGTAGTCTTCATGTTCTTCAAAGGTACTTGTGTGAGCAATACTGCAGCGGCGAGGTCTTTGTTGCCTTTTGGGGTCGTCTGTTCCATAGGGCTTCTTTTTGGCGGTTCAAACTTCTTGATCTTTATGGTTGCCTTCGTGTCCATTTTCGTTGGTTAGTTTATCATCGGTACTTATTGCCTCAAGAATCTCATCCAGTTGTAGCGTTCATGTTTTGACATATATTTTACCCTTGTAATGTAATTCATGATATCTCTGATTCTCAAATTGAAATAGCTTAATGTTTTTCTAGATGGTGTGGTCTGTGATGCTACTCGGCATCTGATGCTAATGAAACATTCATGTAGTTGATATATGCAGTAAGTTGTTATTTATTTTCCATTTCAATCTTCATTTCTGCTTGCTTTCATTGTCTTGCTGGCTTAATTTTGTGTGTTCCTTTATTGTTTCTTGTATGCAGCGAAAATGTTTTGCTTGCTATTATTCTTTTTTCTTTTTCTGTGTGAGAGCAGAAATGAATATTGAACTAGTTACACAAGCCAAAGCCAACCCTAATGGATCATCATGGTAATCAAACTGTAGTGCAGAAGAAGCCCTCTTGATGCACAAATGTTCGTTGTAGAACGGAATGGTCGACGGTGGCAGTGTTGGAGGAAGAGGATGAAACGGCAGAAGAGAAGAAGGCATGAAATAGCGATCGCTAGGGTCACAAACGAGTTAGTTATTTGATTGAAATTGAAGAGAAAGAATTGGTCATGCGAGAATTGGTCATAGGGATGATCTTCTATTTCTTGGTGGAAGCCTTGGAACGAGAAGCTGAAGCCAGCGAACAAGCTTACGAAGGCAGCAATACAGCATCGGTGTCGTGAGCAAACGGCGCGCTGCTTGCCGGCGGAGGTCATAATATATAGCATCCTCCCTTGGATTTCCTTCAAATCATTATGCCGTCTCAAGTCAAGAATTGGAGTCGAGCCATCTACGATGATCATCTATTCAAGATGCTGCAACACGGGCTCACAGCTAAACATGGGCCCGAGCAGGTATTAACTTGAAAGATACCCCAAACGTTAGGGTATTAACTTGAAAGATACCACAAACGTTAGGGTATTAATTTGAAAGATACTCCAAACGTTAGGGTATTTTTTTGTGAGCTTCGATTAGGGGCAAAACAGGTATAATTTAACGACGTTGTTGTCCGTTAGCTAAAACACACAAAAAGGTATTGCTGTGTATGACTTAAAAGTTCAGGGTATTAATTTGTAAGATACCCCAAACGTTAGGGTATTTTTTTGTGAATACCCCTTCCCTTTATTTTGGTAGAGTACAGTCGTCCTTTAGAATTGACGACTTGGGAGAGCGGTCCACCTTTTTAACGTAGCCACCATCTTGTATCCTTTCTATTTTCATGTATAAAAACAGTGACTTTTCCCCCAAGATCTTCTCTTGCTAGCCCTAAAAATCATTCCTTTACCCTAAAACCCACACCTTTCCACCAAAACCTATCTATATCCATCAAACCCCTAGAAAACGCCTAAAAATCATATTTTTATCAACAAAAACCTAGAAAATCCTATCACACAGGTACCATTATTTGAAGGCCACAAATTGTGATGGGCAGAGTCACTTAGATTGATATTTGGGATACCCTTGAAAATACATTTGCTAGAGCCGTTTCAGTAATTCTAACATATGTGCATGTGTGCTCATGTGTGCGCATGTAAGCAGAGAAGAGGCATGCACATGCAGTCAAAAGCTGTACAACTAAATAATGGTATTTAGAAATTTTCACCTTTAGTATCCATAAAACAAGACGTGATTTGACTTTTACTCGAATATACAAAAAAAACTATATAATGGTAAAAATAATGAAACTCTAATTATTTGAAGCTTTTGCAGTGACAAACTTGGACGCATTCATAGGATAGGTGGAAGGAGGTCACATGCAATGGCCAACCTGAATGACCACTCTTTCATCTAAAGAGGCATAAATTGAGGGAGGGGACACTGTTAGATAGGTAGTTTATCTGGGAGGATGCCTCCAAAAGCAAGGGGGTAGATTGGATGAGGCAACAGTTACCAAACATTCTGATACGATCCGGTGGATCGAATCAATAAAGTTCAGATTTTTAAAAGAGGAAAATGTAAAAAGAGGAATTTTATAGAGAACGATTTGCGAAGAACACTAGATAAATGGATCTCCTTCGAGACGAGATCCTGTCTCCTAGCTTTGAATGGACGGATCAAAGCCTAACAACCCTCACAAATGACGACTCAATGAGTTTTCACAAATCAAGCATAAAAACAAATAAAGACGGCTAGCCCTAATTTATAGAAAAGTGGGGAATTACTAATCTAGTCTAAAATGACTAGAATACCCCTAACTAACCCTCCTACGTGCTACCGCGCCTCCTACGGCGCACGTAAGTGACTAGAGGGGGGTGGGTCCCGCCTAGATAGCCGCCGGCCTCAAGTGGTGGGTGCGGGCTCGGGTCCGCATCAATACCACCCCCTAAAAGAGCCACCTTGTCCTCAAGGTGGAGATCTGGCTTTGAAGGCCCCCGAGGGAAAACAGAGGCTAGGGTCACCTGTCAGAACCACCGTGCGACCCCCCTCCTGGAATTCCATCCTAAGCTGCTTCCAGTTCATCTTCACCTCGCCCAACCCCCTCAGCCACTGCACGCCCAAAATCACATCGATATTGTCCAACTCTAGGGGCAAGAAGTCCTCCACGATCTGCACCCCTTGTAAGGTCAGACTCAGCCCCTTGCACATCCCACTGGTCTCCTCCCTCCTTCCTGTCCCGGAGAGGACCGTAAACGTCTCCAAGGTGCTCACCTGCAACCTATGCCGATCCACCAAATGTCGAGAGATGAAATTGTGGGTAGCCCCACTGTCTATGAGTATCGTCACCGGCGCGTCGTCCAATCGCCCTGACAACTTCATGGTATGGTTCGTGGTTACCCCTACCAAGGAGTTCAGGGACACCTCAGCTACATCCAGATGTGCGTGCTCAACCTCGCTCCCTTCCGTCATCACTGGCTCCCCACCATCTGCATACTCCCCCTCGTCTGGTTCTAGCACAATCTGCATCAGCCTGCTCGCACACCGATGACCGGGACTAAACTTCTCATCGCATCTGAAACAGAGGCCTGCAGCACGCCT
Source organism: Scilla litardierei (assembly GCA_030789695.1). Lineage (NCBI taxonomy): Eukaryota > Viridiplantae > Streptophyta > Magnoliopsida > Asparagales > Asparagaceae > Scilla > Scilla litardierei. The sequence goes on from CM061142.1 coordinate 178,390,472, forward strand.
CGCCCTCATATCAGCCTCAGTCATCCGTTTACCAGGGATCACTGCTCGGGTTTCCTCTCTCTTCATTTCTGTGTCCACTGGTGCTACTGTAACCCCCGGAAGTGGGGCCGGTGCTGTCTGACTATGCTGGCTCTGGGCTCCCCAAGTCCCCCGAATGCGTCTCTCCTCTGCATGCTTCTCCTCCGCCTTGTGGGCCAGGCGAAGGACATCCTCCAATGTCCCCGGACTCTGCATCCTCAGCTCTGCTCGGATAGAGGGCTTCAACCCCCTCATGAAATTCCCGATCATCACCTCGTCAGTCACCCCCTTCACCCTACTGTTCAACATCTCGAATCTCTCCACATAATCCCTGACCGTCCCCTCCTGCCTCAAGGCTGATAACTGCTCGTAGAAATCTCCTCCCGGGGTATCCTGGAACCGGTCTAGTATCAGTGCGGAGAGCTCCTCCCAAGTGCGAAAGGGTGTCCGTGCCACCTTCCACCTGTACCATGCCAACGCCTTCCCCTCGAAGTAGATCCCTATGGCTCTCAGGACCTCCTCCTCCGTCAGTCTCATCACCTGGAAGTACCGCTCCGCCCGGTAGATCCATCCGTCCGGGTCTGTGCCGTCAAAAATCGGCATCTTCAGCTTCATGAGGCGGCGGTCTGCATTAATGTCTCCCTGTGGACCCCCATCTCTACCGCGGTCTCCCCCACGGCCGAATCCTCCGCCGACTGCCTCAACGGGTCCTCCTCCGTCAGCCCCGTACAGCTCATCAGGCCACCCGGGTCGCTCCCACGCCTCGGGCTGGTAATGATACCCCGGAAACTCCTGCTGTCGCGCCATCATGGGTCCTCCGGCTCCTCTGGGCTGCTGTACCGGCGCTGTCCGTCCTCCAAAGTAGCCCCCCGGGCCCTGTCCCCGCTCCGGGAAGCCATCAAATGCCTGTCTGGGGTCCACCTGTGGTCTCGGTACCTGTGGGTGAGCCTCTGGTCTCCAAAATTGGGCTGCTGGAGCCCCAATCATCGTGTCTCGGGCCCATCCGCCTCCACCTGGCCCCCATGGGCCTGTCTGCGCTACCGGGGGCCCTCGGAAAGTAGTTGGCGTCGACGCGGGCCCCCATGGGGCCGCCTGCACCTCGGCGGGCCCCCAGAACTGGGCTGCAGGCCGGATCGGGGCTGCTGGGGCAGCGACAGGCCTGAATGGGCCTGACGATGCCGCAGCAGGCCCGTCCGGGCCTGCAGCTGCTGCGGCAGGCCCAGTTGGGCCTGTCGCGTGCTGCGCAGGCCCAACAGGGCCTGCAGTACTTTCCGCAGGCCCTGAGGGGCCTGCTGCAGTGGCCGCAGGCCCTGAGGGGCCTGCCGGGTCATCCGCAGGCCCAGGAGGGCCTGCCGGCCCTGTTTCCTGCTGGCCGGCCCTCCTAGGGTTTTGGGGGGCCGTGTTTCGCCCCCAAGGTGTCGCCGTAGCCGTCATCCCCTCCGGTTGCCCCCAAATTGCTGATTCAAGGGTAGAATCTCCTTGATTTTCTCCCCCTTGAATCCCCTTGCCCCGATCTCTTCCCCTCTCCATCGTGAGGGCTTGGAGCATAGCCTTTATCTCCGGAATTGACGATGTAGCCTCCCTTAAAAACTTCAGATCTGAAGTTGCCTCCTTTAACCCTTGGATGTCCCTTGCCGTCTGCGCGGCGTCCCTTCGCATGCCCCGAAGCTCGGTTTGGATGTCCTCTTGCGAATGGGCGTGATCCTTGATGGATTCACCTAGGGTTTTCTTCAAGCCCTCGATCTCCCGGGTGAACTCTTCTCGAAGCCCTTGTACCTTCTCATCCACGCCATCCGCCTTTGACCTCGTGCTCGTCGCCATTGGATCTTAATGCTCTGATACCAATTTGATACGATCCGGTGGATCGAATCAATAAAGTTCAGATTTTTAAAAGAGGAAAATGTAAAAAGAGGAATTTTATAGAGAACGATTTGCGAAGAACACTAGATAAATGGATCTCCTTCGAGACGAGATCCTGTCTCCTAGCTTTGAATGGACGGATCAAAGCCTAACAACCCTCACAAATGACGACTCAATGAGTTTTCACAAATCAAGCATAAAAACAAATAAAGACGGCTAGCCCTAATTTATAGAAAAGTGGGGAATTACTAATCTAGTCTAAAATGACTAGAATACCCCTAACTAACCCTCCTACGTGCTACCGCGCCTCCTACGGCGCACGTAAGTGACTAGAGGGGGGTGGGTCCCCCCTAGATAGCCGCCGGCCTCAAGTGGTGGGTGCGGGCTCGGGTCCGCATCACATTCCTATGCTTGGCCATCATTAAAATAATAGCATGCTAAAGCTTATTCAATAGCAGTTGCATCCATTTGGAATACTTCAGAAACTTTCCACATTGTAAATTCATTTTATCTGGAACATTCAAGCTAGTTATAGAATAAAAATCTCTGTAATAAATCGCATTTTCTAGTTGATGAGTATTTAAGAGATAATGGACAAAGGGACCAGAATATATAAATTGATGTACTATAAATTTTTTTTCCCAGTTACCAAAATTGTTGCATGTGGAAACTTGTGGAATAGCTCATGTCATGGACATATGATCTAGAAAGGCCAAGCAAATGAAACACATGTTATTTGGGGCCTGGTATCACCCCCAGCACCATCAACATGGTTTTTACCCAGACGACAAGGCATCAAGAGCCAAGGAATAATTTTCTTACAAAAAAATCAACAATTTGTAAAATGGATACTTTGTTATTTTTATCTCGTATGCTCTCTTTTAAAGATCAAATAATGAGTTCCCTTTCCTGCACATCAAGTGGGCCCAAAACTGGACAGCTATTAATAGCAAGTTGTTTAGGCAAGGTCTATAATATTCAATACCACCCAAAATTTTGTGTATAAGAGGTCCAAAATATCTAGATCGTGATTAATGATTTAAGTTGTCAATATATAAGCTCGAAATCACATGTATAAGAAACTAGTTCCTTCCTTTCGTCCACATACCCATCCCTTTCTTCCCATTTCGATTTCAACATGATGGATAAAGGAAAAAAAAACTACTGATCACTCTTAGGACCTCTAAATCAAAGCTACCACAAACGTGGATCACTTCAGTACGAGAAATGAAAAATGGTTATGGGATACAATACCGGTCCAAAACATGGTACATTTGGGGTATGCTTCATTGGATGCTTAGTCAAACAAAATATGAAAATAACAAAAAAAAATTATGATATCGTTGAATAGTTCTTGTGTTTCTATACACATTTACGAGCATGTATACAAGAATATTAGTCTGTATCATAAATTATCAAACACGCATCTCATCTTGGTCTTATTGATCTTTTTAAATAGACTAAAACAATATTAAAATTATGGAACATGGATTTTACTGTTTCAAATCTGTAATGTACCACAATCCGGAACGTGTGATCCAGATGGTGGAGCGTAAGGCATTTAGCATTTGTGCGCAAGGAGTTTAGCGTTTTTGTGTATCAAGACGAACTAAGTAGATTTGCAATATGCATAACGACATAATCTATTACTATTGAATCTGATGTTTATTGTACATCTGATCATCTATCAATTTAAGTGTTTTTATGTGGAATTTAAAAATAGAAATTTTGACTCTACCATATAATGAATTTTAAATATGTTAAACACAGTTTCATTACCACCGCTACAAATATTTAGCATCCAATTCCGGACTGAACTTTTGCATTATCTTTGATCTTAGATACTACTTAATTTTGAGCTTGATCTGATCATTCACACCCTTTCTACTTCGATAACAGATGCATGTAAGCACATATGCTGCTATGCCAATACACAAACATATTGATAAATTTATATAATTCAATGACATTGTCTCTGCTCCTTTGTTCATTTAAATGTATGAAATTTTGCCAGGCGTCAAGTCGGTGATGCCATATATACCAAATTAGCAACAACTTTTCAATGTACCATCTGCTTGTGTTTGTGTGCATATGTAAACATGTCATTGTGTAGATATACATGCATGTGTGCCTGGACATACATGTGTATCTGTGGATGTGTGGATAGATATACAAAACTTTCATTCATATTTTTAACCATTAGTTTTAATGCACGGAACTATATTACACAGAATCAGCATAGCAATAAACAATGTATGAAGCTTAACTCCAGCATGTAGAATAATAAATGTTGCAAGCAACATATCCTACTATTATACAACTGTAGTTCATTAAATGATAATGATAAGCTTATAAACAAGTTTCAACTTTCAAGGTTTCGGTCAAAACCTAGATATTTCGACCGTTTCGTACCGGTTTCATTGGAGGCCGGTACGGAACTGATTATCAATCTCGATTGATTGAAACCCTTGAAAAAAGTCAAAAAAAGTAAAATAGACCAAAAATTGTTCATAGCATAAGATGCTTTGAGCATAAACCCTCAAGAAATTTGCGAAAAAACAAGCAATTACCAAAGAAAATTAATAAATTCCCAACGCCACTATCGTTGTAATAAAATAGTAGTCGAGAGAGAAAGAGCAAGCTCATAATAAAATGTAATCGAGAAAGAAAGAGCGAGCTCACTTGATCTAAAGAGGGATGCCATCACCGCTTCGAATTTCCCATTTTGATCTTGCCAACGCCGCCACTTTGATTTTGCTGACGCTTCCATCTCGTGGGCCGAAAGAGAAAGGGACAAAGGAGATAGAGAAAGGGACAAAGGAGATAGAGAAATAGAGTAGAGAAATAGAGGGGGGGGGGGGGGGGAGAGAGAGAGAGAGAGAGAGAGAGATCGAAGCTGTGATTGGGTTGGTAGATTATGTAAGTTAGTAGTGGGGTTGGGTTTAGATTTAAGTTTGGGTTATGGGTCTTGGGTTAGAGTTATGCTGGGTGTTAGTTGTTAGTTTGGGTTTGTGGTATAGGTTTGGGTTTGGATTTGGGTTTAAATTGGTGGTGAGTTTCCGTTTTTTTAAATATGCTACAAATCCATATTCATACAAATATATACATAAATCTAAATGGAATAATGTAGAAAAGGTGGCACCTGATCTAATAGATCAGGTACCAAGACACATAAAGTTGGAAAGTACAAGCCCCATATGGGGCTTATACTTTCAATGTGGCCTTCCTTTTTGGGGCTTGTACTTTCAATGTGGCCTTTCTTTTTGTGTGATCTATTAGATCAGGTGACATCTGATCTACATAATTCCCAAATCTAAAATTGGAACTTAAAACGAAACTAACAAAACTAGTGGCACTTGTTGAAACCAAAATTTTTGAAGGGACCAAAACTGAATTCTCTTATCATGCTCTAAGTATTAAAGCTAAAAAAACTTAAGAAGATTATATAATCCACTAAATTCACTACTTATTAGCACAATCATAGTAATCGAACCATGCCTCAACTACTTGGGGAAAATTATCACATGATATATCTTGACAGTGGTCAATCTTAATCTCATTCCAGAAATGATAAGTCAGAAAGTTTGCAATGACATGATAACTATGCATTCCACTTCAAATTAACAAAATTAAATTGGTAATAAAAAGCTATACCTGTTAAGTTTCCATCTTCCTCCGGGTCAGATTCTAAATAGTCAGTTTCAGATGAATCAGACTCGGTCTCTTCAGCCAACCCAGAAGATGAGTACCCCACCGCCAAAGGACCTGGGTAATCAAGGCAGTTTCCAATTCCAAGCTGTGTTTCTGCATCAGGCATTTCTTCACAAGGATATCCATTATCATCAAGAGAATCATTTGAATCAGCAGGGAGGTAGACGCATCTGCTCCTTTTTGCCCGATATATAGCACCTCCATTATCCCCTTCTCCTTGCATCGAAATGCCACCTGAATCATACTCAGATTGAAGAGAATGGGCAGCTGGTAACTTCACACTGCTCTGCAAAACTTGATGAAGTGGCCGCCGCCTATCACGTTTCTTAACAAGAGAATCTTCACCCGTACCACCTTGTGATCTTTTCCTTTTAATTGCAAAGGAACTTTTGCTACTACGAGTATTGTTTGCATCACCCATCATATGCTCAATATTGGAAAGAGCGTCCATAGAGAAATCAACAAGCTCCTGGGGAGCCTCCCAAGCAACTGATTGGGAAACCTTTTTCTTTGTTGGAGCAATCCTAAGGCCAAAGTCCTGCAGCCCTCTCATCCGAGGAAGGGATTCACTAGTATACGCTTCCAAGTCAGATTGTTTAATAGTTTTCCCCTTTTGAACATATGAACTATTCCCCTTATTCTCTTCTTCACCTGATAAACCTGCTTTTCTCGGGAACATATGAGATTTATTGTTAGCATATTTACTGTTTACTCTAGCATCATCATCCATCATGTAGATATCTGAGGAAAATCTATGCAAATCTCTTCTTTGAGCACCTGAATTTCTATGGTTTGTACCATTGGAAACTGTCCCAAGTTTCTGGTGTTTCATGTCAAGCTGATGTTTCTCAAGTTCAAGAGCATGTAGAATAGCATCTTCTCTACGGGCATATTTCTCCCTTTTCTTTATAGGAATGCCTTGGGAAGCTTCAGCCCTTTCGATACAAGCATCAAACTCCCCACATCGAAATGCCTTCACACGTTTGGATTTCTCTAGATTGTACCAGTCCCTGTGAAAAGAATCCATAAAAACTGTAAAGATGAATAAGTTCATAAACTGCAGGATCTTCTGAGGGTATGGAAAAAAGTGAATTTGAAGCAACTACAAGAATAAAGTCACGGATATCTTAAAAAGTGATGATAGAGATAATAGATATATAATTTACTAGGACATGAATTAACAAATATCTTCAGACAACCAAAAAACAGAAGGAAAAAATTCCTACAGATAACTGCATATCAATATAGCAGCAGACAAAATTGGCCAACACTGCAATTATCTGATCGCCCGTCATGCTGGTAGAACATTAATAATCTAAAACAAAAAACAGCTGCCCTCAGAAAAAAATGCATGCGGATCAAGCTATACTAATCCTAATATAATCGGTGATTGTGTATTTTCCATCTTAGTTCCATGAAGTATATGTAATATAATTCTCACTAGAACAAAGACAATAAAGAAATCAAAGGTTCACAGACAAAATGACACCAGAGATCGGCAAAGCACATCTGAAATCTTGTACATTTGAACCAGTGCTGCTATTATCTAATATAATGTGTTGTCATTAAGCATGCATGTTTTACCGATTGCTTTAAGGCACATGATTAACAAGATAAGGTCACTGCATGGAAAAGATTAATACCTTTAATGAGATAGGACTAATGCTTCAACAAATGGCAAAAGCCACCAAACTATCTTATCTGATAATAAGATATAATAGAAAAGGACCCCCAACATACAGAGATTCTCGAAACTATATCCCATGAGAAATGCACAAAAGAATGCCTACAAGAAGATTATGTAGGAAACTATACATACATTCTCCCTGATTTGTCTGACGAAACACTGTTAACAGGTGAAAGTATATTATGGTGATTTCATTAAATTAGGATTAAACTGGTCTGATCATATTTCAACAAGAAATTTACAGGTAAAAATGACTTTACACTCAAAACATCTTTTAAGAATGGATGGAAAGTGGTTAAGCCACTCCCGTCAGTTTTGAACCTTGACTACCTAGAGGAGAGACAAAACACAATGTTGGTCAGGGTACTAATTTTTGAATTTTCTACTATGGGATAACCACCTGTTAACTAAATAATAGTAAATTTAAAAATCCTATCAAAGTTTAACAAATTCCAAATATTATTCCTCTTTCTCAAACTCTGTTGTTCCTCGTTCCTTGCTCCCATTATAGGCATCAGCACAGGAAAATTGTACAGATTCACAAGGAACATCTTGTAAATATATCCTTGATGATAGCTCTGACATTCCCACCTTCTTTATTTTGTTGGGACCAAGTCCAGCACTCAACTCACATCTATCTTTATCTCCAACTCGTTTATTTCTCAGTTATGTTCCCACTGCCATCATGTAACTGAGGGTGTCAAGTCTTAAATCACATGGTGGTTGGAGGTTTGCTGACACCGGATGGAAGTGAGAAGGGATGTGATGGTGATTTGGAGAAGAGTAAAGTTGGGAATTTGATAACTTTTTGGGCCTCACACCCCGAAAATTTGATGATCACCGTCTCGCATGCTTCACACGCCGGAGTTTTTTTGGATCTCTTGCTCAGGCAACCCAGTCCACTCTCGCACACCGATGCAAACAAATTTGATTTTAATAAAGAAACTAAAGTTTACACCAAAATTTATGTACTTCATTTATCTCAATTAAAAACCAAATAACTTTGTGGCCTTTATATAAGCTTACAACTTGGATTTCAAAAATCACTCCAATGTTGGACTAAATCTCTAAAATAACTAAAATATCTTAAATAAATAAATACTCAATCCTAAATAAAATAACCAAAAGACTCAAAACAATAAGAAGACTAAAAGAACTCAAACTCTATTTCTATATCAAATTAAATCTATAATAATAATAAAATAAAAAAGAAATCTAACTCAATTTTAAATTGGATCATTATCATTCTTCCCAGCTTGAAAACTTCACCAGGTGGTGAATAATGACAACAATAGTACAACCAGGCAGAAACCAGTAGTTCCGAGTAGTTCCTTATAATTGAAGAAGAAGCGTCAACGAACTTTGAAGTGTAGCAAGATGCAGATTTACAGACGAATATCTTCTTAAAAACTTTCTCAAATCACAAAAGATATGAAAACGTTTAGAAAGTGCTGGTTGGTAGGATGTGTGCTCAATTTCCTTAAACTGTGTCTTCAAGTTATGTAATAGCATATAATCATCGTGTGGAATAGATTTTACCTCTAACTGTAGTTTCATCTCATGTTCGGATTCAAACTTAATTTCTGGTGCGGATATAGACTGAGTCTTCAACTTGATCTTGAACTCAACATTTGGCTTAGGCTCTAGTTCGTCTGTCAAAAACTTCCACATACTCAGCTCATTGGAGTCCAACCCATTTTGTTGAACAACTCGAATCTTAGGTTGAGAGGGGTTCAACAAAATTTTCTCCCCTTTAAATATAAATGTGTGTATGTTTGACCTTCCAGAATTTGTCGAATCTAGTTCGTACAATCAAAGTCTTACTAGCAAATATGTGCTGCATCGATAAGTATAACACCACACCAAATGTGATCATGATAACTCACAAGCTGGAGAGGCACTAAACATCGATGGATAACTGTATCGACGTTATATGGTTGTGGGTGAGGCTCGGCTACTAGTTTTATTCTTTAAGTCTGACTTGGTGATAACATTAACACAACCACATTCATCAATTATTAATTTGTAAGACTTATCATGTGCCTTAATGTATGTATAAAAATATTGGTCTTTCATCAATTTTCCTCATTTTCAAGTGTTGTAAAGAGACACCTAATGATATTGGCATGAACATAAGATTCACATAAATCTTTATCGGGTGAATAAACTTCTTCAATCATTCCTTCAGATTATATCACATGAAAGATAAACATGTCCGGTTGTGACAACGGTAACAACAGACGTGGACGACAGTTGAGCTAGGGTTTGGGCAAATGGGGACATTAAAAATTTTTATTGATCTTTTCTCTTTTTTGGAAAAAAATTCTCTCCTTTTTTTTATTTTTTGAATTTGTATACATCTCCTTTTTTATTTGTTTTTTCTCTTTTTTTATTTTTTGTTGACCTTTCTTTTTTTTCTCTCTTGTTTTGAATTTTTTTATCCTTCTTTTTAATTTTCCATCTTTCTTTTTTTATTTCTTTCTTTTGATTTTATTATCTCCCCTTTTTTAAAAATCCAAAACTAATTGGAAGAGAGGAAAAAAGGAAAAGGATGGTTTTTGGATGATGAAGGGAAAAGACGAAGAAAAAGTTAGTTTTTAAATCTAAAATCATAAAGATAAGATTATGATAAAAAAGATAAAAAGATAAAAAAGATATGATTTTTTATCTTTAATATAAAATCTAATTAAAAGAAAAAGAAAAAAGTGAGATTTTTTTTATCAGGAAAAAGAATGAATACAAACCAGAGTTAATACCAGGTTGACGTAAGACGAAAGCGGGAAGAGATGTGGGGATTTGGAAAAGAGCAAAGTGTTGATTATTGGATACCCAATACATATTTTGATGATGTACAAACATTATTTAGTGGTCTAGTGAATTTCATTACGTGTGACAGGATAAATTAGACTAAGTGATTTGCTCAAAATTTGCGCAAGCATAGAAAATAATGATCTCATAGCAATCTTGACAACGGATGGTGTGACTCCAAGGCAATGAATTGAAGAGTATGGATTCAAAGACAAGAAGATGAGGAATCAAGCTCATGAAGACAATCTATGTAATTTGTGGTATCGTTTTATTCTTGTTATTAAATTCATGTAATGCCTTGAAGATGTCACACATACACATGAAACCATAGGTAAATAATTGAAATTAATATTGATTTAATTGATGGATAAAAAACTAGGTTTCATAGCCTAAACAACTCAAATTTTATGTATACTAGTCGACCAAAACAGACCCCAGTCGACTAGAAGTGATACCTAAATTTTGGGATGTTAGCTGATCCACTAGTAGAATAGTTACTGTGCACTAGTCGATTGAAGAAGACTTACCAGTCGACTAGTAAGTGTTCACTAGTGGACTATCCCATGGCAGCAACTAGCCGTTGCAGCTTTTTCTACTAGCCATTTGTAGCCGTTGGGAAGGGCTTTTGGGGGATTTTCTCAACGAGTTTTCTTCCTCTACCTCATGTCATTTAGGTATGATTTTTGATGAAATGAAATGAAAAAGGAAAGGAAAAGAGAGAAGCCCAAAGCCATAGCTCATAGTTCTATTTCACATTCTTATGAGCTTTCTTCTATGCTTCTATTGTCCAAATCTTATCGAGTAGAACTTCAAACCCCTAAACATACTTCGCTATATATGTTTCATCTTCAAGACTTAAGGAGTTGTAATATTTGTGCTACAAAGTGTAAACCTCAAGCGTGAGGTAGAACTTCAAGAAGAGAGTGTTGTATTGCTCTCATTGGAGAGCTATTGTTGAAGATGTGCTCTCGTTGGAGATGTGTTGATCCATTCACCGGCTTGTGGTGAAGTGGATGTGTTGTACAACCAATTACATGGAGCACCTTCAAAAAGAACTTCAATGCTCAGTATTTCTTCCCGAAGGCAAAGAGGGAAGTATTTCTTTCCGAAGGCAAAGAGGGAACTGCATGCCCAATTTATAAATCTGAGGCAAGTCTCCATGAACGTGAAACAGTATAACGCCGAGTCGTCCAAGCTTAGCAGGTGTGTATTCAACTTGCGAAGTTGATCTATAAGACGTATGTAACTTGCTGACAAGTTGTTCAATAGGTTTACGAAGAACATGGTGTCTGATCCATTGGACAGAGACCAGTGTTTTCAGAAAGGCTTAAACATCAAGATTCAGGAACAATTTGTCGGATTAAAGCTGAAGACACATACTGAAGTACTCTCTGCAGCTCGAAACTATGAATACGTGCAATGAAATAGAGAGCAATAACGACAAGCGACTGCTCCGCAAAGACGACCCCATCCACCCTCTAACCGACAGGCGCCCCGACCGGTACATCAGATACCTTTCAAGAGGTCGGCCCTACAACATCCACAGTAGCGCCGACAATAGAATGTATGCCACTACTGCAACAAGCAAGGGCATGTCAAGTCTGAATGCAGTTAACTTCTGAACCAATGTCTAATTTGCAGAGCAGATGGCCACACTACCAGAGATTGCCCCCAGAAGGGACACATACCAGTGGCTCCAGCGCTGACAGCCGTACAAGATACAGCTCCAGCAGGGAACACTCAGCATGGAACCCCACCGCAGCAGAAATGATTTCAGCAGCCGCAACTACAAGCTTTAACCCCTAGACGCCAAACTTTAACCATGACAGCAGAGTATGCCGATGCTACCAACCAAGTCTTTACATGCACGAATTTACCATTTTCTTTTAATTTGTTACATTGTATACTGTGTACTTAGGCATAGTTTTCGTGACTGTGGGTATTGTGCTAGTAGCTAGCCGACATGCTTTTGCACTTTTCGATTCGGGAGCTTCACATTGCTTCATGGCGTCATGTTTTGTCAACTAACACGTCGTTCCTATTTCGCCCCGGCTTCTGGTTGGGCCGTCAAGATGGCAGCGGCGTGCTGTTGACGACTAGCAGATATCCACATTGCCCCATAGTCATTTGCGGACGAGAGCTCTACACCGACTTCTTAGTAATTGATATACCAAGTTTTGATGCCGTAATCGGAATGGACTGGCTAGAGACCTTTCATGCGACAATTGATTGCTGACGCAGGAAAATGGTGTTCGATATTCTGAACCATCCGAGATTCGAATTCATCGGAGGAAACCGATCCGAAAGACTCGTGAAGTACAGAGCCAGATTTACAGATACAGTGCTTATTTCTATGGATCACCAGATAGACCAGAGATTGTGCGGAAGTTTCTAGATGTATTTTCGGATGATCTTACGGGATTGCCTCCTGATCGCACTATGGAGTTTGCAATTGAGTTAGTGTCAGGAGCTCATCCTTACTCTAGGACTCCTAATCGTATGGCACCATCCGATCTAGATGAGGTTCGGATACAGTTAGACGATCTGTTGGCAAAAAGGCTGGTTTCGACCGAGCACATCATCATAGAGTGCTCTGATATTATTGGTGAAGGATGGATCCAGGAGGATGTGTGTAGACTACATGGAATTGAATAAAGTGACAGTGAAGAATAAATACACTCTACCACGCATCAACGACTTGTTTGGCCAGCTTGGGAGATCGTGCATCTTTTCTAAGTTGGATCTGAGGAGCGGATATCATCAGCTAAAAATCAAGCGGGAGGACATTTACAAGACGGCATTCAACACAAGATACATACAATAGGAATTCTTAATAATGCCGCTTGGTGTGACCAATGCTACAGCGGTATTCATTAACCTTATTTACCAAGTCTTTTACGAGTATCTAGATAATTTTGTGGTGGTCTACCTTAACGATATGTTGATATATTCAAAAAGCGACCAGGAGCACGCATCACTTCTGAGGATGGTTCTTGTTTCAGGGAGTTTTCTCACCACATGTATTGATGTAAGGAAGTCCGAAAGGCACAGCTGCCGTAGTAGACAAGGCCGACCTTTGGAACGTCGACCGAGCAGACTCTGATAAGAGCGAGCTCCGGGCCGAGCAGTGGATGCCGAACAGAGCTCTGGTCGAATGATATCCCCAGTGATCTGCAAGACAGGAAGCTCGTCAGGGGGTGGAGGTCGGGTCTGGATTCCAACCAAATCCACTCCGATACTTAAGTCAGGTCGTGACTTAAGAATGGTGGAACTGATTCCGACATGTTAAGATGTCGTTCACTAGTTCTCGGACCGAACTACATAGCGGAAGAATATATTAGGTGGAGCCGATCTTTTTAGAGTATAGGAGCACCTGAGTGTCAAATATCTGAGATTCCTCCATTTAGCTCCCACTCTTTGGGCTATTTGTAGGAGAGCGTTTTGTCAACGCTGTCCTCCCAAGGCGCCCATGTATTCATGGCGTTTATTGCATGTGGCGTGCTGTTTGTATTGATGACGGGCTAATGAACAATCATTGACCGCTCGGACTGAGGAACAGATCCCATAATGTGGGAGCCTGGCAGTCATTCAGGCCGTTGTCATGAACGGGGGAGGGCGACCCATACGTGAAGGTTCCTGGGCTCAAGCGTTGGGCCGTACAAGACCAAACAGCTAGTCGCGGTCAGCTTGACGGCCTTTGGGCCTGTAAAGGGTTGTATCAAATGGCCCACATTGCCCAGCTAGACCGACATATCGATTAAGGTCGGAAGATGTGACATGTATGAATTGGTCTGACGCGGCAGTCGAGACGGTGCATTTAATGTTGGCCGCCAGAGTTCTTGCCCCATGGTGTGGGCGCAAAAAAGGTACTGGATTTGAAGGGTTGGTGTTACCAGATGTAGACATGTATTCCTTATCAGGTGGTCCGGATTGATGCAGCCACTCGCACAAAGTGGGAATTCGAAGGAAAAGGGGGGCTCCCGCGTTGCATTCAGATAATTCCACATTCATCCTTCGCCTTCGGTGTTGACCACACGACAAGGTTCCTGGGCTCAAGCATTCGCCCCTTGTCGTGTGGTCAACATGTTGAGAATCAGGGAAGCGTCGGCCTCTAGAGATGTTAGGGCAACACCGAAGGCTGCTCAACCCCCAGGGTTTGAGGAAGCTTTTGCGAATGGGAAAGGCTTGTTCATCGGCTCTTCGGGGGGCTCATTTGGGGATAAGGGGTCCTCCGCACCACCGGAGGTCTGAAGTGTTGCCTCCTATGTCCCGTATTCTGTGGTGGATGAGATCCGGACCAAATACCTCTTTTATCATTACGGCGTTCGGGTCCCCTTTTATGATGAAAGGATTTGTTCTCCTCGGAAGTGCAAAGTCGAGATTTATTCGAAGATGTTTGGGTGTGGGCTTCGTTTCTTCTCCTTCCTTATGTTCTTAAGGTCTTGGTTCCATGGAGCTTTCCCTTTGTCAATTAACACCTGATTCAATTTCTCCTTTGGTCGGCTTTATCATGCTTTGCCAGTTGTACGGTGCAAAGCCGACCTTGCCCTCTTTCTTTTCGTCTTCCAAGTGAGGCTTCCCCCTCCAGGTGTGTGGCATCACATCTCTGCTAGGAGGGGCATGGACCACCTTCTTGGCCTCCCCACTACCATTTGTGGTTGGATGGAGCCCTTCGTGTTCGTCACCTTAACCGGAGAAGCACTATTCCTCACTTGTTGGGGTCGCTTCGGCACTACGAAATTATTGGAGTTGGGGCTTTGTGAGGGGAAGGCTAGAGCCGATGACCTTTTGCAGGCCCTGACAGCCAAATAGAGATCGATCCAAGTTCTGTTGGACGATCAATTACTGAAGAGTGTTCTGTGGGCTCCAGATAAGGTCGGTCTTTCGGTTTCGTTCCCATCTCGGCTCACCCTGATTTTCTCTTTTTGGCAGAGATGGCCGAGTAGGAGTTCAACAAGCCTCTAAGCATGACTAAGCTCATCTGTCTTGGCTACAAGAAAACCGGAGGCATCACGTTCAGGCGACTGATCAATAACCTTGTGATCGAAGAGGAGCAAGGGTCGGTCCAGCAGATCGGGAGGCTGATCCCGAGCGGTGGTATTTCGGCCCCAGCCATGGAGGGTCCTCCTGCAGGTGTGGAAGGGTCGGCCCCGGTGGTGGAGAGGTCGTTATCAGCTGGTGAGGACTCAGCTAAGCAGGTGGGAAGCTCGGCCATCGTTGCCGAGGGTCTGCAGAAGAGAAAGGAGCAACCTTCGGGATGCTCTGAAGTCCCTAAGAAGAGGAGGAAGGAGCGCGAGGTTGAGCCTCTGACCTTGGTTTCGGAGCGGAATGTCGAGGCCACGGCTAATGTCCCCGAGTTGGTCAACTCTTGGCCCTGGGGTGGTCTTGTCCCTTCTGAGCCGGTCGAATTGACTTCTTTCGAGCAAGAGTAGGCTCAGATACTGCCCGCTATAAGTCCCTCCCCGTCGATCCGAAACGTCATGACGACGAACTCATCAGACCTGTCTATAAAGTGTGGTCCAACAATTCAGTCTTAACAGATTATGGAGTGGCGGCTCGACTGGCCGAGAATTCTGTACTCCCAAGGGATTCTTTCGTGAGGAAGGTCGTCTTCGAGAGTTTGGCTTACAGCATGGTATGGCAGAGCCAACAGGTTGATTTCTCCCATTCTTTCCGTCTTTCTTGCTGCAGTGCTCCCAGACTTCTTTGTAGCACATATGTATCTGGTCTCCACCGGGCTGCGACGGCGCTCGGTAGCGGTGGCCGAAATCGACGCGAGCCTCGGCCAGGAGCGTCGAAAGGTGACGATCGCCGAGCAGGCTGCGAGGAGGCGAAGGTGGAGTTGAAGTCAGCGCTGCTCCAGGTCACCAACCTCTCATCAAAAGTGGAGAGGTTAGAGAATGCATTGGCCAAGGAGAAGGAAGCGCGGTCCGTCGCCGACGTGGCTCGGGGGGTTGCCAAAGAGAGCGTTCGGGTCTTGTCCTCTTTGAAGAGGCGGCCGAGGAGGAGTTGGCCATCGGACGAGAGAAGTGGAAGAAGGAAAAGGCTGAGCTCCGAGCGCAGCTTGCGACGCTAAGGGAGGTTGACCCCGAGAAGATCGCCGCTAAAGTTATGAGGAGCTACGAGGAAGCCATCGCTCCCCAAATGACGAACTTGT